>CM075206.1:4491958-5146958 GCA_037577475.1 Chaunax sp. Z400
GGTTAGGGTTAGGGTTTGGGCTAGGGTTAGGGTTAGGGTTAGGGTTTGGGCTAGGGTTAGGGTTAGGGTTTGGGCTAGGGTTTGGGCTAGGGTTAGGGTTAGGGTTAGGGTATGGGCTAGGGTTAGGGTTAGGGTTAGGGTTTGGGCTAGGGTTAGGGTTAGGGTTTGGGCTAGGGTTAGGGTTAGGGTTTGGGCCAGGGTTAGGGTTAGGGTTAGGGTTTGGGCTAGGGTTAGGGTTAGGGTTTGGGCTAGGGTTAGGGTTAGGGTTTGGGCTAGGGTTAGGGTTAGGGTTAGGGTTTGGGCTAGGGTTAGGGTTAGGGTTAGGGCTAGGGTTAGGGTTAGGGTTAGGGTTTGGGCTAGGGTTAGGGTTAGGGTTTGGGCTAGGGTTAGGGTTAGGGTTAGGGTTTGGGCTAGGGTTAGGGTTAGGGTTAGGGTTTGGGCTAGGGTTAGGGTTAGGGTTAGGGTTTGGGCTAGGGTTTGGGCTAGGGTTAGGGTTAGGGCTAGGGTTAGGGTTAGGGTTAGGGTTTGGGCTAGGGTTAGGGTTAGGGTTAGGGTTTGGGCTAGGGCTAGGGTTAGGGTTAGGGTTTGGGCTAGGGTTAGGGTTAGGGTTAGGGTTTGGGCTAGGGTTAGGGTTAGGGTTTGGGCTAGGGTTTGGGCTAGGGTTAGGGTTAGGGTTAGGGTTTGGGCTAGGGTTAGGGTTAGGGTTTGGGCTAGGGTTAGGGTTAGGGTTTGGGCTCGGGTTAGGGTTAGGGTTTGGGCTAGGGTTAGGGTTAGGGTTTGGGCTAGGGTTAGGGTTAGGGTTAGGGTTTGGGCTAGGGTTAGGGTTAGGGTTTGGGCTAGGGTTAGGGTTAGGGTTTGGGCTAGGGTTAAGGTTAGGGTTAGGGTTTGGGCTAGGGTTAGGGTTAGGGTTTGGGCTAGGGTTAGGGTTTGGGCTAGGGTTAGGGTGAGGGTTTGGGCTAGGGTTTGGGCTAGGGCTAGGGTTAGGGTTAGGGTTAGGGTTAGGGTTTGGGCTAGGTTTAGGGTTAGGGTTTGGGCTAGGGCTAGGGTTAGGGTTAGGGTTTGGGCTAGGGTTAGGGTTAGGGTTTGGGCTAGGGTTAGGGTTTGGGCTA
Organism: Chaunax sp. Z400; assembly: GCA_037577475.1. Taxonomy (NCBI): domain Eukaryota; kingdom Metazoa; phylum Chordata; class Actinopteri; order Lophiiformes; family Chaunacidae; genus Chaunax; species Chaunax sp. Z400. The sequence continues at coordinate 4,493,068 of CM075206.1, forward strand.
GGGCTAGGGTTAGGGTTAAAGTTTGGGCTAGGGTTAGGGCTAGGGTTAGGGTTAGGGTTTGGGCTAGGGTTAGGGTTAGGGTTAGGGCTAGGGTTAGGGTTAGGGTTTGGGCTAGGGTTAGGGTTTGGGCTAGGGTTAGGGTTTGGGCTAGGGTTAGGGCTAGGGTTAGGGTTAGGGTTGTGGTTCGGGGGTTAATAGGATAAAAACTCAATTTAGTACCCTACTGAATTCTATATCTCAGGAACGGAAGGTCTTAGAGACTCGGGACCAACGTCTGTCTGGGGGTTTTGGGGGTCTCTGTAGAATATACTTGATATCATAACAAAATTAGAGCTGCAATTATTAGTTGATTGATCAACAGAAAAAAATTATTTACTTATTTCCTTATCATATATGACAGTAAATCCAAAATCTGTCAAAAAACAAGCAAATTCAAGACATTATTGAGTCCTCTGAGAAATTACGAATGGCATTTTTTTACTATTTTTAGAACATTTCATACTCTAAATAATAAAAATAATTGTTAGTTGCAGCTTGAAACTAAACACAACTAAATTAACTCAAATCATTGTTTAAGAAGTTTCTTAGTGACAAAGTTCTTTCCAGGAAACTAACAAAATTAAAGCAAAGTCTCATATTTGAGAGGCTAGAACCACTGAATGATGGATGTTCGGATGTTGTCTTTATAAATGATTTACAAGCAGCGGCTGGGGAGTCAAGCTAAAACTGGATTTTGAATAATCAAGAAATTGCATGATGTGTCCCTCTTGCACATGTTGCATCATTGATTTATTCTGTCTTATCAGGACTTGGGAAATATTCCTCCTCCACCTCCACCTCCACCTCTACCATCAGCCCAGATCCTTCCCCCACCACCTCCAGACCCGGTCCTTCCTCCTCCTCCCCCTCCTTTGGTTGCCAAACGCTCCCCAAAGCCTGCCGCCCCGAAGCAACATCTACCAAACAACTTCCCTCCACCTCCACCTGCAATGGACAACCTCCCTCCTCCACCGCTGCCTCCACCCATCGACGATGCCTCAGAGGCTCCACCAGACTTCCTTCCACCTCCTCCTCCTGCCTCTGGTTTTGGATCACTGCCCCCTCCCCCGCCGCCAATGAGCTCTTTACCACCACCTCCTCCCCCTGCTAGTTTCGGAGACCAGTCTCTCCCTCCTCCACCACCAGATCCAGGGTTTTTACCACCACCACCACCTCCACCTCCGCCTATGTTCACAGGAGCTGGAGGTCCCCCTCCACCACCTCCGCCTGCACCCACTACTTCTCCTAGAGCAGCGGTGCAGCCTCCTGGCTCAGTGAAGAAGATGCCTCCTGCGCCGCCAAAGAGGACTACACCATTGCATGGAAGGAGTGGAGGAGGAGGCGGTGGAGACTTCATGTCAGAACTGGCGCTGGCCATGAGCAAGAAGCGTGGCGCTCATTAGTGTCGAGTATAAATTTGTCAAGTATGAATAGGGCATGAACTGCACCCATGCAACAACTTCACCTTTAATCAGCCTGGAACCCACCGGAGATCAATACAGACTCCCTCAGGAAACAGATCCATGCTTCCTTTTTCAAAGACCTGATCCTGCATGAATTAAATGGGAGGTTGATCATTTTTAAGACCAGAGTTCAATGTGTTATATGGAAGACCAGGGGCCTCATTACAGAAACTTCTTCTTTTATCAGTTTATGATTTAGGATTTTTTTTGTAGTACGTGTTTCCTAATTGCATTCAGAAAGAAAATGCAAATTATCGACTTATGATAAGGCTGTAGCTACTGTATTACACAACCATACTAACTGAAAAAAAAATTCCTGAGTTAAGACTCCTAAGCACAATGTCAAGTAAAGCAAATGAACTCAAACATGTCATGTTATAACTTAATTGTTTGTTGGTACAAGAGCCATTTCTTTTCACATTTCAGTATATATTTTAGTATTGTTAGAAATGGTAACATATGTATAAATATAATATTTCCATGCACATACTTTCCACCTGCTCTCTCTCTACTTGTTCATTCCAGTGTTTTTCCAATATCATGCAGCCCCAGTCTTGAACAGTACAACCTTGTGTCTCACCCAACCTCAGGAGATTCATTTCATGACAGTACAGATTGTTTCTGAAATAGGTGGACTGGATTTTTCTTATCTATCAATGATTGGACAAGCAATCAGGATGTTCCTGTAATGAAGCCCCTGTTTTCTAGTGTTTTAAAGCTTGAGTTTACAGACACCAGTGACAGTCATGACACAACTGTTGAGGTTTAGTATGAAAATAAAAAATAATACTGTCATCATACTCCAAAGAGAAGTGTTAATAGTTATTCATATTGTCACGTTTTTACAAGGAGAGCTTTAAATACGATAAAAAAAAACACCGGTTACTTGTGTATATATGGTTTACACCATTACTGCAGCTTTCAAATCATTGCATATGAAATGAATGAAATAGACATTCATTGAATTGAATTATTGGCTCTTTTTCCTGTCGTTGAGTTCAACCTGCTGCCATTGGCCATTTAAATAAACACACAGTATATGTCTCTTATAGTAAGAACCGCCCTGGAAACCATCCCATAATCCATACCACACCTCAGAAATGCTCAGAAATGTAAAAGTCACTGGACCTGCCTCCTATTGTCCTAGTGTGTACGTACATAGTGTATGGGAGTCTAGATTGTTAAAAATAGAACAGGACATTCTCCAAAGAAGCATTTTAGTATTTATTTTGGAATCAATGTGGAATGAGCAAAATACAAATAAGAGTTCAAATTTTCCATGTCAATCCTTTGACCTTGACATTTTGGACCAAATCCATTCCACCAGCATGACAAAGTTCACCAAAATGTACCATAACAGCTGAGCAAGGTTGTAATTCTTCTTCATTTTGGTATTTTTCTATATCCAGGAGTCGTTCAAGAGGAACAGCTGACCATTAACCTCTTGGCCCACAGTGGAGGTCTTGCTGCATAACCCGCCTCCTCTGCGGTCTCTTGTGTAACAAAGGGAAAGGACAGGATGCGGTGTAGCAGCTTCACCTAGTGGAGGAGAATAGAAACAACACCAGGTTAAAACCAACAGGTCATGTTACATGAAATGACTGAACGGAAGTTAAATAACATACACACACCTCTGAAAAATCATTCATCTCAGCTTTACTTATAGCAGACTCTGCCATCCAGTTCCTCAGCACATATCTAGGATTCACATCTAGAAGATATTATTGCAATCAAGACAAAGATCTTCTTAGTAAAGCATCGTCACATTACAGAATGTGTATAATGAATTCCTCCTTCTATGCTGTTTTGAAGCACAGTGCCACGACTCTCCAGGAAATTTACAATAATTACATCTTTCATGGTGAAATCAACACTAATAGGTGGATTAACAGGCTCACTTTTCATCCTGCGTTGACGATCCATATCGTTATCATTTTGCTGTCTGAAAAGAGGAAATAAAAGCAGTCAAATCCAAATTCTACATCAATAAAACAACATCAAACAATGTTATGATGCAAAAAAAAGAGAATACACAACAGCATTTTCAGGCACTAAAAAGACATTTCAGAGAAACTTAGGTTACCAAACTAATTTGGCATTGCATCTTTTTACTTACCTGCTGAGCCTGAGCAGGTACGGGCTGAGCCAATCAGAGAAGAGCCTGTGGGACGACAAGTCCTCAAGAGCCCACATCTTACACAAAAGAAAAAGACTCCTTTAAATCATTGTTAAAACAATGGTTCTGCATAATTCTGCATGTTTACCTGCACACTAGGTGAGATAATTATCCACAACACTGTCACATACAATCATCTATTATTATATTTATCACCATATATCAATACTTCATTTTAATTTTGCTACTATAAAAACTTTATTGGAACCAATTTCAACAATGTGCAAACAAATCCTCAAAACAGAGACATGACATGTTGCCTCTTCTGCTCCACCTGTGTGATGTTCTTGTTGTGAAGCTGCTTTAATGAGACTTCACTGAGCTGCCTGAAGGTCATGGTGAAGTCTGACTGAGTGTCCTCCATCATCTGGGGAGACAAAAAATCCATACAGCAAAAGTGAGATTAAATGTATTTAGTCGACAGAGATGAATATAAAAATGTCTGTCACAGTAACCAACCATCCATGGCTTGCCTTAAGCAGGAAGGCAGTGAGGTAGCCATCATCCTCCTCTTCACCCAGAAGCCCCAGTTTAGCTTTAAATAGCTGATGAATCCTGAAATTATGGAAACCATTGTCTTGAGATAACAAAGCTCATTTTCTCAGGTCAATCTCTCTCTTTCTCTAAGGAAAACAACAGGTCAATTTATTTCTAAGGAAAACAACAGGTCAATTTCTCAAGATGAAAAAAACTTCATAAGATTCATAAGAGTGGACCTTGACATGCACACACTCCTCTGTGGGGCATCGTTGAGCAAGATACTGGACCCCAAAGGTATTATAAAATAAAAAATCAATAAAAACACATGACTAATTATTATCAGGGATAAGCAGACACATCAACATAAGTAAGGTTGAAGTACAGTCTGATGATCAATCAATAATGCGTAATCCCTGATTTGACACCTTAATCCATTCCTACACTTGTCCAGATGTAATATAACCCATGCATGGCACTCCTTATCTCTGATAAAAAAAATCATTAGAAGAAACGATCTGTTGTTTTCTTGTGATAACAGATTTACCATCTGTAGATAACAGAGCTAAGTGTTTGAAATAATCAAATAATTCAACTGATCACAAGATGAAACAATTAAAAAAAACTGGAAGGACACTCAGTAGAGTGGATACCTCCAAGGCCAACAGTTCCTTTTATTAAATTAAAGCCTAATCAAAACTCCTTGCTTCATGTCCAACCCTTCAACCAAGTTTCAGCTAAATCCATCTAGTAGCTTAGACAAACAAACAGATGTCGGTGAAAACATAACTTTGTTGGCGGTGATAATAATAATAAAAATAATAATAATCGCAAGCAAATCTGTGAAAAATACATAAAAATTTAGGAGACACATGGAACTTACCTCATTTGGTAAATTTCAAGATATCCTCTCAAAATAAATTTAGCCCTGAGAAGAAAACAAAAAAAGAAGACAAGTATGTCCATAATTTCGGTGTCTAAAATAAGAGTCATCCGAAGATGACATATCCCAAAAAATTATACAACAATTGCATCAGTATATGACACATCCTCCATTTCTTTTGTCTTTTTGGACATACTATATGCTATGGAGAAGATGACCAACCTTCAGCATCACCTTAGAAATCATGTTTCTATGGGAACAACTAAATGCAACAAAATCCCCCCATCATTTCAAGGGGTATATTGTGCAAAAATATAATATTTACATATGATGTACAGTATAGACTATAGTTTGAAAAGGTTGATGACCAGCAACTAGCTAAAACCTATTTTGCATGTTTCTTCTGGACACTTGTGTAGTGAAAACTGACCTCTTCGTTCAAAGTAAGCCATGTCTGACCAATATCAGTGCTGCTTTGACCTCTGTTTGCTACCATTGTGAAGTACAAGTTACATATTAACTTAAGTCCCCATAATACGAACAGTTCTTATGTTCTTCTTCTTACTCGTTCTGCTGTTTTTCAGAAAGCACAGGACTCAGAGCGATCAAGAGCTTCTCCAGGTTGAAGAGTCCAACGTTGGCCTGAGCTCCAATGCGGTATCGTCCCTCATCATCAGACGTGTTGGGAACAAAGTCTGCAACATGACAGCTTTGTTTGACATATGACAAGAACAGGGCAGTCAGTTGTTTTAATTAAGAAAAAACACCATCATGCATCATCATACACACTGGGGTTATATGATTCCATGAAGCCAAATGGTCCATAGTCGATGGTGATGGACAGGAGACTGAAGTTGTCTGTGTTGCACACACCTGTGGTGATAACATACAGTGGATATCAGTAGATTTAAGATGATCTAATCAAATGTTCAGCCGGGTTTGGTTCTTACCATGTGCAAAACCAACTGACATCCACTGGGCAATAAGATGGGCTGTTTCATTTACAACTGTGGAATAAAACACCTGGAAAAATGAAAATACAACAAAATACAAAGCATGAAACAATAAAGCACCTTAAAGAAACACATAATACACATGCAGATATATAATTAGTACAGAGTAGTGTTTCTGAAAAATAAAAAAGCCACTTTCCTCTTTATTTATCACACTTACACTTCACTTCTAAACATCGTTACTGTTGTTTACAACTTTATTGTTGTACTAACATAAGATCCAGTAATACTATAATAAATTATATTGACCACATATTTCTTTACCTAACTTACCAAATATTTATCTGGGTCATCTGAATTGATTGAAGAAAAGTGCTGATCAATCACAAAGTTCAACAGCTTTCTAAAAGTCAACAGAACAATAAAGTTATGCTACAAGCTGCAGTTTATGATATGAAACAGGAGGCCCTAAAATAAGACGGAAGCACTAACATTATGATCATGTGGTCAGACTCACCTCAGGAGATCTATCTCTCCACTTTGAGCCAAAATCTCTAGAGATCCAATCCGAAACCATGACTTGGCTAACCGGAGGACAACAGCTCCTGTTAAAAAAATGAACAAGTAAAAAGCTCTACTAAAACATATTTAATGTAACTGATAATGAGTGAAATCTAGGTTTCGTAGCATTTTGCACGAATCACTGCACCTCTCTCTGTCTTCACGTTGCCGTTGTAGAACTGATCCCTCAACACTGGCTCATCACTTACAATCAGACTAAAACAAAACGAAGAATCATCAAATTAATGACAGAAAACACTCGGCAAAAAATATCAAAAGGTCTGGACAACATCATGCACCTGATTCATGGCTTTCTTCCAAAACCTTTTCTGCCCTTTTGTAAATAAAGCTCCTGTCTGTAAAAGTTTAAGTAGGTAGTTTATCTTGCCTTATCAATCTTGATGCCAAATAATGTTGTGCACCATGAGAATGCACATTAATATAGAAACTGGCGATCTACAGGGTTCTTAAACATGTCGTGGGGAGCAGAGATAACATTTTGTACAAATTCATAAATCATTTGGGGTCTGTTGCTTTTCTTAAACTCTTTTTATCCAGTTATTATCAATGTACATTAGAGAGAAAAAAAATCACAAGTTTTATGAATTAAATACAAAATATTAGGACTTTTTAAAAACGCACAGATCTTTCGTTTCATCCATCACCCATCCCTCTCACCTGGCAGCCCTGCTGGTGGGAACACCCAGGAAATGCATGGCTTCACTGCACAAAAACTCCCTTACAGAAGAGCGGATAACAGCTCGACCATCTCCTGACCTGTATTAAAAGATATTTTTCCCTTGTGGCTCTTTTGGTATCATGAACATCAATGTGGAAAAAAAGGATGAGATTGAAAAAAAAAAAAAAAGCCAACATACAGTACCTTGAATAAGGTGTTTTCCCAGAGCCTTTAAGCTGCAGTTCCCATACCTCTCCATTTCTGTGGTGCATTTTTTTTAAAGAAAAAGTGTTAAATCTTTTACTGGTGATGCACATTAAACATACAATACACATTCAAACAAGCAGCCTAATTGAAAAATAGTCTCACCTGTTGGTATACTGACCAAGAGAATGTGCTCGACCATCGCCCAGCTGTCCTGCCCAGTAGCCAAACTGAGGGAGAGGAAGATATTCATCAGTAGATGTTCAAGACAAGATCTAATCAATGATGTATACAGAAAGTATTAACTTAAAGGTACAGAGTATCTTTGACTTTGTCAATCAAAGTGGCTTAATTTAGTTATCAGTTGATGATATTAGCAGTTGAAGTTATACTCTTAGTCAAAAGTACAGTAATTTTTAACTAAAACTAAATTGAGTACAAAACTGTTTGTTGAAAGTAAATGAAATGTTTTATATTTGAAAACAACTGAATCCCTCTTTTTACATAACTGGTTGGTAGAAAACAAACAAATCTGACACCTGTTGCTATTTATTGCAAAATATGTTGATTGATTGAAGTTTATATATATATATATATATATGTTTCGTGTGAGCTAGTATCTAAGTGAGAGAATCTGGTGCCAACTCTACCTGATGGCCTCCATATCTGTGAGCAAGTGGTCCAGATCCAGGTAGCAGTCTGTCGCCACTGGCATAATGCAGGAACTCATCCGACTGTGTTGCAGCCATGTCCAAGTTTAAGATCCCTTCAATGGCATCCTGTGGAGAAAGGCTGAAATGTAAATGGATTTGCTCTGATTTATAAAACATAAAAATGTAATGTGGCATTAATGATGATATTACAACACTACCTTGGAAACTGCTGCCAGCCTTAACGGGCCTTTTAGTGGGGTTGGAATGGATTTGGAGAATATGCAGTTCTTTACAGCGCGAACAAAGTTGCCATCGACTTCATCTACTGGGAATGCTTCTGCAGAGAGGACAGAATGGAGGTGACCCTTTCCGTTCTAATGACCTCTAGTTAAATACACTGACCTGTAATGAATAAGAATCAGTTTTACCTGTGAGCTTCTTGCAGGATACGCTGAATTGGTCCAAGTCTTGTAAGAGGTTTGAAACAGTCATGTTCCACCTAGATGTGACTGTGTCTGATGCCACTGTTTCATCGATGTGGCAGTCACTGCCGGTACTTTGGCAGAACTCCAGGACATATACAGGTGTGAAGAGGGCTGCTGTTACAAGAGCAAAGACTGACACAATGTGGATAGTGGACATTTTGATCCTTTACTTAAGTAAAGTAGTAATAAGAGTTAAAACACTCCAACGAGTTTGAAGTCATGGGCGTTGTGGTCAGCACAGCAATAAGGTTCTTGGTTCAAATGCAGAGCTTTTCTGTGTGGAGTTGTTTTCCCTATGTCTGAACTTCCAGGTGCTCCTGCTTCCTCACACAGTCCAAAAACATGCAATAAGGGTAAGTTGTCGAGACTTGCTCACAAGTGGGAAGGTGAGCGTGAATGGTTGTTTGTCTCTCTATGTGTTGGCCCTGTGAGGAACTGGCAACTGGTCCGGGGTGCACCCTGCTTCTCACCCAGTATCAGGCTCCGGGTGACCCTGTAAAGGATGCCTTATAGAAAATGAGTGGATGGAAATTAAAGTCATGCTATCGAAAGTATCATCAGCTAATAGCGTTAGCTGTCTCTTAGCTACCCAGCTACTAGCACGTAATAAGTAAGGTTGGTATATTTTCTAGAGAACTTTAAGAACACACTGTTTGTATATTTATTTGGACAACCATAGTTTACATCTACCACTATCTTCCTGATAAAAATGCAACTACGAAAAGGTTACCCATGTCTTCTCATGTCAACTTCCTGGTTACGCAACGTCATCAAATGACGACCGCCTTCTGTTTTCCGGTTCCGTTCAAATATATAACAGTCCCAATGCACGCCGCGCAGGAACATGGCGGTTCCGTGGCGGAGACAGTACCGGAGGTGGAGTACAAACTGTACGAGCACGGTTTTATTTGAAACCTTGTGGCATTTTAACTGCAGGGCCGTGTCCTCTCTGGGGACGACGTTCAGGAGCTCCGGGCCGGCGAACGAGGTGAGCTCGGGGTCGTTAGCAGGACACCACCGGGCAGGGAGTCCTGTCAAACCCAGGAAGGTCATACATGCTGCCGAGCTGTCAGCCGGCCGGCCGGCACCCCTTCATGATGGTTGTATCCATCTAATCGTGGGTTTATTATTTCATTGTCTGTCACAGTTACTGGTAATCTTACAGACATTTGTCTTTAGCAAGAGTTTCTTGTATTTTGTAAGAATTTTTTTAAATGAGTAGTGACTTGTTGAAGGGGCTGTTGCCTTGTTCAGGGTTTACTCAGCTGCCTTAAAGGTCAAGACCTGCTCCTGATACTACAGGACATTTACATTAACCTCTGTCCTTCACTTAGCTGGCTGTTAACCTAAAACATAACCAATGTCTGCTCAGGTTTGAGATTTTTGCCAATGTTATTATTACAAGTTGTTACATTTGTTCTTTCTGCAAATTAAATTTGCTAATATGATGATATACACTACCAGTCAAAAATTTGGACACAGTTTCCCATTAAAGTGGATGGGAAACTGTGTCCAAACTATTGACTGGTACTGTACATGTTTTTAAAAACCTTTTCCAAGCTGCCAGCTGGCTACATAACACTGATATAGACACATTATTGTGGGCTGTGAACATTCACTGTTGTGGTGACTTGTCTGGTGGACTGTCAATTTAGCGAGGGAGTGGTCATTTGTGATTCGTAATAAAAATTTTAAAAAAATAGATATTGTGGCTATTTCTCTAAAAAATTGTGTTTTCAGACTCACAAGACTTCTCGCAAAAATTAGTCAAGTGTGACCAAACCCTAAATATAGAGGTAAAACCAATTTTTCAATGTAGAGAAAAGGTTTTCTCAGATTGGGCCAAAAAGTGAGCGGTGTGTTTTGAAATCACTTCAGGGTATTTTAATTTATAAAGTCCTGCATTATTATATACTTTGACATTTCAGGGGCAGCCATCAGCATTACCAAGACGGATAAAGCCAAACAACTTCACCTCATCTCTCATCAAGTGAGTTCTCTTAACCAAAGTCTTTGCACTACAGCCAAACTAATTACTACCTATTAGTATAATGACTCTACACTGCCAGAGAGTGTAATTTGGTTAAATGATTCTATTTTACAGTTATCGTTTGTGTCGTCTTTCTCTGCAGACACAGATCACGGTTGCTGGATCCCACACTACAGTCTTGTTCTTGCAGAAAGATACACAGTGATGCGAAGCTGATGGACCCCTTCACTTTAGCCCAGAAAGATTTAAAAAGTTTCTACGATGACATCAGAAAGGTACGTTTTCAATATTTTATCATGGGAATTTGCAGAGAACATTAGCCAAGTTTAGAATCAGACGGCACAGAGACAAAAGGCCATTTAAAGCTTATTTTGAAGACTATCAGTGTTTCTGTTTTTTGCTTGGATTTGACCTTGCAGCTGCAGGGACTCTTCAATAACATAGAATGAGTGAGCCATTCAACTATATTTAATTTGATTCTATATAAAAAGATTTGAATTTTATTGCTCTGCTTCACAGGAGATGTTTGTATCCAAAGAGGAGCTGAAGTATCTATGTGATTACTACTTTGATGGCAAGGGCAAGGCCATCCGACCGTTGATAGTTGTTCTGATGGCACGGGCGCTCAACATCCACAGCAACAGAGCCGGGTAAAACTGGATCAGTCCAGACCTACATACAGTATATATTTCACCAAAATGTTTTTATATGCTACTTCCGCTAACTTAAAATGACCTTTGAGACAGTTGTAAAAATGAAGAGGCAGCACACCCTGTAATGATTCTTAATTATATGAAGCATAATCCAGAGTTTTATTTCATCTCACTTCATGCAATCTGTCATCATCTATGTCCTCTGTAGGGATTTGCTCCCAGGGCAAAGGGCCATAGCTATGGTCTCAGAAATGATCCACACTGCCAGCCTGGTGCATGATGACGTCATAGACGGATCAGATAAACGAAGGGGGAAGAGAACCATCAATGAAATTTGGGGTGAAAGAAAGGTAAAAGAAATCAAATCGGCTCTGCGCTCGCTTTTCTCTTCGCAAGGATGTTAATATAATTTGTGTTTTTTCTCTTCAAGGCCATCTTGGCTGGAGATTTCATCCTCTCAGCTGCCTCCATGGCCTTGGCTCGTATTGGTAACAACATGGTGGTAAAATTATTGTCCGATGTCATAGAGGACCTGGTACGAGGTACGGCTATCAGATTGTTCCTGCCATTTTGCTTCGCCAAACGCTAATAGTCTTGATTTAATTCGTAAAGAAGCTGTGACTTGTTGCAAACTGTCCAGAAGCTGCTTATATGTCCAATAATAAATTCTTTTATCTACGTTGATTGTGCGTCCAGGTGAATTCATGCAGCTGGGTTCCAAAGAGAACGAGAACGAGAGATTCAAGCACTACCTAGAGAAGACCTTCAAGAAGACAGCGAGTCTCATTGCAAACAGCTGTAAAGCAGTATGTACGTTCTGTCTCCACATGAATAGAAGAAGTTGGAAAAAAGCCTTGGTTTATACGTTTAATGTTTTTTGTTGACTGTCTCTTCTCCTTCATTTAAGGTATGCGTTCTGGTGAACTCTGATCCCGATGTTCATGAAATAGCCTACCAGTACGGGAGGAATGTTGGCATCGCATTTCAGGTAATTTCTGACTTTGTTCGAATCTTTCATTATGTGTTAGCTTGAGCATGTTAGCCACCTACAGTTTATTTTATAAGTGAGACTCAAAACACAATTAAAATCTATGAGAATATCCTCTAGTGGAGGGATGTGTTTGTAGATTTGGTTCATATCCAGGACATGATGGTAGCAGGGCTATCTGTTGGTATTTAAAAGGATTATATGGGTCAATTTGTCTCTGTCCTGTAGCTGGTGGATGATGTCTTGGACTTCACGTCAGGAGCCAATCAGCTGGGGAAGCCCTCGGCTGCAGATCTCAAACTGGGCTTGGCCACAGGACCGGTCCTGTTTGCTTGTCAACAGGTAAGACCAGCATCTGCATTTTAGTCGGTCATGTCTATTTTATGTATAACTCAAGTGACTGACGCACAATACGCATCACTGTCTGCTGTCAGTGTCAATTTATTTTTCTGTTTCTAGTTTCCTGAGCTCCATGTGATGATCATGAGACGATTCAGCACTAAAGGAGATGTAGATCGAGCCTGGAAGTACGTCCTTCAGGTACGGCCAACAATACACCCTGGACACTGTGCACCGTAACTACATCTTAAGAAATACCTGCTTTCTTATATGAGACATTTAATTTTAAATAGATCAAGTAAATGGTTGATTAAAAACTTAAATAGTCATTAAAACCTCACCTGGAGATAGAGGATTAGGCTTCTAATTTGTCCGGTGCTTTTGTTTTGAAGGGCTGAGACTGAGGTGTATATTTGCACGACTAACACAACAACTCTCTAGTGAAGATGTTAAAATTCACAAAATGATCTAATAAATGCAGTCAGGATATTTGTAGAACTTGGATCTTTTTTTGGTGCAGAATATAAATGCTCAATCAACTTACCTTGGATAGATGGTTGGATTGACCTCTTCTTCTTCTGTCATAGAGCGATGGCGTACAACAGACCAACTACCTGGCCCAGCGCTACTGTCAAGAAGCCATCAGGCAGATCAGCAGGCTGAGGCCGTCGGCAGAGAGAGACGCCCTTGTCAGACTAACAGAGATGGTGCTTACCAGAGATAAGTGAGCCTCCACTGCAGGGCTTCACTTCAGGCAGCTACCTGTGGGAGGGCAACCGGCCCTGCACTGTGTCGATGCAGGCCAGTGTCGGACAAAAAACAGGAAGAGAGGCGATTGGAGTTTGGTCGAGAAAGACCCCTGGTATCGGTTTTAGTGCCAACTCTGGAAGAATATGACATCAAGGGAACAAAACAGAATGAAGGGGTTTCTTTGAACCAATCATGGCTCTCTCAACCACCCCCAAAAAATCTATATATAATATATATGATGAATATACATGATGCAGAGTTGAATATTGTATAAAGAAAATACACATGGGTTTAAATGCAACTGTTTTGATTTGGATTTTCTTATGGGTACAGTGGTGATTTGGAAATTTTTTTTAAACATGACTGAATGAATGGCACTGAAAGCTGCAACTTAACTCTAAAGTACTGTAATGCAACAACCTGCCAGGCCTCAAAACTAGCCGACTGTGACTCGACAGGTCGTTACATGCTAGTGCTGAGCTGTGGTGGCACTGCAAAATCTGGGATTCCAAATGCAGTGGAAGAGAGACTTTGTCATTGGTGTGTTTGCTTGGATCTGCGTTATTGTCTTGAGATCCGTCCAACACCTCAGAGGCCAAAACGTCATGTGTCTGTATGACTTGTGAAATGTTACCAGGTTAACAACCAAGGCCTTAACATCTGCAATGACTGTGTGCTCAATAAAACCTTTTTTTAATTTAAACCAAGCCTTCACTACTTTTTGATTGCCTCCAAGTGACCACACATGCATGTTGTACATAGAATTGTTTATTATAAAAGACTGTACATTAATTTTTCAATCAACATATAATATATACAAATGAAGGGCAGGCAGAATTCAATGTTTCCACCCATGAAATTGAGCTGGAACACATTTTTTTTAAAATTGGAAATACTAAAGCAAACGGGCAATAATAAAGGCATTAGCTGCGGTATCCTGAAATGGTAACAAATGTTTTTGGAAGTTCAAAAATTAGGTTATGTTAGATGTACGTTCAAGGGCCAACAGGAAAAAACAAACATCCAACGTTATAAAGACGATTCCTAGACCTGAGTGAAACCTAATGTTGATTGGCTGATTTTAGTTAGAATATGTACACCTGTGCAGCTCAGAGGATTTCATGGTCAGAGCGTTCCAACATGGTCCCTGAACCCGGAGCAGGTCGCTGCTGCTTGGTGACATCTGAGGAGGTATTAGAGTTGTTTAAATGGTCTACATTAGATCTGAATTGTCAATGGCAGTGTCAGGCATGACGATCCCATTCTTAATTATCACTGCACTACACCTGCTGTCTATAGGATTTCTGTGGATTGGTATAAAGTTAATAACAGTGATGTGATAAGAGAAAAAATGGAATGTGTTCTTGTGCTACAAACATATGAAAGTCCATTTTTGTTGCAAACCAAATTTTTGCGGGTGAGACCATGAGAAAGTCTGAAATTCACATCAGAGCCTTAAAAAGTTCAGTGACTTCAACAGTGTCATAAAAATCAAAAAGGTGAATACATTTACAACATAATGGAAGCACAATGGCAATAAACTTAGGGTTACATTAGATCTCTTTAAAAAATAATTTGCATGCTTCAACGCCAACACTGATTTTTCAGGAGTAACTGTCTTGGAAATACCATATACAGTATTTAATTCGTAAATTATTCGCAGGCCATCTGCATTTATTTTACGGATGAGACTTGCGGAGTGGAGGAGGGCACCACTAATGAAACTATCATAACCGACATTCACTGAATTCACATTACATAAACCCGAGTGGCTGCAGCTCACATTATATACAACTGGCAGTACGGATGAAGGTGCATTTTATTTGTTCCATAAAACCTAATACTCTTTGTTCACAAAGGAGTCAGATCTGAATTTAGTCCAGGCGAGCTGTGTGACCGTCATCTTGGAGTTCAGCCGGTGTATTAAGCACGTGCAGTCCAATTCTATAGAAAGCTTTTTTTTTCTTTTTCTTTTTTTTACATATTCCATAAATGTCCCCCACCCGCCCATATAACACCAAAATAAACTAAATAGATATTACTTTTCATTTTATTTGCAATCAGCAAGGTAAAGAACATTCTTTCATATCAAAAGGGGATCATACAGTTACGTCTATGCTTGTCAGGAGTCAAGGTTGCGGCTGTGGTCAGTCTCTCGGGATTATGATACGACTGAATAAATAGACTGTACTGTTACGGCGGGGTCCCTTCAGTCGGCGTAGTGCATGATGGACTCCACGTAGTTGCCGGGGAACAGTCCGGTGACGCCGTTAGAGACGCCCTCAAACCAGCCGTCGTCGTTCTTCTTGATGACGTAAATGATAGCCCCCTCCATGAAACTCAACTCGTCGTCCTTGTCTTTGCTGTAGTCATAGATGGCCACCACTGAAAACGGGAGGAGAGATGTGTTCAGGACAAGCTCCAGTGTAAGACTACACGAAACTAGTGTTGCTTTAAGCAAACCTTTCTCCATGAAGTTCTTGGGTGCCCACTGTGGATCTCCATCAGCGTAGGGATCATTGTACTGTACTACGGCGGCGTCCTCCTCCTCATAATCGACAGGAGGCGGCGGCGGAGGGGGAGGAGAGTCGTCGAACATGGGCATGTCATCCGGAGGCGGAGGGGGAGGTGGAGTGGGAGTATCCGCAACTGTTGAACCGACACAGTAAATGAGATGAGTGATGTTCAAAGGGTGAAGAATCAATGGTCAACATGAGCCTGCTGCTGCTGCAGCGGGCGGCGGCGGAGTCATGCAAAATTAATGGGAAGACATGCAGAAGAGTGTTGAAGGTATTTGAATATTAAAGTTGCAGCAGGCTGCATCACCATTAGGATGATACACTGTTTGTTTAAGCCTCTTATGTGGTGCATGTGCTCCTCTTGTGGCTCTGAAGCTCTAAGCAGGCATGCATATGTAGAAAAAAAGGTATTTATTTATGAACACTGACCTTCTGATGGTTATTACATGCTGAATCATGCTTATTTAGTAGGTTAGAGTCTTGAATGATAGCATTGCATTTAGGAGTCATGCAGATTTGTCGTTTTGATGGACAATATCTAAAACTATACTTGCCTAAAATCTTTTCATTGTTAAAACACAGCTGCTTTCTGTCAAGTAATACTAGTAATATTTGACTGTAATGCAGATTTCAGACCAGCAGAGGGCAGCAAAGAAACCCATCTTCTCCTGCAGAGACTTTTGGCACTTTTTGTCCAAGAAACATTACCATTGACCTCAGCTCAACCCTGCAGCGCTACATGAGCATTCAGCATACACCGAGCAGTCAGTTATAACCCCTCCTACTTGACATCACAAAAAGCAGAAGAGGTGGCCGCCTTGACAATCTCAGCTGGTTGCTTTTCAGCTGCAGATGTTTTAAAATGAATGAGATCATTCCATGTATTACACCAGAGAGTGTCGACAGACAAAGGAGGGGGGCAGGCACAATGCATGCTGGGTGTTCTGGAAATGGAAATAGTTGGCACAAATAAGGAGGAAAGTATGTCTTAGCCTCTTCACTTACTGCTCTCCTGCATCCTGGCCACAAAGCCAGTCAGAGGTATCTGTGGAGTCAGCTGGGGCATGGGGGGAGGAGGAGGAGGAGGAGCAGTAGACACTGAAAGCCAGCAGAGAAAAGACAGAAAGGCAGAGGAGGATAGAAACAGAGAAACAAAAGCACACACACAAAAAAAAAAGAAAAAGCCCATCAGTCACCAAGAAAGTACAGAAGACAGTAGAAAGAGACACCAAGCAAACCGACTAACTCAGAACTGTGAGCTTGCACACATCTAATGAAACAGGATGGAGTGATGTTTAACAGAGACAGTGATCCATCAGCCAACAGCAACTTTAGAAAATCCACATTTGATTATTTTTAAAAAGAATTTTTTTTAAAATGACAGATCATATCTCCACAGATCAGACACAGATATAATGTTGAAAGGCTCAGTGACGTCTGTGTGCGATGAGATTTTCACATGGTGTCTGAGCATCACTGAGGCCACAAGATAAACTGTAGATTACATCTGATTTTTGTCAAATCAGACAGTTCCTCCCCCCCCCCCCCCCACTCATGGCTCTAAATGAAGTGAGAGCAGCTAATGTCCAGAGGGCGGCGCTGTTCGCCTTGGATGCCTACCAAACTCCCTTTAGACGTGCTCTAGGTATGACGAGTACTTTGAATTCTGAGTTTACTTTTTTTTCCTGAGTTTTTCCAAATCATTTGATCCAAAATCCAAAATTAGGGACACTTTGATTAATCAACAGTGTCAAAACACATCATGCTCAGTGCGTCAATAAAAGCACATCTACAACCCCATTTATACCTGGTTTTGTCACATGATTTTTCTATGGATATAAGGGATGGATATAATTCCAGTAAATAGATGCATCTGGAGGTGCCCTGGCTCGCATTGTGATCTGATTTCAGCCTGGTGTAAATATAACCCTCCCAGCAGGTTGGCAGGCCTAACCTAATTACTTCTTTCTGCTTATCAAGCTGCAGGTATTTTGCAGCAGCTATACAGTTATTGTTTGAAAAACGGCATTAAAAATGAATGACTTGATGCTCCGTGTTTACCGTTTGTCGGCTAAACCTGCCGGCCTATTTTGCACATTGAAATCTTGATATGTTGTGGGCAGAACTGAGATAATGCTCATTCATAAAAATTGTAAATGCATTAGAGTGAATGCTTTGGATGTGATTCTCCACTCACTGATCACATGTTAATGCTAGGGGGAAATCAAAACGGATCAAAACCCCACATGATGAACAGAGAAATACATTCACAGGTAAACCTGGCCATGCTTATACATGAGGCCTTGAACTGTGACCATGCTTCGTGATCAGACATCTACTGTCTGCACTGTATCTGCTGCAAAATCCAAGGATGAGATATTCTGCTTCAATACTAAAGACATCCAACAGGCAGATAAAAAGGCCTAACCTGCACTTTCAGACTTGAGGGAGGCTTGAGTCAATAATTCTTGACCTTCAGACAGCAGTGACTCACTTGCAAATATGAAACGCTGGCCTGTGGCTCCAAAGGTTAGCTTGCTTTAGTTTGTGACTGTGCGTGATTTAGAAAAATGTGACGTTTTGTGCTTCAGTGACAGTTCATGATCTAGAAAGCAGGTGGAAACTGGAGACGGAAGGGCCTTACTTGAGTTCTGGCCATATCCAGGAGTGCCTCCATTAATATGAGGCTGCTGTTGCTGCTGCTGCTGCTGTTGCTGTTGTAGTTGTTGCTGCTGCTGCAAGGAGAACTGGGAAGTGACCGACGGCGCCCGGCGGTAGGTGCCCGTGGCCGAAACCATAGAGACAGAGGAGTTGGAGGGGTTGTGCCGCGAAATCTGCCGCGATATGGTTCCGAACTGGGACATCGGAGCAGGGCCCAGACCAGGCCCAGGGGCCACCACTAGAAACAACCCAAAGAAAGGGAAGGAAGAGATGAAAGATAGGCAGGACCAAAGAGGGAAGGGGGGGTTAGACAGAGGAGGAAAAAAAGGGGAAGAGGGGGGGGGGAAAGCACCCAAAACATGAATCATCAAGATTATAAAAGATAATGTGAGATTTTTAAAACTGATTAGAGCCCAAATCTGTGAAAGACAATCAATAACCAATTAAAGAATGCAGGTGAGCTGGAAAACAGAGATATTTCATTAAGGTTAAATGAAAAATGAGTCTCATAAGGTCATCTGAATAAATCCAGCACCTAAGGGTGCTTTGGAAATGTAGTAAAAGAATAAGTGAGCAAAGAGAGCAGCAACAGAACAGACTGATCCTTCAGGTTTCAACAGCGCCGGCACTGAGCAATCGCAACAAGACGAAGTTCGTTATTGAGTCCACACGTGTTTAGTTCTACCAAATCATTGAATACACTCACATATCTGAAGGGTACAGATGCAGTGTTTGTGTGTGTGAAACAAAAACAGAGAGGGAGAGAAGGGGTTAAAGAGTGTTTCCTGTTCACATTTCTGGATAACACGCGCTCTCTGAGGAGAGGCCCAGCTCTCTGATAGGGATGGGAGGAACCGGAGGAAGTAAGGCTTCAGAGGAACGGAGGAGCAAACAAACATCTCCATATTGTCACCGGCAGATGATTTAATTATAGCTGTGAGTGTGCACGGATGTGCTGGAACAAAATGTTTCAAATGGTCATCTTGTTCAAGACCCAGTCAGATGAGCAGCTGCCGGAACGACCACACATGCACACAGTAGTGGATATGAACCAAACAGCTGGATGCTCTTCAGCAGAGCTATGAACATCCCATCAAAAACTAAAGATACATTCGGCAAATGTATTACTCAGGTATCAATTTATCACTTAAAAAAGGTTTTATCTAGTACAGAATAGTAATGTGTAAACCTGTTTTTCCAAGAAAATGCCGTCCAATCAAAAGCAATTAAAGCAGGAAGTCACTGTTACATCATAAGCTGTGATATAAATTATACTATAACAGTTTTAGGGAGCTAAACAACATATTAAACTCAACTAACCATGATTTATTTTTATGCATTGTAAATGAATGCGTGACTTTCTATGTAGAATTAGAGCTGAAGTGTTATTTGGTAATGTTGGCATAGCATATTCTGTATTTCTATGCTATGCAATTCAAAATCTCTCCAATTTCTATCATTAGTAAACTGCAAAGGATCAAATGTCAAGTCAGATATACGTCACGTAAGCTTTGTCAGTTCAGTTAGCTACACAACACCTACATCGAACAATTACAGGGTGAAAATATTTAGTCTCAATTAATGTCTACACGCAAACCAATTTGTGTGGTTCGACTCGTTTTAATTAGTGATGTGTAAATTTACACTTAGCAAACATTTGTGCAATAACTGGGCTAATGGTTCTTCTCTGACACAGCCCCAGGTATGGTTTGAGATAGGAGTGAGGAACATTTTGACTGATGCAACTTTTAACCAAAGTCACAGTAACATACCAAAAAACAAAGTCTCAAAGTCCTTGAGGTAAATGAATTTTATATCTACGTACATAATCCAGGACCTCAGCTTTAAGGTCTTCATTTTTGTTCTATAATTCAGGTTGTAAAAGTTCACCATCCACTCATTCCGTGCAGATAGCAGCTTGAGGTCAGATGCAAATTAACACTTTTAGAGATTCCGCAGGCAGTAGTTATCTTTAGCCAGGTCATAGATGATAAGAAACTTATATTAGCCAATCATAGCAGACTGGTGAAGAATAAAGAAGAAGAGCACCATCACCAATGAGGGTTGAGAAAAAATTACCCGATATATAGTCTGTTCACACTTCCTCAAGCAAGACGTTCAGCATCAGCTGGTCATATAGAGGCTATTGGACTCATGTTTATTGACCGACCAGACATGCATCCTCCCTCATTTCCTACTGAACTATGCAACCTAATTTTTTTTATGGATCAAATAGAATATTCTGAACATCTTGCTTGCAGTGTGTACAGTCAGACACCCATATCCACGCGCACCACACCCGGATTGTGCTTCCCACCATGAGAGGATCACAGGAGACGGGCTGATTATCCACCATCAGAGGCAACAGAAGCGGCCTCGCCAGGCGAGGAGTCTCACCTATGGGTGGTGGTGGTGGTGGCGGTGGCGGTGGTGGTGGTGGAGATGCTGCTGGGGGGCCAAACCCAGCCATGGGAGGAGGAGGAGGTGGAGGAGGAGGTGGAGGAGGAGGTGGTGGAGGGGGCGGTGGAGGGGCTCCCAAAGGAGCAGACATGGGCGGGACTGAAAGGAGCGTTGACATTAGTAACCATTGAATACAGAGGCAGGGTGGAGTCTGCTGCCTCCTGCACCTCTAACGCTGTTACATAACATCACATCACTTTACTCTGGAACCCTCTGGGGCCAGAGGAGTGTTTCAACTTTGTCATGGTGCAGCGCTGCTCCACACACACGCTTCTTTGAGGTATGAGTGTTTCCATGGCGACCATCTTGCAAGGAGAGCTGTGGTTAGTTCTGAGCTGCTGACTTAATTCTTGGCACTGAGCTTAAAAAAAAAAAAAAAGCTGCTGCATAAAGCTAAAATATGACTTGATCAACTCAAAACATTTGCAAAAATTAAAACATAGTAGTACAAAGCTCGTGCATGGTGTATTGCAGTACTATGTGCTTGTGCGTGGTGTTATGTGAGCCTTACTGTTCCAATATAAATCAGCAGGCCCAACACAGCTTGGCCTATTTACACAGTAGGATAGAAAATCAGTTGTGCACAGAACACAATGGGCCTCCATAATCCCTGTCTGGTAAACACTGGCTTTGTGAAGCGCAGTCTCACTATCTACAAATACTACTGTACATTACATTTACACCTTGTCAAGTAATGCCTATGATTGGTATGCAACATATAAATCATATTTGAAGACATAAACTTTCTATTTTAAATAATAAATTAAAACTGGTTGATGCAACTAAGCATAAAGGGATGTAATGTTATGTAGGAGTTCCTCTGTCTACTGCTTAATGTACATAAGTACCAAAGTTAACTCAGGTTGAGTCTCTCGGCTTAGTTTATATTCTCACCGTTGTCTGTCAATGGTTTGAAAGTGTTATCTGACTTTACCCAGGTCAAACAGACCTGACCTCAACAGATAAGACTTCGCAAATACGAAAACAGATTTTCTTTGGGGGAAAAAAAGCAGATATTTGTTGACAAACCAACACTGATAGAGTCCCGAGGTGTGTTACACAGAACTGTAAGAAGATTTGGTTGAATACGATCCAGCCGTCACTTAATATCAGCAAAGTGATAAGCTGGCATCCGTCACCTCTCGACCAACAGCTAGCAAAGCTCACCTGGTCCAGAGTTGGGGATGGAGGGCGTAGGCACAGCGATGGGAATGCCAATACCGCTGCTGCCGCTGTTCTCCCTGCTGCCACTCCCCCCGCTGCTTCCACTGAGGAGGAGAGAGACAGAAGAGAAAGAGGACATCATTTTATTCAGGTCAAACTGCTCAGAGTGCACAGCAGGTAATACTGTAGATATACAGACTGTGCTGCTGACGCCCTATTTAGAATTTTAAGACTGCAAACTTCACCGTGCACTTTAAAGTCCTGCTCAAGCATCACAAATGTCCAGATTTTTAGTTCTTATCTTACTGGGTGAGCAAGGCATTCCCTTTGGTAAAGACTCCTTGACATAAAGAAGGAATACAGCCCAGGGTTCAAATCAATAGTTGCACCTTTTTAATGCAAAGCACATAAAAAATATGTGGCTTCAGGTCATCTGATTGCCACGAAACACTTGAATGATTATAAACTTTGTGTATTTAGTCTAGTAATACATTTTTGCTATTTTATGTCTGTGGCTGTTACAGTCAGTCGATCAACAAAAAAAAACAACTTCCACAGAGTCCACATGTGACTGTGTGTGCAATTCATTAAATAACAGCTGTTGTTTTAAAGTGTTGCCTTACAGTTCGCATGTGATGTATAAGATACGTGATCCATTTCATGGGAATTTGTCACGTGAAATGACCAAAAAACCTCATGTGACGTGTTGTTTTTATGTGAAAGTTTTCTTTTTCTTTCCCCACATGCTGACGTGACAAATTCACACATGAGCATTTATTCAAACAGTTTTGATGGTCAGTATGAAACATGAATAATCCAGGAAATATGCAGATAGCTGCTGATTTTCCTATCATTGTAAATTTAATATTTTTAGGCTCTGGATTATTGCCTTGATAAAAAATAATACCAAGTTACCAGTTTGGCCTCTGGGAACTTGTACTAGGAGTTTTTATTTACTCAACAATTAATAGAAATGGCTTAATGTCAATATCATGTGACAGATTGAGGTCATTATAATATTCTGATAAATAAATATGTTGTCTGTTTCAGGTCTAAAATGCTGCACAGCAGTAGAGTGATAGTTATTCACTTATTTGACACTTACATTTAATGGCATGATAAATATATAAATTTAAACTTGGCCAATGGTATTTCACCCTTCTAATTTTATGAATCCTGTCCAGATGCAGCCTCTGATGACATCAGACATGACAGTGAAGCATGTATGTCTGCTCTGCGGTGGCCTGTATCGGCGCTGTTTCACCCTTTGTTTGACCCTGGGGCTCGTAGATCAGTGCCCTGACCGGCTAAATCCTCCCTCCCTCCCTCCCTCCATCCCGCTCTCACTCTCTCTGGGGCTAGCCTTGATCCTCATTTCTCTGCTCCAGTTCCTCGCCCCACCCCACCCCTGCCTCTTTCATGCCTGCTTTTCAAATGATCCTTCTCCCCACTTCTCACCCCTAACTACCCCTCGACCTCCTCCTCTCGTGTCGTCTTGGTGTGTAAAGTGATTCCCCATTCCATCTGAACCCCTAACCCACCCCCACATCTCTTTATCCCCTTTTCCCATCATCCCCCCCCCCCGTTTCACCTCTCTGATCCATGTCAGTTGAGCCCTGGGGCTCTCCAGGCACTACCAGTAGGGGTTGCCCCTCTGAGGGATGTTGATGGCGCTGGGAGCTCAGTGTCTGTGTCTGGAGATAAAGGCTAAACAACATTGTGCCATCCCTCTTTTGAAGTGAATGTCACACTTCACTCCCCCATCTGCATGTTCTGGATTTATCCATTCTAATCCCTATATAACTTACCCGTTTCCTCCACTAACCCATTTATCTCTTCCTCAGCTTTTGCTTTCCCCATCCTTCCTTCCCTCTCTTTTTTTCTTTCTCTTAACTCTCACAGTGATATAAACAGCACTAAGCTCCATCTCTCCTGTCCCGCTCATTCAGCCTCTACCCAATACAGTCAGCTGTTTTTAGATCAACTGGGTTTAAAGACGTTCCAGCTCACTTGCTCACAGCTGACAAAAATCCCTGGAGCAAATGGGGGGGGAGACACTGTTCTCTTTGAATCTCATTGAAAGGAACAAAAAGTAAAAGCAAGGTGTAAAAAGTATGAGCTCACGCATTGTGACATGATACGACTTCACATGAGCAGGAAACATAAGACTGACAATGTAGCTCAGAGCATAATCTGAGATGAAAAAGATGAAAAATTGTTACCGAGGCTTCAGATGTGCATAAATAACCTGAAGCATTTAAACAGCAGGAGAAGAACATGAGGTAATCCATCATAATAATCTTATTCAACATTATTTTAGATCAAGGCTCTTCTGAGAGAACTGGCATACAAAAATGTCCCTCAGCCCAAATTCAAACTGTACTTCAAAACATTTTGAGGCTGTTTATTTGAAACTTAATTCCAAGTAATCTTGCAGGTAAAAAAAAAAAAAAATAACACTGATCTTTTAGCCGTTTGGATCGCAAATGATGCTTGATGATTATTTGCACACTGACATGTGCAAAGGTAATAAGCACAGACAGCAAAAAAATAACACTATTTTTTTATATTTTAATGTACTATATTCAACCTGTGCAGTTCTGCATCTCTGCTTCATATTTGAAAAGCCTCATTTAAATCCTAAAAAGTCTGAAAGCAGCTGCCTATATATATATATATATATATATATATATATATATATATATATATATATATATATATATATATATATATATATATTTTTTTTTTTTTATATTTATTTCCCACATAAAGATATTAGATAATAACAGCAAACATAGAGCAAATGCTTATATTGAGTTTAGGCCTCAGTTGAGGATGGCAGAGACTGATGAGCTGAATAAGCACAGCAGACGTCAAGCCTGTGTAATCAAATAGTGCTGCCAAAGCAATATTAGCTGAAGCAGGGTGGAGGCAGCCCGACTCCGAGGGCACCGTCAGTTTGTTAAAAGGACATTAGGATGGCTTTAAGAGTGATGTGATGCTGCACAGCCAAAAGATCTGCACTTTTGATTTTTTTGGGGGGTTTTTTGTTGCTCCATCGACCTTCAAGCACATTAAGCTTGTACTAACAAGAAGACCTGGAGTTTAGTTTTACTTGCAGAAGTAAAAAGCACTGAGGGGAGTTCTGTGTTTTGAAGAGCAGCTTTGTGAAAACATGCATGAGACGTTATGGTGAGGGTAGAGAAAATAAAAAAAGTGATCTAATATTTATGAGCATCACAGTCAGCATAATAAGCTTTTTAGCTAATGAGGCAATTTCACTCACTCGTAACTCAAAATTGACGAAAGCGTCGCCCGCTTTCTACGAGACGAGGCCTCTGGGTAACAATCCTTCCGAGGCATATTTACAGGTTTTCATTCTGAAGTTACTTCACTTTGAAGCTGCACCTTATATCAGAGGCTTTCACGGATATTAATATTGGGGTGATTCGGGCCGTGGTACAAAACCCTTTAAGCCTTGTCAGACAAAAGCTGGATTTAGTGTATCTGAAAGGAGACAGAGGCGTGAAAGTGTTGAACTAAATTAAGAGATTAGAACTACCTGGCATGGAAGGGGACCAGTGGCCTTTAGAGTGATGCTTTTCTAATATTTAACACTGACGGTACATCAATTATATACATCATTGATAGTGTTCAGTTTAGGGGTGTAGCTAGAACACTAATTCTATAAAGTGTGCGTGTGTTGATCTGATACAACAGCTAAAGGTATAACAGTTAATGTATACATGTATGTGTCTATGTTTCCCTGCTAAGTGCTAAGAAATATGAGTCCCCTTGTCTGCATTTTTATATTTTCAATGTAGATGAATTTCATGCTCATTTTTCTGGTTAATCATTTAGTCTGTAAAATGTAAAAAAAAAAGAAAAAGAAAGAAAAAACAGTAAATTACACACTTTGTCTAAAGTAACAGACCAAAACCAAAAGATATTCAATTCATGATGACTGAAAAATCAGTAATCAAAATAGTTGATTGATGACCTGTTGATCAGTGATGTCTACCTGTGTGTGCGTTGTCTCTGGTTGAGCGACGCAGTGCGTCCTGGGCTGTGCTGCTGGCCGTGCTGGCTGCCTAGTCGGGCGGGGCTGGTCATGTAGTCGTTGGGCACCGTCGGAGGCTTCACCGGCTCCAGGGTCTTGAAGGGCGTGTTCCGTCTGCCCATGGTAGAAAGCGAGAGAGGGCAAGAATGATGATGATGACGATGATGATTCTGTGCAAACCCTACTGTTAAAACAGCAAGGAACTGATTACTGGAAGGTTGTAAATCCCATCAGTTTACCCAGCTGGATGCTGTGTGCTACAGGCTGGAAGTTTACTCTTGGAATTAATATATGATTAGTGTCGCTGACTGCTGCTGTGAATTAGATGAAAACAGGGTTCATCAGGGAGCAGGACCGGTCCTGAACTAACAGCTAAATGTTTCCAGGCATCAAACTATCTCTGACATTTTTTTTTTACAGTGTGATAATTAGAGGATTCACTGTGACTGAAATGAAAATCTTACCCAAGCGTGCCACGCCCTGACATGGGAGGGCTCGGCGGCTTCTGCGTTGGGGGATTGGTCCTCGATAGTGTTCCTCCTCTGATTGACTGATTGTTTCCATGTTGCTGTGGTTGGAAGAAAGGAAAAAAATACACTTATTTAACAAACAAATCACTTGAGTGGGTGGTTACTACGTGTGTGACAAAATTAAAATGTTACAGGCTGCCCAGATAGATGTATGTATTTCAGTTGGTATTATTTGAAGGGTTATGTAATGCCAACCCAGCCTGTGTTTAACTCACAGGCTGTTTGCAGCTGATTGCAGGTCAGAAAACTCCAGGTTGTTTCAAAAAAGGCTCAAATGTCTCAACAAATGCACACTAACTCCTGAAAAACTAAATGAAGCTGGTATGCAAATTTAAAATGATGTTCATATCCTTTATATATATGTATATGTATATGCTTTGTCTAGGAAGCCTATAGGATTTTAAGGAAACTATTGAACATTTAGGGAGAACTACATGACATTTAATGTAAATGACAACATACACAGTTGGTAAATTTACAAGGAGGATGTTATAGAGCCTCAGACTATGGGTTCAGGGCTAAGAGGACTACAAGTCGGTTAATGGGGATAACATGGGAAATGACAACAATAACCACGTGTACAGGGGGTTTGCTGTGAAAGGGAGTGGGAAGAATCTATTAATAATACATTATAGTGACAAACCAGACTTACCTTTGCTTTTAGCCACTTATGTGGGCGAAGCAAAAAAAAAAACAACACACAGAGGAGAGAGACAGAAAGAGGGCATGTCAAAAAGGCCGTTTCTAAATGGATCAGCACAAGTCAAAGTACAAGCCGGCGGGAGAAAAATGACTCCTCTTTGTATTTACACTGAGTAAACATTTAGCTAAACCTGGGCAGGTCAGTAGATACAAGTCATACCAACAGAAGAAAACACTGTGGCTGTTGCTCGGTCTACTCAGGCCCACAGTACTGTACCACACCCAGTGCCACAGTCAGACTGCAATGAAACTGCAGGGATCTGATGGCAGAGGTATAATGTACAAATGAAATCTTATCTTCACAGGGTGTGTAGGACAGAAGATTTACCTCCATGCATCAAGAAGCTGCTGCACAAATAAGTCTACCGAGCATCTCTGTGTTCATTTGATTCAATTCTTTGCACATATGAGATCATTTCAGATGATGACATTGTTGGCAGCGATAAAAACACCGTACACTGGAGTGTGCTGATGTCAAAGAGAATTATAAAGGCAACATAACATGTGGGATTTGACAACTCCGGAGTCAAGTGGCTCATCTATTATGCAGCATCCCCTGTGGCCTTTGCAGTAGGCACTGTAGCATCACACAACCATGAGAGGAAAGAGAGAAACTGAAACCCAAAAGCACATTTCCTGGCATGGGTCAGAATGAACTTCATTTCTGCCTCTTTGAAAAAACAGAAAACACCTTCAGTGCAGCTGTGAATGGTCGATTTCACGTTCAAATTCCACTCTCCACGGGTTGTCAGAGCTAGACGAGATTCAACTTACAATCTGGGTCATGCCAGGAAAGACGGGACCAACTACCGCCTTCCCTTATCTTCATAGCAAATGCTGCATCTCTGTTAAGCTGCACGAACTGGACCGTTGGTACTGGGAGGATCCAACTTGAATTACGGACGGACAGGTTCAGATTAAGGTCATCGTCGAGTCCAGGGCAGGCTTAGCATGTCTGTTGGCTCAACGTTCAATATAAAGGATACAGCAAGGATGCACCCCAGAAAATATGGTCCAAATAAGACCACAAATGTTGTGACATACAAAGGAGGCTAATTGTTTAGTGGAATCAAACATTTCAAACATAGAATCTGACTTTGTGACTTAACTATCAACTCCTAAAGAATGTGATGACGTCAGATCCTGTTTTTGATGCCATTTATGATTTGCATTTTATTTCTTACTGCTGCTGCTTTACATTAGAAGCAATAAACTGGCCTCTAACAGCAGGTTGCTTTCTCTGCGATGCAAGCGAGAAGAACTTCATCCAAAAGACTGCAAACATCCAGACCCTTGGTAAAGTAACCAACTCCTGCGACAGTGCTGCTGCATCTGTCACGACGTGTGCAGCATGAAATCTGATGGCGCTTGCAAGAATGTCAATTTGTTTGACTGAACTCCACCAAAAAAAAAAAAACTATCCCTTTAAGCTCATCTTGGAATCTCGCCTCTGTCACGACAGAAAATATCAGAGGATGGAAATCGAACCTCTAACACCTGACACTGATGTCGCTGGATTTTTCTAAAAGCCTGATTTGACTAGATTAGACATCAGCTGACTGGGAGAATAAATCTCATTTTTGTGTATCATTATGCCTTGAGATGAAGAACATTCCGATCCTTTAGTTATGGGATCCCAGTTAGGATCATGATGCTACTGTATTCAGAGAGGAATCTGATTATGCATTTGATGGATTTTATCTTCTCTTTTCGCCTGTTTTTTTTTTTTTGCTTCTTCTTCACTCCTTTGGGAGTGATTTATAAAAAAAAAGAATTCAACATTTAGGCCAGCGTGAAAACTGGCAGATGTAGCGAGTTTTCACAGTTAACTGGAGGCAATAGACATGATTTAAACCCCCATTAAAGTATTGATTCTGGTCAGTAAGTAAACCATGGCTATAGATATCCTATAGAAGCCTGGCATCTGACAGCAGCCATCGCAGGATACTATATGAATTAATATAGAGCATTGATGTTGACTATTGATTGATTCTTTGGGGTTGTGACATGCATACACATAAGAGGAGTGATGTATGACTCCTGCAGGAGTGTGTGTTCCTCATCACATTCACTATATAAAATCCAGCCTTTATAAAGACACTACAGAGAGAAATTCCACTGAGATTAGGCCCAGAGTAATACGTAACGTTCTTAAAATAGACACATCAAACATTCTCCCAGCAGCTACGAAGCACGCCGGTTCCAGTAATCTGACACTATTGTGTGCTGATGTTGTAGTATCCCTTTAATCTAACACAGTAGAGTCAGAACTGTCACAGCGATTCTACTTGGATCTTTTGCTTGTAATTATATGAAACAGATTCAAAAAATGTTTTAAAGTATGCACATATTAATTTACGTATTGATTCTTATTGATCGAACAAAGCTGACCACGATTATCATCGTGCCCTGTTGTCATGAAATTGAAGATTTTTGTTGAATAAGAAAAATAATATAAACACGTGTAGCTGCCAAATGGAAGCATAGGTGAGATTCTGTGATCAATAAAAACCTGTTGATTTAAAAGATGTGCTCAATATCAGGCATATTAACATCTGGAAATGAAGTTTTTTTTTTAAAGGTTTTGTTTAAGTTGTTTCACAAAGTGCAACATTGTCATAGTTTTATGAATCTCAAAATAAAAGTAATAAATATAAACACTATATCATTATGCAGAAATACTGTTTGGAAACACTACAGTTTAGAGGGATGTGCACTAATTATGGAGACAGGGCTGGGGGTCAGGCTAGCTAACCCCCCTGCGTCCCAGTCTTTATGCTAGGCTAAGCTAACAGCTACTCTTCTATAGCTTTAGATTTAGTAAACAGACATGAGAGTGGAAACATTTTTCACATATCACTCTTGGAGAGAGAGTGAATTAGCAAAGTTCCACAAGGTGTGTATGCAATAAAACGTCTTTATAAGCTGTTAAGGATATAATGTACATAATAATAAAACCTGGTGTCTGTCGTGGGAAACACACCCACAATAGAATGCTAGCCATCACTCCTTTCCACCATGACAGAAAGGTCCAGTGCAATTCTCCACACAGTAAATTGAGAGTGACAATAGGGCATAGTAATGGCAGGCCTCTAATCCAATCTGTCTGCAAGCTGCAATTGATTGACTGATTGATGGGGCAGCAGAAGCTCGAGGGGGAGGATGGAGATCACAGAAATGCCTGCAGCCGTCAGGAAATGATGTCGTTACAACCGGCATCAGGCTGACCCGCTGACCTCTGAAGCGAGCCTTAATGGCAAAGAGGGAGAGAAACTGTCACACTTCAGTCATCTGACCTGCTGCTTGGGAAAGATTATCACATCAAAAAATCCAGCTTTTTCCAGCCTTTCAGATGTTATTGATGTGAAAATAAACTACAAATCTAATTGTTACATTATTCCTCTGTAAAGGTTTGGAGAAACTGGAGAAGGAAATAACGAGGGTGGTTTGGGACAAAGTGCCTATAAAAACGTCCCGCTTAAATTTTGTCCCAGCTCTCCCTTTTCACAACACTCCGAGAATAGAGCCGTTTTCTGAAAGCTCTATGATGTAATCACTTTTGTAGTTCATCGCCACCCCCAACCCATTCCCGCCAACCCACACTGAAACATATTCCTGCAGGGTCAGATGGGGTGCTTTCTGTACATGAAAGAGAAAGCAGAAGAGAGAGTGCGAGCGAGAAAAACAAGTCAAAGTGGGAGAGAGAAGAGAAAGAGGGAGATGTGAATACCTCCGGCAAGGAAGAGAGGAGGGGGAAGGGAGGAAAAATTGGCTGTAGTAGAAGAAGAAAGAGGCTGAACAGAAGCAGAGATAAACTAAAAGACGGAGTGAGATGAAAGCTGATCAGGGAGCAGTAGAGTTGGGAAGAAAGTAGAGAAAAGATCCACAAAGGCATAAAATCAGGGAGAAAAAGTCTGCTCACCTTAACGCCATGGCCGACATCATCCAGCACATTGTAGTCAATGGGCTTCCTGATGTACCTGACCGGCCGCTCCATGTTAGCTGGCGCTATGATCTTATGGGTCCTCGACGTGTTCTTGTTGGTGGTGAGGATCCCGATCTCCCGCCTGGCCACCTTCTCTTTATGGATGTCCACCGTCTAGAAAGGAACATTCAGGACAGAGGACGGGATGTGATCGATGCCGAAGTGGAAGCACAGAGATGCAAAGTACAACAGGGACCTCTGGGATCGAGTGGACCCGTAACAAAGCAGCTTAAGAAGGTTTAATTAAATCATGAGGCTGTGCTTTTCATCACTGAAGTCATAATCTTTTTTTTTTTCCAACAGCCAATGCAAAATCGATTGTGGCCGAGACCTGGTCCTGAAGAGAATAATGACTAAATCATATGTGTCTGTACATTTCTGACTTCAGAAAGTAATTCCACAATAAACACAGAGGAACATGAAAAATATAAAGATGGAGAGTGATGTGTTTACCCAAGTGAAAGAACACTGTGCTCATTAAAGTCCATTAAATAATCTTTTCACAGATTTCTATTAGTTGAAAAATACTTCTTTCATCTTCCATTTGCAAAATGCTGGAGATAAATTGTGGTGCGTTTAATATGCTCCTTGAGTTCCTGAGTGTTTTCTTGCAGAAATTGCAACAGGGTTCAATTAAAACCCAGTTTCCTTTATAAAATTTTTTTTTTACTTTAAAGACACAATAGGCAACCTTGACTCCAAATGGCAAAATAACATCTGAAAAACTGAACTTAAAAATAACGTTACCTTTTAATACCCTACATATGGTGCATGTTTGCAGCCACAGTTTGATCATAGCCTATTATGACTTGAACGAAGCAGTGCATCTACAGATTCAGAATGTGGATTTCTCTCCTTCACTGTTCATCCATACGTTCATTTGTGCACACAAGGTGAATGTATATTGTAAAAACCTTTGTGGATATTTGTTGTTGGCCCGCTGAGTGCATTTCTCAAATCGTCTGCACAGTTTTAATCACGAGGCAGCCAAAGGGGAAATGTATTGGTGTAAGCTACAACTACATATAGCCTGATGGACAACATATTGGCTGATTTTTACTTCCGCCTCAGAGGTTATGTTTTCACCTGTACCTGTTTCTTTGTTTGTTTGTTGTTAGCTAGACTACATAAAAACTATAAAAATGGATTTCCACAAAACTTTGTGGATGGTAGCGGTATGGGTCTGGCAAGAACCTATAAAAAAAATTTCCCTTAATTACACACAAAAACTACTTCAGTATATCTGAACACCATCACACACCACTGCATTTCCATTCCCTGCTATATCTTTTCACTCCCACCAAGCCAAGAGGAGCCCATGAGCAGCTGCCCTTCCTCTGACAGATGAAAGGCTGCAATGTCTGCTGAGGGCAGACCAGTAAAACGATGGTCTCTCACTACGGGGGGGGAAGGAGTCAGCGACCAGCGCCAACAGAGGATTCCTTTCATGCCACAGGGATCTGAAGCTGGACTGAACTCTGTCTCTTTGTGCTGCTCTGTTCCACTGCATGGACGACTTAGTCTTCAAGTGTCAGTCGTCCCAGAGTTGAAGGAACCAAAAACACTCCAGCACAAAGCGCTGACATCTCTGGGTAATATCATGTCTAATGTTAAATGGGAGATTAATGAGATGCATGGCCTGAGCAGCTCCAGCATCTATTAAAAAAAAGCAGACTTTATTTTTTTATGCAATATGCAAGTGGATTTTTCAAAATTACAGAAAAAGAGGAATCAGTATTTCACAACAGGCAAAGCTGAACATACATAATTGCTCCCACAGAGACTTCCCATACAAACAGGGAACATCCGCTCTGTTCCAGTGTCCTGTTGTGTGTGTGTGTTTGGATTAAGAGGGAAGACAGAGCATTGACTGCTCGTTGTTAACTTGAGCTTGGCCGCAAGAACGTAAGATTCTCTTAATATACTTTCAAATGAGGCGAACAAACCACTCTATTCTAACAGCACGATGATTGGATTTGAGTTAACTAATTTGACTACAAAACTCAAGATAATGCTCTAATTTCACAAATCTGGAAGCAAAATCGAATCAGTCTTTCAGCTTCAGTTCGAAGGGGAAGGAGCCAGAGGAAGAGGAAGAGGAAGGAGTAAAGGAGGAGCAATGAAAAGATCATTCAAGGTCTGGTTTTACTTCCAAAATAAAGCTTTAACCTAATTTCTTCTCACTGTGATCCCAACAAACCAACGCTGCCAAGAGACTTTTGTGAAATGGAGGGACAATGTCGTAAAAAAAGATGGAACAGTTCTCGGCCAAAACTTTAACAATGACAACTGAACTATAAATCACAGATAAAACAAGAGAGCTGTTGTGGAAAAGCATCTGGTCTCGGCTGGACATGCTCCCCTTATCGGAGAGCGGTGGGTGGACAAACATCGCCACAGCTGGCAAAGGAGGGAAGATAAAAAAAAAATAGTGTGAGTTCATCTCCTTCCTGTGCGCGGAAAAAATAGTCCAGCTGTAAAAGTGCGGACTGATGTTACAGAAGTGTTGACAGAAGGGTTAACAACAAACCCACTACTATCGCACAGCGAGAAGCTCCACCCTGTCGGGATCCTCCGATCCTCTGATCGGTGCCTAAAGAACGTTAAATGGATCTGACAACCAAAAAAAAGCAAAGGTCTAAGTAGACGAGCACATGAGCCTTTTTAACTGACGCAGTATTGGGAGCTCCAATCTGAGCTGCAGCCACTTAAAAGCCTGTTTCTTTCCCTCGACTGCTTCTACTGACTTCTCAACTGGGACTAAAAGCATTTAGTGGTCCATCTGTCTGGTGGAAAGAGACTGAACTCTGAATACGTCTTGCCAAACTGAAAGGAGGATGATTCACATGTGTTTTCAACCACTGTCATAAATAAATTTGAGGCAAGCGGGGAGTATTCCCAGAACACGGAGCAGTTTTTGGTGCTGGTGTTTAGCTAATCCATCAGACACTGGTTTTCAGGATTTAAGGGTCCCTCCGCTTCTTGCTGCCATTTCTCTATCTGAGCCACTAATCTATTATCGTTTCTTCTTCTCTCCCCTCCCCCTCAGTTCTTCTGCATCCCCGTGGTTTTTTTTTTAACGTTATTTCTAGGACCCCCTCTAATTCCAGCCAATTCTTACCACACCCAGACAAGAGTCGCCCACCTCTATGACTATTTTGAGGCTCTAAGTCATACATTGCAACCGTTGCCAACACCATCATCATCATCCTCCTCCTCCTCCACAGGCAGAAAGAAATGCAGTCCAGACCTCTTCAGTTCTGGAATAGCCCTTCCCATTTTGGGATACCGGTGAGTCAGCGTAGTGGTTGCCAGGATGGGAGATCATTGTTGTGGTCATCTTAGCAACAAGTTCCAAAGAGTTTGTAATCTGTTATTTATGTCATTTCAGTCCAGGTTGTTGCCTTTTTGGTTGCAGCTACACTTGGAAATCTTTCTGCTCCAAACAGGACACAGGGTGAACTGTTTTAAATGTTTGATCAGCCATGACTCTGATGACGTGACATTGTGTCCTTCAGTGAAACACGGACATGTATCCCCAACCTGGACGGTTTGGGATGATGTCAAAAGACCCAACATTGAGAATTAGAGCTTCCTCTATAGACAGAGTCACGGCTAAATGGGCAAATGTTAAAGCAGGAGTGATTCATGACAAAATTGGATTCAATATTTAAGCATCACAATGATGAAGTATTTTTGACTGTCAGCTGTTTTAATTGCTGTGTTAGCAAATACAGACATTTGTGTCTGGTTAAGTTGTTTACCATAAAATACACCACATCCCAGTATGTACTGTATTGACAGTGTGATATAAATGATCTAAAACCATTCACAGTGGATTTCATCCAAATTATCCACAAATATTTCTGTGTCATGTTTCTAAAAGATGAGGTTCAGTGATTTGGTCGTTTGGTTTTTTTGTCAAGATGTGCAAAAAAAAAAAAAAAAACGATAAGCAATATCTAAAAAAAGAAAAACAGGAAATACTAGTTTCTTCTCACAGTGAACTTCTCTGACCCGACCTGTCTCCTCGCCCTGATTTAGACGGCTCAGACGAAGGGCAGAATTCTGAAGAAAAGAAGGCACATATTGACCAAATGCATCCACACAATAGCGGTGAAAGAGGAAGAAATCTCTCAGTCCAGTGGGGCAACGAACCAAAGGATGAAGTATGGGATTTCAAAGCCTTACGCCAACAAAACTTCCCACCAGATTAACACACACTGTTATGGCGGGTGAGCTAAAAAAAGAGATCAGAAAGAGAGACAAAAAGCATGTCTGTAGACTTCAATATGGAATTAAGACAGCCGGTTTCACTTCACCACATGTTGGAGGGGAAAAAAAAACAAAAAAAGAAAAAAAAACAGCCTTTTCAGCGGTTTGGCCGACTGGTCCACAGGATGATATCCTCAATAAAAAAACCTGCTCTGCATAAATGCACAGACAAACAAAAAAGCTGCAGCGTACGTACACAACATGCTACTTAAACAAACACACCCTACATACCACAGTGTGTGTGTGTGTGTGTGTGTGTGTGTGTGTGTGTGTGTGTGTGTGTGTGTGTGTGTGTGTGTGTGTGTGTGTGTGTGTGTGTGTGTACACGTGTGTGGCTTGCCAGACCAGACAAATGCACCAATCATTAATGCTAGACTGGAAGCGGATGATAATAAGACCTGGGGAAAAAAATGAATGTTTCAGCGTCTTCTTCCTGCTCCTCTGAGAGACCACACACTAAAACACTGAGAAGTACTCAGCAGTACTGAACATCAGGACATGGACTATATTTTTACTGGGGTGTAATATCCCAAACCTAGAACTAGACATGATTATGAAATAAGACATGACAGGGGGTTTTATTAAATGCCATTCTTGGTTTAGAGCTAAGATAAGCTTGTCAGTGCAGAAAATGGAAAACCTTGTTCTGTGGGATTATGAGGGGATAATAACTATGAGGAACACGTCTGTTAAACACATCTGAACCTCAATTTCTGGCTTCCAATCAAAGAGGATTTATCACAATGGTCAGAGGTGAACAGGTGAACGAGCATCTCTTCTTCTTCTTCTGTTATTTTACCCGGGAAAAGTTGCTTGTTTTTGGGCGACGCCTTGCTCCACACCCTCACCCTCACCCACGCCTGAGAGCAGATTTAAACAATCTGTGATGTTCGGTGTGTCGCAGCAGTTATTTTTTTTATGATGAAGTGCTGTTAGAGCTGTAAGTGCTGAAGTGGGCTGTTCTTCTGCTGCTGCATCCGACTTCTCTCAACCTGTCTGCTCTGCTTGTACGACACTTATTCCCTAAATTTCCTCTGAGAGGGGTCCTGGGCAAGCTGCTTTTGAGGAGACATGAAACATATAGCGATTCAGCTGTATCATTTGGACACCTTGTGTTTTTTTGTTTTTGTTTTTTTGCATCAATGCATATTAAGACGCCTGCTGGTAGAGAGATTAGAATTGCCTTTGGTATACTGGAGTTCTCAATGTATATGGTAAAAGCTATCTTGGCAATATTTTACCATTCAAGAGTCACGAAAGGATATGTTGATGATAGATGTGTTGAGGAACTGTGAATATGACCACAGACGTAGTCTTGGCTACCTTCGAGGACTATTACTATATTCATGGGGTTTAGTATTCGTATGCTTCTTAGCCCTCTAAGGCCGTTGTAACTCTTCACTGTGTCGTCATCTGTGGTAGCAGTGCAATCCAACACTTCCACTCTGCCCTGAGCCGAAACGGCTGTTCAAGCAGAGCAAAGTGCGTCTTAGTCTGGTCTATTTCTCAGCAGGACTACAGCCAGAACATCTGAAGCCTGTCGTCTGTGGGGAGTCAGACAGTCGTCCAAAGGCCCTACGGTGAGGCCATTCCTCTGAGCAGTTAGGGCAGAAACAAGAGAATGTCGGAGCTGTAGTCTTCAATCCGAGCCAAAATGGGAGGTCAAGTGCCCCAGAGGAGGGAGTTCTCTGTTTGGCAATTTCTTGTTTAGAATCCCTCAAAAGCAGGATTCCTCTGGTGAATCGAATAACCCAATATGTGGTGTGATGGTTGGATGTGAGGGTCGGATGTGTGAACCCTCGGAGACGTTGTCTCTAAACAGCAGGGAAAAAAATGAGCCCCTCTATATTTAAAAAAAGAGTCAGGACATCGTGCCAAGGGTGATGCTTTGTTTGCTCACACAGCACATATGGCAACACCTCAGCAGACTTTAACCAATCTAACTTCTGGGCAGAGGCCAAAATTGTACTCTGAGTGAGCGCTGAGGTTTACGTGCAAGCAGAGAGCGACTCCTTTTAATGCCGGACCTGCAGCCGCGGCCAAATGAAAGCTAAACGCTAACTCTCTCAGCTGCAGATGCATCTTCTCTAATTAGCCTTCTTTATACGGAGCTGTCAGATAACTGCCTGCATTTCTCTTACACTGCAGACCAGAGGTGTTGTGATTAGATGTAATTGCAAAAGGCTGTTAAGTAAGAAAGAATGCACTGGTAATGATGATGATAATGATGCTGCTGCTGCTCTGCAGTGGGAAGGGGGAAGGAAGACAGAAGAGGAAGAAACCACAGCAGCTGATGATTCATGCAACAACATCAGTCACAAGTAATTTCACAACATCACTTACTCAAATGTTAACATCTATTCATCCAGAACAGAGGTGTTTCAACTCTTAACAGAGCCACTCATCCTTCAGACAGCAAATGCGGCAAACTGTCTAAAGGGGTCTTGAATTTGTTAACGGATTAATCAAATACAGACAAACACAGATTCTTTTCATTTTGTGACAAACATCTACTGGTTTTAATTTCTTCAAGTGTTAGGATGTGGAGTTTTTTTTCTTTCAGGATTTAGACTGTTGTCTTTTTGGTCTTCACCTTTTATTCAGGGATAAAATCATTGTTTTTTTTGCAGACCTAAGGGGTAATATTTTGCCTCTCTGTACTAATAACAGGATTCTAATACTGTGTATTTGTGGAAGGTTGATAAAGTTAGTGATAAAAAAGCAAAGACAAACATATTTTTAATCATGTGCTGAGTACTCTGGTTTATGAAGCTAATTTTCTAGCTGGATTAAGCTGCTTCTCATTCCAATTGTTATCATCATCATCTCCCCCCCCCGCTGACTCTCATTAGCTGCTTAGAGATGAAGATGATGCCGGATGTGTGCCACCAACACCACACAATGTTTCAGCTACATTATGCTACATAATGCTCCTCAAGCAATGTGCTCTTACTTCCATTTCCAAACCTCAAATACCTTAATCGACTGGCAGATCTGTGCTACATGAACAAATCAATAGAGTGACGCAGTCAAGTAAAAGACTGTGCTGACCGAACAAAACTTCACAAGACTCTTCTTTGAGCGACGTATTGAAAACAAAGCAACATGAGTTACGGTCAGTGGCAGGGCGGATGAGGAGCTTGTGCCGAAAAAAAAAAAACTATCTTTAATGCAATATTTTTTTTTAATGCTGTTTGACTTGTCCAAAAGGAGAAATTGATAAGTTTTTGCAAGTCAGTCTACAGGGCATTTCAATCAAAATTGAGGGAAAAAAAACACAATTTGTGTTATGGATTTTGATTAATTAGACGTGATATTATTTCTATGCAAGATCATCCAAACCAACTCTCATCCAAAACATCTGAGACACTCTGCAAATTCAATTCTGACATTTTCCAACATCAGACCCACGTCTTTAAGCTTTAAATAACCAATGCCTGGAAGCAATGGACTGCAGAGAGATCCGGCCACCCACACACCCACACACACACACCCACACACACACACCCCCACACACACACACCCACACACACACACCCACATCGCTATAATCCACGGAAGAGAGAGAGCGAGGCATGCAGTGTAAATATCCAACAGTGAAAAAAAAAAAAATACAGACAAACTGCATGGAGCTCTACATTTCACTGCCAGATGAAGTGGGACAGACCACCAGGAGGGACAGGAGAGAGACCAGAATACACTGGGAAGATCAGCAGGAAACACACGGAGCGCACAAACAGAGACACAGGGAGACCGATAAGATTCATTTCCTGTTTGGATGAGTGCCATTCTTCCCTCGACAGGAGGTCAAAAAGCCAGCGCTGCAGCACACAGACACAACCCTAAGTCTTTGCATGTGTGTGTGTGTGCTCTTATCATAGCAATGCAAACATTAAAAAAACACACACATATAGACACACGTAGCAGCAGAGTGTAACAGCATGTAACTGTGCATCCCAGGAATGAGGACTGGAATGTAAAACAACCAAAACAATAGAAATGAGCACCAGTCTGAGTTAACGATCACAAACTGAACTCCTACTATATGAACACAAAGTGGGTCAGATCTTGTGTATCAGTAGTGACTGCAGTTGTAGGACTGTACTGCTGGTGTGTGTGTTTGTCAGCTGCTGTCTGTGTCCAGCTTGTTGTTGTGCTGCTTCAATTATTACATGAATCGCCTGATAGCGATTATTTGATTAGTTATTTAACCTCGATTATTTTGCACAATCGTCACAATGGCTTCCATTAATCTGTATTAAAAACAGCTGGATGAAACAGAAATGTCATATCTCCATCACTATTTCCACGTTTTCCCACTGTCTGATGTTTGACTGGTGCTCGTTGTTAGGCTTGTCTGGTTGGGCTAATTCTGCTACGACTGGAGAATCAAGTTAGCCTCTAGCGCCACCGACCAAATGTAACTGCAAGCCATTTCCATCATTAGTTGGAAAATGGGACTTTCTACCATCACATCACTCTTTAACGGTCTTTCTGATAAGAACCCTCAACTTTTCATTTAATTTATTAATAGTGAAGTCTAATTGTGCTATAAAAATAGCCAAATTCACAAACTGACAGTAGAAATATGGCCTTTGCATTTTATCTCTGTAGAATGTTACTGATGCCGTTGCTTGAGACTGACTCACCATTTCCTCCATGAGACAGAAGCAGAAAAATTGCTCATTTGACGCTGCTAACATGTTCCATAGAACAATTTAAAAGGATTTACTAAGAATTGAGGGGATTTTCTGGGAAGAAAGCACTAAAAATTGTATTGAGGTTACAAGATGCAGCATGAACATAAGCAGCGTGTGCATGATCCTCCTGAAACACACTCTCCTCTCCCTCTCTTCTCCCTCTCTATTCGGGTATCACAGAGAGGTTCTCAATGTGATGCATTTTCTTCAGCCAGACAGACAAAGCACTCCCTGTTCGCAGCCTCTTAGCAGCCACTTCACACACTGCACAAGGTGGAAGCCCCGCAATCTACTCTATTTTCCCATCAGTCCCTCTGCCTCAGTGGTGCATAAAGACCTCTGTTTGTGAATGGCAATGACAGCAGGGGGAGGTGACGCACAACAACCTGTAAAACCTGTCCACTCACTCAAACATTTGTGCATCCGTAATCGTGCAGACAGATTCAATCACACGCATTTTGCTTATTAGTCATACTTCATCTTTCCAGGGACTAAAACTGTTTTATGAGATGCATGCCAAAATTCTAATATTCCTAGAATTTTTTTTTTCTTCCAACATCTTGATTAGTGTTGTAACAGTTAGACAGTTGTCAGATTAATCCAGTAGATTACGACCTGAGGGACCTACAACACAAATTTGAAGCATCAAAAAAAAAAAAAGATTCATGGGACAAGAACGCAGAAAAACACATTTGTTCAACACAAGACAATCAAACCTTCACGTAATTTTGGGGAATTTGTAGCAAATTTTAGATTATATCCCTATAGATACAATAGTACAATAGTCTTATCCGACTCAGAGTGATGCACCAGTTCCATGCCACCGCTAAGAAGACACACCCTGACCAAAGCAAACCAGTTGTAACTGTGGGCAGCCCTGACGCCAGGCAACGTCTCACCACACAGTGACTGACATGTTAATGTAAGGGATCCTAAGGCATCCGAGCTTCAGGCATGGATGGGTACAGAAAACGATCAATTTGAAGACTTTGGAAAGACACAGATATGTCTATATGATTAGGTAGAGTTAATTCTAAGATGTGTTTAGAGGATAAAGTGGTCAGATTTCCCATATTTCAGCACTATTCACCTGTAGAAATTCCTTTCTTTGTCTTTCCACTGATAAACATTCCGCATATCCTGCAAGCTTACAGGCTCTCCTCTCCGTTACCCATTCAGCTGTATGCAACACCAGCCTCGAGTGCCGCCTCTAATCTCATATTCTTGAGCAGGCGAGGGCAGCATGATAATGATGCCCCTCACCGGCAGCCTGCAGAGCTCACAGACTCGCCTCTTTATTATTAAAGCAGAGATTCACTTCATGACGTCAAAGAGATTACGACATCTTCTCTTGATTATCAATGGGGGAAAAAACACCACTAGACGGAGATGGAGATGATGTGAATGCGAGGATCATTAGGAAATCCTGTGTTTTCTAGATCGTATCAAGGCAAAAGCTGATAAATCCTTCACTTTTCTTAGGGCCAGGTCCAAAATAAATAAATAAATAAGAACAAGCTGATTATCAACTGGAAAAAAGTTTAGTTTGTCATTTTGCCCAGACTGACTTATTGTTTCTTGAAACAAAAGAAGAAACCCAAAAAAAAGAAGGGGAAGATACTTCCTGTCCATCAGCTGACCTAACAGGCCTACTTCATCTTCACCATGGCTACAGAAAGTACACAATCATGAGCATAAATACAGCGCAGGAAGGATGGAATTTCCCATGCACAAGACAAGAGACAGTGATGAGCACAGAAGTTAGACAATGGAAGCTGAGCGTGAAGTTTGCTTTAAGGCTCTCTTTGCGGATCGAAGACGTCTGAATGTCTTTTCTATGCTTTTCCGACATGGCCGGGGGGGGTTGTCATAGAGACAGAGGTAGGCAATGGCGTCACTGTGAACTTAGAGTTTGCTAAATGGTATTTGTCAGGATATTGACCCAAAACCTGAAAGAGTGTAAACACGTCTTTTTTGGTTACTCTGTCTTCTTTCTTTGCTTGTCATCATATATCTTCCATTTCCCACTGCCTTCCATCCGATTTTTCCAGATCTGTCTCTCGAGCCCCTCGGGCGCCTTAAGTCCTCTTTCCCCTCCATTAGCCTGAAAATCTGACCTTCGGTGTATCTGAAAGAATTTCTGGCGCTCTTAGCAAAGGTCTGTCAGAGGAAAAACACAGATAGCAGACATGGGAGAGACAAATCCAAAAGGGGAAACACTCTTTCCATTCCAAAACGGAATCACTCCATTACAGCATGAATAATGTTTTCTCATTTTTCAACTATTACCTCACAAGTTTGGATTCAATCATTTAGTGTGTTAGAATTGTTCCAGCTTAAATGAAGGCCTCCCGATTCTTAATCTACGACATTTAACACCCATGGGACTCTTTGTTTGATTTGTCTGAGCCTTTAATGCCTTCATTGGATGAGCGGCTGGATTTACCTGCACATGGCAGAAGCCTCATGCTATCGAAAGGAAAACCATCTGCTTAGTTACAGATTTCGATACATGCCTGAATTAGGAAATACCTGATATACGAGTGAGCAACACAGATAAATTGAGAAATCTTTAAAATCTAAATATGCTGTCATGTGAATGCAAAAATGATGATTGTTATAAAATGATTAAAAAAATTA
The DNA here is from genome assembly GCA_037577475.1 of Chaunax sp. Z400. Taxonomy (NCBI): domain Eukaryota; kingdom Metazoa; phylum Chordata; class Actinopteri; order Lophiiformes; family Chaunacidae; genus Chaunax; species Chaunax sp. Z400. The sequence continues at coordinate 4,536,057 of CM075206.1, forward strand.
TGTTATCCAATAAACAGTCATGCTCTTTGTTTTGAAAAAAATTGCCCACAATGGACTAAAGCAACCAGCTACCAGAGTATGAAGGGTATACAGCAAAAATCTCTTACAGCATCATCACATTGTACATCATTAATGTGATATATATTCAATTCTCTTACTCGTCCACATTCTTTTTCCTGCTAAAATGTGTAAATGTGGCGTTTCTGTGCCCATTTTATTCGGTACAATAAGCCACAGATGCAATGTTGACAAAAAGACAAACACACAAGCGGTCATTTAGCCAAACACACAGCCAGTCAGGCGCTTGGACAAGACTAACGGAGCGATAAAAAAGGAACTACGGATAGTACAGAAGCCTCGTACTGCGTTTAAAAATAAAATAAAGCGTCTGTGTGAAAGTAAGAGGAGAAGTGGGCGATGTGGGGTAGCAGTGTTTCACAGCTGGATGGCCTGTGGTGTATCTGTGCATCTGTGTGTATTTCTGACCTGAGAGATGTGGTTGATGGAGGACTCCATGCGCCGCAGCTGCGAGGCCTGGATGTCCAGCAGCTGGAGGACATTGTTGGCTAAGGCATTTATCTGGTAGGCCACACTGGCCAGGGACTGGGTGGTGTAGGCTTTGGTCTCCTCCAGAGCTTTCCTCTTGTCTTGAGCCTGTTCAATAAAAGAAATTAGAGAGAGGAGGGGGGAGAGAGAGAGAGAGAGGAAGATGAAAAAAAAACCAACAACGATTGAGGAGGAACCCAGTTACAGTAAATATCACATAACATATGCATCCATCTCCTAGCCCTGTATTCAGGTCAGGTTTGTGGTGGATATGGGCCAATAGAGCAGATACCTCACTCTCTCTGGAGGGATTTGAAATGATGTAACGCATCCTTCGGCGGCCATATTGGAAGCTCTGACAACAGAGTATAAACAGCTCACGATGGAAGACCTGAAATATGTTTTTGGCGTATTATAAATTACACGTTTGAATTATTAGATTACCTTGAATTCTAGATAACATGACTGTATACTTTCAGCATTAAAATAAAAAATATGTTTCCTTGGTCATAAATGGCAAATACTAACAGCTGACTGCACTATGTATCTACATTGGCAAAATTATTGCCTACATTGGCAAAATTATTGATAATGATTATGTATTTTTATATATATATATATATATATATATTGTGAGTTCAATGTACAGCTAACGCTGTCTGTAAGAAACAAGCTAATGTAGCTCCATCCATTTAGGTGGGGCACCTTTTAAAGCTTATACAGTTGGTAATTGTTTGATATTCAAAATGTAAGTTTTGGTGGAGTATTTTTTTTTTTTCATGTGTTTAGTGAAAGCTTATATCAGCATAAGAAGAAGTTGTGTTTTTTGTTCCGTTTTGTTTTTTCATGTTGCTGTCTTGTTGGCTACAACAGTTGTGGCAATAGCACACACCAGAATAGACTCACATGTACTTGTTTTATTGTTCTGCAGCTGTCCTGTTCAATGTTGGGTTACTGACAGTTTTTTTGCCCATATGAAAATAAATGTTTAATGACAGTTGAACCAACCAAACTTCGTACTGTGGTTTTGCACAATGGGTTAATAGATACTGTAGCGTGTTGGAGATAGGCAGGTGGAGTTTAGCAAGACAACAGTAATTAGTTCTTTAGAAATGTTTCTATAGAAAATGGTGAGTTGTATAACACCATAACATCATGAGTAAGGTCTTCAACACGCTTAGTCACGTCCTACCTGGGTGATGCAAGAGGGTGATAAAATAAAGTAGTGTGATGTATTGTAATAATATATATATATATATAATACTTTTTAGGATATTGGTAGTTTAAGTTCTCACAAATAATAATAAGCAAGTTAATTTAAGTGTTACACACACATAATAAAGAAGTTGGTTTAAGTGTTGCACACTCAAAATCTCAAGTTTACTTTTCTTAATTTATCCAAGGCAATGAGTTTGCATAATATTTTTATTATATTATTATTTTGACTTATAAGTTGAGTCACTTAAAAATACTACATGAAAATTATCAGGGTGGCCCCGATTTGTCCACGAGCAGATCAGTGGTGTAAGACTGGATCTGTAAACGCCTCACTCTACTGGATAATCTGGGCCAAACACCAGGACAGAAAAAAGTTCCACAACTGTTTTCTCCTCCGATTCTCAGAAGGGGTTAAATCGTATGTATTTCAACCTCCATGTTGGCACTATTCTTGCCTGCTGGGAAGTAACTGAATAGCATTAAAAAAACAACACAAAAAACAGGTTATGTAGGATTTAGTCAAGTCCTGCTGCACAGCACTCAGTCGCACATATTCCTCTAACAACAACAACACCCCGACAGTTACAAAGATAAAAAAAAAAATAAAAGTTGCTAAACCAGACAAACTGTGGTAATAACACATTCACATCTAACAGGCTGAGGCAAAGACAGGAGCTCAAACTGAGCCATCATGTTTGATCTCTGTGGGCTCTTCCCATCCCCACTCACTCATAAAGCCCAAAGAGCACTGCCTGGAGGGGAAACGCTGGGCCTTGATAACAGGCTGCCAGAGAAGGGGTAGGTGGTGGTGGTGGGGATAGAGGACATGATTATTGGTCAGAGTGGATAAGGGCCGCCAAAAAAAAGAAAAACTGATTTTTTATTTTTATTTTTTGGTCACAAGAGGATAGTCGGACAAAATGAAAAATGTCATTGCGTCTCATTACAGATTCCCTGTGGCAGAGAGAGTAAATAATCCAGGAGCGATCCATATGGCTCAAAGCTCCTGGCCTTGGAGCGCTGCCATGGTCGTTGGCTTTGGCTGGGTGAGGAGGTGACAGCGATAGCGGTGCGCTTCTTTTAGAGGGGATCAGAGCAGCAGATGTGCACTGAGATAACAGCCCGAGGAAGGAGGAGAGATTCCACCAGAGGACTCAGAGCAAAAAAGGCCCATCTGTTGACAGCGCACAGTCATTCATGTGTGCCCACAGACACCTACTACTGACACCGCCATATGCATTATGGTAGATGGAGCAACAGCTGCAGGGGGGAAAAAAACACATGATCAACAAAAACAAACAAAAACAGCCTGACATCTATTATGGCAGCTTCTAAACTGCGAGAGAATGGATGGAGTGTTTTTTTTTTTAATAGAGACAAGAGATTTCCGACAGATTAATGAACACCACATATGCTTGCTGTTCACAACAGCTGGCCTACATATCAAGCTGCAAGTTACAGATGATAGTTCAAACTATACGTGCATTTCTCCAATCCTAGAAAAAATATACTATTTGTTAGGATTGCAATGCAACAAGTGCACAATCAAAGGGGCTTATTTTACAAATAAAGTTCAGTTTACTTAACGTGACGAGTGCTAAACAGCCTGTAAAGTCTGTTTTACAGTCTGACAAAATAACCCTGATGATGTCATCAGGGGTATCTCAGGTTTTGGTATGAAACTTTTAAATATTTAGAACAGAGAGTTATAAACTTGGGGTGTGGGAGGGGTGCTCCACACCCCAATAATGCGAGACATTGCATTATTGAAAATATATGAGCCATGGATTTTGTTCTACTCATGCATTTTACAGAGTTAGAGGTTTTTCTAGATTTTTTTTATGCTTACACAAAAAGGTGTTTTTCCTCACTATGGCATTTTTGCAGATACTGCACTTTGCCTTAGTCAGACAGTATTACATTTTAATCTGTTGCTTTAAAGGCCCCTAATTTGACAAAAGTGCAGTACTAAATTTCTATTGCATCCATAACTTTGTGTTGTCAGTGCTGAAGGTATCAAACACAAATGCTCAGATTTGAAAAAGAATGACAAATTTGCATCCTGCATGAATTTGTGGAAACTCTGAACATAAACCTACAGCTATTTGCTGCAATTTACAATGCAAATTGCAATTGCAATATTAAGAAACTGCTAAATAAACTTTGAATTGTCAATATCTTGCAGCTGTAGTGCATAGACACATAGATGACTCAGTGCACAAATGCTTAAGTGTGATGTATAAAGAAATTAATTTTCATCCTGCATATCGTACAAACATATTCATTCAAAGTTGTCCATGTTTCATCCCAAAGCACAACATGTGATGATGTTTAATTCAATATTATTTCAATGACTGCAACTGATAGATTTGTAGGATGCGAGTCCAATCCACTTTCATACTAGTTTATCATGGAGTCTGCTTGAATATTCTCTTTATTCTCCCAGTCAGAGATGAGATGAAGCAGGAGACATGGTGTCAGAGCTGAAGAAAAAGAATGAGTTTGTTCTTGCCTACAATGACAGGACCACAATGAACAATTGTCCCTGAACAACCACAAGATGTAACTAACCTGCGTCAGTTTCAAAATAAAAACAGGCCTTGGAAATAGTTCACCAACAGTGACTAATGACAGTGAACACCACTACAGTGAAATCAGATTTGTTCAAGACAAATCTTTATCCTTCTGTCAATCACACAACTGTAATTCTTCAAATCCAGAGCTCATGTTTGCATGATCAGTTGCACAGATTTTTTTTTTTTCCTGAATTGCATTTGCTGGCAGATTTGTGATGTGAGGTCCGCAGTGGGTGTTGGGAGGACACAGAGATCCGCCTCCACAAATCTTAAAACTAACCAGATTTGTAAAGCAATTACCCAAGAATGTTTACTCCCTATGGCATCCGTCTTCAGAGAGACACCAGCGGGAGTAGAGTATTCCAAAAAAAAAAAAATGGAACAAAGTGTGTTGTTTGCTCAGAATAAAAAGGTAAATAACTGCAACGAAGAGCTAGAGTGTGCAATACCACAGCAGGAGACGCAGAGAAAGAGGTGAGCTCCCTGAGAGCTTTACTGCTCCTGGGGAACTTTATCTCATATTTCTGAGATGAGTAATGACAGAAAGAGGCTGCAGAATATCCAGGCAGTAGTAGACGGGCTGTCAGCACCTTAGCTGGGTTTAAAAAGGGAATGCACTGTGTGTGCGTATGTGTGCGCACAATAAAATTATAGCTGGGAGCTGAGGCGAGCCAGACAGTCAAACAACCATTTAACTACAGCGGGGGGAAAAAATATACAGGACGAGTGTATCTAAATATTCTTAAAAAGGCAGACATCTTTTCAAATGACTGATTGCAAATGATTTATGGAGGATTGAATGTTGGCTGATACATCTGGTTGGAAGGAGGGAGTGGCAGTCACAAGACTATATTCATCTTTTTTTCCATTTCACTCTGTCATCCTTCCAGTCTGGTTACATAACCACCAATAACTGTCACCAAAGTGCGACTAAAACTTTTTCTAAACAAGGTGGTAAATTGCTTCAGTGTCAGTCCGGGGGGGGGGGGGGCACATCTGCTGCACCGACACCGCAGGAAGGAAAGGTCAAAGTCAGCGAGACTTCCTCACTGAGGATAAGAAACTGTTCACCCTCCACCCAGAAGCCTGAATAGAAGCGGAAGTGGACAAAATGAATATTCCTCCTTGACTCATGGATGTGACTCATAGAAGATCTAAAAGGAGTCAGACAAAATGCAGAAATAAAAAAAAAAAACTCATGAGTGGTTTCCACTGAATCAACCCTTCAAAGCATGGAAAAAGACACAAACCCAACGTCTTTACAAGGGGATTCTTATGTGAGCTCAATAACAAAGTGCATCTGTTTGTATTCCACGGACTGTTCAGACATGTATGAACATATGACAATAAAAGAAAACACCACACTGCAGTGTTTCGACTGTGCAATCTGCCCCTGGATTTGTACAGCACATCTGCATTCGAGTGCTCCCACTTGTCCCGAGGGGGGAAATGCTCTCGGAAAAAACAAAAACTTTCAGGAATGTCTGGAATTCTACAACAGGTCAAACATCTTCAACCTTCGCATGTGTTGCGGGGGAAAACTCACAAGTTTCAGCGCGGTATTGTAATGGACACTGAGGAGTAATCCTTCTATTAAAGACAGAGACATGCACCTCAGCAGGAGTGGTACCTATGTCGACAGCAGTGCAGTCGGAGTGTAAATCCAACTAGGTCGTAGAGCTCACAGGGCACTTTGCGGCGTGAGACGCATCGACTGCCGATTGCTGCAAACCTGACAGGGTGTGGATTAGCGAGACAGCTGAGAGCTGTGGGCTGTTGTATTGATGTTGCTGTCGGACATCCCGCAGCCGATCGGGAAGACGTCGGAAACCGACGACGAGAAAGACGCCTTTAGGATGTGGCCGAGTGTCACTCAATTCATTTCTGCAGTCGTTTAGTCCCGCAAGCGATTTCTGACAAAACAGATGGAACGTAAGTCATTCACTCAAGTGGCAGCACATTATCTGCTGATGCCATCTGGCATGCCAAAAGTTTAGATTTTTTTTCCCCGTTGAAGAAAAGAGAGTGTGTCACTTTCTGCAAGAGCAAATTTAATGACATGATCTCACCTCAAAAAAATAGAACAGCAAGAAACCAACACAAGCCACCTGAGGAGACAAGACGCGTTGGTGAAAGTGACACTGGAACGTGGCATGAATAAAGAAAACCTGCAGGCTTAACGGCTTCAAATCCTTCTTGGACAAAGTCTTCCCTTAGAAAAAGTCAGCAGTACACTTTGTGAATTCATAATTCCTCCTCCCACACCGGAGGGGCAGATGGAGGTTGACTGAAAGGCCATAAGGTCTCTGTCTACCTGATCCTGCAGAACTGCCAGCGCACAATTTAAAATTCACTCGATATGTCAGGTAAGAGGCACAAAGAGGACGTCTGCACCTGGAGGAAACTCATTAACCTTTCATGAATGGCTGCTTTAATTGGTTCATCCGAGCAAAAAGTCACTTTTCTGTGCCTGAATCAACATGTTTAGCTGATCTAAACAAATCTTTTCTAGGTGCTGGAGATCTCATTAAAAATGTGACTCGTGTTAAAAAAAAGGGACTAATGAATCCAACCTCGAGAAGACAGTGTTTGAAAATCTGAAACAAAAGCCCCTTTTGCACGGCTTGTTCCAGGTGGGACTGCTACACCTTTATTGCACCTAATCGTTCTGTACAGACAGTACAATGGCGTAATAAACCCTCTACCGTCGTTGTTCCACCTCCGAGCCAGCAGTGGAGGTAGATTTCAGAAAGCAGCTATCGTAACAGTTGGCAGTAAACTCAATGGAGAGGAAAATTAAGAATGTCTTTGTATTACGGGAGACAGCGTGAGGTCCAGGAGCTTCTTCTTCTCTCTCTCTCTCTCTCCTAGCAGAGAACAAGACCAACAACCAAGTCACCATGACGGTAAATGATTGTTTTGGCCATGTTGTTTCATACATATGGAACACGTCACACTAGACTAGAGAACGCCGGTATGTTATCTAAGATAACACACTGCTGTGTCTTTATGCTGCCCTTGGTTTGCTCAGTGTAAATACACAAAAAGTGACGAGAGAGAGAGAGAGAGAGAGAGAGAGAGAGAGAGAGAGAGAGAGAAAGAGAGAGGTCGTTGTTCTTAAGTGTGCTCCCGATTTTCTGGAAAACTCCTACACTTACACAGTATGCAACAGATCAGTCCAACAGTACAGACCAAACCAACCCGTGTCAACTGAGGGGGAGGAGTGACAGGTGGTCAAAAAGGGATGAATGGGCCTGGCTGGTAGGCCGAGAGCCGCAAGGCCTCTCTCCATGCTGAGAGAAAAACCAGGCCACTCCACCAACGGAGAGAAAAAGAGAGTCAGAGAAAGAAGGACAGGAAATGAGGACTCAAGAGTAACTCAGAGAAACAGAACTGTATTCAAGAGCAAGCACAATTTACCACCTGCTCGCTTCCAGGAGAGAAACTGACAGGAATTGTGCTGGGAAAACAGCACAGACGGGCACACCGAGGCTACGTGAGCGGGACACGAAGAGTCCTCCTGACGTGTTATCTGCATGTACAGAATAACAGCCCACACTGGTCATTTGTGTCTGATCCAAAAAAAAGCACAATGGGCATCATGCCCTGGACTTACAACACCGGCTCTGATCTGACATCTTGGGTTTGCCACACATTTTACTTCCACTTCCCTATTCATTGTTTCTCTGAGCTCTTCGTTCCTTCCCAGAAACTGAAAAGATGCACAAATACAAACAGTTCTGCACTAATAAAACTGTGGTGACACCTTCAAAATGTTTTTTTTTGTTGTTGTTGTTCGATCGTCAATAGAAAACACAAATATATACAATTACTATCTATAAGACAAACAATGGCTGCACATTTCACTTAAGCGGTTAAAACCATTGACAAATAATCAGTTTTCAAAATAGATACTGATTTTTTCCTTCTTCTTTCTGTCAATCGGTTCAGTTCTATTATATCAAATTGCAGCCTGAAATACAGGATTGCTGTATTTAACAAAGCAGCCAAAAGCCCTTTCAGTGTGTCCTGCCAACATGGCCAGGTGGCCTATTTTGCATACAGTGCCTGAGTCCTTGCCATTGAGGTCAAACAAACAGACATTAATGAAAGAAAAGGGTAAGATATATTCCAAGGATGGTTTCTTTTTTTTTCCCCGTGACAACCTTACATAAACAGGAAAACATTCAAAGACAAAACACTGCATGAATAAGAATAATGTCTGTTCAAAGGATTTAATGTGAAAGGGTGTTTTTTTTTTTTTTTTGGCTCCATTATTAAGCTACTTCCTGACACAGAGAGAAGGCATTTCCAGGGGAGCCTGTCTTCAGAGTCAGCAGGGCAAACAGGAAACATAACTCTGACACACAGTTCAACACGCTCCCTCGGACCAAACAAAACCCCCGATCAAGTTGAGAAAGTGGGGCAGTGATCCGTCCTTTGGTTGAAGTGGACATTTCACCATCTGCTTCATCCTGCTTGAGCTGCACCACACTTCACGACTCCAAAGCCTCCGTGGCAAGAACAGGCGGAGATGAAGGGATGGAAATGTGAGGGAGAAGTGTTGAAAGGACGAGCTGATTCAAGCTGAGGCATGTTGACATGTGCACATTTCAGTTCTCAGCACTCCGTGTGTGTGTGTGTGTGTGTGTGTGTGTGTGTGTGTGTGTGTGTGTGTGTGTGTGTGTGTGTGTGTGTGTCTATCTCCAACAGACAGAGAGGGCTTTTGAAAACGTGCACTGTTAGTCTGACACTCGCTTCACACAGCAACGTGTAGAACTTTTCAGAGCTAAAGCTGAAGTCCGAACAGATTTTAAATGAAATACTTTATACTGGTTTGTCAACAACATCCATCCCTTCAGTAAGTCTCATCTCCAACTACACGAAAATGACATCTGAAGCATTTTTTACGTATCATATTTGGTTCTCAGCGAAGATTTTTACTCCCACGATGATACCATTTTTGGGGTAATGCATACTAAATTCTTGTCATTTTATACAACGGTGGTCACATTTAAAAAGGGTAAACCGGAAATTTCCGGCTACACCTCCGACACCAAATACTTAGTACCTAGTTTCTTAGAAACAACACTTTCAACTGACTTTGAGTTGTTCGTTAGGAGTGACACTCCCCTTTTTGATGATGCAACTTTCATCTCAATCAAATCTTAACGAACTCTGGATAATAATATTTGTATCTGAGCAATGAAATTGTATCAGTTTTGGTCTTTAAACCTAGGGTTGGGTATTGTTTTAAATTTAAACTTTTGTATTGTTACAATAAGTAGTGATATCAATACAACATTTTTTGCTGTAGCTTAAAGTTTGTTTTTTTGTCATTCAACAAAAGAAGACAAGCAAGACCTTTGACTTCATTTAACTGTGTAAAAGAAGCAAAAATGATGAATTAAATCAGGAACTGTCTCAATAAAGAACAAGTTACAAGCAAAGACTTCAAATCAGACCAGGCATTTCATACCAACTTAACAGTTTCTGTACTACAGAACACTAGACCGAGCACTGTGGTGATAGTGGTCAGTATTGGATCAATAGCCAGGCCAATAAAATAGTGAATACTTAGAATGAACAACAAACAAACACATACTACATGTATTTTTACTGATATTGAGATGTGATTAGTGGGAATGATCTTTTTGGTTTGGGTAGGGCAGTACTACACTACAATAGTTCATTACAAAGCTTTTTTGTCACCCATTTTATATTTTTAAAAATGTGATTTGACAATTTAATTAATTGTGACGCCCTTGTAAAAAAAAAAAAAAAGTATGAGCATGTATGAGCAACTAAATGTCAGTAAATCTTGCCATTTCGTTAAGAAATTGCTAAAAATTTTAAATTCAATTACTAAATATTGGCAAAAATAGTTAGACTAAAATATCAGTATTAGGCTTCAGAACGTGCTCATTTGATCCAAGTATCACAGCACTAGAAATAAACTTGACGGTAAACTGCTTCTGATTTTATCATAGATCTCAATGTGGTGGGACATCAGTTTGCAATGCACAACCCATGTTACAGCTGGCTGTAGTGAACAAGATCCATTACAAGGAAATTCCCACAGTCAGATCTACAGTTTTTCACCTTATCTGAACCATCATGATATAAATAACAAAAAAACATATCGTGTTTTTAAAAGTGGCGGGAAAGATGAAAACTACACCCCTCTTCTTGTTCTGCTGCTTTTGCCTGAGAGCTACTTTTAACCTGTACAAAGCTTTCCTGACACTGCCAGATCATCGGAGGACGAGGAAGAAAACAAAATTACAGGGAGTCCTTGGAGAGTACAGCTGGAGCAGACACACCCTCTGGAGCGGACATGGTGGGTTGTCTTCCAGCTGAAAAATGTCTTCTCACCAACACTTTTTGTCACTCAATCTGCTCAGAAAAGACAGCTCTGACTCTTTATGTATAGTCATGACTTATCACACACATCAGTTTACTGGAAATTTAAAAAAAGACAAAGCCATCTGCTGTGACAGGACATTAAAAAGAAGAAAACTCCATAGAGTGATAATCATTTCACACACAGGAGCATTCTTAACATGACTTAACGCAGAATTAGTCACTGTGAAGACAGATCTGCAGCCACATATGTGCCCAGCAGAGATTAAGCAAGCTCTGGTGCCATGAATAAGTTCAGGGGGTGAAAAATCAATACCCCCAACCTTTATTGACCAGCTCACAATTGCTTTACATTCCTCCCTCTGTCTCACATCCTAGCTACAAGCCTGCAAACCGTGGCGAAACAAGCCTCCACCTAACCAAATCATAGCCTTCAATGGATATATTATGTGTTAATGTCATATTATAACAATCTTGATGGTTAAATAAAGCATGGACTCACATTATAGGATCAGCCACAATAGCACTGAGTGCTTACAGGTACATAATGTAGACACTATACCTCCACTGTAATATTTCTGTAGCATCCCAATGGGACTTAAACTGTGTTAGTGGTATTTAATGATGCGTTTAATGACCTAGCGTGCCGCTATGTTGAGTGCTGCATTCAGTTTCCAACTTATATTGCTATATATCTTTGGTCAGCATCGGTCAAAGCAAGCGAACTGCGGTAACTTTACTGTTTTAAAACGAAATTTAACCAGTTTAGCAGCCAAAACTTCTTCAGGGACCCGCTGGCCTCCTTATCAAGTAAGAGTGGAAGCAGTTTTGAACCGACCCAGTGTAATAATAAAAAAGTCGACACACCCTCTGTGTAAACGGAATAAATGTGGTCGATGGTCAGAACCGATAGCGGCTGGCTAAATGTCCCACAGTTGTGTCGTCAATTAAGTGTTTTTACAGCTCAAAGCTTTGGGTGGAGATGTTTATTTCACAACCGAGCCCAGCTTCTTTATTTCCTGTCCCAACAACCATTCAATCCCGAGCTTTTCGCGACAAAAGCAGCTTGAAGATAACCAGCTAGCTAACTCTCTTACCTGGACATAGTTGTTCTCGCAGTAGTCCGCTACTTTAGTCAGGTTTTGGTAACTCTCCACAAGCGCTCTTTTGCCGGCAGGAATCTCTTCATCTAACAACATTTGTAGCTCTGCCATCTTACATCTCTCCGCAGAGTCTCCCTTCCCTCTGCCTGCCTTCCCTTTGATTGAAACAGCCACCAGCCCAGCACTGCCCCGAAAAAAAATCCTCAGCCTGCTGTTGTGGGATTCCTGCCCTCGCTTCAGCGTCACGTCAAACCGAAGATCGTCTATGCTTGGATAGAGGAGTCACTCAATGGTTTAAAACTGGTGTTTGGTCAACAAACATATATGTTCTGAAATTCTACTTATATTTTCATGACTTTATCAATAGGCCTTCTTTCGTTGTGCACCAAAATATTCTGTGAATTACATAATAACATTAGTGAAATGTATATGTTTGCTTTTTGAAAACATTGGTAGCCTAGATAGCTTTTAAAAACATGCATAGAATATAAAAGACAACAATGTAATATACACTATATAGTAACAGAAAAGAGTAGGTTATGATGGGCCATATTTAGGTTAATACATAATGAGGATGTTTTTACTGTACGTTTAGAGTAACTTTATAAATTTCCGGACAAAAATTAAATATATTTTATTATGCTTCTGCTTTGATTGCAAAAACTATTAAAGTAAGCTCAGTGATGTAAAAAGTCCCCAAACGTCATAATTGAATAATAATTTTTTAATCTAGTAAAAGTGAAAGCCTTCAATGCAAATAGTACTTGAGTAAAAGTATCTGATATTAATTATCTAACGAACTTATGTATCCTACGTACAAATAAGTGTATTGTACTTACATTTAAACAACTAAAATTCAAGCAATAATCGGTTATAAAAATAAATTGTGATTATGCTGTCTGTTCAGTTAACGAAATGGTCTAATTTCAGCCGTCAGTGTCTTACAGCGGCTTATGGTACTCGAAAATGTAGAGAAAGTGGAACCTTACGCTTTTCTCCATCTCCAGCTAAAGAAAAAAGAAAAACATGCTGAATAGAGCATGATGGTCTATGTAGTTTAATTAAGAACAAGTCACTGAAGTGAATGCATGTTATGAATGCGAGATGGCATTGAAGTGTTATAACATTTATTATGTTTTACCTATTAATATTAGTCAGTATATATTTTTAGTTTCCCCCTTCAGGTCTTCAAACTATATTTCGGCGCGGAGGATTGTGGCGCTTCAAGTAAATATTGAGATCTAGTAGAAAACTACAACTTCCACAATACACCCCTGCTCAGTTTACTGTTCATGGCGTCTGGTGGAGAGCTAAAGGCAGGTTACCCTCGTACAAACAGATAGGTCGTTGGCTCAAACCGTGAGTGTCAGTGTTTTTGAGATCTTCCGTCGGTAGTTTGGAAGCTAGATTTTATTTAGCACTAATATCAGTGTCGTTAGAAGTGTCGCATACTAGATGTGTGTCTTAGATAGATGAAAAAAACGACACAGCCTCATTCTGGTGGCCATAACAGTGTAGTAGCTAATGTCACTCACAAGTTTTAAAGTCTTGATTTGGAAACTAGTATTATCAACAGCTAGCTTAAAAGCTATTGCAGAAGTCCGCTGTTAATATATTTTTGTTAGCTCTTGTCATTATTGCAGTGATGTGTTGATTTTACTGCTTGTTGGAAGGTTTTGTATTGACTGCCTCAGTGCGACACAATGGAGGTGGAGAGTGTTGCGGTGGAAGATGAAAGGCGCCTGGCCCAGCTGAGGTTTGATGCCGCCGTCAAAGTGATCAAGAGTTTACCCCCAGATGGTGAGTAGCTCCACCAATCTGCATTTTGCATTCAGACCAGTTTAACCAGTTCAACGCAAGGGCTTCAAACAGATAGCTAGCAGGGTATCAGACTTATGCAGGTGAAGTGCAATGCCTGCCCTGGTTCTTGCCGGATTTAAAAGGCTTAACCCTCTTTGGTAGCAGTGTACAGACGCTTACCTCCCTGTCAGCAGTCTACAACTTAGTGCACTATCACTGCAGTCACTTATGAAAGTGTGTTGTCGTCTCACAGGCTTCATACATCAGTCAAGGGATTTAAAAATGCACCACTCATTTTTGGCCCAGTTTGAGAAATCCTTTTCTCTATTATAAAACTGGTTGTACATCTAGATGTAGGGCAGATTTTAGATTATTCTCACGCTTGAGTGATTTTTCTGTGTGAGTCTTAAAACAATTTTTTTTTTTTTAGAGAAATAGCCTCGATGCTTTTATCCAGCTAATTCCAAATGACCACCCACTTGTCAAAGTAACCCACGCCTATAAAAAAAAAAAAGGCACCAAGATTGGGGAGAAAATGACATCTGCAGGAATGGCACGGCTGTGGAGACACAACTGGGATTGTGTTATTGACATGCTGAAGGCGGGACAGTCCACCAGGCAAGCTGTCAGGGCTGGAGGTCACATTAGTAACTGATATGTATAAAAAACATTGTTTACTCCAGGTATTTTATGTTTTTGGCATTGTCCTTGTTATCTCTCTCTTCTTTTTGTTACTGATTAAATGAAGACATTTTCATTGGATGCTCATAAGGAACAAAATTCAGATTGTTATTTTTATATGACATATACTGCCCATTCAGATTTGCAAATAAACATCATAGTCGTGCATTTTTAAATCACTTGAGTGTTTATATCAGATGTAGGAAACAGTAAGGAAAAACACGACTAAAATACCAGTTTGCTTTTTTTCTTAATTTTATATTGTATTATGTAATTATAATTTCCTGCAGGTCCTTTTCAGCCGTCCAATGACATGATGCTCAAGTTCTACAGTTACTATAAGCAAGCCACTGTTGGAGCGTGCAATATACCGCGACCTGGCTTCTGGGATGCAGTTGGCAAAGCAAAATGGTAATGAAAAAAAGAAATGTACAAGTCAGTCCATATGTTTTTTATCTTTACCTACATAGTAACAAATGTCTAACACAAGTGTGTCATTTATGGGGACAGTGTTAGTGTCAGAAACACTGTATATTTCATTGTGGAGGATAATTTTCTTTCAAGGATGAGTATAGTAGCACAAATTATATGAAAGCCACAATCTTTAAGGCAAATCATGAAATATGACCCCAGATAAACCATTGAAAGATTATTTCACTAGTTCATGCTGCTTTTTGCACTTTGACCTCACCTCTCTCCACTCTTGTCTGTCTGTTTAGTGTCAAGTTGTGTAAAGTAATCTCTGGACTTAACTTAGAATGTAACCTCTACTCTACTTGGAACCTCCCAAGTGAGCTTCAATGTCTCTTATTGCACAAAATATATAAATTGAAGCCCTTTCAGTGACCCATGTCTGTTTTCATAAACATACAAGGCCTTGATTCCCCCCCCCCTAAATTCAGCTGGATCTGTGGGAACCTTGAGTGACATAATAATGCAGTTTTTCTGTTTATTTATCCAGGGATGCATGGAATTCTCTTGGAGAGATGCCAAAGGAAAAAGCGATGGCTGCGTATGTTGATGAAATGAAGCTGGTATGTTTCTCCACTTTTACAGATGATACAACTCTTTTATTATCTAAGAATCAAGGTTGTCACAGTATCAGAATTTTAAACGTTGATACAATAGTGGGGAAAAAACAAAATGGGATATTTTATTTTTAATTAACCTGCACGCTGCTGGTACAGAAAGATTAACTGAACATGTACCAAGTTATGTGCAATATGTTAATATCTGTGCAGCCTTGAGATGTAAACCTGATGAGGTGTCTGTTGTTGTTTTTTTATAGCTTTGGTACTTTTGATTCTATCAAATGCTTATTGTATTGTGATAAGGACGTGGTATTGAAAAGGCAACATTATTATGAATACTAGCAATTTGATCTTCACCTTTTTTATTGATCCCAGTTAAACGTCACAACCACTGACAGATGTTGCTGTTTTTGATGTGTAGATCCTGGAGGGTATGCCCATGACGGATGAGGTGGAGGAGCTCCTACGCGTCCTCGGCCCGTTCTATGAGCTGATCGAGGAGAAGAAAAAGATCTCAGAGATATCAGACCTGAGCACAGGTGGGTTTCTGTTCACCTGGTGTAACTCGTCCACCTCTCACTTCACTTTTCTTGAAGCAGCATGTGGAGCTTGACCTTTTTATAATTTGCCTCTTGTTCGATGCTCAGCCCGTTTGACAATGTTTGCTAGGCAACTGGAAGGCAAGTACATTACCGTGTAGATTTTTTTTTATTCTGGTGGTGTAGTTCAGTATTTGTTTGGTGTTGTAGCGTAGATGCTTTTAGTGTCATTTCAGGCATTAGAGATGTAGAATATGTGTCGCAGTGCATTTATACATTCATACACAGATAAATCCAAAGTTTATCTGTGTTGAATTACTGAAAATCACACCCTCTCAACCTCATGGAAACAGATCGTTTTGATGTGATCCTTAAGCAGAGAAAGTATTATTAACCTTCTTTATTAAAGGAAGCATTATATTGTGGCATTTGTGATGTTGCAATGAAATCCGTTCTGTTGCCCAGGCTTTAATACGACGTTGAATTCGGTCACGTCAAAGAGTGTCACGAAGAGCATCATCAGAACGATGGAAATGAACGGCACTCTGGAGACTCGCCCGGCCAGGCTCAAGTCAAAGGAAGTTAGGGAAAGGTCAGAGGAAGAGGCCCAAGAGGAGGAGGAGGAGGAGGAAGAAGAGGAAGAAGAAGAAGAAGAAGAAGAAGAAGGAGTGATCAGGGAGGTCAGAAAAGGTAATAGAATTATTAAAAACTTGCTTGAAAATATTGTCAGGAAAAAAATATTAAATTTAACACAATTTTTGGAATTTATTGCAGGCAAGGAATCAGCAGCTTCTCAGCCAAAGAGGAAAAGTTCAGCCAGGAGGCACAAAGCGCCCCTGTTGAACGGTAAGGTGGCTAACGGCGTCACCCATCTGACCAATGGGTGTCATTCTGGGGCTGCCCTGAACAACGAGGACTCCCAGGAGGGATCACTTGGTGAGCCTCTGCTCAACGGTAACTGTACAGGTGAGAAAGAGTCCATTTTCATGACGGTGTGTCGGGTATAAAACGGTTAGCTTAGGGCTCTGCACTCACCTCTCCCACTGAGCACCGTGTGATCGGATAATCTGCGAGGATTCATTCGCATTGGATCTTAAAACACTTCAGCTGCTCTTGGCACAGTTTTAAATGGACTAAAGTAATGGCTCTGTTGAAGTGGCATGCAAAGCTCCTAGCGTTCATGCCACTCAGTTAATTATAGTGCACTTTATATTACGATGCAAAACGAGTCTGAGCTCTTCTGTTAATTTTTGTGCCCTTTGTACTGACCTCAGATCCCAGTCAACTGGCCAGTGACTCAGACAGCGAAGTCTACTGTGATTCTGTGGACCAGTTTGGTCAGGAGGAGGCAAGAAACGATTCAAATCCTCTTCTTTAGTACAGTGGCTGCAGCTCCTGGTCCACCATTAACTTGTTATTATGTGCTTCTCCAGAATTCGGAGCTTAACCGCTCTCTAGACGAACTGGATGAAGAGGAGAATCATGTCCTGCCTCCTCCAGAGGAGCCACAGGCAAAGCAGGAGCTCCAGGAGGACGTTCAGGGTCCACCGCAGGTGATCAGGTGTGGAGGAGAAGATGGAGAGAACAGTGGAACAATGTCACAGAGACAGAGACTGAACGCAGACAAGCCAGACAGCTGTTTGGTGAGAAGAGGAGGAGGTGAGGCCGTCATCATGGTGGTTTTTGTGCTGTGGACTTATGATATTCTTAAGGACAATCATTCATTTTTACATTTTTATTTTGGCAGTGTGTCTGGGGCACTAATTATAATTTTTACATTTCTATGCCTTCAGTCTTATAAACAACTTATTGTCGACGTTTTGAAAATGAAAAACAATCTCTTATTTCAGTTTCTCAAATATGAGGATTTGCTGCTTTTCTTTGTCATTTACGATGGTAAACTGAATGTCTTTGGCTTTTTATTGTTGGTCAGATAAAATAAGAAATATGAAGATGCCAACTTGGACTCTTGACAAATTATAATGGGCAATTTTTTTGTATTTTCTGACATTAGAAGCACAAAAAGATTAACTGTCAAGATAAAAACCAAATCCTACAATGAGGATTAGCTGTATTATTTGGGCCACTGACACATTGTGTGAATATGTATTAATCATAAATCATTTCCTTGGTTTTAGGCTCCATGTCTCCGGAGCTGAGTTCTGGTTCTCTGGTGCCCATGTACGGTGGTGGAGATGGGGACGGGGGGCGCTGGGGTGGCGCGGTGACACTGGGGGGGAGCCTGAACGAGCAGATCGTCGTTGCGTTGGCTAGACTGCAGGAGGACATGCAGAGCGTCCTGCAGAGGCTGCACACACTGGAGGCTCTCACTGCCAGCCAGGTCGGTCCTCTTATTCATTCGCTTCAGAAAGAAGTTAACATGAAAGCAAGCAGCACATTTGTTATGGCATGAAAACAGAGACACCAAAGTGATCCAACTGGTTGATAATGGCTGAAGGAGACATGCAAATGTAACTTTAAATATCAGCAGCACGCAGTGGCTTGCTCTTTGTGGTGAGGAAACCAGCATGCAGAAAGTCCTGATGTGTTTATGGTGAAACAGTTGCAACTGCTTGTTAAGATTATTTAGTAAGAGCTAAAACTACTGAACCTCTGTAAAAAAAAAAAAGAAGAGACACGCTCTACTATAAGTATTTAACCATATGGGGGACAATTGATTTTCTAGTATGTAATGCAGCCTATATGGCATTGCATCACATCTGTTGTACTGGAGGGGCATCTTAGGTTCATCATGTTAGGTTCATCATGTTTTCTCCATTTTAAGGGAACATAACCGTGTTTTCTCCACTGGAAAGAAACCTAAGAGGGCATTCATCATGTTTTCTCCACTGGAGAGGCACCTGCTGTGGTTAGATAGTATTTCTGTATAAAGATTAACACTGATTTTCCTAAACTATGGATGTGTTTAGATAAGGAGTTTGTACTTTGCACTTTTTCACCAAAACATATCCTTTTTTTGTCTGACAAAAGTTCATGGTCTCTTCCCCCCCCCCCCCCCCCCCCCCCCCCCCCCCCCTCTCTGCAGGCGAGATCAGTGTCTTTGTCTCCAACTTATGTGTCTCCTCCAGTGAATACGAGGCGTCAGGTAAACGGTTTCAAAGACGTCACTTCTTTTTTTTCCTTTGTTAAATTTAGAAAAACAATATTCCACCTTTATATCATGCAGTGTCGTAGGAGCAGGGATGACAAAGATTAAAACATATTTGTCCACCATGATGAGCCATTCTCTTTTGCTGATTTTGATGTAATTTATTTAATTTTCCAATTTCTTTAGAGACCCTCCTGGTGGCCTTTTGACATTTCCCCAACCAGCTTGGCCTTCGCTGTTATTTGGCCATTTGTGGTGCAGTGGCTTATTCGCCTCTACCTGCAGAGGAGGAGAAGGTATTCTTTTACACCAAATATGAACGCATCTACTATAATTGTCACGCAACACCTGATTTGACACCTTGATATTCTCTTTCTTTAACAGAAGAATCAACTGAACCTACTCTCACCCAAACACCCATGGACATAGATGATAAAGAATCCTCTAAATGTCTTTGGTTTGGGTTGCTAATGACTGTAACTCCCCCCCTGCTTAAACCCACTGCCCTGTAATTAGCTTTTGCACTATGAAAAAATCACCTGGAGTCAGGAGCGAGAATCTAGTAGGGCCTCGCAGCCTGTCTATACATTTTCTAGATGATGCCACTGTATTGCAATCTTTTTCTTTGTAGGAAATGGTTTGTGTTGAGAGGAGGAACTGGGCGGGTTTTTTCGGCGTGCTTATAAACCAACTACAAAAGCCTCTCAGTTATTCCCATAACTAAGGCTTTGTTGCACAGAGTGGGCCTAATCCCTTGTTATTTTGAGCGTGATGCTTGATTTCCACTATTCTCTTTCGTGAGTTGCCCAGGCAATGCTGCTATGATAAAATGTTTTAATAACTGTAATAGTGTAGGAGGGATGGAATGTAACTATATATATATGATATATGTGAGATTCTTTTAAATCCTGACTATCTTAATATTTATTTCTTTTAGCTACAGAGGCCTGATTTTAGCTGTTTAAGTGAGGTTTGTGTTTATGTGGCTGCTTAATGTCATGTTTAGGTTAGAGGAGGTTCTGCAGTACTGCATATAAGTCACAGTGCTTTACGTCCAAGTGGTCTGACTCTTCACTTCATTTTCAAATCGAAGAAGTGCCTCAACATTGTAAGGTACATTCACACAGTCGGTAGCATTATGATTTCTAACATTCACACACTGTCTCATAACTGTTCCAGTGTTGGACCAAATAATCATTAATCTTACTACCTAGAGAGCCATAAGAAGGTCAACTGTCTCATTATATGTGTAACTCTTGTCACTGTCTGTTGTTTACGCAGTCACATTTTTCTATGTTGTATAATTGCTTTAATGTGTGGCGTAATGTTTGTACAAATATTGTGAAAAGGTTTTATGTGACTGATAGTAATCATGAATATGTTTGCAAAGCAGTGAGATCTATACAAATTTGTATGTACCATAGCTGTACAGTTTAGATTAAAATGCAGTATTTTAATTGCATTCCCATGAATTAATATAGAATAATGTATGATATTTACAAAGGTCTGTCTGCAGTAGCACTAATCTTTCCAGAGCCATTATGTTTTAATAAAACATAAGTTTACCTTTCTACTGAAATGTACCAAGGCTTTCTCACCCTCTCTGCCTGTGGATAGAGTGGTGTCTGCATGTGATGTTCATAAGCCTCGAATAAAGTTTTCATAAAGCGTTTCAATTCGTACAAATAACTTGGCAAAATGTATCTTTTAAACATGCAAAGATTGGTTACATTTTATCTCAATTTTATCATGGTGATATTTCATGACTCACCACAAACCACTTTTTCTTAACGTTTTAGGAAATGATGCTTATTCGCTTTCTTTGAGGGTGAACATGAAGATAACACATTTGTACAGTAAATAATGTTAAGTGCAACAGCTAGCAGTTAGCTTAGCTTTGCTGGAAAAACAGCTAGCCTGGCTTTATAAAAAAAAAATATCAATATCAGCACAAAGCCAGCACATAAGACTTATAATCCACAACTAATTCTTCTTATACATATATATTTGTACAAATAAAAAGATAAACCTTAGGAAGTAGCCAGGCTATTTCCAGTCATTGTATGATGTATGTATGTATGTATCTAGTGAACCGGCTGCTGGCTGTAGCTTTATATTTAGCAAACAGAGGGAAACAACGGTCCAAAATGTCAAACTATCATTTAGAAAAATAGATTTACAGTTTTTCAAAATTTTGATGTTGTGATGTTTTATAATTTAAAAAAAATGGCACACAGCACATTGTTACAGATATTTTACATATTTTATTTGTATTTTTTCTCATAGGGAATAAGATAATTTTTATTACGTAATAGCAAGATGGGAGAACTTCTATTTGAATAAAAAAGGGACAGGATCAAAATTACCCACACAAGCTATGATAAAACAGCAAAAACATTGTTATTAGAATACAAAGTACGACTGTTTTAAAACAATAGCACTAACCTTTTAACAAGACTTCAATATAAAATACGTATTCCTGAATATATTAACAAGTTTTTCTTCAGCAGTATTGTCCCCCTCCACAGTATTGGTATTCAGGCGGCCCGTCCACTCAGTCTAATGATGGCAGGGGAACATCACAATAATGAACAGTGCAGAAAGAAAATGACGCTTGGAAAGCCACCATCAGGTTGTAGGCGCCACATTTACAGGAATTTACATACATACATAAGCTACTTATTTAGTTTTGATCAATAGAACACAACAACAATATAAAGGTTAAAGCCTATTATAATGTAAAGCATTAGCAAATGGTATTTTGCTAGTAGAACCTAATTTAAGAGACACAAGTTTAGAATAGGACATAAAAAAAACTTCAATTTTTACAGTGCATTACTTGAAGTGAGTGAACAAAGATTTTTTTCTGGCTCCTATAGCCAGCCATTGCACATTGGTAAAATGGGAATAAAGAAACAATCAGAATCCATTAATGACAATGAAAGTAAGCAAGTGATTCATGAACAACCAAAAGCTTTTGACTGCTGCTTTAATAAAATTCCTGTTTCAAACTCTATAAACTGAAGCCAGACACGGAGATGTGCTGAGCGTTGTTTCGTGCCTCGAAGTACGACGTGTCGGTTTCGTCCTCAGGCTGGGGTATGAAGGGCATCGGCTGGTTCTGCAGATTGTCCCAGTCCAGGCCTTCAAACAACGGGTGACGCTTGAGTTCTGGTGGATGTCGATACAAATGATCAGAACACACTCTACATTTCAAGCATTCTACGATTGTATTTGCACATAATGGGAGTTGAAACTGCGGCCAATATTACCATTAAGTAATTCGATAATTCCCAGCTTAATAAAAAGGATCACTCCTTAATCTTTTAACAGAGAAATTTGAGCAAAGTTCTCAGACAAGATGTAAGAATTTATCAAAAAACTGAAAAATGGGTGTTTAAGTTGTAGAGTACCCTGTTTTATATCAGGTATGTTTTTATTACAATGCTCCTATTGACAGATGGGTTGAATTAAATACTCACAGTGAAAAATACAAATAAAAATTCCTGCACACTGACTTTATTGACGGCATTTCCACGTCATGAAATCAGGAAAAATTCATGAATTTCACAAAGGTCTGAGGACCAACAGTGTTTAAAAGTTTCAACATGATTAAATGTTCCTCACCCTTCAGACCAGCTCGTTTTGTCGTTTCCATGCTCAGGAGGATTTCAATCGCATTCCTTGAGTTTGCAGACAGTTCCTCCTCTTCCTCAGGCCAGGGAATATCTGCATTTATTGACAGTGAGGTGGCAAAAGAAGCCTGTCGTGAACATCAATTCATTTCTTCAACTAAAACTGTCAGACAGTGGATAATTTTTCATATGAAATAATTAGATATGCTTATCAGGAAATACGGCCTCTCTCTCAATTGCATTTTGTCGTTAAGGTTTTCCTGCAAAACAACACCAAACCCACCTCTGTTGAGAATATTCTGGAAGACCAGCTGAGGCGTCTCGTCATTGAAAGGCGGCACGCCTGTGAGGAACTCGAAAAGACAGACGCCTAGCGCCCACCAGTCCACCATGAAGTCTAGAGGGAGGCAAAGAAAAGTCACATTTCATCGAGTTGCTGGCTTCAAATATCACACTAGTCCCTGTTAGAGTCTGCACTAATTGCACTGCTCTGGCAGAAGCAGGGGCTTAGAGTTAGACTAAGAATGGAGGGATTCAGCTTCACATTCCTTCCTTCACATATGGGAAACCCAATAACTGAGGACAATTATTAAGAAATAGGATATTTGGGTCTAGCATTGAAGTTTTAAGGAAGCAAATTTGCCTCTCAATAACAGCCTGGATTCAAAATTACTATTATCGTAACAATCTGTTATTGACACGAGAAAAATACTTGAAAGCTGGAGAATAAATACTGACACACAAAATCATTCATGTCACAAACAAACTGTTGACGAATCAAAATAGTGGCAATCATGGTACAAAATGGCATTGTGCAACTGACAGGAAATACTGCCCTCGGTGTGTTAACATCTGAATGAGTATTAGCATGTCAGATCAATGGGTTATCATGAGGTCACATTTTGCAGGTCAGTTGCTAAATGTCAAGAACACAGCCAGTGCTGCAGTAAATGTGCCAGGATTGCCCCAAATCTACAGATTATAAGAGCAGAAAAACCTTCTTTTTTTTTTCATCCAGTTAAAGAAAAACCAGCCTTAGCAAATCTGATTTCCCAGCTGCTTACAATGGTGTTAGTGTGATATTAATAGACAATCCCATTTTTTCAGCCTTTGTAATCACACATTTAAAATGCTTTCCCCTTCCTTCTGATCAAGCCTGCAGTTTATTCACCAATCCAAGGGGCAGAAACCAGTGGGAAAGGAAAATGGGGCAGAAATCAGCTTCCTCTAGCATATTAGCAGGCTGGGTGATCATGCAAGCTTGCTTGCAAAAACAGCAGTATCATTAGAAACTTACCACACTGACAAATTCCTGAAACTCAAAGAGAAAGCCTGTCACAAGGACTACAGTAATAATATACGACTATGCTATTTTTGATGAGAAACAGAACAATTCTTGTGGTGTTTTGAATTTTGAGTTTCTTCTTCTTACCGTGCGGTTTGCCCAAAAGAAGCTCTGGAGCCAAATAGTCAGGGGTTCCTAGAATGGGTGCACCCTCAACAGGCAGCCCACCCCTTCTGACACTCTTTGGAGTCCTGAAGGGGGTATGAGACGTCGACATGGGCTGAGGAGTCTGAAAAAATGGGAAAAATGACAAAAAGTTGAATCTAAAACTTCATTACAAGTAATTCAAAACAACTCTCCTTTAATTAATAACCATTGTGATGTATAGTTTCATATCACCAACTATGGCCTGAAAGAAAATTGAATCACCATCTCTGAAACATTCTTTTGAAAAAGAGAAACATTTCAAGCTTCACAAATGTAGCAATTTTTTTTTTAAATTATACAATTGTTGTAATAGATTTCTGCAGTCTTAAAAATCAGGGGGTCAGCCAAGTTTCATTTATCCTGAGGGGGACATGAGTATCTTTATCAAACATCTTGGTAATCTTTCAAACAGTTGCCGAGAAATTTTAGTCAGGACCAACGCCCAGATCTACAGAACAACATCACCACCATGTCTGGACTCATGCTGCTAATGTGGCTGAAATATGGTGAAGGACTTTGCGGATTTTGTAGCTTGCGCTCTCTTGTGCAAGTCTTAATGTCGTTTTGTCCAACCCTACAAACAAAGCTGAAAACAGCATTTATTAATGCACGTTTTTGAAAAAGATGTAACACTGCAGTCACCAGTACTTGCTACTTTGAAATAAAGAGTGCTTCACCTGGACAGCTAGCGCAGAACACTGTGGCTGTGACTGTGGCAGGGTTACCTGAAACAGAGAGCTGTTGGAGCTGGATCTTTTCTGTAATGGTGTTACAGTGCCAGACGCAGAGTGACAAGAGGCTGCTGCGGACACTTCCATGGACTCAACAGACCCGATGCTAAGTCGGGACACTCCAGACATGTTTGAGCGGTTAATGGAGCTACAGTAGCTACGGAAAATGACGACATTCCGCGGCTTGAGGAACGAGGGGGACTGTGGAAAACCGCACGGCAGATCAAGGAGCCGGTTGAGAGAGGAACAGTGAGATTCACTTCTCTGACTGTAGTTATGAAGTTTGGGTGTTTCATTGGTAACAGGTAGAGTTTTGGGGCCTGATTCAGTGATAGATGAGTCTTTATCTTCCTTTTGCTCCTCAGATGATGGAGACTTCCTGTTTTGAGGCGAGTTGTTTGGCTTGAGAGATACATGGCTGTCAACAGTGAGGGACGTTTCACACATAGACCCATCAGAGTCAAGGCTCAAGCTCCTGCAAATGTCAGTCTTCCCACCAAGTGGTGATGTGAAACTTGACCGTGACAAGTCTTTAGCTATTTCTTCAAACACATCCTCTGTCGGCTCTCCCAGCTCACAAAACAGACTTTTGGCCACAGCAATGGGACTGGAGCGCTTTGGGACCCTGTCTTCCGTTGGCACAATGCTCTCTGTGGAGGCCATGAAATCACCTATTTGGATGGTGGAAAATGTTTCCGTCATCCCAGTGTGAGGCCGTGCAGTCTCCTCTGGAATCTTGCAGCATGTCTTATACCGTGCATTACTCCTCTTGGCTTGGCTCTCCAATGGCCCGGGACTTATCTCAACATCAGAAAATGTTCTCTTTAAAGATGAGGCTGATGGACAAAACTCCCCCTGAGCGGTGGAAACAGAACCAAGGTTGTTTGTGGGAGGTTCTTGGTCTGCACGATGGTCTGGATTTGACAGATTGCTGGGTGCCTTAGGAGAGAACCCAAAGGTGCCCGTGTTTGGGGGCACATAATCCTGTTTAGGTCCTTTGGACTCGGAGTGCCCTCTTCTGTTTTGTTCATTAGTTGGTTTGTTTTCTTTCTGAAGAGGGAAAGATAGAATAAGAATAAATTATTGTCAAAGCAGGGAATGAACAGTATTGGAATGAAAGGTTTATTTCAATCAAGCAAATCAAATTCCAATCTTTTTTTTAAAAATCTACAGATATTATAGAGACGAAACTAAAATGTCTGTCTATTTTAAACTACAAAAAATCACTTTGTACTGACAGATCCAATACATTAAATTACTTAAATGAAGTTTCAGGGGCAACAAAACAACATCTTTTAAAATGTCACTGACCTCCTCACACTCCCACAGTGGACTGATGCCACATTCAGTGTCAGTGGTGCTGCTCCCTGCACTCATCGTCTCAAATCTCTTCCTGGTCTTCAGCAACGTGGGAGTCAGAGTTTTAGCCAGGTTGTAATGACTGAACACAGCGTTGTTAGGTCCTATGGAGACAGTTAACGTATTTCACACATTTCCATTGCAAAGATCTCAGCAGGAACTTATACCAGCCGTTTTCAACAGTGTAGATGAATAGTCCTACATTCTTTAAGATTAATGATTTGAAAAACAAAACCAAGAGGACACCTCGACATCTACATACCCATTTTCCAAGGATAGTGAGTTGGAGAGTACAGATGATCTTTTTTCTTCATCACGGGAGACCCAAGAGAGCTATTCTTTTGTTTTATTCTGTCACAGGACATGGGACTGGACACAGCTGATGCACTGCAGTGACGCTTGCCCTCTGCTGCAGGTGTATTCTGTGTTTGAATTATAAAATGAGAGATGTGACACAATCTATGCATGAAGCAAAATGCAGGTGATTAAGTGATCACCATGCAAAATGATGTAAATTCACTTACAAATCCAAGGGAGCTGATTAAGGAGAGGACTTGACCTGGGGTGCGGAAGTAATCTTTTTTTGGTTTGGCCAAGGATGGAGTGGTAAGGATATCCGTAAGACTCAGCTCTGGTAGAGTGTTCAGAGATAGAATAAAGGAAATATTATCAACATTACCAGCTATGATGGTCAAGATTTGTTCAATGCCAAGCTGATGGAGCTTCATACCTCTGTCAAGCTTGACTTTAGAAAGGCCAAAGTCTGTTAGTTTGATATGACCTTCATTGGATATAAGCATGTTGTCTGGCTTCAAATCCCTAAAAAAAAAAAAAAAAAATACAATCCTGGTAAATGCCAAGTCACACAATACATCTCACCCAAAGACTAATCTGTGTTATACACATTTAATGACACCTAAAGAAAGAGTGTCAAAGTACCTGTGGATTATACCGTGACGATGGAGGTAGTCCAAAGCAAGCGCAACCTCTGCAATGTATTTTACAGACATATCCTGGTCAAAATACCCATAGATGTGAAGCAAAGATTTGACATCTCCACCAATGAGGTATTCCATTACCTGTAAGTAACATGAAAATGAAGATTTAACAACAGCTAGACAAATACATTCACAGGGTAAATGCTGTATGTGTTTTTGGCGAAGGTGTGTTATTGTTGGCAGTTCGTTACCAGGTAGATCTTAGTGTCTGTCTGAAGGGAGTAAAACAGGTGAACCACGAAGGGGCTTTTGCTTAAAGCTAGTGCATCTCTCTCTGCCTTCATCTGGCCCGTCATGTTTTTATCAACCATGTCTGCTTTCTTCATCACCTAATGAAAACAAAGACTTTCTGTTTTTTAGCTAAAACTGGTTTCTTTCAATTGTTTATAGTTATCAATGAAGGAATTGACTCACTTTAATGGCATACAACCGCGCATTGCACTTCTTCCGCGCAAGGTAGACCTTGCCGAAAGCACCACGGCTGATGGGCTTCAAAACGATGAAATCCTCGATTGGAGGCGGATGAGGAGCATCCACAGATTTTTCATTAGCGCTGGAGTCGTGCTTTTCATCTGCGTCCATGTTATTACTAGATTTCAAATGAGAAACTTGGTTGCGTCTTTAACTGCCAGCAAGCTCGGGGTAAGCACTTGCATGATGAAACAATAATCTGTGGTTTGTTTTGAAATTTTGAATTCCCCTGCTCTTTCTCGGGGTCCTCTGACGTTACGGTTAGTTGTCCCAATATATGCCTGTGTGCAAAGAGGAACGTATTATTTGTGTGCAACGCGTTAAATTATCTTGATGTGTGCTGCAATTAAGTGTTAGTCGAGGATTCTAGCTGTAGCGTATCAAGTGTTCAAAATAAGATAGTCTGACTGAACGAAATTTATATTTTAGATATTTTAATTTTGATCAGGCTGTCAGGAACAGACGTGAGAAGTAAATAAGAAAATTGTGTAATAACCAAACTTATTTCTCCTGTGAGGCATACATCGGGAAAATGGAAATTAACTCATGTTTTCGTCATATACAAATAAGTCATTTTAAATCTGATTTTAATAAACAGTGCGGCTTGAGCTCCGCAAGTGATGCAAGTTGCCCCCGGTAGTGATTCGACATGACGTCATTTTGTAGTCCATTCGACCTCAGATGCCAGAGAATCCATTTGACGTTTAACGAAGGTGCTGAAAGTTGTGTAACAAGGAAAACAAAAGGACACGGCTCCAAGGAGGACCCGTCCATTTAAGTCATTCAGAGGGTAACTCCTCAAACATTTACCCTCCAAAAACTAATTTTGAATCATCATCTGGCAAAATGTTTTCTCTGTCAACGTCGTTTCAGCCGCAGCAGGTAAGCCGACAGGATAGCAGCTTTTTGATTTAGCTAGCTAATGTATGCCCTTTGTCAACTTTATCTGTCTTTTAATCTACAATGTCAGGGTTGCCTTGGAAAGGTTGTTATGGGAATTATAGGAACAAATACTCTGTCTATTGTTGTTCATGGCACAACTTATCTTACAGCTAATGTCAATGTAGCTCGGCTAATGTTAGCGGTAACAACTTAACGGGAGAATTCTCTATGATCAGACCATGCTTACGTCACGTTGGCGTCGCAAGCTAGTGCAAAACGTGGAACCCCGACAAGCTGTCTACGTGCGGTGCTGTTGATGACATAACATGCAGATATGTCTGAGAAGAGCAAGGCTTAAAGTTAATGGAAGGGTGCCAACTTAATTTTCAGAGTCCAGGTTACATAACTCATACGTAACGCACATATCTGACGTATGAGGACCATGCTGCTCTCTGTTAGAGCTAAGTGTAGTCAGCCGGAATAACACTGACGCTCATGTCTGACAGATTCACCTTAAATCCACCAAAACTGCTTTTTTTAAAAAAAACATTAATTAACGTGAGCGCGTAGTACTTAAAATAAAATCCAAGATGATACATATCAGCATGTGTTGAAAGACTGTTCTTCACCGTCCTCTGTTTGTCAGATGATACTGCCCCTGAGCCAGCTCATAAATGCCCTCCACTCTCTGAAGAACTCAGCCACAGCTTCAATCCAGACCCTGCAAAGAGACTTCATTCCAGATAACAGTTCACTTCTGAGAGAGGTGAGATGGAAACCACAGATACATAACATGATTCCATGACAATGTTCATCAATCAAACAAAGGTGTTGATAACTTACTTGTGTCATCGTCGTCTTCATAGCCCAATGTGAACCTGAGGGATCTTGGCCTGTCAGAGATCAGGGTGAGTCAGCTGGATGAGCTGGTCAGCAGGTTACTGCCTACGCCAGGACCAGAAGAAGAACCTCCCGCTGTTCCTTCAATGTGGAAGACGAGTCACGTTTCCTCAGGCAGCTTTTTCCATAACAAGCACGGTGAGCTGCTCAGGCTGCTGAGCTTAAAGGCGACTCGGCTTTATTGTTTTCTAAGAAAAGTCCTTAAAGCTTACTTTTTTTTTTAAAAGTCGTAGCATGTGGGACTGTTTTTGAATTGAAAAATAAATTCTACACATTTGTGGAAACAGTATATCATGTAAAGTGAAAAAAACACTTGCACTTTTTGTCCGACAGGGTTTTCAAGCACAAGGTTTGGGGGTTTTGGCTCCCAAATATTTCACAGACAATACCACAGTCCTCTAAAAGAAGTTTGCTCAGAGCTGCAGCTACTTCCTGGTAAGAAACTCACTTTTAATACATCGTTTTCAGTGTAAGCTACAGTTACATCAATAACACTTGAATTTTATAATATTATGTTTTGTGGTACTACATTAGTTCTCAATTATACTATTGATTTTTAATTAATAGTTTATAGACAAAGATTTGTATAATTTATTGTTACATTTTCTTTCATTTTGTTTATTTTTTCACCTTAAGAATCCTGCATGCATCTTCATTTCTTGTTTTATTTTTAATGATAGGCCATCAGACAGCACAGAACATTTGTTGTGATGTTGGATGGTAGAGGGACTGTGATAAAAAACAAATGCAGATCCCATTGTTCTGAGTGTATAAAATACACACATTTGAGCATCAAAGAAATAAAATGTATTGCAATATACTGAATCATAACGCCTGTACTGCATTCAGGGTGTAGTATTAAATGTTTCTGCTTTTCTTTGTGTTTCTCTGTTTAGTTTGGGTCCAGAATCGGGGTTTCAAGACACTTAGATCAAAAACCAGACGAACAGAAACTGGTTATGATGGTCCAGTGGAGTCTGAGCCCTACACTCCTAAATTCATGAAGGTCAGATCAGTGGGCACGTCAGAATATGAGTCATAATTAAGCAATTGGATGCCTAGAGAAGCTAAACAGGCTGGATCTTGACCAACTCTCCCATCTGTTTCCATCGCAGGGGTTGCTTCAGAGAGAAAAGGGACCAGAGGCGTACTCCCTGGACCAACTGCTTAAACAAAGGAACTTGCCAGACAACCAGCAGGATGCGTTTAAGACGGGCTTCACCGAGGGCTTCATGAGCTCTCAGGCTTTCACTCAGAGAACACAAGGCATGTGTTGCAGCAGGTTTTCTCTGGGTGTCAATGCTGACTTCAAACACAGAGGGATCCTATGATTGACATAAGAACTTCTAAGTAACTTTTGTCTCTGCTCTATGTTGACAGACTCGCTGAGGAGAACCCGGTTGATCCTGTTTGTCCTCCTACTTCTTGGTATTTATGGCTTGTCAAGAACCCCGTTTCTCTCTGGTAAAGGCTCCTTTTCTGATGCTGGTTTGTTTCAGTTTTACTCTTTCCTAAACCCACTACTGTGCATGCGCACTAAAATGTTAGTGTGTCTGTTTTCAATCTAAATATGTTTTTAATGTATACTTTTATGTTAACACCTTACAGTGTAGCTGATAAGACTTGATATCTCTCCTGTGGTGTACATGCCTGCCTGATTATTTTATCTGCAGTTTACCACAGTTGTAGTAATAACTTGCATATCTATATCAACTATGTATGTTTTCATGCTAGGGCGCTGAACCTATTTGAATAGTTGGAAGCAATAAATGTAGAAAAGATGCAATCACATGGATGTTATTGTACTCATGTGATGCAATGAGCATGTTGTAACCTGCACTCTCTATCATTTCAAGACACTGTAGAGACGTTTCTCTGGTGTCACTGCTCTGAACGCCCTGTTTTTGGGGTTTTACAGTGAGGTTCCGCACCACATCTGGTCTTGACTCGGCAGTCGATCCCATCCAGATGAAGAATGTGACGTTCGAGCATGTAAAAGGAGTGGAGGAAGCAAAGAATGAATTACAAGAGGTTGTTGAGTTTCTCAAGAATCCCCAGAAGTTTACCGTTCTGGGTGGAAAGCTGCCTAAAGGTATTTTATCTTTCTACCCTACATTTCTACATTTTCTTTTTCTGTCCAAAGAAAATAGCCAAACACCAGATTTTGACAATTGCTCTTGTCCCGTATTGATTTTGCTGTTGTTTTATCCTAATTATTAGTTTCCTGTGTTATTCTCTCAGGGATCCTTCTTGTTGGTCCACCGGGCACTGGAAAGACTCTGTTGGCGCGGGCCTTGGCCGGGGAGGCCGAAGTGCCTTTCTACTATGCCTCTGGATCAGAGTTTGATGAGATGTTTGTGGGTGTTGGCGCGAGCCGAATCAGAAACCTTTTCAGTAAGTTTACTGACTGTGAGGAAATGTGAGTAACCGTTTGAGGGTCATCCAAACAACTGCAATGTCTCCTTTTTTATGGTTTGCAGAAGAGGCTAAAGCTAATGCGCCATGTGTCATCTTCATTGATGAGTTGGACAGCGTTGGTGGAAAGAGGATTGAGTCTCCTATGCATCCTTATTCCAGACAAACGATCAACCAGCTGCTGGCTGAAATGGACGGGTTAGTGTTCTGGCTCTGACTTTTTTTTCTTTCTTTTTTATTTTTTGTACTGCTTAGTGTGAATAAAATATTTCTGTGAAGAACCTTAACTTCCTGTCATTAATGATTTTGTATTTTACAGGTTCAAACCGAATGAAGGTGTCATCGTTGTTGGTGCTACAAACTTTGCAGAGGCTTTGGATAAGTATGTTTGTTTGTTGTGGGGAAGAAAGAAATCTTTGGACAATGAATTCAAACCTAAAGATTTAAACTCTGTGTGTTTCACAGTAAGAACAGAAACAAATGTAACAACTGAGTATCACCTGGCACTTTGGTTTTAAAGACAAAGTTTAGTAATTAAACATAAGTTGAGAATCTATGGACTCTGAATCTTAATTAATACTACTTTGCTACTTCTTTTTAGTGCGCTGGTCAGGCCAGGAAGGTTTGACATGCAGGTAACGGTCCCTCGTCCAGACGTGAAAGGACGAACTGAAATTCTCAACTGGTACCTGTCCAAGATGAAAGTGGACCCTGGTAGGTCTCAGAGTAAAATATTCAAAACTATTAGGGATATGTTTGAAGTAATATGTTACAAAGCAAAACTTTATTAGAACCCGTCATTCTTAGACTTTTTTGTTAGCCTTAATAAACAGTGTATGATTAGCATTTGATGGGATATTAGTGAACAAATCAGCACATTTTGCAGAAATAATAACTCCTCATAAATTGAACACATTGTAAAGCTTTCAAACCTGTACGCATGTGAGAATACCTTTGTTTTCCATTTCTGTAAAGGACACCATTGTCTCTCGAATACCTTTTTGATAAAGACGTCATTGTCTATTGTGTTGCAGCTGTGAATGCAGAGATTATTGCTCGGGGCACGGTGGGCTTTTCTGGAGCAGAGCTCGAGAACCTGGTCAACCAGGCAGCCCTGAAGGCAGCTGTGGACGAGAAAGAGATGGTCACAATGAAGGAGCTGGAGTTTGCGAAGGACAAGATCCTCATGGGTAAACACACACAGGCTTTTAGATCCTCTCTTCATCCCTTATGACAAATGACCTCAAAACACTAGATGTAAATATATTGGTTATGAGTGATAACATAAATGGGAGATTTTATCTTAATCACCTGTAATCATTTTGGTTTTGTCCTTTTCACTCCAGGCCCTGAGAGGAGGAGTGTTGAAATTGACAAGAAGAACAAGACCATCACAGCTTACCATGAGTCTGGTCATGCCATTGTTGCCTATTTCACCAAAGATGCGATGCCCATTAATAAGGCCACGATCATGCCTCGAGGTCCCACTCTTGGACACGTGAGCTCTTTTCTTGTGGCTCAACTGTATTTTTCATACTCTGTACCAGTCGTCCCTTTTTGTTAAAAGTAAAACTGAACAGGATCGTCCTGGTCTCTGTACTCTAGGTGTCCATGCTCCCAGAGGATGACCGCTGGAGTGAGACCAGATCCCAGCTGCTGGCTCAGATGGATGTCAGTATGGGCGGGCGAGTAGCAGAGGAGCTCATCTTTGGAGATGACTACATCACCACTGGTACAGGAATAAGACAACTTGATTTACCTGATGCCTGGCAATCATTTCAGAACAAGAAATACTGTGAATGATAAAATATTAAACCCATGTTGTATAACCAGAACATTTAAAAAAGGTTCTCAGAGCATCATATGTACTGCAAAAAAACAAAACAATTAGTAGTTTCAAAGACTTTGAACAGATATCTATTTTATCAAGTCATACTTTACCTTGTATGAAACACATTGATTGTCTTTTGTTTACAGTATTGTTCTGAAACGTCTGCTTTTAGGGGCATCCAGTGATTTTGATGGAGCAACCAAAATAGCAAAAATGATGGTGACCAGGTTCGGCATGAGTGACAAGGTACATTTAAAACGTGATTGATGAGGGAACAGTTTGGAATGAAAACCTGCATTCCTCTGGTTTTTCTGTAACACATAATTACATCTAAGACAATGAAACGTATAATCAGTAACTTCAATCAACTGGTGCACAAGAAGGTCTATTGTTCATTCAACTTTTAGATCTAAGGATGTGATCTGTGTTTTGTTGCAGCTTGGTGTCATGACCTACGGTGACGTATCCAAACAGAGCCCCGAGACGCAAGCTGCCATCGAACAGGAGGTCAGGGTTTTACTGAAGGTGAGCTTTCCCACAGTACTCTCAAGTTTAATTTAATTGTTTATTAATGGAGACAAATTACAGTTTATCACCTCTGTCTGGATCGTTTTCAAATTCAAAATTCTGTCTCTTTCTCACAGGACTCGTATGAACGTGCTAAAAACATCCTGAAGACTTACAGCAAGGAGCACAAAACACTAGCGGATGCCCTTCTACAATATGAAACTCTGGATGCCAAAGAGATCCAGATGGTGCTGGAGGGGAAATCACTGAACCACTAGATATACCTCAGTAGATATTTTAGACTCTTGTGTATATATTAAGCTGTGCAACTGTGCACAGGCCTTTTGGAGGCCTTGTATTTCATCTGTTTGTATCCCTCTTATTCTCAATGTGAAGATGAAACTGAAATCATTCAGTTTCACCCCTTTCATAAATTTGTATTTTCATTTATCTTGCATTTGGCGGAGACCCGACTTTTGGTTTCACAATTTAATCGGACTGAAATGAATATTTGCTCTTCACAAGATTGTCTACTGCACTTCATTTTTGACGTTTCATTGGGGGCTTGTTGTCCGCTACTCTCAGGAAAAAATGACTTGCGTAGTTGTCAACTTGGAATAATGAGAAGATTGTAAAGCAAATGAATTTGACAAAGATCCTTGGTAATGAGATGATTCAATCAATGTGTTTATGTCTGTACAGACTTTGTACAGATCCTTGAACACCATAGGACCTTAAAATGCCTCCATCTAGAATGTACCATTTGGCTCCATTCTTCATATTAGGTTTGTTTTCTCTAAATGATGTCTTTTAGTCGCATCTACCATACACTATATGTTTTGTGTTTTCTTATTTATTTAAGTGCCCAAAGATGTGTACTCTTTTTTTGAAGTTAGCAATAGGCCCTCATGCCCTATTCTGATTACACCACTGACTGATAAGTGAGGGGAGATGTGTACATACTGTAAGCGTGGAAAATGATTGGTTTTGTGCTTCTGCTTGTTCTTTTAGATAAAGGCCATCTTGAAGCTCAAATAAAGGTTACCCTCACCCAGAACTGTGTTTTATAGTATATGACTCAACGACATCAGTTGATCTGTTCCTGTGGGGGCAGCACAGCATTGGTATATTATCACCTTAGGTGGTAATAGTAGTGAATAGTTCCTCATGTACACAATTAGCAAACACAAAAACATAAGCATTCATCTGGGCTTGTGTTTTTGGTACATCCCTTATCAAAGGAAGTCAAATGTCTAATATCTGACTCCAATATTGTTTGGTGAAATGCTCCACTATGTGCAATTAATGACTGTCAGGCTGGTTGTAGTGAGTTGATAAGACCTTTTCATCTTAATAGAGCTGCCTGTTGCTGGACACAAACTAAGCAAAAAAAATGTTCCATATAGTTCAGGGGAGCTGCAGAGTCAGTGATGATTCACTGCTTTATGACTAGGAGTTCCACCTTTCACTGTATACTGTAATTCACTTATATATGCAATATCAATTAGAGCAGCTTTAACAAAATTACTGCATCCATCTGCCAATTCTGTCGTCATCCAATCTGTATGTCCTCATAATTTGTCTTGAATATTTGAGACAAATGTGTTTCCTTCTCTATGTTCTTAATCTCTATCAATGCATGATTTATGCAGCAATATACACCTTAAAGATGCTTCGTTCAGGAACATTATGAAGTAAAAACAACAATTTATACTCAGAGAGGACGTGGCTGCAGGTTGCAGTCTAAAATGAAAAGTCAGAGGACTTTGTAGTCTTTCAGTGATAATTAGATTCTTAGTATACACTGTGTTCTTTCATCACTCTGCAAACAAGAACCAAAGCTTGCTTACTGCTGCCTTTTAATGATCTCAACCTATAATTACTGGGTTTAGTTCTAGATGAAGCTAACAGACACTCATCAAGCCAGGGCATTGTTGTGTCCTTCTGGTCCCTTTTCAACATCTTTATAAAGGGAGGGTGGTACAGATGCAGTAGTTCAGGCTAAAGAGCACAACCAGGACTGAACATTAAGCTTCACCATGGACAGGCTTGAAATTTCACTCCGGCTTTCGGAATAAAGCATCCAGAGCATCTTCACTACCGCCGCAAATGAGCAATGGAGGAGACAGAGGATAGCATTGCTGTTATTGGGATTGGATGTAATTTCCCTGGAGGTATGACGCTGCCTCATTCATTTTGAATTTATCTGTGTTAATGTTTTTTTCTCCACTTGTGACAACAGATAATAGGTGACGTGGTCAATTTTATTTTAGGTGAGGGGTTGGACAATTTTTGGAAGGTTCTGCTGGAGGGAAAGAACTGTGTTGTGGATATTCCAGCAGAGAGGTTTGACACCACTTTCTGGTATAATGCAGACGATGGCAAGCCGGGAAAGACGCAGACAACCAAAGCAGCTCTTATAGAAGGGTAAAAATTGTCTGATCAGACTAAATGTCAATCCTTCTATTGAGAAATCTTTTAATTATGATGCTCTTTTTATATTTTAGGTTCAATGAGTTTGATCACAAGTTTTTTGGCATTACTGAAGTAGAGGCTGGTTCCATGGACCCTCAGCAGAAACTCCTCCTGCAGTGTACATACAGGGCATTAGAAGATGCAGGAGTGGCTATGGAAAGCATCAGTGGAAGCAGAACTGGCGTTTACATAGGTGACTGATGTTCCGTGACACTTTAAAAATTCCAAGCACAATTTCATAATACAATTGTGACATACTAATGGTGTTGCAGGTCTGATGAACAAGGATTACGAGATGATCCAAAATGACAATTCAACTGCAATAACCCACTACAATGGCACAGGGACGGCAATGAGCATGGCTGCCAATAGGATATCCTTCACCTTTAATCTCACTGGCCCTTCTTTTGCCATTGACAGTGCCTGCTCTTCATCTCTGGTGGCTCTACATTTAGCCTGCCAGGCTACGAGGCAAGGTATTTAGTTCTCCTTTCCCTACAAATGCCATACCTGAAAGCAAGCTAATCAGGGCATCATATTTAAATATCCCATCTTTCATTTCACTGTTTCAACTAGGAGACTGTGAGATGGCTCTTTGCGGAGGTGTCAGCTGTATAATAGAACCGAGAGTGTTTGTTGCTCTCAGCAAGGCGAAGATGATCTCGCCTGAAGGGACAAGCAAACCCTTTTCCAGCAGTGCAGATGGCTATGGTAGAGGAGAGGGCTGTGGTGTAGTTCTCCTGAAGCCTCTGACAAAAGTAAGCCATCACGATTATTATTACAGTCATTTCATATCATTAATGCATTTCATACAGTGTGTGACAATGTGACGTTCTATACAAAAGGCCATTGAAGACTGCAACAAAATATGGGGAGTCATCAGCAAAACAGCGGTCAACCAAGATGGTCACTCAGTTACTCCAATCACAAAACCATCTATGATTCAACAACAGGAGCTGTTGCAAAGAATCTACTCAGAGACTGACATCGCAAAAGTCCAGTACATCGAAGCACATGGGACTGGAACTCCAGTCGGAGATCCAATAGAGGCAGAAAGCATCTCAAGTGTCATTGCTAAAGCCAAAGCTCCTGGTTCAGCAACATTGCAGATTGGCTCTGTGAAGGGCAACATCGGACATACAGAATCTGCTGCTGGAGTGGCTGGACTCATTAAGGTACTCTTGATGATCAAGCATGCGACTATTGTTCCTTCTGTTTTCTTCTCAGAGGACAGTTCCAGTGTCGATGTAAAAGGTCTGGACTTAAGTATCCCAATTAAATCTGAAAGATGGGAGACAAATGGATCAGAACGGGTTGCTGGGATCAACAGTTTTGGGTTTGGAGGCACAAATGCTCATGCAATTGTAAGAGAGCACAGACAGACCAACGTTCCCACACAGATCCCAAAATGCAGCCCAAAAGTCTTTGTAATATCTGCAGCATCTGAGAAATCATTGATCCTGTCCATCACTGACACTCACCAGAGGCTTTGCAGTGATCAAACAATTGACTTACAGGCACTGGCATACACTTCAGCATGTGGAAGGAGTCATTCTAGGCACAAATATAGAAAGGCCTTCCTAGCATCTTCGCTTGCAGATTTGAAAGATCAGATGTCATCTGCAGTGAAAACAAAATTTCAGCCAATAAGGTCTGACATTCAGGTGGTCTTTGTGTTCTGTGGAAATGGGGTTGCCTACAGGGGAATGTGTAGGGAGCTACTGAGAGAGGTTCCTGCTTTCAGAGATAAGGTCAGAGAAGTTGAGAATCTCTTCCAGAGTCATAAAAGCATTAACATCAGTCAATGGCTTGCTGGTGAGTATGATAGTGATGATTTCAGCCGACCAAATGTCGTCCAGCCTCTTCTTTTTGCAGTTCAGGTTGGCATTGCTGCTCTCCTGAAGCGCTGGGGTGTCAAACCTGATGTCATGCTTGGACACTCTGTTGGTGAGGTTGCTGCTGCTCAGTGCTCTGGTCTCTTGACTCTTGAGGATGCTGTGAAAGTGTTGCACCACCGCAGTACTCTTCAGAGCAGGGTCACAGGAGGGAAAATGCTTCTTGTTAGTAATATGGATGTAGAAAAGGTTTTAGAAATCCTTCCAGACTTTTCTGGAAAAATTTGTGTCGCAGCGTTCAACAGCCCCCAGTCCTGTACTCTGTCAGGGGATTCGGATTCTATAGACATCCTCTGTCAGAGGCTGAGGCTTGAGTTTACACAGAAGAATCTCTTCCTCCATGAATTAGATGTGCCAGCAGCATATCATAGCCATATGATGGACCCTATACTAGATGACATTGAAAAAAGTATTGATCTTTTGGATGCTAACAACTTGGAATCCAAACTTTTTTCAACAGTGACTGGAGAATGTTATTCTGATGGTGACTTTAGAACAGGCAGGTACTGGGCAAGGAATATCCGAGAGCCTGTTTTATTTGAACAAACTCTGCGTGCTGCCACTACAGACATGCAAACAAGGAGAAATGGGATCTTTGTGGAGATTGGACCTCGTAGGGCTCTCCAAAGGAACATACATGAGACTTTGGGACATGATGCCACAATTCTTTTATCTGTCCAGCCAGGGAAAGATTACGACACAATCTTGTCTACTGCTGCAAAACTATTTGAATTGGGCATCAATGTTGACTGGCATCAGGTCTACAGGGGTTGTGAGATGTTGCCCACAGCTCTTCCAGTCTATCAGTTTGTCAATACGAAGAGGGAATTGAATTTTGAAGCGGTGAGAAAAAGTGATAAATCACCTGCTTTTGCTCCTCATATGCTCATATCGCATATAAAGCAGAGTAACAACGAGTACACATGCATCCTCTCATTAGATACTGCACCATATCTTTGGGAGCATAAAAACAATGGTGTTCCTGTTGTGCCAGGTGCTTTCTATGTCGAACTAGCTTATGCCTCAATCATGGCATGTTTAAGGCCAAAGAAACCGGTTTCTCTGCTCCAGCTCAGTGTAAGATTTCAGAGCCCATTTACACTAAGCTCAAACTTTCATGAGTTGAAAGTGACAGTGCATCATGAAGAGAATGATGCTTCTTTTAAAATACAGTCTTCTGTTGCAACACATACCTCTGGCACGTACAGGTGCACAGATGGCCAACCACTGTTAGAAGAACCAACCATTTGTCTTGACATGATTTTCCAAAGGTGCAAAATAGTTATGAAGAAAAAAGAGATTTATTCAATTCTTTTTCAAACAGGATTTGAATATGGTACGGTCTTCAAACAGCTGGATGATGTGCATTTTGGAGTTGCATTAAAGGAAGCTGTAACAGCAATTCAAGTTCCCGGCGAACTTCTAAAAGACCTTCATGACTATTTCATTCACCCTGTGTTATTGGACTATTTCTTGCAAATGACGGCTGTGGTAGCTATGAGACAGTTAAAGGCAAAGCATGGATTCCCCTCGGCTGTCGGTAGTGTAGTCATATCAGGACCACTGCAAGAGGAAATTGTCATGTACTTGCGAGCCACTCGAGAGACTCCAGACTTCCTTGAGGTATGTGGTAGTTTTTCCACTAAAGAGGGTCATGTGCTAGTGGAACTTAAGGGGGTGAGGATCTCTTTTTTGGGCACTTGCTCAAATGTTCTCCAGTCACACTTCTTCCACAATGAAATAATTCCAATTCCGGACAAGAGAGAACAGCACAGTTGCCAAATAAAAGCAATAGTTTTTGAAGACAAACTTGGAATTGCTAAAAGACTTAGGCCATACATTCATCCTCAGTCAACATTTGTGGAGAGCAGAGAGCATTGGATGGCAGATCAGGTTCGAAATGTTGTGTTCCAGTCGCTGAGCGCCAATGTGGATTTGGAAAATGTTCTCTTCATTTGGGGAGTTGAGGACCTCAGTCACTTGTCATCGGAGAAGATGCTGGACTGCTTGGTGACTTGCTGTGAGCTCTTTCGCCAGATTGTTTTAGCCTTGAAAGACAGCAA
The DNA here is from genome assembly GCA_037577475.1 of Chaunax sp. Z400. Classification (NCBI taxonomy): domain Eukaryota; kingdom Metazoa; phylum Chordata; class Actinopteri; order Lophiiformes; family Chaunacidae; genus Chaunax; species Chaunax sp. Z400. Next base: position 4,576,677 of record CM075206.1, read on the forward strand.
ACGCTCTTGCACTGTCCATGTCATAACCTATAGATCTACAGAAACAATTGTGGACCATGTCAGTCCTGGTTTTGTGCTGTCTGGGATGACAAGGGCTTGTGCAGCAGAGATGGTAGGTCTCTCTTTTCACCTGATTGACCTTGCTTCTGTAACCAGTGACGACATTCAAACGTTGGTTAATGTAATAAACACCTGTGAACAACAAGAGGTCATGATCAGCAAAGGGCATGCATCCACAACAAAAATAGCACGGACCCTCATGCAGGATGAGGCTTCCCGTGAAGGTGATATGCAGTCAGTAGATGTGAGCAACTTTGTGCTACAGACAACTGACCCATATAGAATGGCTCACTTGTCTGCCATCACCTCTGACACAAATGTAAATACTGTTCAAGAGAAGTCAGCTGAGATCCAGTTAACTGGTGTATGCGTGCATTCCTCGGATTACTTTCCTGTCACCACTTCACATCTGAACTTTGGCAAGACAATGTATTGGGATAAGCATACATCACAGAGTCACAAGCTTCTTTCTTTAGACTTTACTGGCATTGTTGTAGCTGTTGGGAAAGGTGTTTCTAATCTAAGAGTTGGAGATCAAATTGCGTCATGTTATCCGATTGCTGCCTCTGTGAAGGTAATAGTTCCTGAAGCCGTGTGCTACAAGACAGAGACATTCCCATTTCTGAAAGAGACTCCATGTGTGTCATACTTCATACTGGCATGGGAGATCCTGCAGAGAATACTGTCTGAGGTTAAACAGCAGCACAGAAAGCTGATCATTGTGTCCTCTAGCTCGGCCTCTGCTCTAATCAAAGTTTTGGCTCTGACAGCAAACAAGTCAGGCTGGAATGTTTCCTCTCTGCCACATTTCAGAGGACAAACTTTACATTTTGAGCAGAGTCATGCATTTGTTTTTCTGCCCCCATTCGATCTCTCTTGGCAGGGGATGTATGACAGTGGTGGACATGATAGACATGTTATTTTTGTATGTAGTGATCTCATGTCATCCTCTCTCCCAGCAAACATGTTTGCGTTGAAGAGTGAACGCATTCATGTGCATAAACTCGATGTGGCTAATGTTCTCCAGAGAGCTAATCTGCAAGTAAAAAACAGGAGGATCTCCAACTGGCTAATGTCTTTAGGTTTTGATGCAGTATCTGTACCTTTGAAGAGGGAGACTTTTCAGGTATCAAGCACAAAAGAGCCTCAGACCAATGCAGGTGTTGAGTCTTACTTCACAACAAAGACAGTGAAACAAGTTGTTCTATATCACAGAGAATCTGATTGTCCAATGTCGGATATCCCATTGATTACAAGGCCTGGACTACTCTTTAAACAGAGCTGTGTTTATATTGTAACTGGAGGGCTCTCTGGTTTGGGACTTGAGACTGTAAAGTTCATTGCCCATAATGGTGGAGGTTGTATTGCAACACTGTCAAGACGTTCTCTGACTGATGAAATGCGGTTTGAAATGGAACTCATTCAGAGAAGATATGGGGCGACAATCATGAATGTCCAATGTGACGTTTCTGTGTCGATGCAGGTAGTAGATGCAATCTCAAAGGTAGAACAAAGATTCCCCTCTTGTCCAGTCAAAGGAGTGTTTCACAGTGCTGCAGTATTACACGATGCATTAATCGAAGCCCTTGATGAGTCCCTCTTCCGAAAGGTTCTGCAGCCTAAAGTGAGTGGAGCTCTAAACCTTCACTATGCAACACTTCACAAAAAACTGGACTTCTTTGTGTGCTACTCCTCCATTTCTTCATTCATTGGAAATCCCTCGCAATGTAACTACTCAGCAGCCAATTCCTTCCTTGACACATTCTGCCATTATCGGAGAAACCTTGGACTTACTGGACAGTCCATCAATTGGGGTCCTTTGAACCTCGGTCTCTTGTTCAACAGAGAACATTTCCAAAAATTCCTAGAGGCAAAAGGCATGATGGTAATGGATGTGTGCGACATCCAAGAGGCGCTTGAAAAGTGTCTCCTGATGAACAGACCACAACAAGTCATATGCAAGTTCAACTTCAAAACTCTTAACATTCACGTGCTTTCACAAAATGCTTCCCTCAGAAAGCGGCTATCTGCTTTGGTGGAAATGGAGCTAAAGGATGATATAACAAATGAACCAAGGGTTCAGCATTTGTCTTCCCCACATGAAAGCGTGAGAAAAATTGTCAGTGACATCAGCAATGTTAGCACAGATGAATTGGATGATGACTCAGCTCTGTGTGCACTGGGCATTGACTCGATGCTGGCCATGACTCTGCAGAATAAAATTTTCCAAGAGACAGGTGTGAATGTACCTTTGGTTAGAATATTGGACCCAAACAGTACACTGGCCACTTTGGAAACTGTTGTAATTAACAATTTCATGTGCTAATTTGAATAAGTATAACATGGTTTTGTGAATGTGAATGTGAATTTGCTTTAGTTTTTTGCACAGGGACTGCACTGTTTCACTGTTGTAGTATTATTCTCCTAGCAATCAAATTGGTTTAAATTCTTTGCTGTAGGCTTGTTAAAACCTATAATGATGATTTATAGTTAGAAAGTATACTGTATGTTATGACTGTGTTTCTACTTACATCTTGGATCAGTCTCAACCTTTTGAGTACAGTGCTGTACTACTTTCTGATTTTGATTGTGAAGTGTTTATTTATGGTGATCTCTATAGAAGATCTGTACATTAACTGTGATTGTCAGTGTGCTATTGTTACATCAGATATATTAAAACCAAGTGCTGTTAGTCAGCTATTCGTTTTGCTTAAAAATATGCTTCATCATGTCTTAAATCTTGTTGCAGAACAGCTTATTAAATCACGAAATGAGAAAAGGGACAAGGCTGGTGTATATTTTACTGCTTTTAAATAATATTATAACTCACATATAGTTTATCCAAGAGCAATTGTTCGTAGTGTAATTTTATAGGCAAAACCTGCCATGTCTTCATACCATACCACTGTAATTGTCACTGTTTGGATGATGCACTTACACCTAATCTTTAGCATTCAAAATTTAAATTTCTGCCAAAAAAGAGCTTCAGATGGATTTTTGAAGCTGTATATTTCAAATATTTGTAATAATTGAAGAGTAGCTACATTTTGGATGTGTGAACAAAATAAGACGTCAAAATGACGGCACTAATTTTTTTTATGTTATTTGCATGCATGTCCACGTGGTGACGATGTCCTCTAAGAGATCAATCATCCACAGTGTAATACATTAATGGAGCAAACAGCGAAAGTCTCACTAATCATACATGCCCCCAAATTAATATTTATGGGCCACTCCAGAATAGTGTATCACATGCTTTGATCCATCATCATTATAAAAGTGATAATGCGTGAGAATCACTGAGGTAGCAGTGATAACAACTGTCCATGACCCAATTGACATGAGTGAATATAAAATAAGCAGATAAAATCAGCTGATGTTAGCATTATGTGGACAGAACCTTGTGACAGACTCACAAAATTACAGACAAGCTTTAAAGTTTCAAATTTATTAAACATTAGTCAAAGAATAGAAAAGAATGTAGTTAATTTACATAAATGATTAAATTAAAATGATAAGTTATCGACAATTGCAGTTTCATATTTTCGTCATGAACATTTCCAAAACTGTGTATTCAAAATTGGGCATGTATCCAAAACAATGAGTAAAATAACAGGATGCATAATAAAACTACAATATCAAAATTAACCAAAACAATAACCGGAGGTTCACATATACAAAAAAGATAGCAAAATAAAAAGAATACAGTATGACTATGTGCCATTAACACAAGAATGCTGTTGTATTGCAATGACTCGCTATTGAATCCAAAATTTTCAATATCACAGTTTTATGATGTTCTCACAACTGATATGGTTTACATTTCAACATGCGCTTTTGTCATTTTTACAATCTAGTAGAAACAACAATCATGTCTCCGACTGGAAGAGACTCCGAGTCATCACTGAAATTTTCCCCTTCACCTCCTTCACTGAGTATAGCTATAACTGTTGATAGTGTGGCATTGGGATCCAACAGTTTCACCAAAGGCACATTCACACCCCTCTCCTGAAAGATGAGATTCTGCAGAGTCATGGCCTGCATGGAGTCAATGCCTAATGATGAAAGAGGCGATTCATCTTTCAGCTCACTTTCATCTATGCCGATGGTCTCACTAAGCAGAGAGATGACAAACTCTTTTGGTGAGACTGATTCAGTTTGTTTAGTTTGAGAATCTGTCTCTTTGGATTTTTGGAAAGCCTCATCCACCAGTGCAGACAGACGCAGGGTTAAGGCCACATTTTGAGAGAGGATGTTGTACCTGATGTTCCTGAAATGAAACCTGCAAACAGCCTGCTGAGGTCGATTGAGCACGAGGCATTGCTCCAGACTTTTATGAATCTCAGCCACATCCAGCACCATCATTCCCTTTGCCTCCAGAAACCTCTGGAAATGTTCCTTGTTCAAAAGGAGACCTAGGTTTAGAGCTCCCCAGTTGATGGACTGTGCAGGTAGGCCGAGTTTGCGCCGGTACTGACAGAACATGTCGAGGAATGTGTTGGCTGCTGCGTAGTTTGTTTGTGATGCATTTCCCAGAAAAGCTGAGATGGAGGAGTAACACACAAAGTAATCCAACTGACAGTGCTGTGTGGCATTGTGCAAATTCAGTGCACCATTTACTTTGGGTTTTAGAACTTTCTCATAAAGAGATCTGTCAAGGGTCTCAATCAGCCCATCATGCAAGACGACTGCACTGTGAAACACTCCTCTGATAGGACAGGATGGGAATTTCTGACCAATGGCACTGATAACCTTATGCACAGACTCAGACACAGATACGTCACACTCCATGGCAGTGATGTAGTTTCCACACTGTTTCTCCACATTATGTATCTCTTGCTGCACATCTGGCGTGGGCTTACTCCTGGAGAGTATGACAATGAACTCACCCCCTCTTTGGGAGATGAACTTGACGGTTTCAAATCCCAGACCAGATAGACCACCTGCCACTATGTACACTGCTCTCTTTCGGAAAAGCTGTTTTTTTGTTGGCAGCACTGGAATGTCAGACAGGGCACCGCTGACATCTTTTTCCAGAGCCACAACAGCCAACTCCTTTGAGTTGAAGTATGAATGCTGTTTCTCTGAATTAAGGCTCTTGATGCTTTCAGATTCCATGCTCTGAAAGGTAAAGCTTTCAAGGAAAAATTTCCTGCTCAAGCCCAATGACTTCAGCCAGTGATAGATGTGTGGCCTTTCTACACTCAAGAATCCCTTTTGCAAAATGACTGGCATTTGAATGGTCTGCACATGAACACTTTCCTTTACAATTTGTAACACATCCTGAGCAAGCATACACTGAGTTTCACAGATTAAGACAACATGCTGGACACCTGGAAAGTTGAAAATTCTAGCAATCAGAGATTCATCAAATGGAGGCAGGATGACAAATGCATCTATTTGATTCACACCAACAAAGGAGCCATTGCACTGTGTGCCAACAATCACATTCCAACCTGACTTGTAAGAGGTGAGTGCCAAGATTTTCATTAGAGCAGAATCAGACACAGAGGATATGATTCCTAGATTATGTTTGGTTTTGGGCAATGCTCGATGCAGGATCTCCCATGCTAGCACAAAGTAGGAAACACAGGGTGTTTTTTGAAGGAATGGGAACCGCTTGGTGCTGTAGCACACATCCTCTGGAACTCTGACTTTGCTGGCTGCCACCACGGGATAACAGGAAGCAACATGGTCTCCCACTTTCAATTTCCTAACATCTTTTCCGACTGCAGTAACAGCACCGCTGAAATCAAGAGCAAGTAGCTTGTGGTTCTGGGATGAGTGTTTATTCCAGTAGAGTGTTTGGCCAAATTTGAGATGTGATGCACTTACAGGGAAGTAATCAGATGAGTGAACACATATCTTAGTGGGTCGAATTTCTACCCATGTGTCATTTATTTGCTGGGCCTCCTCCTCAAAGTGAATGGCACTCAGTTGAATCATCTTATGCGCATCAGTTGTCTGAAGGATGCAGGGCTCAGACATTGTTGAGGTAAAACTTCCTTCTGATCTGTCAGTAATTCCAGGTGGAGTACGGACAATGGAAGGTTTCAGAATCAGCCCATCTTTTACCACCAACTCTGGGTACTTGTTGCAAGGACACGATTTTAGGACCTCAGACAGAGCTTCAATATCCTCAGCAGAGACAGTGCTCATATCAATCAACTGAAATGAAAGATCTGGTATCTCTGCAGCAAATGACCTCATCATGCCAGCAAGAGCAAAACCTGGACTTATGTGGTCCACTGTGATGTCAGATGAGCAGTATGTGACCGCTCTGATGGAGTTTGGGAAGCTAATTTGCTTTAGCTCAAGAACTATTTGGCGAAAAATCTCACAGCAGTTCACCAATTTCTGCAGGACAACATCAGGTGCCAGTGATGTGAGGTTTTCTTTGCCCCACAAAAACAAGACCTCATCAAAGTTTTTCTCAATATCCGTTATATTGAGATTTGCCAAGACAGAGGGAAACCCGTGGCTCAAGATATCTTTTGCATGTGTGAAGGAAACATACCTAGACCGAGAGTCCAAATATTGCTGAAGACCTTTAGAGATCCCTATTTGGTCACAGAAGACCAAGGCCTTAGGAGCAGCAGAAGATGAGGTGACTTCAGGGATGACATTAAAGGCATTATGGTAAAAATACTCTTCAACCACATGAGAGCGACTGCCAAGGTACTTGACTATCACATGCTTAACCTCAACCAAAACCCTTCCTTCTTTATCTGCAAAGCAGCCACAAACCTCAAAGTGGTCAAGGCCCACATCAGTTGCTCTCAGATAGACAATCATTTCATCTTGCAAGGGTTCAAACACTGTCAAACTGCCTATTTTGGCAGGAAATCCTGGTCTACCAGCAAATATGTGCTCTACTGTAACTGGGAGAAGCTGCATCAGAAAATCCAGCATAACAGGATGAATGCAATAATCATGCAACTGAGACTGCAACTCTTCCGGAACTCTGACAACTGCAAAAGCTTCCTTGAGATCTTCTCCATAATGTACATCCCCCTTATTCTGGAAGACATCTCCATACTGAAAGCCCCCTTGAGAGAGATACCAATAGAACTCCTGAGAACTCACTACTGATTTGCATCTTTTGTAGATGGAGCTTAGTGAAATGCACTGTTCCTCAATCGGCCTCTCTTTCTTTGAAACCACTGTGCCTGATGCATACAATGCAGATTGGGAAAGTACCTTGAACAGAGTTTCTTTCTTTGTTTGTTCAAGCTGCACCTTCATTTCAGGTGAATTCTGGGTTAAAACAAATGGACTGTGAAAATTGACATTAAGCTGTAGTGAGCTGAGTGGTACTTTTGGTTTGGCACTTGCCATGAATGTAGCCAAACCCAACTCAGCATAGAATGCGCCAGGGATGATGGGTATATCATTGTGCTTGTGCTCTTTCAGGTAGAAAGAAGAGTCAGACTTCAGATCACAGCTGAAAACAGTGCTTTCACTTCCTGTCTTACAAAGCACAGGATGACTACCTCCTTTGTTGTTCTGTGCTGCTCCAATGATAACATCTCTGTCTGAGCAATCAAACTGGTATTTTGGAATTGGTAGTGGCAATGTCTCATGCCCTTTGTAGAAGGTGTTCCAATTTACATGGACTCCCTGTTCGAACAGCTTAGAGACAACAGACATTATTGTTTCATGATCTTTCCCTGGCTGCACCGATGCAAGAACAACAGTGTCATTACCCAGAGATTCCATGATGTTTCTTTGCAGCGCCCTTCTAGGCCCTATTTCCACAAAGACTACATTTTTCTTTCCTTTAGTTGCTGACCTCACCGCTTGCTCAAAAACTACAGGCTCACGAATGTTTATAGCCCAGTACTCCCCTGAGCAGAAATCACCCTGCTGGACTTCCTTGCCTGTCACTGTTGAGAACAACTCTGTTTCCAGATCATTCACCTGTAAGGCGCCGATTGTCTCCACAATGTCTGGCAGAATTGGGTCCATCATGTGGCTGTGGTAAGCAGCAGAGACATCCAGTACCCGAAGGAATAGATTCTGACTATTGGCTGAGGTGCTTAGCTCTTTATGGAGGCTCTCAATTGCTTCTGCATCACCTGAGAGGGAGCAGGACTGTGGGCTGTTGAAAGCAGCAAGGCAAATTCTTCCAGAGTAAGGAGGAAGAAGAGCAATTACCTCTGATACAGCCATGTTGCTGATCACAAGCATCTTTCCTCCAGTGACTTTCTTCTGGAGAGTGCTGCGGAAATAAATGACTTTTATTGCATCCTCGAGGGACAAAAGGCCAGAACAGTGAGCGGCTGCAACCTCACCAACAGAGTGTCCAAGTATTGCATTCGGCTTGACACCCCAATGTCTGAGTAGGGTGGTGATTCCAACTTGGATGGCAAAGAGGAGTGGCTGGGCAACATGTGGGCTTTTGAAGTCACTATCCTCAAACTCACTCTCAAGTGTGTCCAAGATGTTCAGCGTGCTCAGTCTTTGGAAAAGTTGTGCAATCTCTTTGATTTTATCCTTGAATACAGGCTCATGTTTTAGTAGCTCTTTGCACATGCCATGGTAGGTGACTCCATTTCCACAAAAGACAAACACTAACCTTGCATCTGAGTGAGATTGGCTAATATTTTTGCCTACAGTGGCCCTTAACTTCTCTTTCAGATCAACTAGAGTTGAAACCACTATGGCCTTCCTGTATTTATGTTTTAGATGGCTCCTCTTACAAGCTGATGTGTACAACAGAGAATCTAGATCGACTTTGGTGTCTGTCTCTAGCTGTTTAATGGTGTCTTCCATCATAAGAGTAAGAGATTTTGGTGAAGTTGCAGACATAACAAAATACTTGGCGCTTTTCCTATCATTCTTTTGCACAATGTAAGACTGTTTGTGCTGTTTGATGATGGCGTGTGCATTTGTTCCCCCAAAGCCAAAGTTGTTTACTCCTGCAATCCTTGCCCCTGAGGATTCCCACTTTTCTACTTCCTTAGGAATTTTAATGTTCAGGGCTTTAGCATCTACACTGGCAGTCTCCTCAGAGTAGAACACTGAGGGGACGATGGTTTCGTGCTTCATCATTAGGAGAACTTTAATGAGTCCAGCCACTCCAGCGGCAGATTCTGTATGTCCAATGTTGCTCTTCACAGAGCCAATCCAGAGTGTCTCTGAACCAGGAGGTTTGGCTTTAGCAATTACGTTTGAGATGCTTCCTGCCTCTGTTGGGTCTCCAACTGGGGTTCCTGTCCCATGCGCCTCTATGTACTGGACATTTGCAAGGTCAGTCTCTGAGTAGATTCTGCGCAGGAGTTCCTCTTGTTGTGTCATGGAGGGTTTGGTGATTGGAGTGACTGAGTGTCCATCTTGGTTGACGGCTGTTTTGCTGATGACACCCCAAATATGGTCATGGTCTTGAATAGCCTGTAAAGCAACAAAAGTAGAATTAAACTGAGAGAGTTTAATGTTTTCAACATCAAAAAGTGTATAATTTCAACTTGATCCAAATTTTGATAAATCTTTTGGACTTGTAAAGCATTACTGAGGAGAAACTGGGCTAACAGGAACAAGGGATTTGCTGACTGTTCAGAATGTTTAGTGTTTAAAAGAAAAATATTGCACGTCAATCAGTTATTAATTGATGTTGGTCTAATATCTGATGGAAAGATGCTAGTAGCTAAATCTGGTGCAAAGCATCTTACCCCTTCTGTGAGACTAATGTATTTGCACATGGTCCCTGATATAAATAAACTTAAAATAATAATAATAATAATAACAATAACAATAACAATGATGATGATGATGATGAAGCTGATAATAATAATAATAATAATAATAATAATAATAATAACAACAACAACAACAACAATCAGTGGTCGGATCTTCCTAGAAAGGAGTAAGGACATTGTTGGAAAAAAAAAGAAGTATTTTAAAAATAAAATACAGTACGGACCTTTTTCAGAGGCTTCAGCAGAACAACCCCGCAGCCCTCCCCTCTACCATAACCATTTGCTCTGTTGGAAAAGGGTTTGCTCATCCCGTCAGGTGAGATCATCTTGGCCTTACTGAGAGCAACAAACACTCTTGGCTCTATGATACAGTTGACTCCTCCACAAACAGCCATGTCACAATCACCTGATAAGAAAAAAATGATTTTATAACCTTGACAAATAACATGCGCCCTTGTAAATAAAACCTCAATGCGTGGGCATTGCTTTCCATCAGGGCTAACTGTACACACCTTGTTTAATGGACTGACAGGCCAGATGAAGAGCCACCAGAGATGATGAACAGGCACAGTCTATGGACAGTGAGGGTCCAGTGAAGTTGAAAATGAAAGATACTCTGTTTGCTGCGATACTCATTGCAAGCCCTGTGCCCGTCCAGTGGTTGATCACATTTGGGTGCACATGTGCAGCGTTTGTCTCATAATCTCTGTTCATTAGACCTACAATAAAAGCACCATAAAAACTGGTTTATATTGTTGTTATTTCATGATTAGTCAGAGTTATAAAATCAAAGGAACTCTAAGAAAAATAAGACAGAAATTCAAATTTTTGTAAGAACTGGATCCACCAGAATAAACTTTTAACCATTAACTTTTATGTATTTCAATCCAAATGTCTTTATTCCTAATATTACACAAAACTGAAACAATAACAACACATATTTACTGACTTACCAAAAAACACCCCTGTCCTGGTCCCACTGGCCGTCTCCATTGGAATTCCAGCATTCTCTAAAGCCCTGTAGACACACTGAAGGAGCTGCTTTTGTTGAGGGTCCATTTGTTCCACCTCATTGTCACTGATGCCGAAAAACTTGTGGTCAAATTCATTGAACCTGAAAACATTCAAAATCAATAGATCAAATTTAGTAAATGAGAAACACTAATTTAATAATTTATTATATGGTTGCTGAAATTTAAAATTGTTTTACTATTTAATTACTGATCATGTGTTAGTTTTAAAGACCATACAGAATGTTGAAGAGACGATTGCGTCAATATCTCTATTGAAATAAACTTTTGGAGTCGGTCCCAAAAACATAAAAATATTTCATGAATACTTTTTAAATGGGAACACAGGCCTGTTTTTATTTATCTATAACAAAAAATGTATAGTAAGGTGCCCAAGCCAAAAAATAAGTAATATAGTAGAAACATATGATTAGATATAGGTCTGAAATATCTCTGTACACATAATTACAAAACAAATACATAGATCTAAATAAGTTAATAAGCTTTAAAGAACATACCCGTCAATAAGCGCAGCCTTGGCCGTGCGGGATTTACCCGCTTTATTATCGTCAGGGTCATACCAACTGGTTATGTCAAATCTCTCCCTGGGAATGGACACAGAACAGTTTCGCCCTTCTAACAGAACCTTCCAGAAATTATCCAGCCCTTCTCCTGTTTGGAAAGATATATATAGTACTTAAAAGCTCAATTGTGGTACTACAAAGTCGAGTAGGTTCCCTCTGTTTTCAATAATATAATTTCATTTTTATAATTGCATAATTACTCTCATTTGCAAACACAAAGTTATGAACATTGTAGGAATTGTTTTACAAAATTTGGCAACAGTAACTTAATTTGAACAAAATAAACCTCATTTTCAGTATTATCAAAGATTCACTTTCAAAAAGTTGTATTAGTGAAAGTGAAATAACTTTATTTTCTTAATTACAGAGCTGATGAAATAATAGTGAAATGATGCAGTTTGTCTTAAATATATTCAATTCTTTAATTTTCCAAAAGATATTCTTCATTTATATTAGTGTAAAGTGTGAGAGGGAAAATTGTAAGATTTGTCAATAAAAACAAAGAAACAAACAAAACCAAAGAAAAGTTCCCAAATACAAATAAATGGCTTACCGCCGGGAAAGTTGCATCCAATGCCTACTACTGCAATACTGTCTTCAGCTTCTTCCATTGTGATTGAACATCACTGAGAAAGACAAATCAAAATCTTTACTGCATCATCATGTCAGCATCTCTCTCCTCCAGCCACACCAGAAACCATTCCACTAATAAATGCATTTAAAACGGTGTCATTAGTCCACATTTGTCATGCCTCAGTGCATCCTTACATCCATACCGTTGGCCTGTTCCCCCAGTGATGGCGTCACTGCTGCACTTGTGGTTGATTCTTATAGCCAGCTTCTTTTCTTTATTAAACATTTATGATCTGTGGCCATGGAGATGAAGGACTTCAGTGCACACATTTATGGTCTCCTTGCAAATGATTAGACCAAGTTCAATGTGTAAACGAATACACAGACAATGGAGTGACCCTGGATCTTGTTTCACTGAAGCTGATCATATTTAAGACCCAACAAACAATCACCCAATCGATCAAGGAAACCAAGTTTGAAATATTCCTATAGGTACCAGAACTGGTCTATTACTTGGATCCAGATCAGACTCCGATGTGTGCTAGAGCTGATGGGGATGTCATCATGTAATTTTTGTCCAAGCACTGTAGACATTATCCATGAAGTTAGGAGCAACAATCTTTTTAATTGCACCTATCCCACAATGGGAAAGAATCCTAATACTTCTGTGTACACACAATGATCCGGATCACCACCAAAACCTAACGGGTTGTTTGTTGGGTCATACCCTACCTCTTGAAAAGATTTCATCAAAACCAGTCTCACATTCTAGGAACATCAAGTTTTAATTCAGATAATTTGTTTGGTAAATGGAGCTTCCTAGCCAGATATATAAAGCAGAATCAAAAGAGCACTTTATTATCTTTGTTTTATTGCCTTAATCAAATGAATCACACAGAAATAATTTGATGGCATTTCAGTTATTAACCATGGTTGACTTTACTGACTTTTTATTAGGCTTTAAAAGGCCAGAGGTAAGATGAGGACAAGTGTTGAGAGAAATAAAGCCGCTTTATCAGAGAGATAAAGATATTTATCCTGAACTGGTGCCAGCTGGGTTCTGAACGCATTACTGTAACAACTCAAAGTAATACCAAGTTACACTACCAGTCAAAAATTTGGACACAGTTTCCCATTCAAGTGGATGGGTAACTGTGTCCAAACTATTGACTGGTACTGTACATCACATGTTAGTTGACTGACTCTAGAGTGTTTATCTTCCAATGAACTTCCTGTTTCGGGCCGATGCCAAAAACCTTCACCTTTACGGTTTTCTGACTAGTTTCTTAAAAATTAATTTGAAAGCACAGAATCAATCATCACAAAGATAATCAATAGGCATTCAATTTACATGAGTAGGACCTTTATTCTGCAAAATAAATCATTGATACAGTTCTCCTTATTGATACACGGCTGATCTTTGTTGAGCAACTTGACCCATGATAGCAGATATCAAACCAAAATACGTGGACAAGAAAAACTGTGATGAAATAACAGAGAAAATTCTTGACATTATAAAACATGTTGTGATGCTGACTGTTCACTTTTTAAATACAAAATAAGTGTGTAGTTGACCAAAAGTTTGTTCCCTATAAGAAATTGTTTGTATCCAGTTAACGGAGATATCGAGCAAGTGCAAGTCAGAAAAGGGTTCAATGTAAAAACAATATATATATAAATATTTAGGAACACAACTGCGGTCTGAGTCCTTCAAACAGGGTTTTCCTATTAATTAGTTTCACAATTTTATTCAAAAATCCACCGGAAAGCTGTTAAAAATGGAAAGAAAACTATGTAAGATTGTGATAATAATGCCTTGTATAAATATATATATATTAATATGTAAAAATACTATTGAAATTTTTCTATACCATGTGTTTAAAACAATATGATATCCACATTTAACAGTGTCGAAAGTACCGAAGACCTAAAAAAATATTGTATCCAAACGACTTTCTAACCTCAGGCTGCACAGATATTAACATTACAACAACTATTGTAAGCAGCAACTATGTAATATTAACAAAACTCGTGTTAGCTAGAGATAATGTTTTGTTCATCATTTGTGAAAGAAGAAATATTGCACCGCTAGTAAGCAAACACGGCAGAATGTGAAGGATTTTATTTTCAGTGCCTCATTCCCAGGTTATTGCGAGCAGCTGACAGGTCAGTTCCCACAACTTCTGCGCCAGCTTGTCGTCTTTACCGGCTGCTGAGCAGTTTGCAGGAGCGCAGTCGCTGTAAGCAAACACACATATGATGAAAAAGAAATTATCCCTTTCATATATTCAGTCTGATCCTGTATGATTTAATGCACATTACATTTAGCATTAACAGAGGATACTTTTTCTACATTTTTTATGCTAGGTAACTAACAAAGCTACTTATTTCAGTGCACAGACAGGCAACTCCAGGCAAACCAGTTTGGTTGTTATACTGTAAATTCGGCCAGTGTTTCCCAACCGAAACAGGATCCAATCAAGAAGTTGCAAGAACAAAATCTATTAGTAATTTCAGGTCAGTTATTCCTTGATCTCCACAACAGCATCCTATGTTGTTGATAGGAAATCCAAGATAAGCTGCAATATACCGTCTCTACATTCTGTGTACCTGTAGTATCCACCGCTCTCTTTCTCCAGCGATGGTTCCACTGCGCAGTAAATGGTCGTCTGAGCTCCCTGGGCAGATGTTTTGGTGAAGGGACTGACTAATTTCATGACAACCTGTTGAGGGCGACTCAGATGACGCCATAAATCTGTCTGGACGACCCCAGGGTGGAGGGAATACGTCGTCACGCCTGTGCCTGAAAGACAGCTTATATGTAAATCTTCCTTTCATTAAATTCAGGATGCTCTTAAAAATAATAACATTACAGAGATATGAGAATAATACACACCTTCTAGTCTCTTAGCCAAAGATCGAGTGAAGAGGACATTAGCTAGCTTGCTCTGAGAGTAGGCATTGCTCTTGTTGTAACTCTTCTCGCTGTTGATGTCCTCCAGGTTGATGGAGCCCCAAGAATGGGCCATGGAAGACACAGTAACGATCCGGGCTGGTGCTGATCTTTTAATCAGGTCAATCAACAAATATGTCAACAGGAAGTGACCTGGAGTACAAGGAAATGATTTAAATATTCAAATTAAGAGTTTGAGAAAGCAGAGAGGGGATATAGTGTTTTACAGAATTAACTTTGTTTCACATTTACCAGCTGATATCCTGCATAAATGTCTTCTGAAAAATCCCAAACCTGCAAAAGGCTTTTCTATTCAGAATCTGGAATTCCTAACAACATGTAACGAAAGAATTTTAAAACACGGTCACATATTGACCATATCAGAGATCAGCGCAGCAAGCTCTAACACTGATCAATATTTAACAGCAAACAAACATTACTGTAGTAGAGGACTACATACAGATGAGCGTGAAAGAATCAAGATGAATAATTCGGCTTCAATGTGATTCCAATGGATTTATATTCGGTTAGAATTTAAGTAAGTTATTCCTAAAACAGTTTTCAAGTGAAGCCATTAAAATGTTAAACAGTCAAACATGCAGGTGTGGGACTTGTTTTGAATGATCCGATATCAGAGATATAAGAGCAAACCTCGGAGCAACAGAGTAATAACCCAAGTAATTCACTGTTGGCAGTCCAACCTAACAGATAATATAAAGATAAACAATCACTCTCATACTTCCAGGAAGAAGAGTTGAATATCTGCTAGTATTCATTTTAAATATATTCTACATGAACAGGAGATCATATTATTAATAATTTGGCTGTCAGATATTAAAGTTTTGGAAAAACAAGGCAAACTCCTTACAAAAGAGACTTTTAAGTTTTATTTACCCATGTGATTGACACCGATCTGCATCTCAAAGCCATCTGTTGTTTTCCCATAAGGACAAACCATCACTCCAGCGTTGTTGATGAGGATGTTGAGTTTGGGCTCTCCTGCAGAAAAGAACATTAAGAAGTAAAACGGCATGTCTTCAGAGTCCCTTCATGTGTTCACATTTCTGAGGAACAAATGGTTTTACCTTTGTTGATGACTTCAGCGAACTCTCTTATCGACTTGCTGTCTGCCAAGTCGAGTTTCATGCACACCACATTTTGGTTGCCTGAGCATTCAATGATCTCTTTCACAACTGCCTGTGCTTTCTCCATGTCGCGGCACGCCATGATGACCTTTGCCCCTAAAGCAGGAAAACAAACATCAGCCAAATACATCAGCAGAAGAAACTTTTGCATTAACTGTTTTTCTGTGTGCACTTACACATACATGCCAGATTTGCATGTAATGTGGGTAAAGAGCGCCCCCTCCTGACAGAATGTGTTCATGTATTTCATAAAGGGGAATGAAGAGAATGTTTGAATGTGGACAAAAGCAAATGGGGCCAATATTTTTCAAATATTTACCAATTTATGATGTTTTCCTCAAGGTTTTGAATAAAATGCAGATGCAGTCAAGTCAGTGCAGTGTGTGAAGCAGCTTGCATGGAAAACAAATAGTTCTAAAAAATAAAATAAAAATTATATTCTCATTAAGAGGATCCAATTTACGCTCTTAACTGAATCTTAACTGCAGTCTAGCCTAAAATATTAAAAAGGTTCAAATTAGAAATGGAGTTCCTCGTTTCACAAAAGTCACATATTAAGCTTTCACGAGAGGCTGCAACTGCATCAACTTAAATAAGATACTGTCTGAATTAAGAATGTGTGACAAAAAGTGTCAAGCATCCACCCAAGTCTTATTAAATTATAATTTGATTGGAAAATTTATGATTCAAACAATACTTTTGTCACTGTTGTTTCATTTAGTCACAACTCTTGTAATGTATGAAAGACTGAGCATTGAAATAAAGTGAAAAACAATACACAGTTATTACCTCTGCCAAGAAGGTAATGTTTCTGCTGCTGCTGGTTTATTTGTTTGTCTGTCTGTCTGTTAGAAGGATTACTGAAAAAGCTATGAACAGATTTTGATGAATTCTTGCGGAGAGGACGGGTATGACCCGACGAACAATCTATCAGATTTTGGCGGTGATCCGGATCATCATCTGGATCCTGAATATTTTTAAAGGATTCTTTACCACTGCTGGATAGACACTGATAATGATACCAATGTGATTCCAAATTCTAGGGGTACGATTTCATGGTCAATAAGTCCTATTATGAGGGTGAAAATATCATCTGGGACTATTGGTTTTAGATGCAGTGTCATTGTACAGAAACTGAGCTACCTTGTTGGAGGTTTGTGCTCTCTGAGTGCTGTCTAGTTAACTTATTAATAATGTAAGTAGCACTTTTTTGTTTTATGTAGTCATAGTTCTTGCAATGTATGAAAGATTTAAAATGCCTGAATTAAAACAAATTAAACATTGAAATAAGAAAATACACATTGTTATTAGGTTTCCTTATTATGTGTGCATTTACTATTTTTCTAAAAAAATGGAAAATAAACAATAAAATGCCCACAGTTTAGATATCTAGTATACTCTTAGGGACTTGATGATCCATTTATCTGTTTATATACTACTACAATGAAATCGACTGTTGTGGTATCAGCACAGGAAGTAAGCCATCATATTACAACAACCGCATCTAAAAAATGTGGAATGAAGCCAAGTCCAATTTCGGGTTGACATTACAACAACGATGCAAGTCATTATGACTAAGCATTGCTGGTATGTGGATGGTGATGAGGTGTAACTTTAGATGTTGTAATTCAACCTGCTGTATGCTTAGTCAGTCAGACCTCACCTCTCTTGGCCAGGTCGATGGCGGTCTCTTTGCCAATACCAGAGTTGGCACCAGTGATGACCACAGTTTTGTCGTCAAGCCTTTCACTAGAGGTCCAGGAAGCCCGGAAGAGATTTCTAGGATGTTGAGAAATCCTTGTTACTCAAGTCTCAACCAGCAAAATGTAACATGAAGTAAAAAATGTATACTAGTTTGCTCAACAACAAAAAAAGCAAAGACAAACTTCATGTTATTATTATAGTATGTCGCAATTAACTTAAAAAATTAGCTAGCTTACCACTTGAGGATAACTAAAACTACATACTTTATTTAAACAGTTGGAGTATCTTCATGAATGTAACCTTACCTTAAAGTCTGCATCTTGTTTACTTACGACAGACAGGTGGCTCAAAACAAATATTCACGTGTTACAGCACCAAAACTTTTAAAACGCTCTAGTGTGTGAAAAAGCATGCGATCCGGAAGTGTCACGGATTGGTAACAACAGTTTCTGACCGCCTCTATTGAGCAAGATTAGTCAAGTTTGATAGGCTGGGATTTCAGCCAATCGACTGCGACGATATTGGTCCTTGGACAACGCTGATTGGTCAAAATAATCCCCTTATCGAAAAGCGCCGGAAACAGGGGAACGTGTACCCGAAAACAAACAAACGAACGAACGAAAAATAAAACAAAATAACTATTTTTATTTTATTTTTAAATTTTAATTTTTTATATACACGTTATAATATTAATTCAGTATGGTAAGGTATGACAGTATAACAATATTATATTATATTATTATTATTGCTAATATTCTATTCTATCCTATTCTATCTTCTAAAATAAGAAATACAGGTATCATAGCAGGAGAAGTAAAGCAGAAAATGTTAAAAACAATAAATAAACAATAAATGATGACAAAACAAGAAGATGAAAATAATTATAAAATATAGTTGGAATTCAAAACCATAAGTACATAAGGGTATTGTAGTAAGTAAATTACCTGTTGTATTAAGACTCACATGTTGGTGGTCAAGTATCTGTTGAGTAAACTGATGGATAAATAGGCCTAAAGGAGTGTTTAAAACACTGCACACAGTATTAGTGTGCAGTCTCTTTTAAAACACTGTATTTGTTCTTGCATTACATTTTCCGAAAATTATTATTTCTTTAAATGAAATTATGTTCTATCTATCTACACCATTAGAGGAAACAAACCCATTTGCCAATCTCTCTCCAGGAGATGGCAGTCACTGCTTTGTCTGCCACCATGAATCAGCTGTAGGGACCTGTTTTACTGTCACCAGCCCTGTGTTGCTGTGTTTTGTCTGTACACAGATTAACAGATTGGTATTTTGGAAGATCTTTGTCCTTGGCTGAGCTCTCACACATGAAAGACCCAATCACCTCTACATAGCTCAAAAGCTCAAAAAACACCATGAATGGTTCATTCATACTCATTACAGCAGTCAGTGGAATTTCACTGTGGATAGAAGGTCATTGAATGAGGAAACACAGTGCAGGTCATCAGCTGATTGTGCATAAGCAAACGTTTCCTTCCCTTTTCTCCGACAAAACAAATGAGTGTATGGGTGTGTTATGTTTGAGTGTGTGTGTGCGTGCATTTTGACAAAGAACAAAGACAGACATAGGTGTGTGTGTGTGTGTTTGTGTGTGTGGTGCGTGATTGGAGCCACACTGATTAAACACCTAGGAATCCAAATCAAGTTTGTGTGCACTTATCCTGATTGTATCCCCAGACCCTCCACCTCCCTTCTTTGTCTTCCTTTTCCTTGTTTACTTAAGCAACAAGTGGGGGCAAGTGGGACAAGAAGTGGTTGTAAGTGGTCATGGATTAATGTCTCATATATCATAATCTCATCAACTGTAGAAGAGCAGTCTTCTTGTGATTGCCACACATGTTATTTAACAGGTGCTATGTGCTTCAACAAATAAATGAAAAGAAAAGTGAATCACTCAAGATTACTTGCCATTTTATCATGTGCCATAGTAACAATATTTATAAAGTTAACCGTCTATTATTAGCATGTCATATTCCCCTCTTATGTTAACTATTGCCGATGGGCCACTGTTTTTCATAATTGGCAAAAACATCAGCCATAACAGTTTACCTAAGCTATTAGTGGCGCCGCATTAGCAGCTTCCCAGATGCCAAAGACAATGGAGAGGCAGGAGGATGCACTGAATAAACTATGAGAACAATCTATTAGCCATAATGGGACATTTAACTTTACTTTGCCAGATGCAGAGCAAGAAGATGGAGGTTTTTATTTTCGTACAGGGAGGACAAAACACAAATAAACAAGTGAGATTAATAATAATATGACTAATATGCCACAGTGGGTAGCGCTGTTGCCTCACAGCAAAAAGATGGGTTCAAATCCACCTGAGGACCTGGGACTTTTCTGTGTGGAGTTTGCATGTTCTCCCCCGTGTTTGCGTGGGTTCGCTCCGGGTTCTCCGGCTTCCTCCCACCACCAAAAACATGTAATAGAGGTGAATTGGTGACACTAAATTCACTGTAGGAGTGAATGTGAGTGTGAATGTTTGTTTGTCTTTCTATGTGGTCCTGTGATTAAGTGGCCACTTTCTCCTGCAGGATTTAACTAAATTGCTTAAATGTAACATTTTAATAACTAAATAGCAGCTGTTTCCTCATTATTAAGGCGTAAACATATGTTTTAGCTGTATCTGCAAACTACTGTGGAAACATAATGCTTCACAATCCTTGTTAGATATTCTTAAAATGACATTTTCAGTATATGTGGACTTCACATTCCCACATCACCCTTGTGTAAGTTGAAAATTGCACTGTGACTGACCAGCTGTGATGTGACAAAATCATCTTTGAATGCACACAACTTAAACTTTAAGGTCTGAGATTTAAGGTGAACACAAAGAAACTGTCGAACTCTGCACACATCAGTCTGCACACTGAAGGTCAATCAGACATCTAAATTATACATAAAACCTAGGAGAGGTGGAGGACTTCAAGTATATTAACAGTTAAATGTAACCATAATTCCAATCATGAGAAAGACCTTTTCATAGAAGAGTTTTAAGGAGGAGACTAACCTTTGTTAGTAAACATGTAAACATTCAAGACATATGATTTAGAGAATAACCATGTTTAAAAGTAAACAAATTTTCTTGCCCTTTAAGACGGGTCAGTATTAAAGTTGGTAGAAGCCACACAGCTGTTTACATTATAACAATCGTTCCAAGGTCACGTCCCTCACTGCCTCCCCTGACACACACACACACACACACACACACACACACAAACACACACACACACACACACACACACACACACACACAGACACACACACACACACACACACACACACAGACACACACACACAGGCGACCTGCAGTCTGCCTTGTACTGTGAGCTCTCATCTGCAAAACCTTTATTTATCTGAAGCTGTGGGACATGATACACATCTCTGGTTACCGTCAGCCTCTGCCATCACCTTTACTATACAGACAAACCTTTAGTGACATGTCAAACACCCATATTCTGTTTAGTCTGTCTCTCTCTCTCCAGCCCCCCCACCATGCTTCTGTATTTAGGCTCTCCCCTACTTAGCCTCCCTCACCTCTTTGAGCGGTTGCATAACACATAAACGGTGCCATTCATCAGACGTTGGACTGATCCAAATCTCCGACCCCTGATGGCTTTGTCAACTGCTGCACCATTTCCCTGGGATAGCGATCTGTGCTCTCATAATTACAGTGGTCTTCTTTATCACCAGATGACAGATCTCGTCATCTCGTCGCTGGGCTGCTGGCTGAAACAAGCTGCAGAATTTTACTCTGCCACGTTAGTTGGTAATTATGCTGACACCTTTTTTGCACTACTTTTCGTTTTCTGAGGAGAACTCAGCACAACCACAGCAAAAACTAACTGAAAGGTCAAGTAAAGGTTTTCCTGTTTGGTTTTTCAGGAATGGAGTGTTTCCTTCCTCATTTATCTCAATCATGCAACAAGCTTTTTAAAAAAAAGTTTATGTTGCATAACAATTTCACCTTATGGGCACGAATCTCCCTTTTGGTATTTATGTACAGGCTGTGATTGGCCATTTACAGCATTTATATTTAGTTAATATGATTTTCACATTAGCATGATATGTTAGAGAGTGTATTATCCGTCTTAAAACTGAGATTGATATGTATGATTTATTCTACAACATTATCAAGCATAGTTTTGCAGATATTTCGGTTTTCTTCTAAAATCATAAATAATTAGAGATAAATAATAAAATTGAAAAAATATGAATAAATAATCAAAAATAATTAACTGGTCATCACAAAACAGTCAACAAAGAACATTTAATAGAGATGGGGAAGAAGCAAAAAAAAATGTAAAAGGTTTAAAAAATGTTGGAAATAAATACACAATCAACAAGAACTCATGACTTTTGTTAAATAGGATGAACTGACTCTTTAACATAGGACTAGCTAGCCAATGAAAATTCAGTAAGGTATAAAAATAGAAGTGCTAGATCTGGTCTAATAATAGAGAAAAATTAAATTCTAGGCATGAGTTGAGTCTTACAAACCAAAATCTCATGAAAATGTGGATTAAATTCTTAATATTTACCTGAAACATCAAATTAATTAATAAAAGCACCAAAGTCAAAGTCCAAATTTGGATAAACATAGTTAGGTATAATTTACTATGAGTTAAGCACAATGAAACTAGTTTTTCAGTTATCTTAAACAGGAGTGGCTGAACATTTGCCACTTATCACATTTCCCTCATGGAATTTGATCGCTTGTTCCATCTGTTTCACGAGTACAGTATGCAGGAGGTCATGTTTTGATCGGCCCAAACATCTCTCACGCACCTGGCTCAAAAAGTAGATGTCTGAAGCCTTCTTCAAACATTATCAAACCAACCAACAAATGTCATCAGATTTTGATCAGATTCTTGCCAAATCTTGATCTACACACAGAGGAATGAGACATGACTTAGTCTCGCCCACTGCAAACCAGTGGCCAGAGCTCAGAATGTATGAAAAATGAAGAAAACTTCACGTGAAACTGTTGCAGAATATTTTAGGGCTGTGAATAAGCAAGAATCTAGTGAAACAATTATGATACAGGATTTACTACTGAAAATACTGCTATGGGCCTGTGTTCTTTGTGTTTACAATTGTACTAAGTGCCTACTTCCTGCTTCGTCAGTTGATGTTGCAACATTTGAGTCAAATGGCTGAAGATAGACACAAAATGTAACAATGCTACAAATCTTTGCATGTAAACTGAAAAATTGATACAATGTTTTTGAGAATTGATACATATCTCATTACTTAAGTGTATTAATATTTTCTTACACTTCTTATATTGTGTGCTCACAAATGACCCCATTGCTCATATATATATAAGCTGATTGAGAATATGGGTTGACACCACAATCTCCCCTCGCCTTTCTGCTGAACACCAGAGGAGGAGCCCCGACAAGCATTTATCAGCTTTCTGCAGACATCCCACCCTTCATTTTACGGTTTCATCTTGGTGGTGTCATCACAGCATCTGTGCCACACTGTCTCTGGTCGGTGCCACAAACATAAAGCCGTTAATGTGTTCTGCTTCGTCCATCAAAGAGGTGATTCATTCGAGATTGTCTTGAGATGGTGAATTTACTTTGAGGGTGAGCAGGCAGTCATTAGAGCCCTCATAGGAACAGGCGTTCAGTGCTATTTAAAGAGCCGTCTCAGGGAGTAAATATTGTGGTTCAGAGCAATTGGATGTTGTATGATGTAACATATATGTTATTATATAGTGGAAAAATCTGTGTGACATTTTAGTAACTCAGTGGACCAAGAGAATAAGTTGCCTCTGCATATATTTAATATTATGTATATGTTTTTAGGGAATGTTGCTCAACATTCATTCAGTTAAAAGGGAACTGGACAACTGTGACTTCTACCGACCTCCACTGGCAGCTGAGGGGTTTCTGCAAAGTCTCTGATGCCCTGTAAATGAATGGTGCATTCACGTTTGTACGATTCTACAGCTGCTCTCCCCATTCTCCCTCGTTTTGGCTACGTAACAGTCTTGCTCACTCATCTCAATGCCCTCCATCTTTAATCCGCCAGCTCCATCTGCAAGTAGGTCACAGAGCGCCGGCAAGACGTTTGCACGCTTTTGTTTTTTATAGCTTCCGAGGCATTTATCAAAGGCGATTTTACACATCAAGCCATGTCTGCGTTTTTTTATTATTATATTTTTGAGGCAACACAGATGGATCATCTAGTTTGATTTTTTTAAAAAGTATTAATACACCTCTAACATAACAAATATGGTTCTCAATATGAAGCAGTTGCAAGAAATCTTTTTCTGGCAGGTTTTCCATTATTGTTTCTGTCATTTTGTCCAGTAAACATCTTGCTTTTTGCACTTAAATTACTTCTTTTTTCTTTTTATCTTTCTGTTGTGGGAAGATATTTCTCTCCCTTTCACATACATGTATATATGGTAACTGAGCCCACGCTATCTTTGCTTGTCCTCGTTTAATGACACATTTATTTCCCTTTTCATCCTGGATGCCACCTTTGCCAAATACTTCAGATGGGAGCGGCACACTGATTATATCACTCAGCCATCATGGACCAGTTTTGATTGTATCAATATTCTTTACTTTTATTGTGGAAGAACTGCTGTTAAACTGTTACCCTCTGTACGACTCTGAGCTTGGTCCAGCGCCAGCTTCCTCTCTGAAGATGTATCAGGTGCCACTTCACAAAGTATGAACTCCATCCAGTATTAAGTGCTATCAACAGCGATCCTTGAAACTCACGCTTAAGCAGTTGAGCAAATGATCAGACTGTGTGATCTGATCCTTGTGGCACGCTGATGACCTTACCAGGATTTCCCAGCAGACCTCTGTCATCTGGAGTATTTGTAAGTGCGTAGAAATAATCACATCAAAACAAAAATACAAGCCAACAATACTTTACTTTATGTATTTATATAGGACAGAATGAGCAATGGGATGTGTCTCATAGTGAAAAATCTTTTTCAATCATGCATCAGATGGAAGATAAATTTATCCAGATTATTATAACATAATAATTCTAATTAAAAAGAAGTAATGACCTAAACTTAAAGCTTCTGGTTGCCTGGGAACCTTCCCTAACCCATTTGGGAAAAAACAAAAGAAAGAGCATGAAAAGTAAAATATGACAAGGAAGTGTAGGAAGTTATACCACTGGTAATATGCTCCTAAACATAGAGTTCATGATGCTTTTATAAGCTTAAATGTAATAAAATATACTCAGGAGAAATATGTATACCCAGATTGTTTGCTGCATCCATCGTTCCCACGTTATCTGCTCTCATGATTTGACATTTTTACAACAGGCCTACCTCCTGATTTATCAGAGGGAGGGATAAATTAGGAACCACAATAAATTAGGCATGAAATGTACAAATTTGATTTATCCAAGGTTTGCAGAAGCGAGCAATCCAAGCCGCTAATCCAATACTGTACTGGCTCCATTATTTGATGCAAAGATTTCTTTCCTTTTCATGCCATGTATACTTCACTTACTCCCTTGCAATTACTAATTTACAGTAATTACGCCACGACACAGAAACAAGTAATCCTGTGCCTTTGGTGGAAGAGGTCATTTTGCAGACGCACAAACTCGAAAAAACAAGAGATACAGAGGACATTTGGTCAGAGGGAGGGATCGTGATGGATGAGTAGGCTGAAAAAACATAGGAAGGGGGAGTAATCACAGCCCAGCTCCCTCATTCAACAGCAAATGACTCTGATCTCTTCTGTCCAAAAAAAGACACAGATTGAGTCCAGATGATTCATTAGGAGCGACTGGATTGGGGACACTGTTTTATGTAATCTGAGTGATAATATTCCAGAAAAAAATGACCAGAAAGTACAAATCTATGTTCTGTAAAAGACCCGTTCATCCAGGACTGGCTATTCATTGAGTGGGAGGGAGAGAGAGAGAGAAACTTTAGACTGCAATGGCAATGCATGAAATCTCAAGAGGCACTGAGGAGGAATGAGAAGAATGATCTGGTCAATGTTCAAGTTGAGGGTCTTGCTTTCCTGTGGTTCCTCTTCTGTGTACTTAATGAGAGCGGCACTCATGCAGGACATGAGGGAATACATGAACGTACAGACTTTACACATCTGGTCAGTATATATATTCACTCCCGGCTGGTTAATTACATAAACGGCGATGATGGTATGCACATGTTCCTTAAAGCCTTTCTCAGGCAGCTCAACTCTTTGTGAGGCTCTCATTCCCAGTTACATGGAATTCCGATGAATTCCAGCAGGACACGGATTTGATTGAATGTTTTCCCTACATGGATTACATTACGTAAGACCTCACATAATCCCAATTTTTCATACTACATTTCAGCACAGGACAAATGGATTAAAAAAGGGCTTCCAGACTGAACAGAGCCTTGCAGTGGGTCAATAAGTCACTGTGTCAGATATATGTTAGCTTTAAAACAGCCTCACACAGTTACTGAATATTTGTCTTTTATTAATGCATCTATGCATTTCGATTTTCTGTTCTTTTCTTCACTGTAGATATATCTATGGCCTTGAAACACAGGCTGACCGCAGCACTGTTCTTGTTGTCTACTACTTGGTGTGGAAGAACTTGACGGGCCAAATACTTTTGTACATATAGTGTATGTCCAAATGTATTTTTTTTAATGTTATTCACTAATCCTGTTTGAATCATTTCTCAGAGTACAGAGGATAAAGAATGACTGAACAGTCTCAAATACATCATGTTCCTCAGTGTTACCATGCAAAGCACGTCTCCTCTGAAAGGTTTTGTCACATCAAAAGGAAGAAGTGTTCATCATCACAGCTCTTCACTATTCACCGGACACATTCACAGAAAAATGAGCTGTGGAGATGGAGGGACAGAAAACTGGACTTTCAAAAGAGTCTGGAGTGTGACGTTGACAGAGAAGCTCTCAGGGTTCATATGCATCTGAATGAGCGGCTAACAAACAGGATTGAAGCCTGGATACTTGGCACTTTCTTTCATTTTGACAAATGAATGGACTATTTATATTCTGTTCATGTGCGTTTCAGTGTTTGTCCCTGAGGGAAATCAGGTCTCAGCAAATGCTTAACACACACCATCACCATGGAAGCTATTGTACAAACTGTCAGAGGTTTGGTGACCATCGCGCAGCAGGCCTGGTGGGATGAGTGTTTTCTCATTTCCCCCCCAATACAAATAAGATTCTAACATGTCTAACTTGGGCTTTCAGTACTTTTTAAAGCTTCCTTGAGGAACAAAAATCTGTCAGGTCTTTAAAGCAAAAGAATTGTGACTGTTAATGGAGGATAATTGAAGCTTAGGCTACCCAAGAGCATAAATATGAGTTGAATTAACAATTTGAGCAATAAAAAAAAAGGGGCACACCGATAAACTAAATAATAAAGTAATTTATTGATAAAACCCATCAAATTAAGCAGCCAAAGAGGTTGGAGAATAAAAGTCAGAAGTGTAGGGAGTGGATTAGTGAAAATCTGCTACATGGGTGCAAAAACAAAGACAAGAGAGCTCATTCAGACTGGCTGCTGCTCTGGTTTATATGCATGGGGGAACCCAGGACAACGTGCATACCATCCCGCTCATTAAGCTTCCAATTAGTCCTGACGGGACAAAGCACTGACCACAGCAGAATGACACCAGCCGAAGGGGCGTCACACAACTTCAAAACTTTGTCTGCAGGTTTTCACATTGATTTAACTGAACTTCCATTATTAGTCAGGTTGTGGAGGCTGGAAGTTTCATTAAATCCGATATAAAATAAAGCTCAATAAACCTAAAATATTAAATTGAACTGTTTAGTTACGCTGACATATGTTGTTGCTCTCAGTACCCGTCTGTTTAAAAGTGTATGGATTGAGGGACTGATAACCTTAATATTGGTTACTATTGCTTTTATAATGGGAAAAAAACACAACTCAATTTACACATTTATACCATTTGGTTTCATTGATGCAGAAAAATCAGGGAGAGAGTTTATTTTTCTCAAATAATGTATGCCGGAAAGTAGTATGCTAATCGGGCAGGTGGTGATGAAGAGCTGAAGAGAAAAGATAATGTGCTGAATGACATCAGCTCACACAATCCATAGACACGGCTCTCGATGGCTGGTCGCCGTTCACATCTTGCTGTCACATTGCATATTAAGAATGGAGAATTGTACCACTGCAGGCATCCTCTGTGCTTTCAGCACAATAGGGAGCTGGCCTTGATTCTGTGCCTCCTTTTTATAGGGCATACACAGTGTTATGTCATGGGAGACTTGGCACATGCACTGTGCACGCTGATTCCCCCACACCCATTATTTCTGGCCACAGCTGCCTGTCTCCCCCTGATTTAGTCACAAGGAAGTATTCTTAGTTCTGCAAGTGCGACAGAAGTGTTGCTGTGTGCTTCTTCTTAAGGGACTACATAGAAATAAGACCACAGCGCTGCCTTGATGGCCCTCCGGATCGGGAAGAGTGATCAGATTGAGATTATATTAGATACAGGTGAATATTCAGTTGTTTTTTTTCTCATTTTTTTCAACTAATACACCTTTCTCCTCTTTCTGCAGCACCCAAATAAAATATACCTTTTCCAGCCTTATTATTTCTCTTTTTGTTGTATATTTTATGTCCTTAGTCTACTCTAGTTTCCTCATTGCTGAATCTGCTGCTGCTGCATGACCTCATTTCCAGACAGATCATTAATGTTTCACCACATCTTATCTTCACATGACTTTCCACTGTATCCACTAACAGTCACTGCATGTTACTCATTTGGGCTTAGCATATAGTGTATCTGGTGAAAGAGCATAACCTGCAGAGATCCATGCTAACAATTAACAATCAAGTCCACCTGAACTACTGTGGATACTTAAGGTCCTTACAGATTGGTGCTGCAAAACCCTGAAATACTTTAATATGCTAATCCTCTTTGTACAATTGGAAGTAATGGATTAAAGCCTTAACTGCCCTGTTAAGAAAGAATAAAATACAGTAATAACATGCTGGTTATTAGCTTTTAATCCAAGTGTACAAGCGTTCATTCTTTGTCACATAACATAAATACTGTCCTGGTTATTTAACAGAGTACTTCATTATTTTAGTATTGCACTCCTCTATTATTGGCCTAAAAAAGGATCAAAACCAATGCAGAAGAACCAGACATATTTTTCTTCCTCGTCAAAACCTGGAACCTATATTACCCACAATGCAACTTGACCACAGACAGTTAGGTCATTTAGCCTCGTTATCACATACTGATGATTAGCCATGGCCTTGTGGGTCTCATCCAAGTGCAATATTGTGCATCTGGATGACACTCACTAGGGTCCAATGGAAAAACATCGGCGTCAGTATGAGAAAACGAGAAAGTCCCAAGAGACAAGGCTCTAGATGGCTGGTCAGTGGGCTGAGCGGTGGGTCACATACATGACTTTCACCCACGGGAGTGAAATTTGTGTATCATGTCCCTGGTGAAAGCAAACACACGTCACAAAAACTAACCACATCGTTTTTGAGGCCAAACTTAACCCAAGTGTTGCTTCATGTTAAACACTAATGAGGTGAGATACTCTCTGTGACACGAAGGCGTTGCACCAAATAGCATCTCTGACAGACTTTGATACGTAAAATATTGTAATTTATTTGCAAAGGGCAGCTTGAACTTTTACCAATTTGTTCCAGTCATTTTTCTGTTTTTGCATTAAAGCTTCGGTCTAACATGCCTCCTGAGGTTTTTGGGAAATATGCAACCTAAGTCCTACTTGACCAACAGAATTAAAGTCTGAGGTGAAATCTTATTAAACCTGTCTTCCTCAGATATTTAGTGAGCCCAGAATTACAGCCAGTGACCGTGGATGTGTGTTTGCAGAGAGGCTTTGGATTAAGGCTGGTGTGAGCTATATTAAGATAATAAGATCTACTTCTCAACACCAGATTTCAAGAACGACCTTGACACATAACCGAGAAGTAGACGCTCACCAGCTCAGCATGTTTCTCTTTTACAGTGGTTTTCATTGTTTCTCTCAGCAGTGCTATGTGGGATCAGGTTACATTCCTAAGAACCATAACTAAGCATCAAATTAACACAACTGAAGCTGTTTTAGTTATTGATAAATACAAGCCTCTGTTCATTCATAATCATCTTAAAGAAAAGTGTTTGAGTAGAAGAAGGAAATTGGCTGATATAATACCTGTGAACCAGAAAACAGAGTTTTGTTGTAACTCAAAATATTTGTCACAGGCAAGGTTGCCTTTATTTATTTGATCTTTATACACCTTTATGCTGCAGTAAACAAGGCTTTATACACTTCACCTCATTTTAGATGATGACAAAATACTCAATGGTCTGAAATATTTAAATGCACAGTGTGTAATTCCTGTCACTATGGTGTCTCTTAGTCCAAAGAGTTTAAGCAAAATATGTAGTTTGATGATGTAGTGAAGCAGCATGGGATTATGGGAGTTGTTGTCTTCGATGTTTAACAACCACACATCTATCTGACGCGTCTCAGACAGAAATGTTAACAGAAAAAAAATAAATAAAATGAAGGATCTGTCTGGGTTTGAAAATTATGTGGAGATATTTGGAATGATGTAAGCAAACAAGTCAATTTCAATCAGGAGAGACTAGTGTTTGAAGTGAATCAGAATGTTTATTACACCAAATGATATGTGATAATTAGTATGTTTGAGAGTCTTTGGTGTCAGAAAGTCTTTGGCGCTTAGACCCTTCAGGGAGATTGAGATCGAAGGGTGTCTGTCTTGAGCAGCTGCAAGATATATATCCCCCCTTGGAATCCAGACTCGGCCCTGGTGGTGGTGGTGGCGGCTGATGACTCTGGTGAACCTGATGAATGATGATATGATGAAGTTGGTGAATCTGTACGGGAACGGAGGAAGGAACGGAGAGAGTCATATTTAAAAGGACAGCAGCAAGATGATAAGCTATTAGACAGATGTGACCGGCTGATGAGAGAACAGCTGATAACTCAATTGACAGCTCCAGATTGTGATGCAGGAAAATAAGACTGAGCACCTGAGAGGTGTCAGAAATAACGCATAGGCCGAGTGTGTAAAGGTTTAGTCTTCCTGACTGAACTTCTGCAAGAGCTTCATTAAATTTAGGCATTTTTTGAGGTTTTATTCTAAACAGACATTATTGTCGAATATTACAAGACACATATAAGAGAAAAATACTGAATGTCCCACACAGTGGCTCACAAAGTTGAATCATGACAGCGTCACCCCTCAAACAGTGGTTACAGGATTTCTTATGTTCCTATATAAATTAGCCCCAGCATCAGGTGGAGCTACAAACTCTGACAGCCTCTCCATGTGTGAAGTGACAACAGACAAATGTGAGATCATTATCTAACAAACCTGTTCCCTCATCTCTCTCGGTATTTGCACATCAGTTTGCGTTGACCTGTTGGTGCCAGACAGATCATGTCGCGTTCGCACCCGTGCTCACCGGTGAGGAGCAGTGATGGCAATCAGATGGCCTACTGCTCTGCCTGTTTTTACTTTAAATGAAGGAGGCATTTGTGTTTGCTGTGCCAACAATGAATCATAGTCGGCATCTGTTTGTTTTTTAGCTGGGGTCACATGGCCATTGTTGTCAGAACATCACATGCGTAGGGCAGAGAAAGTCATTCAATATTATCATTCATTCATGTCATTCATTGTGTCAATATTAAACACATCCTACAAACTGCCCATAGAGCCAAGCATGAACATTATATATCTGCTTTCGTTGCTGCCCAGAACCCTCGGATCAGTGTCTGCATGCATGTCAAGAATGTTAAAGGCTTTTGCAGCAGATTTGGGAGCAGCATCTCATATGAGGACACAGGGAGAAAAAAACACCACACCCAGCTCAGCCAGCTTCCTGATGCCCATGTGTATTACAGCATCATAATTAACTGCAATCATGAGTATCTGCAAAGAGATCAGAACAACTTCTCAAAGCAGCACTTCTGCTGTTACATAACATTTGATGAAACCATTTTTAAAGATCCCCTCTTGATTTTTTGCCAGAGTGGGGTTTTTCTCTGCCACATGAGCAGACTGGTAAACTTGTGAGCGTTGCTTCATTGAATTTGTGAAGTGAGAAAGAAATCTTGAAAAGAAAATGCAGCCTGTCCTCACCAAAAAAATGTATAAATGTTTTGCAGGCGTCTTATTATGAGACATACTTGAATGTATTGTTAGACAGGGAAATTAGATTTGTGCTAAGATGTCTTCTAATTTATTATTTAAAAAGTTTGAAAAAAGATTATCTCAGCATTTAGTAGATCATTTGGAGCTTTCAATCCAAACATCTTCCTCAGCAAATTAGCTTTAAATTGTAGATGGTTAAAATGTATTTTTATCACCTTAACGAGTTCTCGTTCATGTTGGGCTTAAGTTGAGATTGAAAACTGACAAGTCCATGACAATTTTGTAAAGTGACTAAATGGATGTATTTGTTCTTTCATTTATTTCTTAGATAAGTTGTGTTTGTGGTTCAAGAATAGAAGAGATCTGGAAAATAATCAGTGAGATGTCCAATTAAAAAATGAAACAAAATAAAGAACATTTTAGGGCAATGGAGGATGTTTTTTTTCTCAGTTTTGAACATCTTATTCATAGATTTGTCATTTTTCCCTCTAAAAAAGAACAGACGGTACATTATCTCAGTAACTGTACTTATCAGCAAACCTACATATGATGCCAGGAGTCTGGTGCAGAGAAAAAACAACCACACCCTGTGAAGCATCATTATCTGATGGCTTTTTCCCGCCAACACGTAGAGCTTTGAATAGAAATTGAAGGTTGCTCATTTGAAACATATTAAATCTAAAAGTTGGCAAGAGTTCAAGCTGTCGCCATTGTCACTTTTACGCTCCTTTAGTTGTCTGACCCGAGATAATCCTGGTAAAGCATTAACCATTATGTAACTACATGGAAGCAGTGGCTGTAAGTGGTTTATGCATATAACAATAAACAGACCGCATAAGGCCTTATCTTCAGTTAATATATGGTATGACACATATAAAGTGCAACTATAGTGATAAAATGTGCTTTATTAACATATTTTTATATCAATTCCCCACCTAGATAAATGCATGCATTTTTTTTTTACTTCCTGTGTCAGAAGAGCTTTAATTCCCTTTTAAGATTTCTTATGCAATATGCACATATGCACAACGAAGAAGCATATGCAGCATTCTTATGGTGTGTTCACACCGAACACGAAGCAAATTTTCAGCTCGCTTTACTCGCATAAAGTCACCGTTTGAGTTTACTTATGTACTTACCTTTTTATTCCGGAAACAATAGCAACAAACCAAAGAAGAAGAAGGAGGAAACCAACGGCATTTCTTTCCACCGTGTTTGGTGTCAACACAGCTTTATGGTCTGAGGGTGAAGATTTAAGCAAAATGTCAAATTCACCTCTGTCCCCTCATAATGGGTGGGAATGGGAATGAATGTCAGTTTCAGTGCATTCAATAAAAAAAAAACCTTATCTCTGCTGATGTCATTTATCTCTGCTGATGTCATATATACTGTGTAACCCATTGTTCCCAAAAGGCTGAGAACAAATACTCCACTTCCTCAAAGGTTTCAGTTTGTGTGTTATCGAGGGAAAAAATGTGTCTGAGAGTCAGTGTGGTGAAAAAATACGATTCTGATTGGCTGATTGGATGTTCACTTGCTGCTGTTGTCATGCCAGATTATTCCGCTAGGGGACAAAAATCAGCTGTGGGCCACTATTGCTCTTGGTCTCTGTGTATTGTGTATGTGCTGTATTGGCCTTTTGTACCCATCATGTGCAGGGCTCAAGGCAAGCAACACAAGGCAGCTTTGTCATATTTATAAAATCACTACACATAAATTTAAAATAACATGCACCATTTAACTATAATATCAAGCTGGATATTACATTTAGATTTTGACACAGGGGGTCTCAGCTTCTCAGTTAAGGTTCATCTGGGCTTTAGTGGTGATATTAACCAAAATAAAATGGCAGTTAATGAAATAACCAAAAAGTACACAGTGATGGCCACAAATGGGACCAATCCTGTCTCCTCAAAATGACTTTAAATTACAAATAATTTGAATTAAATAATATGCTATGCTGGGAATATGATGCAGCCTCAAATTTGGCAAAATATTCAATATCAACATAATTATTTTGTTTTACCTATAAAATCTCCTACATCTCAAACTCATCTTGCCTGTGTGTGATGTGTGTTACCTGTCATGGAGGCTCCAGAGTCTCTTGCCATCTCTGAGCTCTCTGACAGCTGATGAGGCCCACTACTGTTGCACTTTATCAGCACATCACCTCATGTGGCTGAACACATTTCCTGGCCTTTAGAGGATCTCAGTGAAGCTATTTAGGCTATGTCGGCTTATCAAAGGTGGGATCTTTCTGTACATTGCTATTTACGTCGAGGGAACTTCCTCCCCTTCATACACAGCTCCAGACAAGAGGTCCTTTCAAATGAAAGTCGTCGGGATGTTTTGTTTTGTGGTGATGTGCTGACGGATGTTTCTGCCTTTGACTTTTTTCTTTTGTCATCTTTATATCTTTATGCTTGTGCCTTTCTGAGGAGAACAATGTGTATATATATATATATATATATATATATATATATATATATATATATACTGTATATACTGTACATATATACAGTATATAATCACAGACAAAAACACTCTCTGCTATTTTGTGACTTGTAAATTCCCCAGCATTGTGGTGCCTGTTATGTAACATGTTATCTCTCCTCCATTATTGTTGGGAGGCCATTTTGCTGTCTTCCTTCCTCCCAGTCTTTTTGTTAAGATTAAGTTTGATGCCTTTCTTAGCTTATCTACAAAGGCTGCTTACAAACAGTACATCCATACATGATTACTAAACCATATTTAGTTAAAGAATCGATCTGGTTATCAAACTTAAACTTTAGGTGTCACACTGATTGTATACTATCAAGGACCATCTTAAGGACCACACCATATCTTGTGTTTTTATTTTAATGTTGGTTAAAATGAACTTTTTTCACATATTTTAAGATTTTAAGATTTAATAAAATTTCTAATAAAAAAGTAAACAAGAGCCACCAGGAGATGGTATATCCTCCCAGGACCATGCAAAATCGAACTGAGTGCATTTTCATGAATAAATGTTTTCTTGCAGTCAGTTAGAAATAAATATCAAAATCATGCTAATGAAAATTTAAAAGATAAATTTTGCATAATTCCCAGTACACGTTCACAATTTGTCAAAGGAAGAATTCACAGTTTACAAGATGTGCTTCAAAAATAAACCTCTCTCTTCTTACAAATAGGTTGAAGTTGTTGCCGTGGAAACGCAAATAAAAAATTGTAAAACTTTCTAGGAAGCATAGGCTACCTCTCCAGCTTATGGCTGATGTGTGTGCACAATTTGCTGAAGATATATGGAATAGTTTTTAAAGTTTTACTCTGGACAAACACTCAACACTTAATACAGCCTAAGTTGAATACTTTCCCCCAAATAATAAAAAAGAAAATAATAAAAATCCCATAATACCAAAAGGCACCACTCTTGCATATGTTTGATGTGGTGCAAGTTTCCAGAAAAAAATTAGAGCGTTTTTTGACAGACAGACGGACAGTGTGACAGCTATATTCCCCAGCATTATATGCTGGAGGGATAATATCTCACTGACTCAACCAACTGGTTTAACTTTCGTGTCAGTATTGTAGTTACCAGTTGCACAATCAACTCCTTGCCACATAATTCACAGGGTACAATGACTAAAAGCAGATTACTGTAATCTCCTGATAGGAGAGAGGTCAACCAAACATCAGATCTTTAATATATAATCCAAAACAAACACACACCTTTAAATTTTGTTGGTCCCACCACTTACATCTAATTGGCGTTGTGCCAGAAGAATCATCAACCGCTCCCTCTTAAAATGATAATAAAACATTACAAAAGATGTGACATCATTACGAAATCGTTGTCCACTTTTAACAAATTAAAAGAATTCATATGGAACACATTTCTTTGAGTGAACGGCTGAATAGCAATTGTCGTCACATTTCTGCTCTACTTCACCAGCACTTGGTAACAGGTGGTAATGTGAGAGACATGACCTCCTGCAGCTTTACAGGAAACCCTACTCCCATGGGGATCGCTAGCAGCATACCACCGACAGAGCATAAGAGCATGAACAGAAATCCGGCCTATACGGCTGGATTAATGAGACTGCAGTCAAAAGAAATTTAAGAAGGGAATCAGTGGAGAACAGCGGTGACAGGAAGAGGAATTTTTCAGCAGAGGTAAAAAAAGGAACAAAAGGAATGAGAAAGTAAATGATTGACTGTTGTAATGTATTAAAGTGACACATCTCTAAACCTCAGAGGGTTTCTCTCCTTGTGTGAGAAAAAGAAACAAAGGAGAAAGAAAGAAAAGTCAAGAAAGGAACGAAATGGCTGGAGCTGGAACATATACATATGGCATCGTCCCACTGAGCAAACCAGCTTGATAGCCTCGGTGAATAGACTCATTCTTCTTATCAGAAGTGGCCAGCAGAGCAGGAGGAGGAGGAGGAGGAGGAGGAGGAGGTGGTGAGATTCTGTGGAGGTGACCTCCAGTAGATAAGGTTATTCCTGAGCTGTACAAATCATGTAGGGTTGTCTCCGAAGGGGATGCACCCTTCCATTATCAATTCTTACTTCTCTCCATTATCAGTAGAAAATACAGACATGCTAATGAGGAGATATCAGCATAAGAGACATCACGTCAAGCAGCACACGCCTGATATTTAATGGTGTGTTGCTTGGCTGTAAGATTGCGTCTGCTGCAGGACAGCAAGCTCAGCGACAGGGCTCCCTGATTAAAGGGTTATAATTAGGATTTTTATGGCTAGAATTGTGCTTCAATTGTGTTTTATTCATGGATATTTGCATTTTTCCATTGTTTACTGAGAGACCAGCTTCATCCCCATGGATTAACAAGTGAAAACACTGCTGTTGATGTTTGAAGCAAATTTCCTGTTGTTCCTGAATTTCTTGGCTGCAACGGCAAGCATGTTACGTCCCCGATGAGTCTGAGGGGACGTAACATTTAGTTTAATAACCAGGATTTCTTTTTTTTTTTTTTAAAAAGGGGGAAATCGGAGACAGACAATCAGAAAATAAATGGTTTATTTATAAATTGTGGGCTATTAATGTCCCAACAGAAAATAACTCCTTCAGAAGGAACAAGTTAAATCAGAGTATGAGACCAAACAAACAACCACAACACTCTGTCTTCTAAGAGGAAAGTAATAGTTGCATAAACCAGTACAGTTTACCCACACAGCACAAACACTGCCAACTGGCACACTGGCACCACATCACTGGCAATCACGGCTTTTAAAGGCACGGGCCTGATGGCTAAATGGCTTCACCTGCAGGAACTCTGCACAGCAGGTGGAGAGGAGGCGCAACCTGCAGGGGCAAAAGAGATGGAATGCATTTTTGATTAACTTACACAGAGAATACACACATCGTAAAACCATCCTTATGTCCTTTAAGATCCAAATTATTCACTGAATTACACATGTAAACACTAGAATGTGAATCTATGTCATAGATTTGTTTAAATAAGATCTATCTCATGTGTCACAGGCCAGAAACAGAAGTGGATGTTTATATAAAATGGCAATGACAACTGAGAGCAGGAAATTACAGAGGAAATTTGTTTTCGGACTGTTTAGCCTGTAAGCCATTCTTGCTCACAGTCACAAAAATGCTGGATGACTTGTACATTCTACACGTGTGGGCATGAGGAGTTTGGCACTGAGGCAGATCTGAAATGAAAATGCCTGTCATATTGTTTTTGTATTTTATCATTTAAAACGGCTAACCAGAGTAGCGGTGGCGAATAGCCGGAAGCAACGTGGATTTATGTTGATACTTGAAGTCACTGGATTCAAGTCGAGGAACCAAACAGCACCTGAAACTCCTATTGATCCACTTTAAAACCTTCTTAGACACGCATCTCTTTTTCCCTGCAATTGTCTCCTCTCTTTGCCCTGATCTCAGGACTCATGGATTGCAAAACAAACCCACCGGAGTAAACATGAGCAATGTTAAAGCAATGTCTTTTTTGCATTGAAATTCTACCTGCAAAAATGGTTAATTGTCGCCTGCGAACAACTGAGAGACATTTCAAACACTTTCATCGGGATTATTAACAACACACAAGATCGTAGGATACGACAATCTGATTACTAAGCGTTTACCATCCTGACTGAACAAGACGACGTGACGATGTGTTTCTAGAGAAGCTTGACGCATGACATCCTCTCTGGAAAAGGACAAGAGGTCAAAGCTTTCACCCTGCGTGTTATTCACACAGAAGTGCAACACCAAATCAATTGAGTAAATACTGCAGTGTGTGCATTAACTGGCCTCCTCTGACTCCCACACTGTAGTTTCTCTGACATTATAGATGTACGTCCTGTCTCCTTAATATGTGTCACCCGCCTGCCATGCTTGATTATGCAACAAGCTGCGCCACTGGTAGGAAACCTGGGGGGGAGGGGATGTGTGACATGCTGACCATGGTGTGTGGCAAATCTGTTATGCGCTGACCATAAAGAATTCGCCCTGATTTGTTTGCCTTCACCTTACATGTTCAATAAAATCCATTTAAACACCAATGCGTCATCACTCTCTCCTGTATTTCATGTGCGGCTCAGCCCGCTGTCACTAACATAAATCTGATATGACATTGAAGTTCCTGACCTTGGTCAGTACTGCTGCAGACCAGGTCCTGTGTTAGTTTACGAAAGCCTGCGTTCAGGGACACAGAACATGCAAATAAAGCATGGCCACATCTGTGCTACATGGTGGTACCCGGTGGGATATTTCCTCCCACCCAGCTGTCATAACAGCGAGTGAGATGAAAAGATGCAACACAAAGGCAGCACTGGTGAGATGGAGAGGCTGGAAACAGGAAGCTGGACTGATATGGCAAAGGAGGATACAGAGGATTAATGCCAGTGTTTCAGGGAGGAGGATAGTAAAAAAAAAAAAAAGCACTGGTTGTATTCTCACCGAATGATAAATTATGAGTTGTACTCTGCATTTGAACTTTGCATGAACTTTCCTCCTAGGCCTCCAGTCTGCTTTAATGCGAGGCACCATCATTAGCATATCTGGCTAATTGCCTGCTACAGAGGGAGCTGATCATTGCTCTCAAGGCTAAGTAGCAGTTTGTTATGGCTTCAGGTTTCATTGAAGAAAAAGGGGAAGAGGAGAGTGAGGCAAGGCGTATTCAGTCGGTTTGTAATCAGCAACCTCACTGCTAACTGCTGCATCTTCACACATGACTTTTAGGGTAACATAGGAGCTCTCTTCTGGTTTCAGTTCAATTTGGGGAAGTTGACGGTCCAGTAATCGCGGTTGAAGTTACCCAAGATGACATTTGCCAAACATACTGATTAATTCTCATCCTTAAAACCTACTTTCTTGTAATGATTGAAGTGACATTAAGTCAATAGCAAGCTGGATCTCGGGAGATTAGAATATACTGTATATTGGGTGGCGAGCAAAACGTATTGGGTCACAATAACAGAGAGGGGATGAGATAATGCAGATCCAGACTCCTTAAATGGATTTCATGTATCAGTGACATAGAGGGGGATCTTCCATTGTAGAAAATCTTATTTCAATTGATAACGTATAAACTACTGACAATAAACATGATCCCAAATGCTAGGAGCAGGTCACCAGGGTCAAGGAATTAGGTGGTATTGCTCAAGTTGGCACGAGAAGAATTACATCACGGCGACATCACCATAGTGTGTACTACGCTCTTGGTGCAACGATACAACAATTGTGAGACAAAACTGAATGGATGTATTGTGCACACTCACGAACGCGGCCATTTCTTCTTTCAGAGGCCTGAATGCTGATGGAAAATTACCAAAGGGGCTCTTCCTAGAAAAACTATTCACTGACAATGGTGTTGCTCTCTAGTTAGTGTCTCTATGCCTGTGAAGCTTCGGTCAACTTCAGGAAACAACTCCACACTACAAGGATGACTTAGAGTACATCTGATAGGCAGAGTTTCCTC
This sequence comes from Chaunax sp. Z400, assembly GCA_037577475.1. Taxonomy (NCBI): domain Eukaryota; kingdom Metazoa; phylum Chordata; class Actinopteri; order Lophiiformes; family Chaunacidae; genus Chaunax; species Chaunax sp. Z400. Next base: position 4,616,520 of record CM075206.1, read on the forward strand.
ATACTTGGTAGGCCTGACATCATGAAATGGAATGATGCTCATTAGAATAGTTCACCTTTTGACTGGATAAGCTCTCCCACTGTCATCGCTAGCAATCGTGTCTGGTTTTATCAAAGGTTTTTATCATAAAATGTCTTAAGGAGTTCTCCTAAAGACATTTAATGACACCGTGGTGGCATCAGCCATCTTTTATGGTGTGGTCTGCTGGGGCAGTGGCATCTCAGTGTCAGACAGGAAAAGACTCGGCAAGCTGATAAAGAAGGCCAGCTCCGTCCTGGGATGCCCCCTGGACCCGGTGGAGGTGGTGGGAGGAAGGAGGTTGATAACACAACTGTCATCCGTGATGTACAGTGACTCCCACCCGATGCGGGACCACATAACAGCACTGCATGGAGAGCTCCTTCAGCGACAGGCTGCTTCACCCGGAGTGTGTGATGGAGCGCTATCACAAGTCTTTCCTTTCTGCAGCTGTTAGATTATACAACCAGTAGACCACACAATATCTTGTATATTGTGTCCGTGAAATACTTTTGAGACACTTTATATCCCTCGTTTATAGTGTTTGTGCAATACTTTTGAGACACTTTATATGCCTCGTTTATAGGGACTGTGCTACTGTAATATTGAGAATTTCCCCACTGTGGGACTAATAAAGGAATATCTTATCTTATCTTATCTTTATTACACAATTTATCATTGATTCTGACCGGAAGAGTCAGACAGACATTTCAGCAGTCAGTAGCTCTTATTTTAATTGATATGTCGGACACATTCTACACTGACGTCATCGAGGGCACACAGGGGACGGAAGATACACTTGGAGCAAGTCCAGCTCTATTTAAAGCTCATATGTTGTCAAGAAAACTTTGTCTGTGCGGAGGGGATGCCTCCAAAGGGCCTCAAGACCAGCTAAAAAAAAATAAGCAACACCCACTCATGAGAGGAGGAGGTGGAAATGCTGTGTTGATGGAAATCTGTCTCATCTTCTAGAGGCGAGTATCAAAGATACTGCTGCCGATTTAAATCTAGTACTCTGAGGTGTTTGCAGTGATAATAGATCATCAGCCATCATATGATTGGGGTCAGCAGTTTAAAATTTGTTGAACCAAACAACAGTGTTTATATTTAATAATTCATTGACATCATTTCCCAGCTCAATGCAGCGAGTGAGAGAAAAACTGGGAGCTGCTAAATCAATGTAGATGAGTTAAATACATATATACACAGCAGGACATTCGATTTAAACAGCTGTGGGTGCAGATTGTGCTTCACTACATGCATCAGACATAAAGTCAGAGTCAGGTTTAAACAATTTTTGCTGAAGCATAAAGTGAAAACTTGTGACGCACGAATTGCTGGGGAGGACACTCATTAAAAGTGTCAAGCGACCTGCCATAAATCAGATTTAGTATAAGGATAGTTTCATCCACACTTAGCCTGCAAATCTATCAGAGGAGGATGTAGCTATAACCTTTCACATGTAGCAAGAAATGGCAAAGCTAGTGTCCTATTTTTACCCTTATTTGGTGAGGGATGGAGGACTCATAGCAGAGGATGGCATCCGTTAATGTTTTGATCAAAGGTATTCTTAGGGACAATTGAGCAGTCGCTGGATATTAGTAGAGATCCAAATTATATGCCGTTACACAAACTGAACTACATTTGTTTGATGCAGGACTGTAATGAAGTTTTTTATACTGTTGTGTTGCGTCTTCTTACAGTAGTGGTAAATATACTTATTTTCTTCCTTGGATCTTGCATTGGAAGCAGTACAAACACAACTTGATTCAATAATTTACATTTTAAACAGTCATCTGTGAGTTTTAGAGGTGCTGGTATAGGAGGATTGTCTCACCCAGACTAAGTTGGGATGTTTTCTGTTTCCAGTCTTTATGCTAAGCTAAGGTAACATCTCCTGCAGCTTCATATCGCACTGATAAACATGATATTAGGATGGGACTAGGATGGGATCATTCAACTCCCTGCAAAGCAATTAATAATCATGATTCCAAAAAGAAGAATTAATCTACACTTCCTCCAACACTGCATATTTGATATTTACAGACCAGCTGCTGCGAAAAGGTGCATATCTAATTTCTTTGTTAATACTGACGTTAGTGACGATAGTGAAAGTATGAGAATAATAAATCATGACATGCAGGATGTCTGACTTCAGATCCATCTTTAGACAGAAGACATTTCCTTCGCTTTGAGATAAGATAAGGCTAATCTCTCAAGTCAACACAGAAACGGATGCACATGATTTACCGCAGTCTGTCTGACTGTGTGTGAATATCATGCTATTGTCTTAACTCATTTTGCAAGTATAACAATGTGATTTTTGCTTTTTGCATGTCATCTAACAATGTCCCCATAAAGCCTTCAATGTGTCATTTAACATGCAAATGCCACAGAGAAAAAAAATCTCATAGCGTAAAGAGCAAAAATATATGTGAAGTGAGTCAAACGTGGTGGATGGATAGATCAAACTCGACTTTTTCTACTCAGGAGACTGCTGTTTGTGTCCCATGTGAAACCAAAGTAAAAAAATAAAAATAAAATGCAGGCAATGTGGGAAAGTGTTAAATATGTGGTTATAGCATTGCAACTGTGGCATGTTATTTATATAGCATCCCATGTTAGCTAACACCATGTCATATGGCCACAATATGCTAAAATGCAAGCACATTTTTCAGTGAAATTTCCAAAACATCAAAATAGTGAAATATGCGATAAACCAACCGACAAGAGAACATATTTAGGATACATAAGACAGTCAGGCTACTTATATATGTGTTTTTGACCAGTATGTCATTTGAGATTATGTAATTGTTACCTGTTGGGTTTCAGGCTGATGGCTGAAAACTGCAGTCTCTAATTGGAATTTACAGGAACAGCTGACTGACTCCATGTAACAGAATAATTAAAACTCTGATTACGTTAAATCACATACAAATATCACAAAGGTGATAATGGAAATACAACAGTATACTGTACAGCTACCGGTATATGGAATAAAGACGAGAGACTTGTTAGTCTTAAAATATATTTATTCATTTAGTAAAATGCCCACTTCCAAAATGCAATGACAACAACACATACTCATGGGATGGCCCAAATAGAGATTGGCATAAGGTCGTTTCATTCTAATTAAAATCTTTCTGGAAATATATACATCTTTGTCAAACTTCTTTCTTGTTATGGCTAAAACCAGTTCAGGAGCTAACAGGGTCTTTTGCTAAACATTGTACTACACCAGACCTGTCACCAGGCTGATGCTATATTTATATCTGTTGGCAGGTTCTTCTCCTCCTTGGCTTTCTTGGCAGGACATTCCTCCTCGGCTTTGAGCATCAGCCACTATGGCATCGCCCGCACAGCGATAGATTGTGCATTTCAAGCTTTAGCACTCGACACGCTGGGGTTTTCTTTGCACATTACATTTCATTTTAAAAAAGAGGGTCATTCCTCTCTATTGCTATATTATCAGGCCATCAAAAAGAATAATCTCTTAAGACTTCTTATGCATATACCGACAGGCTAAAAAAAAGACATAAGCCATAACAAACACGGCAACACGGCACAGGATGACAATCGGGTGAAAGATTTTACAATTAGGCAGTAAAAACAGACAGATAAGCCAGTGTCATGATGTCTGTTAGCGAGCAGCAGTTTGTCCTCTTGTCCTCTGTTGCTGCACACTGAATTTAAATCAATAAGCAGGTCAGTGCCTGCAGACATCTTGTCTTCATGAGACTGTGCGTGCAGTGTTGCGCGTCTGTGTGTGTGCCAGAGGGGGATTTTCTGAGTCGATTGGTTGTGATGGAGGCGGCTGTAATGTTTCATTAAGCTGCTGTGATGCAGAGGCTGGCAGTCGGGCGGAGATTACTAGCAGTGGGGGTGTCCTGTTTGTGCATCTTTTTATCTGCACCTTACCCTCCTAACGGATGGTGATATAATTTCATCCTCATCCCACCTACTGCATCTAGTGCTTACTGCTAGCTCCAGAGCACCATTTTGACTAGAATTCATCTTCTTTTTTCCATCCTTGTGGCGACACAGAGGACCTGCGCAGACTGACGTAATGTCTATGAAAACGTTGGCACCAGATGAATTATGGAAAATGTGTCGCAGCCACAGGAGGTGTTTTAAAATAAATCATGACAGGGCATCTTTGCAGGCTAAATACATACATGGAGATAGGGATACAAATCCTCCAAGTGTTTCGTCTCACACTTAAACTGCACAAAAAGCAATGGGCCATGGGAATTTAATTTCTTTAAAAAATTGGACGGAGAGAGATATGTGTGCTTTGTTGCTCACTGCTAGAGCGGTAAATCAGGGTGTCTGAATAAAAGGAGGGGGGAAGGGAGAGGGCAAAAGGGCCAAACAACAAGCAACAGAGGGGGAGGATTATTACTTGAAGGAAGCACGGACACAACGGCCCTTGAGAGGCTGGGGAGGGCGGTAGTTGTTCACCATGCAGCATTCAGCCTCACCCTCGGCAGAGAAGAGCAGGCCGCGGAATTTGGCCATCTGTTAAAAGGGATAAGACAGTCACATTAGTCATTCCTGCTGACCTCCTGTGACTGTCAGTCAGTAAAAACATCACTAGTCTCACAGCTGAGTCACTGACTCGAGGCCTGAGCCTCGTAATGGAGAATTAATTCAAGGAGTTGTATTTTTGATGCTTAAATAAATAGTCTGACATTTTTGGAAATAGCTTTATTAATTTTCCTGCTGAGAATTAAATCAGAAAATCGATGGCACTCAGTTTTGCACCCCAAATATGAAGCTTGCAACCGTGACTCCACCCAAATGTGACAAAATCCAACTACAGCTCCCCAATTAAAATGTCACATCTTCTCTGTTTAAGCAGCAGCCTGCAAAAACTAAAGTGTAAACACTATCATGATTATTTAAAGTCATTATACTAAGCTTAAACTAGTTGACTCACGGCTATGGCTAAAATTAAACGCACGATATCAGAGTAGCATGACTCTTCTAATGTAAATAGCCACAAGAAAAACTAACAGAGCTAGGTGCTTTTTCCCAAAATGTAAAATTATTCTTTTCAGAAAAGTGTGTAAAAATACTCCAAAGATCTTATTAATCTCTGAAAATGCATTTTTTAAGAGAACAAAAAAAAAATCATTTTCAGCAAAGGAAAGTTTAGTAAAGTAAAATAAAAAGTACCTAGTGAAGAAGAAGTATACATGATTAATATTTTGTTTATTTATTCATATCATTCAAAAACCTAATTGTTAACCATAAATTGTGATTTTTGGAGCCATGTGCCAAACTATTATAGATCATAACAATTTTTTTTTAAACTTCAGTTTTTATACATATTAAACAAATGAGATATGACATGTTAATCAGAGAGCTTTAGAGGTGCAGGACAGATCCATGCTAACTCCTTATGCTAAAACAGGAATGTAATACAACTGGCTGCTGCCGTGAGCTCAGCAATCGTCCAACTTAACTCTTGGCAAGAAAGCAAATAAGCTTATTACCACAAAAAAAAAATTTGTTTAAGTCAGGGAGGCCAAGAAAAAACGAGTCTGTGGCTGACGGTGGTGCTAGTGACACATTAACCATTAACTCTTGCTAATGAATAAGCATGATAATCCATAATTACGCTGCCTCAGCTACATGAGCGTAATGTTGAGTTACTATTCACTATTGGAACACAACAATTTGACTTGTGGCTGTATCCTCTCACAGTCAGCTGACAACATCAACTATTGACATGTATTCATCAATCTATATTTATCACATTTATAAATGACTTCTCTGTACAACACTATAGTCTAAAGGTTATATTCACATGTTTATCCTGCATGGCACACACATGCCGCCATGAAATAAACGTTTGACCAGGCGGTGTCAATTTTCACATGGCCCAAAGGCTCCAATCACATGGACATATAGCTGCCTAGAGAGGCCGTTAGTTTAGATTAATGGGCGGTTAGAAGTGCAGAATGCATTTCAGTGATAGGATTAGGAAATTAGCAAATGCAGGTATGATGTCTGCTATGCTTATGGATGGAATCACACACTCACTGAAGTCTTTTCACCTATGGAATGTCCAACATATCCTGTTTACTCCCCACATATTGACTCAGAAATACCGTGGTAAGGCCTTTCCTCACACTACAGGGTTTTCTTTTTCAGATGCGCGGCTAATCTGAACAATTAAACCCTTGATAAAGATTGTAAGTGCAAGAAGGGATTTGCAGACAGGTCTGTTATAGATTGCGGGCACGCTGCCAGTCCTTACGCTACAGCTGAGTGGGCTCTGTGAGCAGCCATACATGTACCTGCTCAGAGCTGACACTGATTGGCTCTTTGCAGACGATCCAGGTGACGCTCTCCAGCAGAGGGGGTGTGGTCAGAGAGCCGTCATATGTCCAGTAGTCTAGGCAGCCAGGGAGCAATGTAGCGGGGTCAAAGCCAGAGAAAGTGGTCTGCTTGCCCTGATATTGAAAAGTAAGGAACAGGTCAGTCGTACTTAATCATAAATAATCAAATGTAAGACTTTTTTTTATAGAAACATACTTTGCACTTGATCGAATCAAAGGCATCCAGAACCTTCTGGAGACTGGCATTTTGACTACCGATCTGAAAAGCAATATTACAAATGATGATGGAGGTTAAATAATGTAATCATCAGCAAACAGTGTTATCCATTGCTGTAACATCGAGGTAAATGAAATAAAAAGTAATCCACTGACCTTCAGGAATACTCCAACAACAGCGAGCCCATCCGGCATGCCAGCAGCCTCACCAAAACTTGTGTATTTGGTGTTCCAGTGCACCAGATGGAGCTTGGATTACAGGAAATAGACGAGTCAACAATAACTTAAAAGTAATCTTACTGTTATGATCTATTTTCGGAAATGTGAGAATCCTGTCATCTCTGATCTGGTAGCTGGATCTTTAGTACAAGGAATAAACTTGGGAGTTTGCATGTAAGATAGAATATTCAAATAAAAGGCAGATGAGAAGTAGGTTTGTTTTGTTTCTCTTGTTAAATAATATCTCTTTAAAATCAAATTTAAGGAGCAGCCACATACATTTACTCACAGATTAAACTTTTGTAAAACATCTGAACAACATAGAACAGCTAACAAACAAAATATTTCTGTCTTCAGAGCAGCTTCGCTCTCGTGAAACGTTAAAAAATCTACAATACAAATCACATTTAAATTTCAAATCTGCCTTTCCACTTACATGTTCAAGTCTGTCGGATATCTGAGCATTATGATGATCCTAATGTCTTACCTCAGCAGGATACTTGGTCGCGGCCACAGTGTGCTCAGAGCCCCTGTCATCAGAAGCTCCCCAGTGGAAATGGAACTGCTTGAGTCTGTAGACCCCTGAGATTGGTCCATTTGTCAGAGCTGCAGAACAGACACATATGCATCTCCCATCAGTTCATCCCACACCGAATTCTGGTGGTGCTATAGTCAGACTTAACTGTGCAAAATTGTTATAAAATAATAAAAAAATAGTTTTTGAATGTGGCAGATTTCCTGTTTCATGGAAGCGGACACAGTTCCTGTTGTGTAAGCTCTGGTCAAATTGATGGTCACATTAAGCCTGAAATGATATCCAGTTATTGTTGACATCAAACCTCCTTTCAACATTACATAATACATCTATTTGGAGTATATGAAAGTCTTGGGAACTGTAGCAGATAATCCTGCAGTGTTCTATTTCTGGTGGTGTGTTGAAACACACACTGTCCTCTCCAAACAGGATATTTATTTCTCAGCAGTCGGCCTAAAACGATAAAAAGACAGGACTAGTCGTGAGGAAATCCAAGGGTGTGTGGGACTTAGAGGGATTACTTAAACAAAATAAAAATAAAGAGGTAGTGATGTTTTCAACGGTGCACATACATGACACATGACGACTGATGACATGCAGACTTATAGCTTGCCCTTTATTTAGAAGTTCAAGGTGGAAAATAAGAGCAGTGGAATACCAAGGAAGATGGAAGAAGCTGAAAATCATCTCGCTCACATTCTTGGCAAAAGTGCTTCATGTGTCTTCATCTTGATGTGTGTCCACTAGAATTAATCCATGTGACTGATTATGTAACCATATGACCTCAGATCAGCTTAAGGACAACCAATTCAAAATGATAAAACCGCAAAAGAAACACAAGCAACCGCCTCTTTTTGGAATTAAATCCAGATTGGAAATGGAATTAAATGAATTAGAAATAAAATTAATACAATCTCCATTTCAAATTCTTGGGAGAAAAACACATCAACCCTTAAATGGTAATTCATTACCATGCACGTTTGGCACACAAATAGTTAAGTAAACCAGGGTTTGTCAGAATTGGGCCTAACCTTCGCTTTTTGACCTGCACCGGCAGCAGAAAAGAATTGCGTGGGAAAGGTTTGTCAGGGGTTAAATTACCACTTCAATTAGTATCTGCAGTCTTTGTCCTTGGCTTTTGAATGGAGCCCCTGTACAGCTGTCCGTCAAAATGCCTTTTTATTAAAAATGAGTGAAAGATGAAAAGAAGAAAATCGATCAACAATTGATCATCTTGCCCTGGAGGCGCTGCAGAAAGTGGGACACGCAACTCGTGCTTTCATATAAATATTAACTTAACATGTTTGGATAGTAAGCCGGTGGTGCAGAGCTAACACACACACACATGCATTTATCATGAATGCCGCATTTTGGAGGTGACTGCATCCTGTGAATCATCACCAGGTCCTTTGTTTGCAACTCTATTAGTACAATAATCATATTGCTTTCCTATTATATCAAATATTTGCTATAATAATTGCAGGTTAAGAGGAAAATACAATTTGAAAAAAAACAAAAAAACAATATAACGTTACACTGACTTGAGAGGTCGGCGTCGTCTACGAAGGTCACTTGGAAGGAATGTCCGTTGTTGAGAATTTCAAGGCAGGTGGAGGGGTCGTACTTCAGTTTGAGCGGCTTCAGCTTCGCGTCGAATGATGCATCACCAGGTACGATGTCAATGGGAGACTGGCGGGGTCCAGTGGCAAGGGGGAAGGTATCAGCCCATTTCTCGGGTCCTAAAATTATGTAATAATAACATTGTGATGGTTAAAATGTGCAGGTGATTTTTCGGATGAAACAAATTGTGCGTGCGGGGATGGTGAGGTGCTTTAAACGCGCGTAAACCCCCCCAAATGTGCGTGAATTAAGTCAATGACTAGTGCTTCCAATCATTCAGCGCACTGCCTGCTGGTGTGACTGGTTTCATCTCAACAAGGTCACCCTTACATTATGGCGTGTACGTGCGGTGCGCGCCTCACCGTTGTTTGCATCGTATCCCCAAGACATCGTTAAAGAGTGGTTGTGTGTGTATCTAGAGCCGTAATCCCCTAAAGCGAGTCGTCCCCTTAGTGCAGAGCTGCCCGTGTCCTCCACCTGACAGCTGCACGGCTTATATACGGTCCCCTGTGCCTGTCAGACCGGCCACATGATGTCCGCGCAATGACCGGGAGGAGTTTACGTGCGCCTCAACGCTGCATATACTGTGGATCAATGATGATTCTCTCTCTCTCTCTCTCTCTCTCTCTCTCTCTGCTGCAGTGGTGGTTAAGTCTTCACTAGCAGCAGCAGCATAATGAGCTGCATGTTATTCCTCAATTAACACGTTGAGCGCATTTTCACCTAACGGGTTTAACTTGCCCATAAACAATACAGTTAATTATTATAATTAAGTATGCTAGAAAGGTCACGCATGTTTAAGACTTAATGAGAACAAACTAAGCCTTTCATACTTTCGGATAGAGGAGAGTCAACTGGCTTGTTCTTGCACAGCTCAGCCAGACATAATAAATTGAAATAAAATTGGTATAATTTAAAGACATCATGCTGGAGGCTACACGATTTGGTCATTAGTGGTATGAAAGTACAAATATAGGCAATGTCCGTAGGATAAGCCCAAATACCAAACTGCCAAAATTTGCATGAAAGTTATTAGAAACATAATCGGAACATCTAAACAGGCTTGCATGGTTTGGAATCAATGACAGTGACAATGTGTCACGCAAAGACAGTTGTGCCTCTAAAATGATGCATGGGAAAGTTTCAATGACTGGCCGGAGAGTCCATGACTCTCCTTATTTGAGTGGTTGCTTCCAAGTGGTCACTAGATATTAGCTCAGCATTTCAGATCATCATACACCTGTAATGAACACAGCTGTGGTGATACCACGGCGCCACTTGCTGTTGGTCAATGAGACTACAAGCCGTATTGTCAAAGACAATAGTCGAAATTATTGTGTCTTTTTTAATTCCTTTCTCTACCTTTCACCAACAATAATAATACAAATCGATAATGATATTATGATGGTTTAATTGTACAACAGTAACAGGGGGTGCTTTCCTGCATTGAGTATGCCTAGTAAATTACTTTTTTCTAATTAAACCTCGGCTCACGTACCGTTACTTAAGTAGACTAATATTTACAGTGGAGGACTTTAATTTGTAACAAAGAGTTTTTACAGTGTGGCATTAGTTTTTGCCTCTTATCTAGGCTGTTATATGCCAATTTCTCCATAGTTAACCTCCAAAATGTTAAATCATAGACCCATCATGAATTCAGTAATATGGTCACAGGATAATTTGGTAAAAACGTGTTGAAACAGATCTAATAATGGCGAAAATACCACATATTGTTCAGACTGTAGTTTCAACAACAGCTCTAAAGTTCATGCTTTTATTTTGAGTAAAACGGAAGTTCTAGTACCATTTTACTTGGTTAGCGTAACGCTGTGTTCCTCGCCGAAAATCATTAACTCTGGATATATTTAGGTTTTACCACTATAAAAGAAGATAATGTTTTCCTTAAAAGACAACACAAAACATGTAAACACACGGTTAATTGTTAAATTGTGTCTTTGGAGAAGAAAACGAGATGAGGCATCTCAGTTTCCTGAAGTCGCTGTCAAAATAATGGCTGTTTAGATAACATTCAGCCGCGACTGAAAGGACACAATAGTCAGATTAAATTATGTTTTGGCTTCAACAAAGGGAAACACATGTTATTTATTCATAAATAGGTGTTTCCTCCGTTCTTTGTTGCTGCTTAACTGCATTAAGAGAGATTTTGACAAATGACAAACGCACTCTTGGTGGAGTCATAACCTATCATTGTCTGCCTCTGATTGGCTAGTATCGTTGTCTCATATGGCATTTTGATGTGGGTCTGCTGAAGAGTAAGATTGGTTTGACTTCGGCCTGGTGCAGCTGGTTAAGCCAATCAGAGGCATAGTAGGGCGGGTCTTACCTCTGTTATCTTAGCGAAAAAAATAGCCAATTGTGAGAGCCGTCGCATAGAAATGACGTATATGAGAAGGCACGTTTGTACTAGCACATGAGGATATCAACACGAATAAACCCTCTTCATACAAGGTCTGTCTATTTATCAACTCGTCAAGCAACACATGGTTTTGTCAAAAACAACCATTTTTAGTAAAATAATCAACTTAACTCGATAATGACAAAAACAACTCTATGACAGAGCTACATATGTACGCGGAGGCAGGCACACAGGAAGCTGACTAAAACATTTTGATGCCTGTGAATTATTTTAGTTGAGATAATGAGAGGGATGTGGAGTCATTTACTATTTGTCCAACAGCAAGACTAGCTGCTTAATATCTGTTACATCTAGCTGTTAATAGGACTCATATTCTAGGTGATATGGATCAAAGTAAACTTCCTGCCAAGAAGATATAAGACACTAATTCTCAGTACATGGCTTTATCTGTTGAGTAGCCTAAATAAAAATACACTGTCAAGCTGTCAAGAGGCTGTTTTGCCTGGTTCATGTTGGGGTACTTTATATTTTATTATCTTCTTAATTCCGTCAATGATACCATGTTTGTTTGTTTGTTTGTTTGTTGTTTGTTTGTATGATCAATGCCGTAACCACAAACAGAATAAAACAAAGGCTGTGGTATACAAATTAAAGCTTTTCCCCCGACTTGTGTTTTTTCTCCAGGTAACATGGGCAAGAATAAACAAAAAGGGAAAAAACAGAAGAATGTTTTTCACGTTGCAAAAAAGCACCTGAAGCACAAGCACAAAGCGAAGCCCGTCACAACAAAACTCAAACATGTAAGATCTATTTTCCATCGTTGTGTTTCGTACATATATTTTATTCTCTTCTGTATGTTTTTTTTTTTTGCACCTAATTAAATGTCATTTCTGGCTTCACAGATCAATGCAGTGAAAAACCAGAAGGTGGAGAACCTCAATCAGATATTCACAGAAGTGCAGAGGGATGTTAAGAGCGTTTCAAAGTCGGTTGCTCCTGAGCCAAAGAAACAAACTCAGGTACAGACAGTTTCAAATTCTCACCATCCACTATTTAAATTCTGTTGATATGATTAATTGATGATTTGTCTCTTCAGGTTGTCAGAGAGCCACCTAAGGAATCTGTAAATGTCGACAATGCTGCTCAACTCTTCTCTCAGCTATAATGGACCATGAAAGTCAGACTGTCATTAAGTCTGAGGACGAACACGACTGTTGGACATATAGAGGTCATTTGACTTCCAATGCGTTGTGATATTTCATGCAAAAGTAAGGGCTGGGGAGAGGTTTAAAATTATGGGATGCTACGGTTATTGCATGAATAATAAAAACTTGTATGTAATTTATGCATTGTTCATATACAGCGCAAAGAAATGTAATAAATTTAGACTTGTGCACTGTTGATTTTAATATTGTATGTTCTTTTGTGTAGAAATGTTGCAGTGAATATATTATTGCACGTTTTGCTTATAAAATATCAACGACTTGTCATTATAGTTGGAATTTTCCTGAACTCCAGGTCTTCAAATGTTTGTCTTTTTTAACCAACAGTCCACAATATTACATGAATGTCATATATGACAACATCAGCAAAGCCTCTCATCTGAGAAAGTGTAACCACAGAATAATACAACATATCCAGAAATAATTATACAACCATGTGCAATTCATCATAACCTGTTTTTGTTGATCATCCTGACTGCATTATGCAGTACTGAGTGTATTTATGGTTCAAATGAAATTAAAATCCCCAGTAGAAATTGTCATCATAATCACATCTGTGCAGATTTACACATTAAATGATGCCACATGTGAGTTTCTCATTTAAATTCTATTATTACTTTTTGTGACTTTCTATCCAAAAGGTTTTGATTCAACTCATTTTCAGGTTGTAGTTTGTGTTGTTGCTCTACTAGACTGAAACATATAAGAGGATTCTGGTATGTCATCCACCCCTTAATTTACAAGCTCCATTTCAGGGCTTAGCTCAGTGATTTATCTAAGGAGTGCACCTGAAGTTGAAATATAGATTTTTGGGGTCCAGCTGCGAGCTGTGAGCTGTTATCAGTATGCTGCTGCTGCATGCTCCAACAACTTGACAGTAGAGGTCACAGCCACAGCCTGGCTGATTGCTTGTCTCCGTGGCTACCTCTGGCTGAGTTAGTTGGTCAATAAATCTGAGCTGAGGTGAAAGCGAAAAGGAGGCTGGTAAACAAACCATCACATGACCGTGTTGACATAAATAAGCAAAGTCCTCCTTGGTTATTTGTGATACCAACAATAGATTTAACTATACAACAACTGCGGAATAAAACCAAGCCGGCACCATATAGATAAGACTTGAATGAGGCTTGAATGTAAAGGAGATGCAGTTTTCATTCCAAAATGCGAGGTAGTCGTTAAAAGAACTACATGCAGCTGAGCTTACAATGGTTAAAGGAAAACAAGATCATGAACTAACTGCATCTGATAGTTGGGCAACACTCACTAGCATTAAATCTGGGTAATTGTCCAGGCATATTTTTGATTTCATTTATTATACAGAAAATGCACAAAAAGTTGTATTATGGTTTGCTTCAAATAGGCCCCTGCCTATGTAAGAACAGAAGAAAATTAAAATGTTGATATGCTAGCCCAAAAAAAAAAGAGTAAACATGAACAGTGTTGAGTAAAGCTGAAAAAATAAAATAACCTTAAAGAAAGAAAAAAGAAAAAGTATGGCGAGAATATTGGGACATAAAGGACGCAGGAGGACATCTTTATCCAGAATGTGGGTTTGGAAAGGAGGATGGAAGAAAGTCATTACCCGTCTCAGAAAGGATTTACTGGACTCCATTCATAGGCAAACACTCAAACTGGAAGATGCACACACTGATCATCCCACTATGTCCTAATGGAGTTTAGGGGCTATGAGGTGGAAAGGAGGGATGTGACATCAGCATCAAAGAAAACTAAGCCAAGTATACAGAACATCTTTGAGATGCATCGTGGAGAATATACAGTTACCTCATTAAGTATCGGAAGGAAACGGAGTTAATAGAGAGAATTACTTTTGTTTCTGCTGAACTTCTGTTCCACTCTCCAGCCTGCTGCACTGTAAAATGTAAGATTGAATTTGATTAGAAATGCTGAGTTGACCTAACTAAGTATATTTCTCTTGTACTGAAGTACCCCACAAATTAGATCTACTTTACTTGAATAGGCTGTTTTCTGTTCATACCACTTTCTACTTGTACTAAACTACTTTTTCATGGGAAACAGCCCTTTTGTTATGTGAGAAAAGTTGGATAAATGGTACTTTAGTTTTGTAAAACTCTACTCAGGTATCAGGTATTCCACTCAGCTTCTAAAATCTTTAATTCACATTCAGATCTGTTACATGAAATGCTCTTAGCAGTTGTGGCAGAGATTCACATGTACTTGTTTTATTGTTCTGCAGCTGTCCTGTTCAATTTACTGACGTTTTTTCCCATGTGAAAATAAATGTTTCATGACAGTTGAAACAACCAAATGACGTACTGTGGTTTTGCACAATGGAAAAATAGATACTGTAGCGTGTTGGGGATAGGTGGGTGGAGTTTCCCAGCATACCTTGAGACAATGTGTTTGAGGCCATTAGCCCAAGTGACCTGTGTTTAAATGTCTCCTGAATAATTATCAGTAAAGCAGTAATTAGTTCTTTAAAAATATTTCTATAGAAAATTATTAGTTATACGACACCATGGCATCATGAGTTCAGTCTTTCACACGGTCAGTCACGTCCCGCCTGGGTGATGCAAGAGGGCGATAAAATAAAGTAGTGATGTATTGTAAGAAGAAACACTCCAGAGCAAGAGGCAAATCATTTTGTCAAATTCATGCAATAAGAAATTTCAACTTGCTACAATACCTTTTAGGATATTGGTCGTTAAAGTTCTCACAATAACAGTAAGTAAGTTAATTTAAGTGTTACACACACAAAATAAAGAAGTTGGTTTAATTGCACACTCAAAATCTCAAGTTTACTTCTCTTAAGTTATCTACGGCAATGAGTTTGCATAACATTTTTAAATAACTCAACTTATTAGATTTTATGGCATTGTATTTTTAAACAAGAAGTAGATTCTTAAATGAGGAGCACTGCTGTCGAACAGTTTCATCATCTTTCATCACCTTCATCATCTTTTCCCTAACCACTTTTCTTTGAATGACACGAGGTCAAAGATGTTGGGAACCAGGATCCACGAGGACTTCGGAAAAGACAGACGTGACCCTGAGAGAATCCGAGCTGCGTCAAGTATGTCTGATGTGGCTGATCTCTGCTGATGTCTGCTGAAAGCAGAACTACAGTCACTCTCCTATATATCTGCTTTAAGCTGATAAATGCTCCGCTGTGTTCACCGGCTAACTTCCCATGTTTGTCAGGAATTTGATGAGATATCGTATCGTCACTCTCTTGCTAAAATCAATGAAACCATTAAACAAAGAGCTAAAAGATAATGCTGCATAAAGCTGTAGATTAATTCTCTGTTAGTTCGTCCCTATGAGTGGCTCATTTCACATTAAAATGAGTGATTTCATCTTAATAAACATTTGAGAGAGAGCAGCTTTAAAGATGTGCAACTGCTGCTGGTTAGCAGCAGGATGCATCCAACCCTTTTTAGCATTCCATGAAAGTCCCACCCCCTCCCAAAAAGAAATAGTGACAGCAGAATCACAGGAAACATCAGCAAATGTGACAGATTTGGTCTGAAATGCATTCGATCAACGCCTTTGGGGCAGAAACATTTATTTCTAACACAGGAAAAGGATTTCAGTCGGAAACGATTGGCAAGGAGAGTGTGGCAGATGCAGTTTGGAGGTGTCAGGTGCTCCCCACTGCGCTCCAGATGGCTGCACCACAACACAGGCAGTGGGGTTGCACTGCTACACACCCTGGGGAGACAGATACCATGCCAGCACATGCACACATTGAATTTCAAATGTAATCTGCGTGAGCTGGTAGGGGGGTAGTTGGAACTGTGGCTGCGATTGATTTCGTCACCGTTTGTTATGCGAAGAGTTTTTTGCTTGTTGCCTTAAAAGTGGTTCCTTTGATCGCACTTCAAAACTTGAGAAGCATTAATTATAAAGAGCTGCTGTAAGTATGACTCACTGAGCCGAACGTCAGTGACACACAGACAATGCTACTGATGCTATGTTTTATAACAGAGAGCTGGTTTTCATTACTGAAAGTGTGTCTTTAAAGAGAAGGACTGAATCTGATTAGTCAGTTTCTTAATTAAATGTAATCTATAGTGACATTTCAGACAAACACCAGAGCTGGAAATGTCCACAAGATGGTGCTCTGGGTGGGCTTATCAATATGCATAGTGACGAGCGAGGAAGTGTGTGTGAGAAAGAGGGAGACGTCCGGCTCGCTGAATGCCAATAATTCCGTCCCCACAGCACAGCTGGGTTTTCCCACTCTGACAGGACGAGCAGCAAAAGGTTACAGCAGCTGCACTCCTACCTGTGACAGAAATGAGAATCACTGTGTTTGTCTGTGCCACAGAGGCAGAAAGCGTTTGCCTATGCAGGCACACTTTCAGAGAGCTGCAGTCGTCACAACCCAGACATCAGTTTCTCAAAGCCTTGACGGTGATAGACGGGCTCAGCTATCTTTTATTCCTCTCTGTTTAAGCTTTATTTATCCAAAGAAAAGCAGCAAAAACAACAAAAATGAGTGTTTTTTGCTTGGTTGCTTCAGAGCCATTTACACAGAGCTGATTGTTGAATAGTGTTGCTGTTGTTGTAGCCTTTCTGAGGCTAAATCAAATTATGATTAAAGTTTGGCCATCAGACCAGAGTTCAGTTTTACTCTGTCTTCATAGTTATCATAAAATCTCTGCTGACATCTGCTGACATGTTTCATGTAAATCTGTTTACTTGGTTTCAGTCCTCAGCGTTGAAGGACTTTTGCTGCTGCTCAGCCTTCACTGCTGCTCGGTTCACGGCGTCAGAATAAATCTCTGGCCATCAGGCGTTTCCCCAGAAGCACCATCAGCAACGCTGACGTGATGGGAAAAGGCTAAAATTAGGATTTCATTTATATTGAATGTGAAAAGAGAGAAAGAAGAGAACTGATACTCACTTGTTGTTAAATCTGCTGATATAGAGATGTGATACATGCTGCGAATGAGGATTATGTGAGACGGATACTTTCTCAGATCTGTTTGCCATCATGGAAACTATTCTCCCCCCTATTGTCTCATTTTGATGTTATTTCTTCCAATAACATGTTTCCTTGAACCTGATCCCAATCTGAAGCCCAATCTCAATGTCTTTGCCGCTTTGGAACTTAATTAAGAAAAAAATAAGCTCTTATTCCAGTCGTCATTACAGCTGTACATGGTATTGCATCACATGGCTCCAGAGAGAGACAATCTTTAGGTTTTTCTACAAACCTGGAAGAGTCGTAATCGGTAGGTTTGATCCTACACGCGGCCCTTTAAAGGTGATTTACAGGTTGTTTTTTTCTGTCTGACAATACATGAAGCAGGCAATATCTTTGCATCAAGGTCACGGCAACAACAGATTTTTAAAGACTTTTAAAGATCCATCTCCAGTGTCTGGAAGGTCATTGGATGGAGGATGAAAAACCTCAGAGAAAAGGCAAACAGAGACTCTTTGCCAAAACTAATATTAGAGATTTATTTAGAGATTTACTGCTTTTAATCTGGGGGTACTGAATTGAATTGGGTTTGTGAGAAAACATAAAGGTTTTTCAACATTTATAGTGAGTACAGTCAATGAAGTGCTGTTGGTTTGTCCACCAAGACTTCAAAAAAGCATCACTTTTCATCCAAACGTGGTCAAGATGAACTAAATCTTAAAATAATATCCTCTAATTGAATTTATTTGAGGATATTAAATATGAGGATCTCGGAATGAGTGCGTTTTTTTCACTATTTTTGACCTTTATGAAACAATAATTGATTAATGAAAATTAATAATGGGAAGAATTGTTTGTTGCTGCCCTTTAAAAGACTGATGCTGTCATTTTTTTGGAAAGCATAAGTGCCTATAGCTTACGAATAAAAGCCTCCGAGGGACACTGCAACATGAATAAGGACCTATAATTATTTAGAATTGTTGCCGTAAAAATTGCAACAACAACAATTAAATAAAAATCTCAAACTTGAAATAAGGCCAGGGCAAAGAATGGGACTCATCAGTATATACAGTACTGGCCTAAAGGTCTTGTTGCTAAGTGAAGTATGTGAATCCAAAAATGCTCAGACAAACAAACCCAACCTCTGCAGCACTATTTTCATCTGCAACAAACCAGCAGAGCATCCAGTGAGTGTAAGCTGTTTGGCTCATGAGGAATGAAATAGGCTTTACACTTGAGAGAACACGGCTTTTTTAATAGGATCCCGGGCACGTTTGCTGGAGTCGCCGGTGAGGTCCCACCTGCGGGTATGTGGTCCGGCTCGTATCTGAGGGACAGCAGAGGGACGAGAGAGGCGCACGGCTCAGAGGAGATCTAGAGAGGAGAGGACATGCTGGCTTGTCACGGCACTGGGAGCTTTCTGGTACGCCTGTCAGACGCATGAACAAAGTACATCTGTTCATCCCCTCCTCCTTCGTCAGATGTCACCATCTGAAAAACTGGGGCATGATAATAAAAACAGCACCCTTATTTCTGCCTGTGTCTGTCTCAGTCTCTCTGATTTTCACACACAATGCAAAGATAACTGCTATTCATGACTTCTTGTGTGGAAGAATGTTTCTGCTGACAACAATGTTCATGTGGCAATGAGTGTCATGCAAAGAAACTTAAGTTGGGACGTTTCTATTCTTAAACAGACGCTATGGAAGTTCCCTAGAGAAGCAGTGGATAAATCTGGCACTATAGGGAGTCAAATGGGAATAATCGTGTGGATTAGAAGGTGGTAAGAAGAGTATGCATGATCAGCTAAAGTTCCTTCAATGTACTGTATAAAAGTAAAAAAATATGTTTCTTATTCTGCCAATTTGTTCCTTCCCAGACCTGCAGTTTGTGATTTCATTTAGATTTAGTCATAAAAACTTGCTTTCATTGTTCTGCAAATCAACTATGACTTGAAATCTGCTCTGACAGGCTGTACTGTGCTATTGAAATCTAACCTCATTACATTTGCATTTTAAGTGATCGATGCACAAAGTATACAAGCATTAAAGATGATGGAGAAGTTGTACAGAGGACAAGGACAAAGGTAAAAGGTACATGTTATTCATACATATTTCTGCTAGGCAGGAACATTTCCAGAGGACTGCAATAAGGGAGCGAAGTCTGTGATTCAGCAGAGAAAGAGATGGACGTGAAGAGCTTGTTGATGAGGGGAAGTCTCAGCGGAGGAAGAGGAGGCTCTGCTGTCCCGACCGAGATGAGAAGGTCACTGGATTGTTGGGGATCCAGGAGGTGGAGGAGCTGAGGCAGAACTGTAGCCTGGAGGGGAAGCCAGACTTGTACATTTTGTACTTAGTATTCTGTTGCATTTTTTGGTCATAATATCCTGAAACTATGGGCAATAACACTAAAATGCAATTGTTAGTGCTGATAATAGATGATGTGGATGGAAAAACCTGCAAGATGAAGAAGGCAGAAACTGATGGTTTTGGTGGAGTGGTTTTGATTCGTCAAATTAATTTATTTGCAGCAAAAAATAAAAAATTTTTTGTGCTATTTTTCAGTAGGTGAAAACCATCCTTCAGATGCTGCATGCATGTTCTCCCTGCTTAGTTTAAGGGGAACTATGGTTATTATAGATGGGAGTTTATTTCTGTATCACCCCTCACTGGTTCTATGAAAAATCCTTGTGTTTGTCAAAGTTATTTCAAACACGAAATCAAGGCAAACTATAAAATGATGACCCAAACATTCCAAACTTTAAGCTACCGTACTTTACATAGTGGTTTTCCTGCGTAATGAGGTTGATTGATTGATTTTATTTTGCACATATTTACAGTTTTCCATATTTCATACGCATATATATATATTTTTTTTACTGCACTACACATTCATATTTCTTTGTCACAGGTTTACTCCTTTGACTGAGACACATCTATATTTTATGTTTTGTCCTTACTTTCATGTTTTTAAACAAACCTATTCCCCTAAGTCTATACTGACTCTCTCTTCAGAATCAGAATCAGAATCTCTTTATTGTCATTGTACCAGTACAACGAAATTTGGAATAGCAGCTCTTCGGTTTCAGTGCAATTTAAAAAGTGAAAACAAGTGACTAGTGAATAAATATAAAATGTACACATATTTACAGATTTGCCCTAGAATGCTCAATGCACAAAATTGGTCTTCTGAAAGTTCAAATTTTGTGCAGCATTTAGTGCAATAACAGCTCTAGGAAAGAAGCTGTTTTTCAGCCTATTTGTTGTTGCTTTGTTGGCCCTAAAGCGCCTCCCTGAGGGCAACAGTTCAAATAGGTGGTGACAGGGGTGGGATGAGTCTCTGAGGATGCTGTGGGCTCTCCTGAGGCAGCGTGTTATGTAAATGAGAGGGCAGCCAATGAGTTTTTGGGCAGTGTTTATGGACTTCTGGAGCATCTTTCTTTCTGCTGCAGTGCAGCTGGCAAACCACAGCGAGATGCCGTAGCTCAGCACTGACTCAATGGAGCAGCAGTAAAAAGACACTTAACAGTTTCTCTGTTAAGTTGTGCTTCCTGAGTATCCTCAGGAAAAACTGTCTCTGTTGTGCCTTTTTCAGCAGTGCAGTGATGTTTGTAGTCCAAGATAGGTCCTGCTCGATGTGAGTGCCCAAGAACCTGAAGTCCGATACCCTCTCCACTCTGTCCCCATTGATGGTGAATTATTTCTTATTTCTTATTATAGGTTAAAGGAAATTAGGAGACCTTTTCCAAAGTTCCCCAGCTGGAATCATACTGGGGAGATTGTGGTCAAACCTCCACACTTTCCACAGTTATGATAAGCATTTACCATGATCACCATCAAATTCAAAACTCACAAAAAGACAGTTCATAGAAGACATAGAGCACATACCTCTACCAAGGCCATAAGTCCCTTTTAATTAAATTCACTCCTAATTCCATTAATTCCATTAGGGATTAAATGGCTGTCCTCAAGGTTTTCACAATGGTAAGGGAAGTGAAAAAAAAATTCATGGATCCAGCCCTTTATCCTGATCCAATCCATGATTTAATGGTTCCTTTTTTGGCATGTGTGTCAGGTTTCATCAAAATCCATCAAGTATGGACAAAAATGGTGAAAAAAGGATCAAACAATTCCTGAATCTGCCCCTTTAACCAGATCTGCAACACTTCTTCCAAGTTCAATCAAAATCCATTCAGTAGTCCTAACAGACAAACAAACAAATAAACAGATGCTGGGAAAGCAAAGGAAATGTCTGCATTTTCCTATCAATAATTCAGCCTATATCTGTTTACTGCATGTATCAACCCATAAGAAACTTTAATACTTGCTGTTGGGTGGATTTCATGGTGCACCAAAAAAAAGAAGAAGAAAAGTTTCTCTTTCAGTTACCAGAGGCAGCAGCATTGTTTGTATAGAATAAATAGAAGAGGAGCCTGAACAGGCACAGCCGTCCACAGAGAATCCAGCTGTCAGTAAAAATCTGAGACAAGATTGCACAGTTTTGCACACAGCATTTGATTGACAGGCGATAGCTGAGAAGTGACTGCTTACCTGCTATGCAACCAGCATGTCACCAAAATAGATTTAAAAAAATAGAAATTTCCTTCCTCCGAAGGGTTGAGAGCTAATTACTGAAATGATGTTTAGCATGTGTGCTGATTCCACTGTTTTACAGGAGGTAAAGTTAGGGTGGAAATGCTCTACTGGAGATGTTTTAAACTCCTTTCTCTTTTGACTGGTGTTCAGGCCCCTTCAGACCATGCAGATAAGAGAGGGAGGTGTTTTGAACCTGCACACAAGATGAGAATAGATGATGACGGCAGGGCTCACTTTACCCCAGAGAGGTGAGGAGACCAGAGGTGCTGTGAAGAAATTGATTTCAGGAGTGTTGCTGTGAACTGAGATGACTAAAATGGAGGAAAGTGAAGATGCAGACAGGCAGACATCAGAGACGAAAAGGGAGGCGCAGCTGAGAGAGGGAGCAGGTGAGGACAGGATGAAGTTTCTGATCAATATTTGGCATCGATAGGAGGAGAAACAGACTGACCGTGCAAAAATATAAAAACAATTCGATCAATATGTCTGCTAAAATTAAAATGAAAAAAAGAGACTTAGAATTAGAAAATCCGGAGTCTCCAGTCTTATCTGGCTCATCTTCAAAATTAAAATGACATTTGTTCAGATTAAAGCCAAAATAATGAGCTTAAAGCGGCTAAAACAGAGGAAATACAGACTCGAGTTATTGTCTTTAGGCTACTATGAGTGAGATTTGACCCAATGTAACTGCAACTTTAAGTGATTTCTGTATCATGCAAGATGATCCAAAAACTCCATAGCTCACAGTTACATGACTTTTCCCATGATGAAGCTACCCTATGCACATATTCTAACAGATATTCTTATAATAATGCAGTCTTTTATTTGCAGCCTATGAGACTTAACGGCATTCTTCAGCTGCCTGTTAAATACCGATGAACACCCTCATTAAAATGCTAGAATCAACACTGAATCTGTTAGCTCTGCAGAACATAGGATTCATTATTTAAGCATGCATATTCTACAGTGAAGATGTATAAATAAAAAGAAAGAGCACCATGCAACAACAGACAGTTGTTCATACAGTACATGACTCATCACTGCACACACTGTATTTTCACTGAGGAGCCATCTATAGGTAATGAACTGTGTGAAAACCCATCTGTGCTCCATTTTCAATTTGGTACATCTTTGCATCTATTAATGACCCTGCAGACACATTTGTATGCAGCGTGATTTGCGCCACACAACAAACTCATATGTGGAGTCTCCATATTGGATTTGTAATAAAGTTGAATGTGGTGTAATATCTTCATGAGCGGGACATTGAGATCTCATTTTCCAGCACAATGACTTCTTTGAAAAGCAATAACATAGTTCTGGAATCTAAAAAGACCCTGTCTCATGTTAGTTTATCATTGTATACTCCTTGTGTCTTCTCCTTTAACATTTTCCCCTCCAGTGTGTGATTGTCTGATTGTCTCCACCTGTCTCTGATTGTCTCCTCCTCCCCGTGCCACCTGTTCCCAATCCAGTATTATAGTCCCTGTGTTTTCCCCTCCTCACTCCATCACCCTCCCATAAAGTCCTCCACGTTATTCCAAACAGCTAGTTGGAAAAATCTAATTAAGCATGGATGTAATATTTAAATTCCGCTGCCACCCCCTGTGCAACTCATGATTTATTGTTACTTTGGAGTAGACATTAATTTAGTTGTTGTGATGAAGACTTAATTTATGATCTCCCTCCATTCGGCTGTCTTAATTATCTTGTCGTCAGCTGGCAGCGAGCTCGCTGTTTTGTTGGGGCTGTGCTGTTTGGGAGGCGGTACAGTAGGATTCAGCTTGTTATGCCTAACCTTTTGAAAGGTTGCACCATTTCATTTGACATTTCAGAAACAGCCCATTTGCTTCGACAGACATGCCAACAACGAAAGACAGAACTTTAAAACATTTAGTTGGCTGGCAGAGTTTTTCAAAGCACTTCCCTCGTTTAGGTGATTAAGTTCTACTTTTTCATCCACTTACTGTAGATAGTAATTTACAATCTATTAGATAAGCAACGTGTAATCTATTTTATCTTATTCATCTTTTCTATCCCATTTCATTTCTATTTTTATTGTAATTTTTATTCTTAGTGCTACCTCTTCCCTTGTACTGCTGTCTAAAACTGAATTTTCGCCACAGGAAATCAGTGAAGGTACATTTTTATCTGATCTTACATCTTATCTTAAGTCTTATCTTAAATCTTATATCCTATCTTATCGAGTTGTGAGAGCAAGTCATACATTCCCAATGACAGCTTTGCAATTGCACTTGTTTGAACTTAGAAGAAAATATGTTTTAATAAAGAGGAATCCCTCACGAGATATGCATGTTTCAACAGAAAATATGAAACACGTAGAAGACCTGACCACACCCTTGAAAACAAATGTATTGGAGTAAAGAACAATAAAGTTAGGTTGCATTAACAAGCCAGATAAAATATATCATATTTACATTTTATATCATTTCATATTTTAATGGTGAGATGAAATTGAATTTTGATATTATCTATTTTCTTCAGGAATATCAAATAAACACACAATCGAATAGATTTCATGGTTCTGTAGCTGGAAAATTAGTAAGAAATCGATCCATATCTGGATAAAATTAGATTTCTTCTCAATGTTTAATGAGAGTTTTGTTGCTGTAACCTGAAGCTGTTGCCTCACCTTTAATCACAGGAGCCGGGCTGCTTTCAAAAGTCCATGTGTCGTGTACGAAGTTTTGAAAACTATTTCGTGAAAGCTCTGTTCTTGTAATCGCTTGATGGATTTGAACAGGGAAAGTATCTGTGATTCAAAGGGATTTCTGAAAATCAATCAACTCTCTTTCAGACTAGAGACCGCCGCAAAGCACAGCTGAAAACTCTCTCGGAGAAAAGAGCAATCAAAGGGACCACTGTCCCCTCACTGGGCCACAGTAGGGGGATTTTCCTTTCTTCTGCATCCTTATACAATACCACAGTCTGAGTCTTTGCGCTGCCTCAGCCACTGCTCCATCATTCCACTCCGCCAGTATTGATTGCATCAAATCGCTCCAAATGGATGAATGGAATCACCTTCTATGTTTCCTTTTCAACTAATGGCAGAAACACAAAAGATGTGGGTATCGTTGAGGCAAAGAGACGATACAAAAGGATTGGCCTATGTGGATCCCTGCTCTGCTGCTCATGTGCATCGACTGTCAGGCTGACACCAACCTGCAGGCAATCATCCTCATCCCCTCTCCCATCAACCTTGGTTTAGCACGGCTGGCCACAGCTTGCACAGAATCAATCAGCCTTGAGATATGGGCTCCCGTCACGGCGGTCACCGATTTTGGCATGCAAGACTCTCCCTTAATAGACAAAGAGATGGAGATCAATAGCCAATTTGGCCTTGGAATGAGGCGAGACAGGATCAAGGAAATCATTTTATTCTCCTCTCCTCAGCCTGGAGAAGCCAGGAAGAGTGTGATGAACATTCACGACTAGTACAGTAAGGAAGTGAATCACTCATCGGATGAGGCTAACCAAGGCAGTGCAGAAAAGATTGCAAGATTACTTCTACACAAAATGCTGTGCTGAGAAAATTTGAAATGTGTTGGGGGGAAGCGGTGTCGTAAAGACTCTAACACACCAAGACGATGTTGGGCTGCCAGTGAGGATCAGCTATTGTGGCGTGCCCCTCTACTGCTTGCACTCGTCGGCCATTGTCAGCGGCTTTTTGAGCGATTGACCAGGTTGAATCAGGGACAGAAATCACTCCAACTTTTCCTTCAGCTAAAAGCAAATCAGTGCATGAGAAGAGAAGCAGGAGTGAGGCAATCAAGCTTAAGACTCCGGCCCTCAGATTGGTCATGCGATTCTTTGAACAGGACCAACTTTATTGGAGAACCCCACCTTCTACATACAAACACACAATGAAGCCTTGAATTCAGCCTCACTTTTCAATCATTTTTCACCTTATTTTAAAGTTCTGTCCCATTGTCAATGATAATTATGACAGTAGGGAGTGAAATGAGAACAGTTTGGATGTGCATTGATGGACAGCAGCCTCTTCACAATGTAATTGTAGCGGGAGCAGATTCAGTCATGAAACCCAGAGGCTTCCTTGTCCACCAACTCACAGTTGTATTTTCACAATTCTCCATACAGTGTTATCAATTTCTCATTGAGATGCATAATAACTTTTTTTCCATTAGGAGTCATGGAGGGTTATCGGGGGTGGGGGTCCAGCTCATATTGTATTGTGTTATCAGTGAGGGAAACTGTGGCCCGTGGGCCCTGGATGTGTTATCGCCACCGTCCTCGGGCCATCTTCCTGCCCCATTGGCCTCATAGGGGATTCAATTATGGAGCGACACCTTGAGGCATGTAGCGAAAGTATGCTGCTTCAAAAGAGATCACGGAAAATGTATCCACTCCCCTTATCTCCATCTGCCTGCCTGCCTGTCTCACCCTCTTGTTCATGATGAGTTCCTCT
The DNA here is from genome assembly GCA_037577475.1 of Chaunax sp. Z400. Taxonomy (NCBI): domain Eukaryota; kingdom Metazoa; phylum Chordata; class Actinopteri; order Lophiiformes; family Chaunacidae; genus Chaunax; species Chaunax sp. Z400. The sequence goes on from CM075206.1 coordinate 4,643,026, forward strand.
GGAAAGGAAGAAAAACCCAAATAAATAGTCTCTTGTATTTACACAGGGTCTGCCAAGGTCATGATGCCCTAAATGTGCCTGAGAACTTTTCTTTCAGATTATATAGTTTAATTGATTCAGAGCAATTAGTGCAGAACTGAAGGGATAACTCAGCCCACACAGCTGCATGGTTAATGAGGATTACTCTTCTTGTTTCCAGCAGTCAGATCTCCCTCTGCATGTTGATGTGTTTCATCGTCTTTCCACTTTTTCTCCTGGCTGTCATTTTATGAGTTTCTCCTCTTTTAGTTTTTGATTTCATATCTTTAATTTTACAATCTGGATCATGCTTTGATAATGATCCCCTTATGTCCTTCTACTTCAAACATACTGTAGATACAGTGTGTTTTCATTCAGCTCTGTTTAAAGCTGCACCAATTAATGCACCTTATATTGCCAATGACTAGAAAATACAACGTTATTCTTTTTGTTGTTGTGCAGCATTTGCAGTACAATGTGGCAAAGACTATAAATATAAAGAGAGCATATATAAAAAGATTTTCAAAATCCATAAAATCCAAAATACGCTCAATGGCAAAAATATATATCCACACCTGTAACACCTATAAGGGTTGACAAAAAAATAGAAATGTCTAGCATGATGTTGATATTTTTGATATTGATTTGAAGATAGTGATTCAATGTGTTCATTTTCCAGGCATGCATTTGAATGGATCACAAGGAGATAGTCTTAAATCATAAGGTTCAACTTGTGTGTTCCTTTTGGGCAGCGGTCCTCCCTCCCATACCAATTAGCAGTTCCTCTGTGTCAGCCTTAATTCACAAAGTTGTCAAGGCAACATATACATGAGCAACTTACAGCTTTTGTTTGAATTCCCAGAGCAGCGGTCAAAGACAAAAGTGTGTAATTTAATGTGGAGAAACTACTTAAAATAAAAAAAAAGACAAACTAAACGAGACCCGTTGAGTTTTCTATCACTAGAAGAAGAATTTTCTTTCTTCTCACATCCTGCTGTTTCATGCTTCTCTGCAGACCTACAGTTGGTGGGGATAACAAGGCAAGCAATTAAGGAAGTGAAGAAGAAGTCTGCTGGAAATTAAAAATGGATGCAAAGAAATGCTTAACCTTGTTATATTTTTTTTTAAATGGCTCAACAAAATTTCATGAAGAACACACACACACAAAACATTGGTGAAAAATCACATAACTTTTTTTTTTAACACTCTTATTTCACTCTTCCAGTTTTTGCATAAGGATCAATAAACTTTCATCCCTCCATCTTTGATTTTTATCTCTTGTGTTTCTTTCTGCTGAAACAGCAAATCAAGATCTCACATACTGGCTGTCTGTGTCTAACTGGGATTTAACTGGATTAACCTTTACGATGCTACCTGCGCTCCACTCTGCGATCGCCATACATCACTGTGAGATTTCCCCATGATGGATGTCACCTAAAGAACCTGATGACTTTCGCAGCTCGAGGACAGGAGGAATGATTGTTATTTCTCTCTCCTAAATCAATGTAATATCATCTAGTAGGCATAGAATTGCACTGCAATAAAACAATTTATGGAAGATGTACTGTTTTCAAATGCTTTAATACCTCATCAAGGTGCTACATTACTGTAAATGTATGTTCATGCAACATTAGTAGAATTGTTACAACCCTTTCATCCCCCAAAATATATAGAAATCACACATAGAAATCAACTAAGATCAATTTAATTCAGTCTATTAAAAAAGGTTGACATGAACCACCGTGATGATTTTATTCAACATGACGAGCTAAAGGCTAATGTCAGCCTGCTAGCCTCTATCTAAACTTAATGATTCTGCACCACCTCATCCTTCACTGCTGTCATCAATCCCACACATTTCATTAAAGGCTCTGCAGAGATGAAAATCGCGACTCTTCGTTCTGCTTTTGCAGCTCGACACACTGACATTATTGGCAACGCCGCAGATGCAGTTAAATATGTTTCAAATCAAATGAGGAAAATTCATCATTATGCACCTCTGAGCTGATGTAATATAAATGTTAATTAAGATTTATGCATCAAGCTGGAGAAATGAAGATCTGCAATAAAGCAGATGCCCTCCAACTTTTAGAATTGCCAGAACTAGAGGGGTTTTACATTGTTCATTTCTGCTTTAACTCAGAATACATATGGATACTGAATATAAAGATGGTTCATGAGCCATCATCACAATCCTGCCTCTAAATATGTTCTAAATTTGGCTGATGTTCGCTCTCCATCGAAGCAATCATTGTGGCTGCCATTGTTGAGATCATTCAAAAGATGCAAATCTATATTCAAACATTTATTTCCCGGATGGAGAGAGACAAATAAAAATGAGTGGATCGAATCTGTCGGCTGCTGGGAACACCTGCAAGTAGATGGCTGTGGGCCGGACTGAGTAATGCATCAGTTTAAGTATATACTGTACACTTTTTTCCTGAGATGACTGACTGGTCGGCAGCAGCACCAGTCATTTGAATTTATATGTTTTTATTCACACAGCTGTGAAGGTAAAAGAATTAATTTTGCAGAAGCTTAACAGCTCGTGTCGTCATTTTCTCCACTATCATGTCTGGATTTTAAATTTTTTTTTTTATCGCTTCAGTCTGTTCTGCATAAATGAATAAACCCCCGTGCATTAAGCGGGGTGGAACATTTTCCAATATGTAGGTTAAACAGGAACAGCTGTGTGCAATCATGCCAGCCACTGGTGTTGTGGACTTAATACAGCGAGCAGGCTAATTGCGTGTGGCATTGAAGTTGGTCCTCATTAACCTTACTGCATTACCTTTTACTGTGGATAAATGGGGGGGCTTTGAATCTGCCATCTGTTGCCGCCCATCTACCTTTACAGAGTCGCTAACTCAATGTAAGTGACATCCTGAGACATTCCAAGGACATTAATGTTGCAGTCTAACAAAGAGCCCATCTTGAATAACACAGAATGAAGAGAAATCCCCACAGAGCTCAGGCAGTTTGAAGCGCCGCCGTCTTTTAAGTCACTCCTCTCATTTAGGAAGGAGTTACTTAAATGTCAGGAGCTTTCCTGCTGCTATTTGGCTCCCCGACTTTATTTTATTTATTGCTCACAGCAACCGTTTCAGATCCTCTACAAAACACCTTCTGTTTCGAAAAATCCAGAATGATTCTTTTCAATAAATTTCATATGTTATTTTTTAGACCCGCATCCTTGAGTTTTAGAGGTTTAGACTCATAAAATGGCTCCAACATTGTTTTCAGCGACAGGCTGCTCAGAAATGATTTTCAGGAGTAAGACACAATCAAAACAGGATCGTCCATGCGGATAAAAACGAGCTATTCGATCGTGAAAAGTCTGTAAATCACACACTGAAGTGAGATTTCAGTGCTATTTACCAGGGAAAATGTTGCTGCCTGCTGTTACATTTACAGACCCATTTGCTAAATGAGGGACAGGACAGCTTTGGCAGACTGATGCTGCCCTGCTGAAATTTTTGCAGACTCGCCAAAAAACAAGGTCCAATGAGGGTCATCGTCAGCCTTTAAATCATGCATTCCAAGGTGAAGGACTGTTTCTTAATGAAACTGAATTTGGAAACCATTCCTCCCGTATGTCCTGCCTTAGCGTCCTTGAGCATGACAGTGATTGCTCAGCAGTTGGAGTAACACCTCTGTGATGGAGCTGATCCAGGACTCTGACCTTCTTTTAAAGGTGGCGACCGAAAGTAATATTACCCCACAAGGATCGATAGAAATCTCACCTTATTTTCATTAACTCTGTCAAAGAGGAGAAGTTTTTCATATCAGCATTTCGTGTTTATCATGCAGATACAGGGAGAACATGCAGTCTCCCCAGAGAAAAGTCCCAGGTCCTCTGGTGGATTTGAACCCAGGACATTCTTGCTGTGAGGCAACAGTGCTGAAGCTCGAAGGACAGTATAAGAACGTAAATGTGTCTTCTAAACAATCTAGAGGAGTCTTCACCTGCAGTTAGACACGATGATGTTGCACCATGAATGAGTGTTTGTGTTAAATGCAATGGACAAGAGAATCTGTTCCAGTGCTTGACTCCAGAAACATGAACTTTAGATTAGATTGAATATGTCTTGATTGGTTCGGTGTCTTCCTATAATCATCTGCTGTTATTAGTGAGGTGTAAAATGTCCTGCCACAGGTGAACATGCTGCTATGGTCAGATTGTATTAGCTTGCTGCCAGTGAGACTGGTGCCATTAGTGAGACACAAGATGACAAGCTGCTTATGGTGTCCGGTTTTCTGCTGAGCGATGTTAATTTGACATATATTCAAACACTAAAGCTGTTTAACTTGTCTAAGTGTCATTTTGATGGCGGCGGCGGCGGCTTATGGGCTGCATAATCAACTCCATAAATCCTGATTAAACGAGTAGCCTGCACTGAATGAAGGAAGATGCCTGGTAACGAATGGAGAGAGTGAAATTTTAAGTGGTGCGCCTGAACGACACAACAGATAATCACATCTGTATAAGCAATTATTACGTCTGTATTTTTGCAAATCTTTACAATAAATCCAAAAAGGATTCTTTGTCCTTCAGTTCATATTTATTTGTAAAATAAAGTGTTGAAACATTTGACAAGTTGAATGACACAAACATTTTTGGACTGATAAGAACACAAATAGTTATCTACAATAACGAATTATCGAGCCTTACAACAGTTGGAATATACCGTTTTTATACATGAACGGAAAATAAAAAGTTACAGTCAACATGCCTTTTGATAAAAATCTTTACAAAAAAATGTACATTTCTATACAACACCTCCCTACAAGTCCCACGATTCTGGTTAAAACCTGCGACGATCCGTCTGTCAGTATCATTTGAGCATGATTTTAAATTTGATAAAACTCTTCTTTCAGTCTATTGATATTTGAAATAAACATAAGGACTATTTACAGGGGAAACTAAAAGTGAAACGGTTTAATTACAACAGTTAAAAGCAATGATTTTTTTTTTTTTTTTTTTGCAAAATATTTGTCACATCACCATACTGTTTAAATTAAATAACAGGCTACCAGCAGAAAAAGATAAACATGTAGGAGAGCCATTTCCCCTAGACATTTTTTTTTTGGATACAAAAATAGTGCTGAATATTACACATTATCATCATTCACCAGACACTTTTTGAATGAGCTGCAGGACAGACTTTTTATTTTTTTCAGGCAGCACTGCTGTGTTCATGAAATTATACCAAGTCTCCATTTAAAGGGTCAGTTCAAACAAATCAAATATTTCCTTATCTACCTCATGTGGCCCAGGTTATGCACTCACAAGATATAATAGGGTGGAATAACATTTATTTTATGATGTGTATCTATAAACACATCCTTCAGGTTCTTAAATCCATTTTCATAGCCACCATATTGTCAAATAAAATAGTGAAAAGAAATGTCTGCAGAGGCATGTGTGGATTCCCAAGAGTAATTAGGACATTGTTTCTGAGAAGAAATACTGCTGTTGAATGTTTCAAATGCCATTTTTAATGCTTCACATGCTGCAAATGAAATTTCTTTTTACATTGATTGCACTGGGACGGCTCCACGTCTCGGGAGCAGATAACTCAAAGCCTGCGCAAAGGAAACCATAACTGACTGCTTGACTAGACACCATTAGGCTCTGAGAGGGATGAGTTTGTTTTTAACTCATTAAATTACCAACTTAAACAAATCCAGGACTTTTTAAAATATTTTGCAAGAACAAAATTGTCCCAACGACACAATGTCTGCTTTGCTTTGTCCGTCCAAGCACTTTGTAAACTCTGCTTTTAAAGGTGCTATACAAATAAAGTTATTATCATCATTTATATGTAGCACACATGCCAGCTAAATAAGGCTTTAACACTCACAACAGCAGCGCTATTAAAGTTGTTTGAATGGTGTCCTAAAAGCTTTTAAATGGCCTGTTGGCCTAATTCATCCTATTGGCCACACCTGGTGCATATCAGCTGTAGTTCCCAACATGTTCCTCCCTCTGATCAAGGTGTTAAATGGAAACTGAAAGCTTGAGACAACAAACATGCTTGAATCATTGGCTGTAGGGAATATATCTTCTTACATCAGAGAAAAAAGAAGAAGAAGGGAAACATGATGACGAACAATAATGACATCATGGTGACATCATTAAGTTTGCTGCAGATTTTATAATGAAGTTGATTTTAATGCTAGAGCTCCATTTGAAATGTCTGCACGTTAGCAGTCCCACTTTGCAGCAATGAAACCAACAAAGTTCAGCTTTATCTGACCACTGTTTGTACTTTAATGGGCCTTTTATTTAAAGGGGACTGGGATACTGATTTGTACTGACTCAAAGCAGCGTTAGCCAATGTATCATGTTAGTAATTCTATTTATTCAGATATCTATGCGATCTGAATCACGGATCACATACTTTGCTAATACTACAGCCTCTCGATATATATAATTTAAAGTTTAGTTTAGCTGCCTTGCCTACGTGAGACAGAATCAATGCAGGATGCAGAGGGAGCTGGGAGAGGGAGGGGAGAAAGGGCGTTGTCTCCTGAACAGCACCGGTCCATGTTGGGAAGCAGGGAGCAGCGCATTGAGACTTAAGGGCACTGCACCATGGCAGGAGCCCTGTGCCAGTGTTGGCTCTGTACCACAGGAAGCTCTTTCTGCTTCTGAAACTTGGCAGGAGTTTGAATATATGATGGAACAGCCCCACAGGGCGTTTGTGTGATGAATGGATAAAGCTGGATAAAGTTACGCTCACAGCTATTGGCTTATATTTATGTACGAGTCAAATCCCAACCAGATGGCACTGATGTTTCATTTTCTGATTATCATACAACATATCAATCATTTTATTCATTTGATTTCGGATCAACAGCAGAAACTGATTGAAAAAAAACAGTTTTTGAATTACAGCGCAAAAATAAAAGCATCAGCAATCGATCAACTATGTCACGTTGCCCTCCTTTCATATAATTAAATTCATAATTCAGAATGAATCCCTTTCTTTATTTTTCTTCTGTTGTTTTTAGTTTTTTTTTCAGGAACAGGATTAGTGCATGATACCACCAGCCTCTTGTAATACTAAAATAAAACTTGCACAGAATGAGGCTGACTCAGACCAATGCAGTGAAATGTGTCTTGAATACATTTTCTTTAGAGGGCACATCACATTGAATTTGTGTTCCACAGTTGGGCCTCTCTTGAACACAACTTACAGTCCATAATGGGTGTCCTGATCCCTCAGGGATCCTTTTCGGTCTCATGAAGGTGACGATGAATTCTAATACCACCAACCGGGGGGTGTCTGCTGCCTCGTCCTGCAAAATGATAGAGGAGAAAAGTGATGAAAACACATTATAGGACGACGTCTCCTCCTTAAACATGGTAGCTATTTATAATGCTTTAAATCTGACCAGGATTAGCCGGAGTTATAAAGCTTGTATGTTTTTAATGGCCTCAGAAATATCTTGGGAAGTGCAGAAATATTTGCTGGTAGCCGGAGCTGCCTCAGTAATCCCTCTGGACATGACTTATTGAGGTTCTTCTCATTGTGATTTTCTATCCTTGCTAGGCCTGCAAGCAAAACATTCATATATTCTCCCTGACCTCGAGTGGGATTTTCAGGTTTTTAAATGTATGCGCTTGTGAGGAGGTTTTGTGAATCGGCTGCTGAGGGAATTTTTAAATAGGGAGACATATGGAAAGCAAATAGAAAACTAGAGCGTGACGTGTGGTTTTAAAAGAGGTGGAGAAAACTATGGCAAATGGAGAAAATGGTGCATTAGCTTTGAATGCTTTTTGCCAGGAACTACATTACATGACACAAAAACATTTCCTGCTTTTAGCCATGGCAAAAATGAGATTGAAACTGATTAAAACATCTCTAAAAACAAAAAATGAAATTGAAAAACAAAAGTACAACAATTTGCATATTGATAAAATTGATAAAAGTCAAAGTTTGGTTTAGTTAGTTCCTGTTTTTTTTTTATCTAAGTTCTCTCCTGATGCGTCACATTTTGATTTCTCATCTGTCTCTTTGTGCCTTTGTGATTTCCCTCATGAGTTCCACCTGAGCCTGATCAGCCTTATATTGAGTCCATGTGCTTCTCCTTCTTTTTCAATTGTCAGTTTTCCTCCTGTGTTCCTGGCTGGTTTACCCTGCATCTTTCTTTAGTTTGTGCATTTTTCCTTGTTTTCAAGCTAAAACCTAAACAACTGCTTCAGATACGGTAAATTTCATGCTCAAAGAATCCTGAATAAAATACAGTATAGTAGTGAACAAGCAAGTGAATGCATCTTCTGAATAATTGTCCAGCAGGTAGCTGCAACGATGCCAGTAATTAGAAGAAGAACAGAAGCGTGAGGATTGGAAGAAAAACCTAGATACTTTATGTGTGAACTATTTCAGTCCGGTTTAAACAGGAAAACTCTCGGAACTATGCTAACTGTACACATTAAAGATGGTGACAGCCTGTAAAAACCTAAACTAACATTTTCAATGGCAACAACTAGACCGAAATACCTTTAATTTTTGCCAAATAAATATCGACTAAATCTAATTTACAAAGCAAAATGAATTGCTTTACAGTCTCCGATGAACGGAGCACCCAGAGGCAAAAGAACATTGCAGCAAAGATTAATTCAATGTTCTGTCAACAGTCTGCGACTCATAAATACAGCGAAGGACTCCCGCTATGAGGAGCCAGCGAGCAGCCAGCCAGCTGACGTGGTCGCATCATTACCCACACCCTGAGAGGCGAGAGGCAGGGAACTCTTTACCTTGGGCTTCGCCGTTCATTCCCCCTATGAGACAATTCAATTAAACCAGTCCTGTTTATGGGCAGTTCTGGCCCATTGGAATGCCATTATTGGTCGCTCTGCATTAGCTGCAAGTCAGTGGAGCTGGTCCTCCAAATGTCATGCAGCTTCTGACTTAGGAGATGATTAACGAATGTTTAAGGATGCTCAAGACACGGTTCAGTGGTTATGGCTCTTAATGAGGACTGGATGCAAGACGTATAATTAAGCCCAGAGCCTGCATGCAGGACCTTTGTAATGGGTGCTTGGATTAAAACAGAAATCCAAAACTCTTACCTGATCTCAGTTATCAATGTCCGATACATGGTTCTCTATCTGGAGAGGAGAGAGAGGAAGTTAAGGTCATTCATACGATGCAGCGTTTTTAAATGGAGCACACAGGTTGTATTTCATCTTTTCAACAAAGGTTATGCCAACCTGCAGGCCAGTTATTGTGGCCCATTATCACCATCTGTGATCAATGTGACCTTCAATAAACAAATAAATCTCTTCCACCACGTCTCAGAGAAATAATGTCCTCGGTTAGAGAGAGAGCACCGGACTGTCATCAAGCTCATGGTCACCTGGCTAATGGGTAATAAATATAAGAGACAGCATGGCTGGACAGCAGAGCCCACAGGAAACAGGCGATAATTTATTTCATTTCAATACTTACTGAACAAGTTTGAGAAAATATGAACAATAATGTCTTAAAACATGTATAATAGAGCCCATTGTTGGAGTTTTAAAGCATCCAATTAAAGCTAAAACACTATTTAATAAAGTTAAAGACATTTTAACACAGTGTAAAGAAGCCACTGATTAGATATTTTAGTTTAAAGGCTTCAATGACAGAAAACCACATTAAATGACATTTTTGTGTAATTTGACAGAAATGTTTCCACACTTTTTTGTGGACCTTTGAGCAAACATACCATAGATTTGCAGCTTATTCTGTGTTCCTTTCTTACATGGCTGGTCTCACAAAAAAACAAAAGAAAAAACAGTTTGTTGATGTTTGGTCAGCTTGAATTTGTGGTGTGCATTTTTAAATTGCAGACATTTCTAAAGATGATTATTAAAGAAAAAACAATGACAACATATTGAATCATTTTGTCAGATTGACTCCTGCTTCTCTACAGTGATGCTTTCTTCAGCAACCTTGTGAAAGAAAACCTCTTCAATAGGGTTGGTCATCGAGAACCGGTTCCAAATTGGAACTGGTTCCAAAACTCTGCTTCCATCACAATCGTTAAGAAATTTACATTTTGATTCTGCTTATTGGTTCCTAAATAAATTTAACTCACACTCAATTTAAGTTTCAGTTTCTGTTGTGGTTGCATGCAGCTTCTGTAGTTTTTCTACAGAGGCTCACAGGTTGGATGGGTACTTCGAGCCGGGCACCGCCATGGACCACAGTGAGCGGCGCTCAAAAGCGTGGCTTTATTTTGCCCTGACAAATGCCTACATGGTGTACAAATCAGTATGTACCGTGTCTGACGTGCTGTGCCCGTCTCCCTAGCCTGCCTCAGCCTCCTCCTCAGTCAACCCTGAGCCAACAGCCAGCAGCACCTCCTCGCAATCAGGTAAATGAAAATGAAATAACGTTTGTCTTATTTGCAACAGCGAGAAAGCAAACACATTATACGTGACTGGCTTGCATAAGTGTTTTTAAATAAATTTTTCTTCTGTGAAATAAGCAGGAATTGAAAAGCAGAATCAGTATTGGAATCAGAATCGTTAAAATCCAATCGATGCCCAACCCTAGTCTTCATACTGTCCTACATCCCAAAGATCTGCATCAATCCATGCTGGTCCGGTCTTAAAGGCTCTGCAATGCCTCTGCTTTAATTATAGCCTCTAAGTGTGTGAGCATGTGTCAGTGTGTGGGCCTGTGATGAGCCCTGCTCTCATTGGGGTCGACAGGGAGAACCTGCCGGTCCAGGCGGCTTCACCATTCACTCGTGAAGCCCAGCTCCCGTAGATCTGTGGCCATGAATAATTCAGGAAAGTTAACTTTCAGCAGGCGAATACTGTCTGCCCACTTGAGATCTCCCAGAGTGCCTTGCTCCTTGTCAACTGTTCCTCTTACCAGATGGTGGCTGCCCTCATCGTCGTAGTCGTCCTCGCCTCCATCGGTCATCTCTCCCGCCTCCACGTCCAGCGCCCCCTCCCCGGCCTCCTCCCCGGAGTTTTCCGCCGCCTCTGACACCGACTCCTCATGCAAGGAGTCACAGTTATCCTCGTACTTTCTCTGGGCCTCTGAGTGAGAGAGGAGGGCACAGAGATTCAATTCAGAGTGACGCCTTAGTTCGCATATTAATGTAAAAGATGACTTGTCTGCAACTGTGCTCGACTTCACTTCAGACTGAAAGCATTTAGAAGGAACTATTAAGATGTGTTCAGATAGAAAGTGAAGCAAATTTTCACCCTGCATAATTAGCATGAATGTGACTGTTGGACAGTTTGTATTTATTTGCCCCAAACAGCCAATGCACCAACTACATTAGCTGCAAGCTAGCCAGGAACTGACAAGGACTGTGTCTTTTCAGAAGTAACTAAAAGCAGGTTATTGTTTTTTTTTCCTCCAATCTGTCTTGTTTTTCCTCTCAGATTCAAAAAGCTTCATTCAGCTAAATATTTCATTCATTTCTTTTGATGCATCTTTGACAGAATTTTCAATGTCATGGACAAATTCTAGTCTTTCCACTGACTCTGTATGTAGTTGCTGAAAACACACTTCATGGAATGATGGCCATAATAAATTCTACGCTTATGTGTCCCGATTTTAAAAAATAAAGCAGGGAGTTAATTAGTTTGCTTATAAAAGGGTACATCTGTTAAAACAAACTATATGAATAGAAATTATCTGGATTTCATGCAAATGTTATCCTTCAAAGTGGGCCTACAGCAGCAAATTAAATTCCTCTTATATTTCATTAACTTTTACATGCAGCACCGTGTTTTTGAACAATGCGTTCTGTGTTTTCCAGCAAAATATGAAAATGTCATCGTCTCCACAGCCTAAATAAAAAAAAAAAAAGCGAAACTATTTCCACCTTCATTTGTGGACTGGACCTCTCTGCATATGCAAAATGTTTCTAGAGTAACCATTTACTGCTAAATCAGAGGCCTGGGGTTTAAATGAACCATAGACACATCCTGGTGTTCCTGCACTGAGCACTATTTTATTTTCAAATTGATTATAGAAACGACTGCTTACATGTAAAGCAATGAGAGACATTAAGAGAGCCTGCTGAGAGACACTAAAGATTTTAGGAGAATTTAAAAGCCCAAGACAGATTTTTATGGTGCCAAGAAGCAGATTTTTACTTTGAAAGTTCTTAATGCCACAAGCTGTGAAAAAAACCCCCATCTTCTTCAAACCAGAAAACCTTGGACTTTTTTGAAGGATGACCAAGACGATAAGACCAAGACAAGAATAAATGCTCCAGATTTTGAATGAGACATTACAAACATGCACAACATGATAGCAGAACGTCTGGCTGACCTTCACAGTGACTGCTCTCTGTATTGCAGGGCATCTATAAAGACCTCTCATATAAACTGAGTCAGCATAGCGCTGACACCTGTCTGCTGTGATGACGGAGAGCTCTACTGCTCTTATCTCCCACAGTGTCACTAAGACTTATGGCCTGTGTGCGTGTGCTCTTAATTTCCCTCCCTCAGCGGTCGGTGTCCTTTTCTGTTTTTCACCCCGACCGGCTCATATTCCCTCCGTCTGCCTCTCACCAGAATCGGCCCTCTGCTGCTTCTCGATCTTCTCCAGGCGTCCCAGCAACGAGTCTATCTTCATCTTGATCTGAGTCAGCTCCCGTTTAATAGTCTGAAGCTGGTCCGTCTTCACTGCTGGGGCACAGAAACACAGTCACTTTAAAGTTAAGTTCACCCTCATTTCATTCTCACCCCATTTTAATGATGTTGCGTCATGCAGTTTATCACAGACCGCATGCTGGCATTTGTTAATATTCTTAGTTTTTAATTTTGGATGTCATCAACACTCTGATTCACACTTTCCTCAGGGGAGAACATCTCAGCCTGGCCAACTGCACAGTTACCCATCTGAAACTGTGGACCTGCTGCTTTCAGTTTGAAGATTAGTGCACGGCTTACGCCCACGATACTGAGCAGAGCTGCCCGAGCTTTGCTCAAAAATGTCATTATCTGAACAAACTTTCATTTGGAATTAGTTTATTATATAAAGCATGAAGAGTTTTTTTTTTACACTGAAAGTATTAGCTGCTAGGGGGAGTCCATACTAAGTATCTTAAATTTAAATCCTACATTTAATGAATTTATGGTCTCCGTTTTTCAGCAGCTCCTTCGCTGTCTGACGTACTCACATACATTTATTTGCACAAACCTTACTGAAGGTTATTCTGCAGCTAAAATGTGAGTAACAATTAAAATGTATTGCAAAATGATGCAAACTGTTAATCCAGTCCATCCACTGAGATGGATTTAAAAAAACAAAAAACAAACCTGTGTCAATGTGTTTGCATTTTTACATTTCATACATTCTGCACTTTGCCTGATCATTGACTAACGGTGCTGCAGGAGAATCACAGTCCTCCTAAAGCTTCTATTACTGCCTTATGAATTACTGCTCTCCTCTTCCTGCTTTGCTTTGGGTCTTACAGTACATAAGCTTCAGGTAAATGAAGCGTAACCGTATCATGTCAAAGTTCGAGTCTTACCCTTAATATGCCACATGCAAACAACATCTGCTGAAGAAACACAAAAACATGTCACCATCGTCACCATTAATTCAATCTGGGCCGTCTCACGGTCGCTCAAATGAGGGTGTGCTCCTCAGCTTGAAGTGAGCCGATTAAAGAATTTAGACCATGAAGTAAAAAGATGATCTCGTTCCTTAAAACCCGGCAGCTGAAATGTGTCATCTTCTTCAGAGGAGGGAAAAACAAACACCAGAAGTTGAGGGGAAAACATAAAATTCTCTTTGACACCTATCAGATTCTGTCAGGGCTGGAAAGAGGACGGATGAGCGCTCGGTAAACAAACCCACGACTTCCTGCAAAGCTTCAGCTGGAGAATCGGAGGCAGGAGACGCATACGGAATCTAAACATTGTCTCATATCATATCAGAGCATGAGGCTCTTTTTAAGTTTGAAGTGTATTTACACCCACGCGTCACAATGCAGAGCCCCTCATTTCTGTGAGTTCTGGTTGTCAGCATAAAAACATGTAGAAACTATAGAATAACCGCCTTCGCCAACCAGCCACTTTGCAGCTTACATCCACGTCTGTCAAGTCTCGTATTATATTGTAGGAAAGTTAAAAGTTACCGTGTGTATTTTTTGGCAAAATGGAAGCTCCATTAGCCCATGTTACACACCCTGTTCAAGGCGAGACTGTTACGCCTTTATCCCGCCCCACCGCTCTGTTTAAATATCACAAGACTGTAAAAGGGGTCATAGCTGTTCCACCTCTGAGCCGACAACGGAGGTAATAACAGTGCAGAAAGGACAGGGGGTGTGGCATTTTGATGACATATTATGAGTAGCCTATGGTGGGGAGCCATACTCATACAAAAAAAAATACAAAAAATAAATAAATAAATAAATATATATATATATATATATATATATATAAATATATATATATATATATATAAATATAAATATATATATATATATATATATAAATATATATATATATATATATATATAAATATATATATATATATAAATATAAATATATATAAATATATATATATATATATAAATATATATATAAATATATATATATATATATATATATATATATATATATATATATATATATATATAAATATATATATAAATATATATATATATATATATATATATATATATATATATATATATATATATATATAAATATATATATATATATATATATATATATAAATATATATATATATATATATATATATATATATATATAAATATATATATATATATAAATATATATATATATATATATAAATATATATATATATATATATATATAAATATATATATATATATAAATATATATATATATATTCCCCCCCCCCCCCCCCCCCCGTATTATTTCATTGTTTGATCCAGTATTTCTTTTCTTCTTCTTCTTCTTTACTGTATTGAGTAATAAGTTTGGTGGGAGGAGTGACTCTGATTGAAGGGGCGGAGTAAGGATTTTTTTTGTCTTTTTTTTAATATTGCAAGATAGGGTCTGTGTATCTTTGGGTAATTTGATTCTCATTTCAGAAACGGATATCAACAAACGAAAAACGTTTATTGGATTTTTCCTTTTAAAATACAAAAAACAAATTTGAAATACAAAGTATTTTCTTTTCATGGCTAAAAAGGGAGGAGTGAAATAAAGAAAAATAAAAAAAGAATAAAATCACTAGAATGGTCTGTTTTTTTTTGTTTTTCTTGAAGGAATATCAAACTAATGATACCAACATGATTCTAAATTCTAGGGGTAGGTTTTCATAGTCAGTGAGTCATATAATGAGGGTCAAACTATTTCTTTCAGGTGCAATGACATAACGGGGAAACGGAGCAGCCTTGGCCGAGGTTTGCGCTCTCTGAGTGCTTCTCTACTTATCGTATGAATTCTTGAGTTATGGCCAAAAACTTCTTAAGTGAGGTCAGAGCGAGCTCCAAAATGTAATCAATTCATCCTTGAGACCAAGCAGACTGTTTGTTGAAATCCCCTCGCAGCATTCTGGCAATATGATTCTCGCAAGACCGGGACAGACGGACAACCTGGAAACAAAATGCCTCCAGCCATGACTGCTGCCTGAGCGGCAGCATAAACACATGCGGTGAGAGAAGATATGATACTTGATCAATAATTCTCACTCGTCTGAACAACATTCCCTTGTGCTGAGAAAACAACACATGCAGTCCAGGTCGGATCCAATGCATATACTGCATGGTATATGTCCATGCATCTTTACAAGGGAACAAGATGATAAATGTCTGCATGAAAATGTCTGCATGAAAATGTATGCAAGAAAAATGGGTGTATAATGTTACACTGAGGGAAATACATAGGTAATGCATGTGTGGAATTCACAAGGTGTCTCACGTTGTTTTGTAAAGCAGCCATAAAACCTAAAGCTCCAGCCAGGCAGAAAATCAACCTTTGTGTGGGAGTAAAAGTAAGAGAAAACAGGGCATATACAATGATATCTCCACGACGGAACACACTGAAGTGTCTCTATCTCATTCTCAGTATCACCTGCTTCTGTGCGTACATGAATGCACACACATATCAACCCACTTTCTTATTCCCACATTATCTGAGCTCGCCCTGGGCAGCTGTGATGATAAGAAAGTGTGCAAGAGTTTTCATTTATCAGCAACCCCAGGCCTTATTTCCTTTTGCGCTATCAGTCACGTAAGCCGCAGAGAGAAAACTTACACATCCTAATCCGACATCGTTTTCATCAATGCAGCATCTTTAAATAAATCGGGTTAAAGGAAAAGGCATAAAAAAAAGCCATTTTTGTCTCATAAACATTAGGGAAGATTCAGGAGATGAGCAGTGGAACTAATTTTAAGCTGAGCTGCAAAGGCAATTATTTTGAGGATGGTGTGAATCACTTCAATCACTGATCTTTAAAGATTAAACCGGGTAAAGGGTTTTGGGGCTAGTGATGCTCCAAAGTTGCACATAAAGTATGAACATGAGTCAGATTTTTAAGACATAATGTCTCAACTTTAATTGCCCAAACCCCAAACATATTAAGTGTAGTATCATGGGAAAAAAACAAGGAACATTCACATTTAAGCTACAGAAATATGTGAATTATCTACATTATAAATTACATGTATCAGCTAATTAGTGATTTGAATAATCATTTCATTCATCACTTAAGATCGATTCTGACTTTTTCATTCCCTGAACATGTTCTCATGTAATCGGATCAGCAAAACGCAACCAAAGGGTTCCATTTATGGATGAAACGGTGGCGGCCATTGTTATTCGCTGTGCAGGATATTCCGTGTGTGCCGGGCATTAACCAATCAATGGCCTGTAATGTTTCATGTGACCTTTTAGTACCAGCTCGCTTGGTACTAAAAAAGTAGTACCAGGTACAAAAATGCGAGTCGAGTCGGGTCGAGTAGAGCCGGTACTACACAGTGGAAATGGGGCTAAAGAAAGGAAGCATTAGGAGCGAAGGATGACAATCATCTAGCTCTAAAGAAAGGGGTCATACGCAGACTGTATTCCATCCTCATTGTAGTCTGCGCCTTTACAGAGAAGACTTAAAATATCAGTCATCATTAGGCATCAAGCCAAATCCTGTCTTCATGAGTTGACAGCATCAACGAGATGAGTGTGGAGAACACAAATCTATCCCTCCTCATGATCCATGCATCTGATGGCTGTTCGCTTTCCCTCCCTCTAGGGTGAATTACTACTTGTACAGCTCACCCTAACCCACTCAGTTTATTGGACAAGCTAACCGTATTTTGGTGTCCAATCTATCCAGGCCAACATCAATACAAACAGTGATTTTTCACAGTGCTGGCAGGGGCAAATTAGTCTCCCGAACATACAGCAGCGCTGCTTAGACAGGGGGAGAAAATTCATTGACTCTGTCCAAAATAGAGGATGGGATATGGGCTTTTTTTTCTCTTTTCTATAATACCAACTGCAACTGGGTCCTCCTGACAGACCACACCAAGCTGCTCGCGCTGATAACAGTGGCCTAGACAGGCAACAATGAAGCAAACACTGCAGCCAATTACACAGGCTACGGATAGATACTTACATTTTGGAAAAACACGGCTGACCCCGGCTCCATGGAGACGGCCCCAATCTCACATTAATTACATTTGCAATCTTGTATGCATCATAGGTTAATCAGAGGACCACATGAGATCTAGATGGATCCTGGATGACAGCGACAGCACTGTTTGCTGAATGCGAGCTGCTCACAAAGCTTGGATTATATTTGCGTTTGTGATTTAGGGTTTTGCTCTACATTACAGCGCGGCTCGCTCTGAGCTGCTGCGTGTGATTTAAATAGCTTTTTATAGCTGCGCGGCGTAAGTAGCACAGCTAAATCATGCCACAGCTTTCTCTCTGAGTGAGAAAGTCTTTTTGTTGAGATTTACATTAAGCCTTCAGGTTTTTTTTTGTGTGAAAAGGACAGAATGCCATTAGTGTCATTAGGCAGTGGTACTTTGAAAAATGAAAATGAAATGAAGCAAAATCAGACTAGTCCAGTGTAAACACAAGACAAGTGAAAAAAAGCACACAAAAAAAAACACCTTATTGTACTTACGTTTGAGTCCGGAGGAGGAGGATGATGTGGGAGGTCTGGAGGATGAAGAGGAGGAAGAGGAGGATGCTTTGATGGGAAAGGTGGTCTTCCCACGGCGGGAGGAGGGAGCGAGCACCCTGGAGCGTTTAAGGGGAATCACAGCTCGGGGTGGGGGGGCCACTCTGCCGTGGTAGTCAAAAAGCCTTGAGAAGAAAAAAGAAATTACACTCAATTTAGACATTATATATAAATCAGTGTCTTTTATAAGCATTCATAACACGTCCATCTAAGAGCTGGAACGTTTCTGCGATGATTTCACCGTAATCTCTTCTGACAGCTTTTCATCTGTTCCCAGCATCGCATTTACACTGATTTTTCTATGGATATCTTAACAGCAAACGTAAACCCATACAGCTACTGAGGCCGTTACATGCATGCAAATAATCCCGTCACGTATCTTTTTTTTAGAAGTGCAGACGACGAAAAGGAGAAAGTGCTGAATGTCAAATGAAAGCGTCAGCCTTCGACTGTTCTCCTTGGCAGTAGATGTCTGTCACGGCTCTCAACAAACTTGACATTTAGAAAATGTCTCCACAGATAAGGATTCTGATCACTGGCAGACGGATGAGGGAGAAGACAAGTGTTCCTTTCATCAGACTGTTCGAGCCGCATTGCTTGATCTGTTCGGCCGTTGTGATAAGTTGACTATTTGAAGGTTTCTCAGTGCGAAAGTTACTGAATTTCAACTGAGAAAGACAACTTAGGGGTGAAGGTGACAGAAATTCCATCCATCCATTGTCTATAAACGCTTATCCTGTGCAGGCGAGAGGCGGGGTACACCGTGGACGAGTCGCCAGTTCATCACAGGGATAACAAAAGTCAATTGATAAAAATTGAATGTGCATCGAAAAATCAGTCAAATGGATATGAAATGTCATTGTCTCGTCACTCCATGTATTTAGTCTGTGTGATTCCTCCTGTTCATTTCCAGTTTGTCTGTTTTGCCTCATGTACTCTCCAGTGTCTCCTGGCATCTTCTACCCTGTCTTTTATTTTTCAGTTACCTTGTCTTTTTTGTCTCTGCCTGTTCTTTACCTTAGTTTTTGCTTCTTGCATTTTTTGTGGATATTTTTTCTTTTTTTTTTTGCCTTGGACTTTTGTGACCGCCTGTGTTCTTACCATTTTGCCTTTGTTGTAGATTTTGCCATGTCCTTTCAGTTTGGACTGCTTTGTCTTGTTTGGATTATTATTTCATTAAATCCCTGAACTGCACTCTCTGCTCTCTTTTTAGTCTGCATTTAAGTCCAATATTCTGCTGACACATAACGTGAGCTGACATTTTAATTCAAGTATTCCAAAAAAGTTTAGAGCCGACGGCTCAGACTGCATCCAATTATCTACTTCTGCCCCATCTATGCACACAGCATGATAGTTACTGATTTCAACAAGAGGAGTTCTCTTTGTCTTTTCTCTTTTTATTGTATCCAAGCACCCAGGTTTGCAGGATGGCATTAAATTGGTCAATTGCGACAACTCCGGCTTGCAGGGGCGCCTGTCATCTGCCCCTTCCTGTGGTGGCAGAGCTGGGATCATGGTGTGATAAGCAGGGATGAGACCATTGTCAACCAAGTCATTCCTATTGTGCCATTTGCAAGCAATGCAAGTATCTGGCGTAGCGGGAGGCCTTGATGTGGTGTCTGGAGATCGGAGGTGGGTACTGCAGCTGTGCACTCTTTTCATAGGGAGTGGAGGAAAGCACCACAGGAGGTGGAGATGCCGGAGAATGACACTAGTTCCACATCAGAATGATGATGCTAAGGTAGGACTTATCTGTGTCATGTCAACCACCTGTTTGAGAGTAGGGGCGTTTTCGGCCAACAGAGTGAGCAAATGAACACAAACTCTATTGTGAGAATGGATAGCTTGACAGGCCTAGCAACAGTAACTAAGGCAGTGATGTAATATAATAATAATGGTAAAAAGGTTCCTTGCAAAATCCCAGATTTGATAACACAAAGGTAAATGATACACACCTGCTGTAGAAGTCATCCCTGTAGTACTCGTAATCAAATTCATAACCACTGTGAGAGAGAGAGACAGAGACAGGAGGGGGAGGAGGGATGCAGAGAGACGGGGGAGGAAGAGATAAAGGATTGTATTTAGAGGAGAGCCATAAAGTAAGAAGATCAAACTCGAGCTGTTTTGATTCAAATGGACATGTTCTATTTTCAACCTAAAGCTCACTGTGGGCTAAGAAGGAAGCCTAAGACACACTGGCGGGCAAAGACCTCAAATCAACACAAGGAAATAAACAGTTTAGAAGGGAAAGCACAGTCGCAGAATGAAGGAATAATCTTTTTTTTAGACCCTGGAGAGGAAAATCAATGTTAAATACACGCTCATGATGGCGACTTATTTAGAATCCAGACGGAAATCAAAATGCAGAGAAAACAGGAGCTGCTTTGAAATGCTGCTGTTCTCTCGGGAATTTTAATTAGGATTAATGTATTACTATTTCAATTTAGTGTGGTGTTGGTTTTTGCCTCTCCTGTTCCTGTTTCATAATCACTGTATTAAATCCTGGCTGTTTTCATCCGCAGCTATAAAATGCAAATGAGGGTTTTACGGAAACACAATACGCGGACTGATAAATTAGTCAAATAAAAGGTGCAACGCAAGAAACCGACAATTCGGAAAAGGGTAAATTAGTGGGAATATAAACTTTGCTAATGGACAAATTATCAGAGTGCACAAACTGACCCATTGAATAAGATAAAAAACAAAAAAAACATGTCCGCCTCTCTGTCACGTTACACTGCAGTAAACAAGAGCTGCTTTGATCCGTTTGTGACCAGGAGATGTGTGCGGGGTAGAAAATCAGGGTCATGCTTAATGAGGCTTATACAAACAGCATCAATGTTGGGGAAAACATTAAAAAGTAATTCAAGGTTCAAGAGCAAAAAAAGAAAAGAAAAAAAAAAGAACCTAATAGGAGATCCAAATATAATTTACACTCATGATTACAGGTGGATGTGAAATACAGTTAATATTTATGAAGAGCTGCACCTTCTTTTTGCATGTGAAGGCATCACATCTTACCTATAAACAGCTGACAGCGGCCGTTTGGAGCCTGCTTTGGGCCTGTATGGCTTGGGCTCACCTGCCATGTTTATGTCTGCAAAAGCACATAAAGAAACACAAAGACAAACCTCTTGTCAGTCGTTCTCGCACTACAGTGAACAGCCTTTACATAAGTCATGTAAAGATTTAGCAGTAAGTATTCATGAGCTCTTAATGAACAAGTCAGGGCCAGTCCAGCTCACTCTTTTTTATTTCCCTTGGAAATATTGTTTGTAATATTGTTTTTGCATGATGCACCTTCCTCAAATGCTTTATAAGATTGCTGGTGATGAAATTAGAACACGAGTTCCACACCTCGGAACTAAAACCTTGCATACTGTACACATCTTCAGCATTTTACTGATGAGATTTTCCACCAAATTGCTAACATTTTGTCTCGCTCTGGCTGACGTTACACTGCCGGATATTAATTCTTCTTCTTGGCTACTCCAAAGCATTAGTTGCAAGTTGCAATACGTGTATGATGAAATGCTGCAAAAGCCTCGGGTGCCTCTATGGGAGCTAAAACATGACAAAGTGCCCTCTATGTTGGCCCAAAATGCAAAACAGCATTACAAATGTGAATGTGATGCAGCGCAATACAGGCTGCTCTACATGCTAGAAAACATGTCCATGTGTCTCTAAAGAGTTATATGTGTTCTAATGCATATATTTAATGCATATATTTAGTAGATATAAGAGCTAGTAACACATTAAAACAATATTAATCAGGGTCTGCCTGTTTCACCATACATTATAACTGTTTATTTTAACCTCCTGGCACTGCAGAGCCACCTCTGGTTCATGTTAACTTAGCTTTGCATGCTACTCCTTTGAGTTAAGTGCAATGCTTGTGCAAAATCTGATTGCACACACAGCAAAAAAAAACGAGACCTTATTGATATAAGGCTGCAGAGCTTTGTGTGTAGTTGGTACAGTAAGTCCAAATTGCATGAAATACAAACAGGTTATTGTCTGAAAAATTAAATGCAATTATTAGTTATAAGTAATGATTACAGATGATTCATGAGAATAGCTGTAAGGGATGATAAACATTGAAAAATTATAGCTGCATTTAAGTTTTATTAACTATTAAATGTGTATAAACTATTAATGTGGAATATGTGCTGTCTTATAAAGGCTAATATTTATTCTTGCCTACGCTCTAATAGACATGAATTACTCCACATTATGAGGGCCTGTTATTAAAGGATTTAACTCAGTGCTCATAAGAACGACAATGTTTCCGATGCTGCAGTAAACAAGAAATTAAAAGCAGACAACTGTGTCAATGAAAGTGAAACAACTTCCTTTCTGCAATAATCCTCACACAAGGCACCGAGCACAGGGAAGCATGAAAGCAGTACTTAATAATACAGTGAGTAAAATATCATCCGAAGCTCTCTGTAAGCCCCTGTTTCCAACTGTACACTTTTAATGCGGCATTTCCACGAGAAACACACAAAGCTGCAGCACTGTAGGACATATTCACAAATGCCGAGGTGCATTGTGAGCCAATTTTCAAAGATAAGCCCGGAGACCTTGCAACATTGTTATGGGGTGACTGCAAAATGAAAATTCTTATTGCGAGGCAGGAGGAAATACTTCAAACATAAAAACAATGAAGAAGATTAAGCATAAAAAGAAAAACTCCCAACAACCGCTGGATGTTGGAGAACATTTGATTTATAGCTGGCTTTGTGTCCTTTGTTAAAAAAAAGAAATGTTACCATCAGGTGTGCAGTTTTGTGACCGAGCCAATTTTTCAAATTCAGCCTTAAATGTTTGCCCAGAGTATTGCACCGGGCTCATGTTTTGTGCAGAGTCTGAGTGGCTTCTGGGAGAGGAGCCAGTGGGTCAAAATAACCACCCGGTGCAAAATAAATCTCTCATGAAGCGATGAAAGTAGACACTTTATGGATGCATGACATCAGGCTATAGCCATGAAGTTAAGGTGAGAACAGTGCATGAAAAAAAAACAAAAAAAAACCCCCACATTTAACTCAGTTGTAAAAGCAGCCTCCATATCTGAGGTCAGGTATGGAGCGTTGTTCTCAGAAAAGATGACACAGATGATTCTAAATAAAAGTAGGACCTGACGGTAACCAGAGGCAAGGAAATCTCATATGCTGTTTTACTGTCTCTGAGATGCCACAACCTTTTACAAGTTTTTTAAGCAGCCAGACATTCAGATAGAAGGGCAGGATAGAAGTAAGACACAGAACAATATACCAAACAACAAGGTGCCTTTGAGAGGCACAGCCTCTGCTGTGTCTCTAACACACACACATTTATTCATATATGCTTAAAATGCACTTTATGACATATTTTTGTGTTGTTTTTTTTTACCTGCAGCCATGTTTCTCACCATCATCTGGTCTCCTCTCCAGCTATAGCGATACACATCAGCGTAAATAATTTATACGTCTTCCCTGCCCACCTCTCCTTCCCCTCCGAACACAGAACAAGTATAGAAGCACCTCAATCCCTGGGAGTGGAACTGCAATGAGGTGAAAATAAGATTCTGGCAAACTCGTGTCTCCTTCTCCCGGCGGCTGCTCTCATGAGAAATAGGATTAAACCCTGGTATGTTTGTATACTGCCTACTTAGACATGCTAAAGCACACTTTTTATGCAGCGCTGCGTGACCAAAGGAGTGAGGGAGTGCGTATGGGTGTGTTCGTGTCTGCAGACTTGACGGAGCATGTTGGGATTGAGAATGAAGCCGATTTAGGAGATGATTACTATTTTGCCCATTAATCATAAGGTTTAGTTGGAGGCATATGAAGACGGAACTTTGAATTTGCCCACAAGCACTACGAAATGAACACTGGCGTCCAAATCCTGCAGCAATCTAAAAAAAAAAACCTTGTTCCTTTTGACCACAGTCTTAGTATATGGTTCATATACTATATATCTGTTGAGCTAAATCCTTGCTGTTGTCTCCTGGTAAGAGCTTCATGCCTCTTTGAGACTGTCAGGATACATCTGGTTAAAGGAGTCCAACAGAGCAATTAATGCCACAATTCCTGCATGGTAAAAGTTTGGTTTGGAGCTGAAATGATAAGTCGCTTCAGCAAATATTCAATTAACAGGAAATGAATCTGAATCTGTTTTTAATAATTGATTGTTTAAATAAATTTAATATTTCAGTATTTCCCCCCTTTTTTCTTCACTGTTCTAATGACTTGAGTATCTTTGTGTTTTACTCTTTTTAAAGACTAAAACCTTTATCCCCCCCCCTCCTCACTTCATTCATGGTGGAGGATAATAAGGACATAAATTAGGTAATGTATAGTGAAATAAATAAAAGCATACACATGTAAATGAACCTCATTTGCAGTAACTGCTTTAAACAGAAGCTAATCTGAAAATAATTTAAACCTGATTGAACTTCGATAAGGGGTACAACTAAAGATACATTTTACAGACAGACAGACAGACAGGCAGGCAGACAGACAGACAGACAGACAGGCAGACAGGCAGACAGACAGGCAGACAGACAGGCAGACACATTATTAATCCAGATGGCAAATTAGTCATAATAATAATAATTAGCCATAATTGGCCAATCTATATAATGTCAGCTTGCTCAATTTACAGCTCAGTCAGGCAGGGCTGAGGCTGGAATGCTGCTGAACCGGGGCTTTTTTTTTAGGTTTTAGCCATAATAATAATAATTAGCCATAGTTGGTCAAACTATATAATGTCATAGAATTGTGAAAAATGCCCAGCAGCTTCAAAGATTTCTCTCGATTTTGTCTGAACGTTCCAAAATCTAAAGGTATTACATTTTTAACACATAAAAAACAGTGTGTAATTTATGACAGTGATTATGGAGGTGATATTTGTCAAAGGAATAATTAAAAGACAAACTACTGTATATCCATCCAAACTGTTGGCATTCATTGCTTCAGCATTAATCTGAAGGACCTGTGAACACGATGTTCAAACGTGTTCTTCTCCGACTAAAGTAAACACATATGCTGGACTTATATTTTCTTCTGTTTGTAAAAAATGTTAAAGTCAAAGGCTGGCAGCAGCTTTGGCACAAAAGAACTATTTTCACTCCTCACCAATTGGTGAAAAATACTGGGGTGGGGGGGGGTTATCACACTACTCTCACGTCTGTTTGTGTGAAAAGGGCCTAATTACTACACACATACATATACTATATACACTAAACACTTCTAGATCAGCCCTAAGGAGTAGAAGTTCAGTATGAATAAGATGTAGTCTGGCTCAGGGACCAAAATATCGCAATCACCTCTCTCCCATTGGTTTGCACCATCTGTTTGTCTGCTTGCTCATTTTCCAGCTGAGTCAGTCAGGGCCGAGGCCTTGGTGCTGCTGCTGAAACGGGGCTATTTTTAGATTTTTTTTTTTTTGCACAACTCTAAAAGCACACGTACTCGACCTTACAGCTGGACATACAGGTGATGCAATTTGGATTTCAAAGCCGTGAAATTATTAATGGACACGTTTGAGCTTTTTTTTTTCTGTCAGAGAGGGATGTTGTGTGTCTATACTGAAACAAACACAACCCAGCCATGCATGAATATTTAAGGTAACACCTTCAGGAAAGGGGTTCTGGTGGTACATTGCCGTGGAAAGAGAAGAAGCACAGAGCCTAAGTAATCTCTGAGGACGGCCCTGTGTTCCTCTGTCAGGAAAACAAGGATCCGTGACTCCCTGAAGGAACCTGCCTTTCTGTTTTATTGGTCTCATTTGTCGCCTTGTCTCCCTCAGACTACACTTCTTGTTTTGCCCTCTGCCTCACCCTATCCCTCACCATCTTTTTCTCTATCTCCATTCCCCTCTAGCCTTCCCTCTCCTGCCACGAGACGATATATAAAACCCCGCCCTGCCATCCGTCACTCTCCCTCACATCCCATATTTCTTATCGTGCTGCAGAGGAAGCTCATTATAAGCCATTTCTGTGCGAAGCATCACCTGTGATGTCTTTTCTGTTCGACACCTGCGCTGCCAAGAAAAACTTTGCAAGTCTTCTTTCTCAGTTTCTGTCATTAGCAAGGAATGAATAGCAGCACAGCAATAGAGGTTGAGGCTTTGAATAAATCCAGGCTAAGCTAAGCCATATGGCAAACTATCGCAGGAGGGGGGAACCACTGGGCTGAAAATCGACAGGACCAAAAAAAACATATGTAGAGAGTGAGTTTTGTGAGAACGCAGGCAACAGGAGGACACACTGGAATTCTTGGAAGGATTGTGAAATAACTACTGGAGCAGGAACAAAACATGTTGTTCCTGGTGAAGTCACTGAAACAAATTAAACTGTAATTTTTTCTCTCTCCCTGTTTCTACCTTATACGTTTCTTTCCTTTCTGAAAAAAGAGAGGAGGGAAATTCAGCTAAAAGCCCGAGGTAACAGGGGACAACACAATTTCAGAGGGAAGGGGATGTGTGGATTGTTCCACGTGCAACAAAATCCCTCTTTGTTTTAGAGTTGGCAGAATGTTGCGAGGTGGACAGAAGGGCAGATTCCTGCGAATCTTTTCTTTAGCAAGACTCTGTTCACGTCAGCTAGACCTCGAGAGTTTTCCCCAGAAAAGTTGTTAAGTCTGGGGGCTTTTGACCAGGGCCAACAGTCCGGTGCAGGCTTAACCAACAGATATGGTGAGCTTTGCAGCCATCATGAACCTTCCCACAGTAACAGCAGTTCAAAAAGCATTAAAGTAAAGGCCTGTGACTATGTCTTTGTCTCAAATCAATACTATGAATCTATGAATGAAATCAATACTGCAGGTTTGTGTTGGTTAGCGGGTCTCGTCGGTTCCTGCTGGACTTTGCTGCTCCTCTAACAATATTCTCTTGGTGACCACATATAATCTACTTCTCGCTCGTCTCTGACAGGTGATTATCGGGTCATTAAATCAAAAATTAGTTGCTATGGTTACTGGAGATGAATTTAAAGGAGACTCTCCGGCTGCTATATCGCCCTCACAAATGAGCTCAGCCTTTTTCGGTGTGTTAACATTTCAGCTGGGGTCCAGCAGGCCACTGGGCTTACAGCACACTGCTACTTTTGGAATATGACAATCTAATCATGCAGCTTTCAGTAGCTCATCTGTCACAATCAAGATAAACCAAGGCTCAACACTATATTTACATCTTGAGCACAACAGTGGTGCAAGCCACCAAGACCGAAACCCACTTCATATGACTCACACCCCAACTGTGCCTGAAAATACACCAGCAGTAATTAGCTTGTCAAACTCTCTCGCTTTTCTGTCACAGTCTCCAGCAGCTTCCGAAAGCCCAGCAACAAAAGCACAGCTGATGCCGTCGGATTCTGCTGCAGCAAATGACCCGTTCGGATGTTCCAGCACCTGCTGTGGTGTAGCGCGGAGACCGTAATTGACAAAACAACTTTTCAAAATTGAAGTGAGACAGCCGACACCTAAAATATGTCTGTGTCCTCATACAGAGACTGAAAGCAGACATGCAGGGATTTTGACCTTTCCTTTGGGACACAGTGGCCTCGTAGAAAAGAGCCCTTCACTGGAGACCACAAAAACACCCACACACTCGTCATTGGATCTAGTGCGGATCACTTTAGCATATATGCATAAATATTCCACCTACCCAAACAAATTATTTTCTCCAATTTAAAGACCCACATGTGCATTAAACTCCAAATCTACCGCTCTCTGTGGGCAATACTGCCTTTTAAACTATGAGGGGTAATTTCATTATTATATCTTAGTTTACGAGTGTTTTCTTTAATGATTTACTTTAATGATTAAAGATTTCACATTTCTATGCACACAGTGGTGACACTGCAGCAAATATCAGGGCACATATAAGCAGCAAACCTAAAAGCTGAAGGTATTATGCTGAGATCTCTCCAGAGGAAATAGCTTAATATATACTTTTAGACAGGCTCGGTTGGAGCTAAGGATTTGTCAGGAGGATGGCTGCTTTACTTCCAAATAATTCTTTTGGATGTGAAGAAGAACACACACAGCATTATTTAACATTAGATCTTGACTGACTGATCTTGTAATAATTGATAGTTAAGCTGTTGTCCTTCTTATGTAAATATGCCATTCGCTAATAATTAGAAAGTTGAAAGCATTGCAGATTATTTTTAACGTTGGTGTCTGCGGATGTAACTACGATCTGTGCATCCAACAAACACACAAACGCATATTAAGAAATATTAACACCGACTCCGAGAAGCATGATGCAGTGAGGAAGAATGTTCCAGCAGCAGAAAATGAGTAGGCCTCACTAAAATTCACCATCTGCCTTTCTTTGATATCAACTTCAGAAACTGAAATGTGCTATTTGAAAAAAAACAAAACTCTTTTCCTCCTCCAAACTAGACATTAAATCAATCGACTGCTAATTGATGAATATTATAAAGAAAAAAAACTGTCCATGCTCAACATCTCCCTGATGCTCTGCGTCGTCAACTGAACTATGAAATGGTATGCATGTAAGAAATAACCCTGTCATGCAGACGACTAACAAAAATGCTTGCATGTGTATAATATTTAGAGTATGATCAGTATAACAGTATTTCATACAGTGGCCCATTTGTGCTCTGCACAATGACAGAAGAGAAGTTAAATGAGGCCCTGAATCCATTCAGCAGGTCAGGACCTGCAGACCTTGTCAGAGTGTTCTGAATTCGCAATCACCTCTGGCTTCTTCTTGATAGCAGAAGCCAAGACTTATGGGTATTGTAGTATTTAGAGCGACCAAGGCCAAACATGATTAGGTCAAGTTTAATTAAATACTGTATATAAAACTGGTGGGCCATGTTGTAAACCTATAATATCATGACATCATTGTGACGCCCCAGGAGTTTCTATGTTTATAATTCAAAGCAGTATTAAGGGAATAAAGCTGTGATATTTAATTTATAGGGCAGCCATGTTAACCTAGAACACCTTGCCACCATCACGGTGCAAAAATGATGATTATTTCCTCCTTATTACCTAAAAAGCTTTGCTGTCGTCCTTTGAGTCGGATCGCAGACGTGCAGCACAGCCACCGGGTGATTAACTACAACAAACTCCCTTTAGATGTATCAGCGGGGATTTGAGGAGCGAGAAACGTGCTTTCTTTTCCAAAAAACAGATGAAAATTCCCCAGAGGCGAGAGCTGATAGCTCTACGGCACATTTGTCACTTTTTCCCTTTGCGAGGCGCGGACAGTGGAAGGAAACAGCACGCAAACGCCACACGTCTATTTGATGAGATAAACGTTAAAAGCAGAGTCGGAGAAAAAGGAGAATAAGAACGGGACGCGGAGGGAGCTGCCGATCATCTCTTAATGGATAAAGAAACTCTGCCGCCTATCTCCCCAAGGTCTTAATTAATTGCACAAAGAAACTAATCTTGCAAATTGTTTCTCAGAGGGAGACGTGTAAGCAAAGAGACAAGAACGGAGCGAAGGAGCTGAATAAAATGGGCGATGGATGTGCAGAGGCAGGAATATGGGAAATAGATGTCTGCAGATCCTTGTAGATGAAGGAACTGCCTCGTCTAATACCAAAGGCTGTACATCATGGCCTCCAGGTGAGGCCCTGGCTGGTGTCGGTATCAAAAACTCCGGATCTGCTTTTCATCTTTTCTCCTCAAACACACGTCCAAGGCCGGATAAAGGCTGTAAATGCAGGTAGCGACAACTTAAATTGACAGATTTCCCCCCAAAATCTTGAAAAATGAATTACAACCAAATCAAATATGACATTCAGAGGGGATCGTCATTCTGCCCCGAGAAAAAGCCTTCTACTCCACGGTGAATGAGACCTCACATTTTCATTCGCTCCACTCTCAGACATCAGGCTTGTTCCTGCTTTTTCTGCCCCTCAAATCAAGGTCGCAACACAACGCAGTCCCTTAAAACTGAGATAAGCATTTATCTCTTCCTCTTCAGCTCCGGCAGGGGAAAAAAAACGGTTCCGACATCTCTTAACAACGATCTCCATCTCTATTGTCCAGAATTCAACCAACCTTATTTTACATGACAGCATCTCATTGAACATCCCATTACAAAGCTGGAGCATCACTCTGTCTGTAAACACTCTGGGTGTGACCTTCAGTCCGCCCCCCTGCCTCTTGTGCCTCTCTGGACACAAGTATGAGGGGATCAGCTCGTAATCCCCGACCCTCTCAGGCACCAGCGGGAACAGATAACGGCAGGTTAGGGATCACATCTCTCTGTGTGTGACCTGCAAAGCTCTGAGCCGTCTCCTAGAAGTCACCAATGATGCACTTCGTCCGTCCACCAGCCCAAATTGTCTGCTCTTTGCACACTGGGAGGACGGCATGAAAGCAAACAGCTTGACGTTAAAAATTCATAAGAACATG
Organism: Chaunax sp. Z400; assembly: GCA_037577475.1. NCBI lineage: Eukaryota > Metazoa > Chordata > Actinopteri > Lophiiformes > Chaunacidae > Chaunax > Chaunax sp. Z400. The sequence goes on from CM075206.1 coordinate 4,673,585, forward strand.
TGCTTCCTCTGAAAAACAATCATGACACCTGTTGATAAGCACCGATATTCATTAGTGCTAAATATAGGCCTCATTTAGCTCTTTAATGTTTAATATTTCTGCTCAACGTCAATCATTCAGCTTTATAATCTCCACTTATACATTTATATTTCATTTAAAACAGGAAATAAAGAGATGACTGATTGAGGAAAATGTCAAACGGCACACTGCTGGCCTATATGCACAAAAATATTATCGCCTTTCAGATACCATGTTTCACATCCCAGACAAACGCTGTGACAGGAAGAGAGACAGTGTGAGATGTTACGACTTCTCAAATTATTTCAATATGCTCGCTGTGGCACTTTCATCCATTTCACCAGCCTTATAGGCTGCTGCAAAAAAAAGCTCCCAGCGAACGAGGATGTGGATAATAAGGCGTCATTTTATTTGTGAGTGTTTGTGTTTCATCCGCATTGATATTCGTGTGTGCAAATGTCACTGTGTGTGTGTGTGTGTGTGTGTGTGTGTGTGTGTGTGTCACTGAATGCTTGTCTTTATTTCACAGTGATTGGCGCTTCTCCTGGCAGCAGCCCAAACAGCCTTTGCTCTGCTAAACGCGAGCGGAGCTGCCGCTGGGAGGGACGAGGACTCTGGGGGGGGGGGAGGAGACGACATCTTGTGACAACTCTGTCACGTTATTTCACCATCGCTGGAGGAGTCTCATTAGGTCCTCACTGACGGATAAAAATCACACGTTCGAGACAGAGTGGAGTGTGATGCGGCAGCTTGGACTAGTCAAAAAAAGGAAAGAAAAAAGTGCAGAGGAGCAGCTGGTGAATTTTTGAAAATGTAGCAACTGTATGTGGCAAATGAAGCATCCTTGAAAGTACCGTGTTCTAACTGCGTGTGATTTATTCAAGAGAAGCAGAGCAGCGGAGACGGATTGTGCAGCGCATGATTTGTATTCCATCCCATGGTCACCCAAACCGAAATTTTTGGAGCAAAGCTGGAAAACCACTTGCATGCACACGTAATTTTCACACAGCCACAACTGCCCTTGACACATGGCTTGAGATACACGGAGGACATCTGACAGAAGATGTAACAGCCTGCACCCTCGCCTCGCTCGCTCCCCCCCCTCCTTCCAGCATCAGCAGCACGGCACATACAAACTAGCATCTGCAGCACAGAAAAGACACATTCATTCGTCACGCGCTGCAGCCTTCAATCAAGGGAAGCTGAGGCCCAAGTAGGAAAAAGCTGTCGGGAAAAACTTTGTCTACACTAAGCTTCTTTGTGTGCGCAGTTTTCATTAACACACATCAGGCTCCAAAGTCTTCCTTTGCCCGAAGCACAACATATTGTTCACACACGCATACATACATACATGCATGCACCGAAAACAACTCCTTGGTGGTGCAGAGGGCGGGAACCCCATCTGATCTCCAAAGATTCCTGAGCTGCAAAACCTTAAATATTTATGGACTTCAACTGAAATGCTCACGCTCAGACTCACAAGAACAGAGGACAAGGAGAGCTTTTGCCTTTCCCTAACTAAATTAATCACACCAGGATAAACATGACAGAGCAACAGAGTTCACCTTTCCATAAGGAACAAAGCACTGAGATGAATCCCCCCCCCCCCGCTGGGTATAACCGAGGGTGGGGTGGGCTTTACAGCGCATTCATAGCAACATAACAACTTTGTGATTAATTAACAATAACTGTGTGTAGAAGCTTTTCATGTGGTGCATTTTGAAAGTGTCTACGAGGAACGTTGGGGAGAACATTTTAAAATGAGAGCAGCTGGTCTCAAAGTAACTCACTGCAAATGTTACACCTGCACAAACCTCTATACATTTTATTTATATATATATACTATATATATATATGTCATGTGTCACTCACGTCCATAGCTGTAACACCCAACTGACTGACGGCAAAAAGAAGCACAGGGAATGGAATTTCAAACATCATTTAGGCTCGTCCTTCACTATTTTTCCTGACCACCTCTTCCAGCCACCAGTCGTTGACACGCCTCATGCTTGAGCACACGTACTGTAGGAGCTCCCAATGTGGCAGAAATGCCTGACGAAGTGAATGGTAACGATTAAGTAGTGATCACAACTCCAGCTATTTGAAATCATCCACATTTTAATAAATTCTGAGGAGCTAAAATATCCACAGTTCTGCTCTCTGTCATGCATTAATCTCCACAGCAGAAAGATGGCATCTTGTACACATTTCAAACAGTGAAATTGTCCCACCAACGTCACCAATTTGAGCCCTTCCCACAGATATTATTTAATTTAATTTAATACTTTAGCTTCTGGATTTCATCACCGACTTCTGTGCATGCTGTCCAGATTTTAGTTTCCTTTCACCCTCATATGAGTTTATATATCCAGGAAGTTATGCGGTGCATCTATTTGTAGCATGTAGTGCACAAGAGCTTTTTGCATTTTCCTCTGCCGAGGAGGAGAAAATCAGGTTGTCTTTTCTAAACCAGCTCTCCATAACCTGTATCACACTCTGCAGATGCGAGGCTTACAAGAAGGGGGAGTCATGGGTAAGCCTGACTGTAAAAAGTGTGCCAAAAACAAGCTAACTAATCAATAAAGCATAATATTCTTTAAATATCCGAGCATGCACTGGTCCATGATGCAGCTCTGTGTTATACAATCCCTACTGCACAGTCATAAGGCTGCATCATTATTTTCAGCTTAAATCAATCTGATGATTAATTTTTCAATGAATTGATTCATTAAAATAGTGAAACTCACAATTACCTTGTGACCTTCAAAGTGCTTGTTTCTCTCTAGTTCAGAATCACATAGGACAAATGCAGCAAATCAGTTGGAAAATGCATTCATTGATTATCCAAATGTCAACACAAACATTTCCCATTGTCACCAAATGTCCAAAGTAATTAATGGAGTCCAAACTGTGTATTCACTTATAGAAGAATGTGTGTGTGTGGAGCAGCAGCTGGACAGGTTGCATTAAAAATAGGCCCCCCGAAATGTCCATTTTCAGTATAATTTGATAAGTGAATGTGAGCCGAGCCTAAAAATGACTGCTTGCATTATTAATCGCCACCTCGCAGGCCTCGATGAGTCGAATCGTTTTATCATAATGTGTGAACTTCAGCAGAATGAACAGAGCAGGTGCAAGGATGGTTCGATGCCTAAGCGTGCAGCATGTGACCTGACTTCCCATCTATTAGTCTGGGAAGTTAAGCATCGACAGATTTAAAAAAAAGGGAAAAAAATTAAGACTATTACAGAGAAAAGCTTTTACGCGGATAATAAGACAGCGCTGGTTTTTACGTTTAACTATGCGTAAAATGTGCCAAAGCATGTCTGGAGACGGTTCAAACCTGCTGCAAGCCGGACTCAGAATATTTGCAACTTGTATCACATCAGCATAAAGACGCTGTCCTCCGGTAATGATGCTGTGAAAACTTACATCGATGGTTGCGACGCTTCCCCTTGTACATGGTCATTATGTACGGGTCCAGCTTTGCGCTCTTTCAGATCCGCTTTCAGATACCAGAGAGGACACAGCGCGGAGGGACCTGGTGCTGCTGCGAGACTTTGTGACCAGATATAAATTAGCCCTTCAGACGGAGGCGCTGGGTCGTACCATGCTCGGAGACGGGAGAGGGGAAGAGGGGGGGGGGGGAGAGAGAGAGAGAACGGTGCGTCTCATCCCGCACAAGTGGAGACCGAACCATTTATAACTGGACTAAATAAGGAAGCAAAAATCTCAAACTGTGGAGAAGAAATAGTCACGACTTTTCTCTCACGATTCAGTTCGGTCAAATCGAACCTTACATCACATTATTATTGAGGAATATCGTTCTGTTTGGATTCACTGATTCTGTCTTCTTGTTGGTTTGTACATTTGGCATTTTAACCTCATTTTATACCCATAAATCATAAAGCTTCTGTCGAACTAGAGCTAAATGCACCACAACACAAAATGATCCTACAGTCAAGATCACTTTTTTTACAAGGCTGTTATTGAACTTTTATTTTCTTCTTCCACCCGTAGACGGATATGTGTAAAAATGCAATTTATATCATCGATTACTTGCTGTATACTTATCTATTTCAACAAATAGTCATGATTGGGCCTATTAATTTAAAAAATATATAAATAATTGCTTAATAGGCTACTAGACTGCACTGAGAGAGCCCAAACTGTCCACCAAGGTATCTCAGGTTAATCATTATGTCATTGTCCCTAAAAGCCATGGTTCCATGATACTTTGATTCCCCATAATGTGACTCCCTTGACCATAAAAACCTGCCCCTAGAATCTGGATCACATTGGTATCATTATTAGTTTGATAGTTATTCAAGAAAGATTTTCCTCGAATTTGGCACCAAACTGAGTCGGAACCGTTTCAGCGACAGTTTGATCTTAATTCAAGTCTGTATCATTATTATGTGTTATGTCACAGTGGTGAATTTTCCATGAGCCCTATAAATTTAAACATTGAGGATCAGCAGATCCGGATCAGACTTTAATATAGGCTAAGAAAGCAAAATGCACTCAATATTCTACAAAAAAAAAAGCATTAAATTCATTCAGACTTTCTGTTGGGAAATCTTTATTTCATGCTATCAGAAAGAAGACCAAAGCATGAACTCAAGTGTCTGTGACCTTCAAGGGGACACCGTCTCTTCCTTGGTCTCACTACAAAGCAGTGATAGATGCTAAGACGAGAGGGAGGAGGTGGCATCCAGCAGCAAAACCATTCCCCACCTTAATACTGATTAAATCTGATCATTATCTTACTCCATATGAGCATACAGTACAGTGACGTTGGCACTAAAATAATATTCAACTCCCTCCACAACCTCTGGGTGTACTTGAGAAAAGGTGCATCTCATCTTACTTGCAAAGGGGATTGTGTTGCTAAGGAGACACGGATAAGGATCCGGCCTGGATGTTGATTTTGTGCGATTCGTTCCATTATATTCAGTAAGCAATTTCAGGCCGGGGTGAGAGGGGGGATGCTATCCCCCTTGCTGAAATAACCAAAGTGTATTCCCCCTTGTTTATGTGCTGTCCTCCCTCACAATCCCCTGATCTGCCTGACTCATTGATACTTTAATTTACTGAGGTTTGTGCATATTTTACTTTAACATCAAAATTTGTTTTAGAATGTGTAATGAATGTAAGCAGCATGGATGCCAGGGCAAAGCTACGATGCTTACTTTTTAAAATATAAAAGCCACCAACTCAAAGCATTCGCATTTGATGACCTCAACAATCCATGGCTCCAATTGGGCCATCGGGCCGTTGAGAATCCACAAATCATCAGCCAACTGTGTCACATTTCTGTTGCGTGGGTTGAGTAACAACACTTTTTGGGGCCAAGATGAATTGTGCAAGGAAGACAAACAACTCTGAAAGCAAACGAGTAGCAGTGGAAGGCGCAGGAATTCAATCAATACCGCCCGCCTCTGAAATCGCTGCTGCTCTCACATGCTCTAAAATGACAGATGGTTTTCTTCGTGCTTTTACTTTGAAACTTCTAAAAGATGATATTCCTCAAAGTTTATCATCTGAAAATCAAATGGGATCAATACAGAGGATATGATTACTGGTTCAAGCACTGGGCTATAGGTCAAAATCAATTTTTGTGGAATAGATTTTTGCACCATGCTGGTTGCTGATGGTACATTTTCACACCTTCTTTTTTTCCTCATCGACAGTTTCAATGTGAAAAATGTGTATTTCACATATAGATCAGTATAGCAGGGACATCTGGTGTCCATGATGGATTAATACAACAAACAGCCTGCAGGATACAACAGGAAGGATATCGCCTGCACAGCAGAAAATGCAGACATTTGAATCCTTCTAAATCAATACTCTTTATGCGCTTCACTTTGTGACTAATTCATCTCAAAAGTTAAAAAAAAATAAAATAAAAAAATTACTTGACACAAGGCCAGCTCTGTTTGATGCTCCCACCTAACCGAAGGCCTTTTTGAATAAACATTAGGCTGAATAATCTCCGAGCAAAGCCAGGCTCCTCTTTTCATTTTCTTTTTTCATTTTCAGAAATATGTAGGTGCTTTTGATTAAATGCCCCTTTTGTGAAGCAGGGTCAGGTTTGGCAGCCTTTTGGTTGGAGGAAACGGCAGCAATTCTTTTCTCAAAATTCTCATGATGTCTCTTGTTAGATGTGAAATTTAAAAGAAAAATACTCTGCATTTCTTATGTTTTATTGTGAATATCTCAAACCTACAACTGAACCTGTTCGATCTTTGCAGGTTTGGCTATAATAATATTCACTCTCTCGATCAACGTAATTTCCGCGAGGCTATTAAACCAAGTCTAATTAATACTTTGGCATCAAGATAGCTTTGTAGCGTCTTTCAGCTCATTGTCTTGGTTTTGTGACCCACAACTTGCTTTGTTTCTCTCTCAACACTCTCATAAAGATATTTCCCGCTATACCAGGCAACTGTTTTTCATTAAAAAAATCCTCTAAAAGTCCACTCTGCTCTACCTGCATAATCACCAAATGGCAAAGCAACTATCAGCTAAACATAAAAAGAGAGAGAAGAGAACTTAATAAAGGAAAATGGAAGAATTTGACCAAAAAAGGTATAAAAAAATCCAGATCCAGGCACTCAGAGTAGTTTGAAAAGTTAAAAGATTTTTATTTCAGTGGGCTATAAGTCATTAAAAACACCAATGCATGTCGGGTTATGCCTTCTTCAGGGTGTGGAGACACAAGGAAGCAAACAGAGTAATAATAATAGTTGCAATCATCTCAGGTGTGACTGAGTGCATCCATCATTTTCTTTCAGCCTCCAGGGGCAACGGTGAGCATATGGTTAGTTCTCTCTCTGGCCTCTAGGGGCATCACATTAAAAAGCAACTAAGAAAGTCACACAAGCTGTCTCCAAACAGCGAAACATAGTGGAGAATTTAACAGCTATAAAGAGTCAGAAATGCTCCTATAGAAAACAGAGTTAAGAGCAAATAAAATGGACTAACATTCATGTGGGGTTGTATCTAAAGAGCTGGTAATACTGTAAAAAAATAAGTGAACATGGTCTCCAAAATCTCAGAAACATGCATGATGAACTCTTAATATGTAAAGCAGACAGAATTGCTAATGATCCATCTCATCCACTGTACAGTGGATTTGAACTTTTACCCTCAGTGAGATGTTATAGATCATCGATGGCAAATAGAAATATCTATAAGAAATCCTTTGTTCCAAATGATTCTACCTTTGCAGCAGGTCAAATAGGATCAATGAGAGTTGTGTTTTATTTCTTATGAAGTGTATGCTGAGATGACGGGTGTAGTGTCATTTAGTGAATTGTGTTTTTTTAAAATTTTTGATGATCGTGTGTACTGTGTTTTTTACATCAAGCTTTTACGGTGAAACCGAAGGCAAATTTCCACATTGTGGATAATAAAGTTTTTGTATTCATAATGAAAATATTCCACTGCCTCAGGTGATCGTAATACTCCTGCAGTTTGGTTCAAATGACTAGCCTGTCTAAATCCCTCCTGTCTATGTGTAAGCAAGAGAAAATGGGCACATATTCCACAAAAGAACAAAATGCTGTCATCACTGCTAGTAATATATTGCAACCTCTCTGAGGCAGGCATCGTTATTTCCCCTCCTACATACACAGTCAAATCCAGTTAAGAGAATTTCCTGTGTGGTTTCTTGGTGAGGAGGACAGACTGAAGATTGAGGCTATTTCCATAAGAATATCCATCGTTTCTAGCAACCTCATAAAAATCTCCGAAGCACAAAGACCATCATTGCCCTTCTTAAGATTCAGCGTGCTTCTTCGAGGATGTATAACGCAGCAACCCCCCCGTCCACAAGTGCTCAGCATTCTCTGCTGCCATTCGAGACACACTCCCTGTTAACAAATGACCCTCATTTATCGCTGAGATGGAGGGATGCTGCAGACGCCCACGGGGAGGATTTTCCACATGATGGATATAAATCTGCTCAAGCCATCACATCTCATTGGCCTATGACTTACAGCCTCACTTAGCTCATTAGACAGACACTGCTTTTGGCACTGAGTAATTGCAAACGTATCTAGCCTGTCAAGAGCTGCAGCTGTTTAGCAGTCTGTGACAGGATATCATCTCTCTGTGCTATTCTTACAAAGCCTGAATGACTCATTTGATTTAATTCAGTCTGATATGACTTGAATACCATCAAGCTAAAGGTGACAGAATAATTTTTTTTTAAAAGTCTGATGAGATAAAAGAAGCTCCATCAGGCTCAAATGGTTCAGTTTCTATTATGAACCACACATAATGTTCATTTAAATTAATGCATTCACAGTGAAAACACTGAAAAATAATGCCTTATCCACCCTATTTAAAAAACAGTCCACATTCTTGCCTTGTTAGCAGTTTTTGTATGCATGACTTTCTTTCTTTACTTCTCCAAGTGTTTGTATGCAAATTACCCTCAATTAGTGAGCTATGAGGGATCGCTTTACTCGGGGGGGAAAGTCTGGAGATATTATAAAGGCATCCCATCTGAAAAACGATGAGCTTCCCTCTGGTTCTGACTGCAAACCAAATCTTGGAAGTAAAATTGCACACTCAAGTGGAGAACAGGCAGTATGACAGCGATGGCTGCTCCAAACAGAGACTCAAAGGCCACATTCATATCTACACTAATGGATTTATGTGTTACTCTCATATTATTTGTGGATTTTCTTTATAAACCTCGGCGACAGACTGTAGTGATGGTCTCAGATTGGACCACTTAGAGCTGCTGTATAGACAGAGAATGATGAAACAGATGATGATATGCATGGGTGCATTTTCCTTTTTGGCTGATTAAGCCCTACATTTAAATGATCCAATTTGTCAACTGACATTTTTGCTATAATTTGTAGTTGAATCAGATTTTTTTTTATGTTCATACATTATGACTTAATTGTCTGAAATCACAGGAGCATAATGTAAATAGTGTAGACTGGATCTTGCCTTATATAGTGATGGCATTTCTCTATATTTTCCTAAACAAATCATCTGATTAATCAATGAAATGATCAGCAGACGAATCTATGAAAGGGATAATATCTGATGCTGCGTATGTTATCAGGAATTAATTAATTGACGATGCGAAGGCCAAAACCATCCAGAGGACAAAGAAAACAAGAAGAAAACAACAAACAAAGCCACAAGCACCATATAAACCCTATTTTAATAATTCCCCCCCCCCCCCCCCCCCAATATATAAAGGAATGAGTTTCTAAAGGCTGAGCAGAAGAAAATATATTCATCCATCCTCTAATGTTCCTCCGTTTAATCATTTATCTTTTCACTGCACATGAATTACATTTATCCTGCCTACATTCTCTCAAGTAAGACCTCATTTAGTTTTTATTTAGGCCCTAATCTGCATCATCCCTCCCTCCTATTTACTTCCTCTCCCTTATTTTCCTTCCCTCTTCTGTCAGTGACTCCGTTTTGTCTCTCTCTCTCTGCCTCTCTCTCTCCCCCCCCCCCCCCCCTCCATCTGTCAGGGTCAGCAGACTGCAAAGAATCACATTAGCGAGTATTAAAATGTTGAACTAGTCGCAGTCGCGATTCATACAGGCATTAAAGGCTGCCAAATCTAACTCAGCTCAGATACAATCAGTGCCGCGGCAGTTCACCCAGACATCACAGATAATACCAACCACACAGGGTTGAGGGGGTTAGAAGTATCTGATAATGTCTGCTGAAGTAATGGTGTCACAATCGACCGAGCTGCTGCCCACACTGTCAAATGGTTTTAAAAAAAGAAAGGAGGAAGCAAAGACTTCATATTTGATTCCACCCGCTGCACCTGAGATTAACGAGGCTCTGATTTCTATGCCATGGGTTGCAAAAGTGACACCGGTGAAGTACGGAGTGATCAATGGACAGAAGATGACAGATGGCAGAATGTCAGGGCCGGCAGATTAAAAATAGACAGAGATGCATATACTCTACATCTGTAATTGTGAGTGTTCAGAGGACTGAATGTTAGCAGTCTTCTCCCTGTAGTATCAAAAGAACCTCTGTTAGCACTTACTCCAGTGTTTCTGTCGTTCTGTCAAAGCATCAGCATGAAAAGAGTCAAACATCAACGAGGAAACAGAAGCAAACATCACACACTTTTACTAAATTCACATTTTACTGATGCTCGACTCATATTTAAGAGTCGCCACCATCTGCATGTATGTGTGTGTCAAACAAAATTCAATATAACACCAAGGATGACCTGGAAATACATTTAATTTTCATTATCAGAACCACATCAATCTAGTAACACATTAGAACCTTTTTCCCCCCCTATCAAGCACACTTTAGCAAAGAAAATCACTAACAACAAGCAGCACTAATTAATATTTCTATGTCATGCGGTGCACAATTATACACACAAATCATATGCTGCATACAGCAAGATGCAAAACCTGTATGATAACTAATTCAACCTTAAAGGTGCCTTTTTTTAAATTTCTACATGGTTAACTCATTTTTTCTAACTCCTACTGTATGTTTTGTATAGGGAAATAATCTCTACCCATATGTACAAACACCTCCTCTTGTCTCCTGAAGGGGTCGCTGTTGCACAAACACATTGCAAAGCTTGCATGGTGCTTTAACAGCTGCACAGGCATCAGTTTCTGCATAGAACATACAAATATCTGCAGAGAAGAAATGACAGAAAATCAACTTTTATTGGCAGCGGTTAAGCAATCATCTTATACATATGTTTTTATCAAAATATTGGAAGAATCATTTATGGTTTGGTCGTCGTTGTGTGGAGCTTTGACAATATGGAAATGTGTATTTCCTACTGGAAAGATAATATATAGTGTATATTCACTAGGCGTCACATAAAGAGGATGTGACTGTGGCCACAAGTAAACATCTACAGGATGGTAATACATGCTAACATGTCATGTAACTGTAGCATAAGAGGAAAAGAGTTATGAAGTCAGGAGAATGGCTCAGTTATGTCAGTCACACAGCAGTGAAGGTAGAAAAAATGTAGCTGTATGTAAGGCTGTATTAGCAGAGTATTTAGGAGGTCATTCATGAGCTTATTAAGAAGCTGAAACAGAAAAGGAAGGAATTCCTGTAAAAAAGTTATTTTTATGCCACACTGGGCATAAATAAGTGAGGTATGGCTGTAACTCAATGGGCTCTGTACTGGTTCAGTCCCTAGTGGTAATACCTGCTGAGTACCACAGTGTGGCGCTCACTGACCATAGATGGAAAAAGCACCTTTTTTACAGAAGCTCCTGATCTCATGATTTTCACTGCCTGAGCTGAGGAGACTGACACTGTCCTGACCCGTCAATTCCGTCCAAATTAGCGTTTGAATAAATCTCGCCTTTTTGTTATAATAAGTGCTCATCTCAGGGCCGACGCTCAAGATTCCATCTGACAGGATGGCTCCCACAACTCAGAGTAATGAAGGCAGCCCATCTTCCCCTGTTAGATGAGGTGCATAAATACAGACACAGCTCGTTAATAATTCTGTCACACAGGTTGTCTACGGAGAAGCCGGTGACACACTGTAGAGCTCAGACTCTCTAACTCATCAGCTCCAAAGGCCCAAAAAGGTAGACTATGCTTTGAAAACTAAGACGATCAAGACCTTGGTACTGATTTTACATTACCCAAAAACCCTGCTTTGGATTATTCTTCATTCATCTGTCATTTATTGCATTTAAATTGTGGTTTTCTTGTGTGAACAAATAGGAAACTGTTTTGTATTTACAGACAAATATTCTGCTCGCCAGCATTATTCCTTAGTTATGGAACTTGTTTACCACTTCTTTCCTCCACACCACTAATAAGAATGTGTGAACAAGCTGCAAGGAGTTGTCGAGTTCAGTAATGCACTTCAAACCAGCTGCTGTTTATTGAACACAACGCCTCCCTGTGTGCAGAAAGCTGGTTTTTCTCTTTTTTTTTTCTCCCTCAGAGGAGGACAGCGATGTTTTAGGCTACCTCATCATCAACAGCCACACGTTTGGTCGGGGTATCATCTCAGTATTGTGGGCATCTTGCTGCCGTGTGTCTCTTCGGCTCCAGCGACTTCTGAATTTCACCAAGCGAGGAGGCAGTTCAGCGTTTTAATCAAATCTTCACTTAATGTGCTAAATATTCTGGACACTTTTTAACAAAGAGGCCAATCCAGGAACAAGTCATTTTCCCTCAGTGAGTTCCCCAATTAAATCCATGGCAGCCACAAAGGAAGAGACAGAAAAAGGAGAAGAAACTGAGTTTGAGAAAGGAGTTTTAAGCTTCGAGATAAGTTAAATTGTGCAAAAAATGGCTGCAGAAATCTCACAAATGTTTTGTTTCATCACTGCATATTCAATTAGGCACATGGATCTTTTGTCAGGAACACATTTGTGTCTCTTGGTGGTGGAACTATCCTTCTAACTGCTCCTCCGCTGTGCAAAATAGCACAGGGTTAAGGTCTGAGAAGGCCAAGTGGGCAGTTTTGCCATGCAACAGTGCTCTGAGTACCTTCGGATGGTTATGGCCTGACTGTAAACTGTGTCTGGATGGTGTCGGAAAGGTTACCCTCGGTGTCAGCGAATGCAAAGTGTTGACTGCAATAAACTTGGGGTAGTTAACCGCCATCACGCTCGGCGTGACCTTTAACCGGACGATGGAGCCCGAGGCTGGGTCCCGTCCTCCAACTGCGAGTCAGTACTCTGCGATAACAACTGGATGCCATGATTCAGAAACCCTCAGCTTTGCAGCGTAATTGGCGAAGCAGGCCCTTGTGAGTAAGGGGACGGGGGGACGGAGGAACGAGGTGGGGTGGAGGCAAAGTAGCGTGAGACGGCGAGAAGACGGAAGGGGGACGACATGCAGTCAAATGAGGAAATGTGAGAGTGAAATAAACACATGAGAGAGCAAGAGATCGCTCCGGGCGAGGTTATGGGCTGTTTTTTTAATGTTAGTTTGTTTTTACTGAGCGTCCTCATTCGGGGGGGGGGAGAACACTCAAGTGAGTCTGTCACAGTGATTCTCAATCCGCACACTAAGCGGGAGGGGGGGGAGTCAGAGGGGTTACAATGCATAGCCCTGCGAGCGAGGGTCTGCAGGAGCCCTCAGGGGTCGCAGTAATTATCACTGCATGTGTAATCACGAGTCACAAACCATTACTCACACAATGCTTCATTTGATATCATCTGATTTCTCTTTGGTCATTCAGCCCGAGGTACATATCGACTAATGCAAATGAAGAAACAGACATGACTGACTGGATCAATAATTATGGAGTATTTAAGGGCAGGTATTCCATCCTGGGGGTCGGCCTCTGGCCTGTCGTGAAGGGCTGTCTGTTTAGCTGGTGCTCCACGTAAAGGTTGCACTCGAGTGGTCTGTGTCGTAGCACGGCTGCACACCTGGCAGGAGCAAATTTCTTAATGAAGCGTTATCTCTCTGCATGCACAAGCAGAGTACCTGTAAGATACACGGATCCAACACAAAGGCCTCATTAGTTTAGATACACGTAGCTGGGACTCTTGGAATGTGCTCATAATGTGCTGTTTAATCCTAACAAGCAGGGTGTCAAGTTTGACTTTTTTTGCATTTAAATTTTAAGTTTAGATCTGAAATTCTCTCCTCTCTGCATCTGTGTTTATGCATATAAGCAACAATTATCCAGCTCTGTTCTTCTTCAGTGGCCACCAAAGCCACTTCCCACTTGCTGTCTCCGTTGCTCTCTTTGTCTGTAGATGGATGTAATATTAATGAACACATCTTAGCCAGGATGCTTGTTAGGCTTCGAGCTAATCCTGTTAGTTTGAAGCCTCGCTGGCCACACGGCTCATCTCTCTGGGCTTCCATCAGTTCATCTGCTAACTGCTATAAATGAGGGGACAGAAGCTTCAGGGAGCCTCGGTCGGTTAAAGGAAGACAAATGTAGCCAGGGACTCGGGAGGTGGCTGGTTGGTCGGATGGAAGAGAAGAAGACGGGGATGAAGATGGATGTGTCTTACTGACTCATGGCAGCATCAGGGTTTGACTCTATGAGCGGTGGTTGGGATGGTTACTCCTGTGTTTGGTTCATTGGCATTAAATGATCATAAACCCCACTAGAGTTTGTCTAAAAGTAATTAATAAAATTTTTTTTATCATCATTTGTATTTATTAATTCTTTATTTTTTTATATAATATATTATTTTAGATATTACTTATTTTCTTTCTATACTTTGTGAACTGACTTAAGTATGTTATGCTCCAAATGTCTCTCTTATTTATTTATTTGTTTTGTTTTTTGCAAAACCACCATAAAAAAATGTTCAAAAAAAAAGAAGTAATTCTATTTTTCCTAGATAAGCAGTGAATTTTTCTATTTGCCACAAACTGGGCTTTCACCTTTGATGAAGTTCACAAAATCCAGGGAAAATAACTATAAAGCATTCCTATTGAACAAAAAGACATAATATTTCAAAATTTTCATAAGTCATAATAGCTATGCATGAACAATTATATGTTTGTTTGTTTGTCAAAAAGTCATTCACACACAAAGAGATGTTCAGTTTCTTTTAGTGACTTTAGTTATGTCTGAGAGGTCAGCATGAAGGTTTGAATCCTTTCATCATTTCGATCATTGTGGATAATGTAATCCCCTGGATGTCCTCCAGAACATTCTGTAGTCTATGGAGTGGAGATTACATTTTTCACTTTGGGTATTTTGCCTCTGCTGTGGAGGTAGCTTTCTCTGCTTTGCTCTCACTGGCGTTTGTCATGCCTGAGAATTCAATTTGCAACCTTCCAGAGGACCAGCACATCACCATGCACCATAATGGTGATTTTATATATGATAATACGGGTCATTGATTATTTTGCTCAAATGAATGACATTCATATGACTAAACTATAAGACTAAGTTGAAACACAGACACCTGCAGCCACTACATTCACATAAACTGAAACAGGGTTTCTTTGTGAATTCTACGAGCTTATGCAACACACACACAAACACGCACACACACACATACATACGTAGAAACAACAGAGCTTTCTGGAGCCCGTTGAGTCCTGCGCTCTGACTCCGATTCAAAGCTCAGTGTTTCTCTACCTTCTAAACCCGGGCTTCTTATCAGAGAATTAGCTGCAGTATCCCTCGCCAAAATCTACACAGTAATCCATTTCACTTCGTCCACAGTGTGGCTCGTGCCCCTCTAAAGCGTTTGTCAGAATGCATGCAAGAGAGAGAAAGCGAGGGCGAGACAGAGATGGGGATACAGACAAAGAGACAGACAGACAGAGAGACAGAAAGAGAGCCTGGCAGTCAGGGAAATGTGCTTTCTTGGATTCCTGGGTGGCCTTATTAAAGCCTATTGAATGCACAATGGAAATCTTTAAATTTCCTCTGCATTGTTTCCACAAAAGAAACACCTTCTTATATTCTAAATGCATTACGGCTCAGATAAATCCTTAGCTTGGCTGTACTGTTGATGTTATTGTACATTTTTTTTTTTTTTGAGCCTGCACACTGCTCTGCTCCTGGTGTTATGGATGCTTTTGTGGAGTGCTGGGTCAGGCCAACTGTGCATTCAACGTCCAACGGAGTCTCTCGGAGTGTGATTAATGAGGGAGGAGACGGACAACCAGGGTGCATTCTAATCACCCACAAGGACGAGGAGATACATCGAAAGGAAGAGAGAGAGAGGAAATAAGAGGGCAAATAAAGAAGAACAAATTATGTATTGAAATCACAGCTTGTGTTTGATATTTCCTCTCTCATTCAATTCCTTCCTTCCAAATTTGAATTGTCTGATATCGTTCATCTTGCGAGCACATAGATGCCACACATGAGCACGCACACACCGAATACTCCCACCTCCTCAGAGGCAGCCTAACACGGGCATGAAAAACACAGAGGAGGCCTTATGGAGTTAGCTTTGGCAAAGCTCCGCACAGTGGATCAGGAGGAATTGGCCCATCTAGTTGCATATTGCAATACCCATAAGGCCTCGAACTCATGACTGTTGATGCATCTGAACCTGGCTCTCAAAATGAAGTTACTGAGCTGTGCAGTTATTGTAGACATAGTTGGAATTATCTATGCAAATTTCAATGTGAGCCTGCGAGCCTGTGAATACTAATGGTGAGTGATAGAGAGAATTACAGCAGCCAGGTGGAGAAGATGCAGCAGGATTGGTTTGGCTGGGCATAAAAGAGAAAATCCCCCCGGGGTATTCACTTATAACGTTAAGCCTGTGATATTCAGGGCATTTAAGGAATTGCATGTGTGTTGTAATTTATTCTTCAGCCTCATCTTTGTCTATATGAGTTACATATTGTATTTTTTCCCCCAGAGAAAACCTTAGAACCAATCCAAAACAACAACAGTGAGTCTGGCACAAAGCCTTCCCACGTGTGATTAAGATAAATAGACAGACATTTCAGCAAATATTAAATCTGTAATCGCTCTCTTGCAGATAGTCGAAACCACATATTGTTATTTTTATGAGTGAAACAAAAAACAAATACAGTATAATTAGCTAATTAGTGAGTTTTAGAAGTGTGATATCTTTTCTTCAGTGTTGAGGCTGCTTTAAAAAACACAGTTTGGCTTAGTTAGCCCCTAATTACTTCACAATGGATGAAGTTGAAATACAGCAAAATTGCCCAATAGAGAGGAATCCATTTTGGTTTAGTATGACGACATAGAAAAACTACATTTAAAAACTAGTGAAACTGACAATGATCTAAAAGCACATTTTTACAACACATATTGTACAGCTGTCAACATGGGACAGCCCCAAACTGCACGGAGTAAAAGGAAAACCTTTATGCCATCAAAACCCACTATAGGAGTTCTCCAAATATTCTAAAGTGGCATTGCATCAACTGTATTTTGCCAGTCATCAAAAACAAACTATTCAGGAAAATAATGGTTTCTCAGATCTAACATATGCTACCAGTAGGGGTATTTTTTTTACACAAGAACACAAGTATTGTAGGCTCACTACAAGCACCCCTCTCCTTCTACCTGTTCCTGCTCAGTCGTCTCCTTCTTCCCGTTATAGTTCATTTTGTGCGCCCTGTGCTCCTCGCTATATGCATCATATTGGCCCAAAACAACGATTGATTGCAGTGCCGCTGCCTTTGTAATCCGCTTAGGATGGATTTGGCATCTAAATTACTTTATTATTTATGTTCCTTACTCTTGCCAATTCCATTTGGAGGCAGTATGATTGGTGATCCATCACACATTATCCTTCATTGTGGTCATTTATATTGTAATGGGATGGACCTTCACCATGAAACTTCCAGGTGGATGGAAATGCAGATCCCCTTTGTGAGGGTCAGGCTGCTCAAAACAAGAGCCAACAGAGGGGAGACTATCGGGTCTGCTAGCTTCCAGACAGACTCTCCAAAGATGTTGCTTGGTTGCACTCTATCTACCATTAACCTCTCACTCCTGTTCTCCTTCTCTCCTCTGCTCCCAGGTTGCTCAGCAGCTTGTGTTTTCATACACAGGCACAGATGTTGTCTTTCATTGTCCTTTTCCGTCAGGATTTCAATCACCACCTGTCAGTCACATCTGCGGCCTACAGGCACATAGGGCCATAGTTGAAACAACCACATCTTCAGATAAGAAAAACAAGAAAACAGGGATCCTCATCTAACCATGTAAAGGGAGAGAGTGATATGCGTCACAAAGTATGTGGCACAAATAAATCAAAGGAGCGCTACAATCATAACTCTTTTCAAAAACCTGCGTTTCAGTTTAGATGCACTATAGAGCACTGGACGTTTAGATAACATGTCAATTAGGAGCAGCATATGATATTTGATACTGGTGGTGGTGGTGGCGGATGACTCCGCTGAGACTGAGGCTGAAGAGGCTGATGAAGTTGGTGAAGAGTGGGAGGCCGTCAGGAGGCGGAGACTGCACTTGACAGCAGCATGAATGAACTAGAGGTACAGTACAGAGAGAATCATATTCAAACGGACAAGATGATAGGCTAACAATTAAGGTGCGTCACTGAGCTATTGAATAGATGTGACCAGCTGATGTGAGGAGCTGATGTTCATCAGTTAACAGCCCCAGACAATGACAGCAGGCAATTGAGAGTGAGCATGCATGAGAGATGTGAATGAGAGGATGATATGAGAAAAAAAACTGCCGCAAAGGTCTGCAAAGAAATGGTCTTTCCGAATGAAATTTCACTCGAGCATCATACGGTTTATATACCAGTGTGCTGTAGGCCTATACATGTAAATTTAGAGACTCAGCAGTAGCATGTTCAACTTTTCTTTTTGCATGCTGGGACAGCTGAGGGCAAAAATCTGTCACTCTTTATCTCTATGGCAGCCCACTGTGTCCTCTGAAGAGTGAGGCCATAGAGATGCAGCAGATATATCTCAGTGGGTGAAGATGGAAACTGCTCGGATGCATTTTAGGTTCATGGATGCCAGCAATCATCATGTCACTGTCTCACGAGGAAGGAAGAGCCAGAAGGAAGAGATCACACAACAACAAAAGTAAGATGTGGAGAAATGTGTACTTATTGTGCTTTATTCAGCAACAGAGCGTCTGAAGTGAAATTTAAAATAGTTTGAGGGCCAAAATTAACAGGTTTGTTCATCACACTGGTGATTTTAATTATTTTGGCTAATTACACCTGTTCAAAACACTGCCACAGTGCTAGTTTGAGCTATACAAGTTAGAGGGTTTATTTCCAACACATGTTCACTACCAACTCATTAAATACAACTCATCCAATACAACTCATCAAATACAGCAGCTTGGTCAGTGCTGCAACTTTCAGTTCCTCCTGAAAGTTGCAGGCTCAACGTCGGGGACTGATACTTTAAGGGAAATTTGCAGGAAACTATGTTGCCCTACAAAGGCAAAGTGCAGTATCTGCAATTTTGCCAAAATTAACTTTTTTTGACCCGATCAAAAGCGCCGTATCTTCTCTTCAATCTGTTAGAGCGTCATTGTTCTAGTGCTGCATTTTCCAGAGATATTTGGGTTTTTATTTATTTTTTTGATGCTTACACTTGGTGAGAGAAAAACACAAAAAGCTATGTTTCTCAGTTTTTGCAGATACTGCACTTTGGCTTTGTAGGGCAGTATGATGATTGGTAAAAAATTGCAGATAAGTTGCGGTGATATGGACAAAATTGAAAGGTAGTTCAGAATGTAAGGAGATTGGATAAATTAGCATTAATTGCTGTTATCGCGAAATCGCAATTTCCTGAAGGGACAGTCTATTTACCCTCTAGAGTAAGTTTTGCAAGTGCACAGCTCCATTATCAAGTTAACAATGACAAATTGGCGACATCTGGTAAGTCTTTCAAAATAGACAAAAATCACATAGTGAGACCTATTATGCAACTGTTAACATTGTGAAACAGTTGTGTTTTCTTTAAGTTAGGTATAAGAACAAAAACTAATTGGTTAAGTTCAGGGAAAGATTTGGTTTTGGGGTAAAATAAGAATGTTAACTTTTGTCACTAAAGTGCATCTGCATTTAATTTTTCGTGAGGCTCGTTTAAAACAAAGCAACTCACTCTGGTCCTGACTTTTCTCGCTCTTTATACTCCTACACTAGAGAGGCGCTCCTATAAATCACAATTAGTTGACATTATATTGCTACAACGCCACGTAGAAAATGGAAAAGCTAATCACAGCTGCAAAACATTAAGCCTTTTTTTTTAATGCTGGTGGTTCACCTTCAAGTTTCTAAATTTTACAGGTCAACACCCACGGATTAATGTTTTGATGTATCCTATCATTTCCAGTCTAAAACACTACATGCTATGGATATTTGTATACTTAATATTATTGATTAGGATGCCGTCTGTGTTTGAATGAGTCAGCACCATGGAGAAAGAGATAATAAAGGAGATGATAATTTCTGCACTGCAAGGCTTGAATATCTGTGTTCGTATGAAGTGCCTTCAGAGACATTTCTTCACACTTGTAACCCTGAATTGCATTGAGACTTTGCACTTGCGCCATTCAGAATACCATTAAATGCACTGCTATTTAATTGCCGAGCTGTGCTCACGATCCTGGATATGATCTCATAAACTCCTATTCATATTTGATAGGTTAATGGAGCATCCATTTTTCTACTCAGTGGCGTGGGGAGGAAGGTACTTCCAGCTGGGTTATACTAAAGATTTTGCATGCCTCCTTCAGCTGTTTCTCATCCATGTGCACACACAGTGACAGTCTCATCTTCTGTGGTGGCAGCATTCTTTGACCCTTGCATTTGTGTAACACTGAGTGCACAGATTAGTCGTCACCAGTGTGACTGAGCAGCTGAGGTTTATCTGTGCAGTCCCAGTGCGATGTGATTATTCCACTGACCTCCTTTCCAGACACCACTGCCAGTACAAAAATCCACGCTTTCCACAACAGCGTGGTCTGCTTCTTTTTATACCAGTGATGTTTGTCACATCAACATATTTCACTTCCACTGCCTTTAGTAAGACAGCGATATTACCTTACCACGAGATGCCATGTCTGAAATTGAGGTGCAATCAACTTCAGGTAATAGCGCTTTAATGAAAACATTTTCTAACAGGAAGATGGATACTTTAGCGGAGGTCATTTCTTAACTCCAAATAATTACATGATGGATTCATTTCTCCGCCATGTTAATATAATAAGCATCAGCTTGGGAGGATGAGACCGAGGCTGTCCTTAATTGTCAATTAGGGATGTATCTCACAGTCATACACCCGCCACATGACTTATAGATTGAGTGACAAGGGCAGGATTGTCTTGCTGCGAGGTCAGTTTGACTTGAACTCTGTTGTAATGAAAATGTTTCCGACTCTGTTTGCTTTCTCATCTACACGCATGAAGTGATTCAAATGATTTAGAGAGAAGTAACAAAAAAAAATCTCCAAAACTATTGTTATGGATATGCTATGTGCTCAGTGATGCCTTTGGTCCTGGCTGCAGCTTTTAATAACTTTTTGTGCTTTTCTACATATTCACTAACTACAACATCCGCAATGCAAAATAACAAACTAATGAAAGGCTTAAAGAGCAATATCACATTACTGCCATTAATCAAAGCAAAGAAAGCCCTTCACGGGATTGCCATTTGTTTGTGTGAACCATCATGCAATGATAGAGATGCACAACATGTTTCATTTTTTTTTTTGCCATTATTGCTAGTGATAGGAAAATCAGATTTTAGAGTGAACATCTCATAAGTGTGGAAAGTGTGGAACATCTATCCAAATCATTAACGTCCATCATCATCTAAAAATAGGAGAGCAAATTAAGAATCCACTGAAGAAGAAGTCGAGTCGGTGGAGAAGTAAATATTGGTGGTGTTGATGTTAAGACTGATAACCTGTCTTGTTGATGCATAATGATCATGATCAAGTTTTATTCTGCACTTAAATTATGTTACAGCTAATATTCATTGACACGGGAGTTAACGGTCTATTATTTTCACTGGGCAATGCCCTTGAATTGGGATTGTTTACCTCAGTTGTTTTCATTATCATTTTCTTTCACTATCAACCTGAACTACCCCGAGGATACTTTATAATGGAGTGGAAGAGTGTATGAGCAGCTTGAAAGATCAGCTTCAAGACAGAGGACAAAACAGGTGCTGCTGAAATGTTCATGAATACACTCCATACCAAAAGCACTACTGAACCAACACTCCCTAAGATTGGACACATCGCTAATGCATCAGTTAGCACATTATAATAAAGTGAAGCTAGCACTATTAACAAACTCCACTTTTACCCTTGTGTCCACTTGTTCTTGTCCACTTCTGCTGAAGAAAACATTGTTATTGTCACTCCCTAATCACTGCTTAGTGGGAGTGACCAGGTCAGAACCGACAAACAGTGCTATTTGGGCTTTTTACTCCCTGGCTCTGATGTTCCTTTGTTGAACCATCAAACATGCATCTCCATCTCCATCTCTATCTCCATCTCTAGGCTAGTTACTGGCTAGTTATTATTGTCACGCCCCAATTTCCCACTGGATAAGCTTGGTGTATCACTGTAGGGAGTGACAAAGTCGGTCTAAATGCCAAATATCAATTCTGCACATATTCTGCATTCACATAATCATTTGTTTCTGTTCCACACTTTACTTCTGTCATGCACTGCTCCCTTTGATTATCTCCTGGTGATATGTTTAACTGTGTAGCGTAATGACTGCAGGTGATATTTGTACTGTGTGCACTCTGGACCCCAGTTTCAATAGCTGGAAAACCAAACACATTACAAAGACTTTAATCAAAAGGTCTCTTGCCTGCATGCAGCATTATCCAGCCATGATCGTCACGATCATTATAAAATGATGTCTTAGAGCAGTAGTGTCTAAAAATGTGCTCTGCTGTGTCTTTGCTACTCATCTCTACTGGCTTGACAAAGATGTTTTAATGCAATTAAGGCGCAAGATGATTCCCTTCACAGACAAAACTAATTCTGATTGAGCAAAACAAAAGTTAATCCATAATATTTCACAGTCAATTTCCACAAAAACAACCGATTGCAGAGTGAATGCACTGAGAAAATCAATGCTTGAACAGCATATTGTAGCTGTGATCCATGCCACTTAACATTCTACTCTGCTCAAGTGGTCACAAGTTGCTTCTTCGTACAGGTAAATGTTAAAATTAGATGAAGTTCAGATTCACTATTGGATCACTTAACAGATCCAGTCGGGATTTACTCCAAAACAGCGTGACAACAAACAGACACTTCAGCATGAAGGAGAGGCAACTTCCGAAGTCTGAGAGATGCTTCAGGCGTTTTGTGTTCTTGAGAGAGACCATCCATTCCTCCAGCAAAGAACTGGCTTTAACAAAACATTAAGCATTTGAAGGGGAAAGTTTTTGGGGAGTGCCTCATAGGCCGTATCTAATTGGCCCTCCATGAGTTCATAATGCCGTCTGAATGCAAGCAATACATACATTTCTCACTAAAGAGAGACAAAGAGGAAGCAACTAAGACTCACCAAGAGGCTGTCCAGCGATGACTCGAGTGTTTTCTCCCGCCACTGCTGCTCGAGCGTTCCTCTCATTCAAATACTGTACGAAGGCGTAACCCTTGTGCACAGAGCAACCCACTATCTTGCCGTACTTGGCGAAGATGACTTCAATGTCAGTCTTCTTGACAATAGTTGTGTTGAGGTTTCCAATAAAGACTCTGGAGTTGAGGGAGCGTGGGTCATTCTTGTTGGTCACGTTGCTGGTCTGGGTTTTACCAGTCATTCTCCTCCTGTTGCCCTCCTGGGAACCAAACAGAGGGGGGAGGAGAGGACATGGCTTTAAAGGTTTCGGACAAGCCAATTCTCTAGGTCTCCAAAACACTATGAAAGTCTACAATATTAAATAGATGACACTAAGATAAAAATGCCAAAGTCATTTGGAATGTACACAGTACACATACAACCAACCTCTCTTTTTAATTACCCTTGCAAGACTTTTACATGCAACGTACCTAGCCAGCTAACAAGGTAAGCTGGTTTGTGAGCTGGAGTTTATTTGGTTATCTCATCAGTGTTTTTATTTCAAAAATATTTCTCAGAGAAATCACAGAATTCTAAAGAACAAGGTGGTTCCTCTTCACAGAAGCTAGCTAGTTAGTTTTCTTCTTCAGTTTTCTCTTTAAAAAGAGAGGGCTGCAATTGATTGGTTGAGGTCATAATGGCCGAAATAAAATGTGACATGACATAAAAGTCTAAAACAGACTTGAAAATGGCATTTTTAAAAATAAATTACATAAGGTAAGATAAGAAAACCAATTTTTGGCTAATTTGTAGGCTAAATTTTACTCTATCATATGCAAATTAATTTAATTATGTCTTATTTATTCATCTAATACTAAATACTTTATTTATTTATTTTCATTTTGCCTTTATTTAACCAGGAAGTCTCGTTGGGATTAAAAATCTCTTTTACAATCCCACGTATTAAAATGCAACAAATACAACACGTTTGGCAAAAATCCACAAAAAAACAACATAGTGGCCTCTCAAGAAAAACATGCACATTTCTCCATCATCACATTCTTTATAAGCTTTGCCGGAATCTTCTGTTGGAATCTACATTAATGAATTTAAATAGACTTTTGTTGATGAAGGTTTACCTTGTTTAATTTATGTGCAATGTCATTGGCCAGGCAAATGCTTACCTAAGGCACATTTCTTTGCACGGTTGAAATGCTACCGCTGGATGGCTGAGTCGGTGAATTAAAAGCAGCAACAACATTTGAATATCACAGCCCTTTCCTCTGCTTTGTGAGAAACCAAACACTGTCGCTGTCAGTGGGAAAGCTTTGCTATCTCAATACCCATATTGTTGCATCCCTAATGCTTTGTGTGCCGTTTCACTGATCACAGAAGGCGTAGGCTGTAATTCATGTTACACTTCTATTCAGACTTTTTTTGTGCTGTCAAGTGATCGGCGTACATTAGCTGCAGCTTTTGTGGTCCTCCTTCCATGCAATTATTTCTAAGTGACCTTTTCATAAACTGGATGTTAGTTTTTATGAAAGATGACTGTGCTGCATGATCAGGGGACTCATATCTCCCACAGAAAGGATGCACTATTGAACTATTCAAGTTCTACATTTAATAACCGTTAGGGTGGATACACATATCGATCCCTCACATTTCTCTTTATCCTGTCGATTTCCCTTTTTACCCATGTACATACTTTCATTTCCGTAGCTGCGGAAATCCCAGCTTTCATTACAGCTTACATCCAAAAAAGGACTGCGCTTTGTAAATTGAATAAAATTTGTGAAGAAAACAATACATACAATATTTAACTCCCTGAGTCTCTGTCCTTGACACACAGTGATAGCAACTATTCAATCCTCAGTAAGTAAGATTAGTAACCAAGGTAACACTATCATGTGGAGACACTTAATACAAAACACATTTATTCATTAGCAATCCTTTTTTTTTCTCCCTTTCTCAAACTTAATTTCCCATTTGAAGAAGCTATAGATTACAGCTCAGCCTGCCTGATTTGACACAGCGCGGCTTCAGTATCTTCATAATTACATGACATAGTTTTATGGTGAGGTTATATACTATAATGGGTTTGTTCAGCTAATTATAGCATGGCATACGATTATGCTGAAAATAGAGCGAGAGGATGGGATTCACACGATGAGTGATGGCTGAATTCCATCACAGAGTGGGTTATTCTGTGCCTACAGTATAGGTAAAGTGGGGGGGGGGGGAAACGTCCACCTGTCCAGGAAATACAGGAGCATCCGTGTGTTTTCCAGAACGGAGATTCTCTGTCAGGCATCCATTACACCTGAGACTGAGGATCATGCTCAACATTCAGCAACTCATTCATGGATAAACACATTATTTCACTCGGCAGCACATGCATTTTAACATCACCTCACCTGCAGTATATTCTATTCACTTTTCCTTGACAACTCCTGGCTCCTATGGGCTCACTGTTTAGACTGCTGCATTGGTGTGTGTTGTCACTGTGTGGAAATAAACTGCTGCTCGCCATCTCTCAAGTGGCCTTGGCATCTATCAGCAGTGGACACTGAAACTTAAGCGGCGCAGGCACACACATACGAGCTCAATGATTATCTAATGGTAGTTTAAACCCAGAGTCTGACACCCTTCCTATATTGATGTTCATGAACAGGTCATAGGGAAGATGACAAATCAGAGTAGAAGCATTTGATTGCGTCTTTTGTCAGATAAAACAGTCACAGAGGCCTTTCACCGCTCCTTATGTTATATTTCATGTTGTATTCTCTGTTTTTTTTTCTTCTTCTTCAGAGCAGGACGCTAATTTATTCCATCAGTGGCTTTCCTGCTGACCTTGTGGTTTAGTTTATTTACAACCCCCATTAAGCTCCTCATCCTGTAAGGTGATAGCGTCATGAGGGGGATAAGTGACAAGCTGCAACCCAGAAATGTAGTTTACAGACTGCTTTTAGTGGGGGGGGGGAAGAAAAATCATGATCTGGTGTTGAAAGCAAGCTTTTTAAAAATTATTCCAGCTTTCAGTTCTGCCTTTTTTGTCAGAGAAGAGCAGAAGAGGGATCTTCTGCCGTGTCAAAGAAAAGGTGTCGCATTTTTCAAAAATGCATTGTCTCATTTTATAGCATTACAGAGAATACTGGCATGCCCCGCATCAAAATACGTCACCAAAAAAAGCCTCACAATCTCATGCCAGCGATAAAGACATGAGGATGAGGTCTGCGGAAAAAGCATAGAGGTCATACCGTTTATAGCTCTGCTGTGTTAGGAAAGTGGCTGAGTGATAAAGGAGAGTATTTAGCACAACAGTGGCCATATTCCTGAGTTTTACCTCTTTTTGTTGCATTATGTCTTGGTAGACAGCCTCTTAAAAGGCTGTTGTTTGGGTCTGGCCACCTGCCTGATTTATAGACATTTTTCCATGGTGGGAGGGAAGTCAGTGAATTGATTCCTTTTGTAATTTCCTTACACTTCACCACTGTACATTTCTCTTCGCCGTGCCTCAGCCACTCTACTCTGATTGTTGCCAAGGCAGCTTGATGGGCTGAGGAAAGGCTGGAGAGGCTGCTCAGTGAAACAGAACAGACAAAAGGTAGCCGGATACACCTTTTCCATTGGTGTTGCTGCCATGTACTGCAGAGGTGGAATAATTGCTTCAAGGATGCCTCCTATTTATATCTTGTCTTAAAATGTGTCCTTCTGTCCGCGAAGGCAATGGTAACAACTGAAAAATGAATGCTTTCTATTTGTAAATCAATATTGCTATTTGTGCTGTAGGCTGCAGAGAATCGCTCTGGTGGAACCAGCCATAAATTTATGCACTTTCTGACACATAGAGGGTGAACCTATTCCGCCCCAACAAAGTAAAAAGCGCATGCAGTCACAACATGTTGCTTAATTTGAAGTTAAAAGAACATTTGTGGGAATTCAATATGGACAGGATAATGCTGCTAAAGCAATTAAATGCCATATAGGACAATCTACATTTCTACTTGTCCCTTAAAATGTGTTTTATTTGTCCCTATATATCCACTCAGTTTATGCCTTTTAGCTTTATGAGTCAAGACACACAGTGTTGGGCTGGAATTACACTCTAAGGAAGTAGACGGCTACAGCAGAGGGGGTCTGTACAAAGAAAAGAACAAGGGTGCCTAAAGCTAAAGCATAAATGAATTAATGTGAATGGGGACATTTACACAACATCACTATTTATGACTTTCAAAGTCACAAATGAGGCATTTCTTTCTGAATATATTGAGTTAATTTTTTTCTTTTTTTTAAAAGAAACAGTGCTGTGAAGGGACATAAAGGGGTGTGTGCTTTTGTTTACCACAACCTTACAATACAAGCTATTTTAATGGTTGACACACGGTGGACAAATCTTCCTCTGCTCATTTCACAAGAATTTAGAATCGGATATTGACAAGCAAGTGAGTGGATCTGTTCTGATGTTTTATTTAGCATGCTTATTAGGAAAAAGTCAGCAGGTGGGTAGAGAGAAAACATGAACAGCACACTGTAAAAAAAAAAAAAGAGTTGCTAAAATACAACAAATAAACACTGAATTTTAAGGAGAAACATTCATGCAGGAAGATTTTTTTTTACTAACCAAGACATCTTAAAATACGTTACTTAGTCTAGAAATAACTAGTAAATTAATTTTAAATAAATAATTAAAAAATTTTTTTTTTTTATATGACACTATCCACTTGTAGCCTCAGCAGTATCAACACATCTTTGATTTACAATGAAATTCACTGATGTTACCTACAGAATGATATTTTTCTAAGTTGGTAGTAACATAATGTAAATGTCGAACATACTGAGGTTTGAGGTCTTTTTATTCACAAGAGCTCACTTTCCCCTCAGCATTTATTGGTGCTAAACAGTGTTAAGAGAGCATCTCATTGAGGGAATAAGAATTAAATGTTTACTTTCTTTACATATTTGGATTGTTCACTGTATATTTAAGGCCTTCAGGGAAAAAAAGAAAAAAAAGCCTGTACCTTATTGACCTTTATTTCTCCTCTAACCTGCGGTAAACCTTATTTCACCACAGACAGTCACTACATGCTCTGCAGCTTCAATCTTTTTACACTGAACTACAGAAAATTCATTAACCATTAGAAAGCCCAGAGCAATGATGCAATTAGCTAAGCCATTTCTCAGTTGGCCCTCATTCACCTGCAGTGGGGAAATGGGCAAAATGAGGTGGGAGAGACTCTCGTGTGCCGGGGCATGACATATATAGGATGATATATGAACAGAATTTGTTATTGTCCGGAGGGCATTCTGCTGTTTGTGACGGACAAGGAGACACTTCAGCTGCAATTCATGGCTGATTCATTTCTCTCTGTTGGTCATAGCTGCACAGAGTTGAGCTGTCGAGCGCAGAGTAGATCAATCTCTGTCTGCTCTTAATCCAATTTGATTGGTCAGGTTAGCATCGGGGTGTTTTATGACATAAAGCCCACTTTGCCTGATTGTTTTGGAAGCGTCCTCTGCACCAGAGCAGAGCTACAAAAGGATATTTAGAAAGCTTTTCCTCCACGGTGCGGTGAGACATTCACCTCTTCTCTAAAGTGGGCAGGCAGACAAATAGCATCTGTTTCTGAGAAAAACAATCAGGCTGTTTATGAGCACATCAGGCACATGGCTTTTTAGGATGAGATCAACATAGAGGGCATTGGTGAAAAAACGTTGCAATGCTTCAGTTTAGTACTTGTGGCAAAGCAACAAATGAAACATAACAAGGTCAGGGTCAAACTACTTCATAGTCTGTTGGTTACTATAGCGATGCATCATGTTCTATGCACATCTAATGATTTGAGTGAAAGTAATTCTCTCTGAGATGTGGTGGAGTGTTGGCCTAAATGAAGCAAAATGTAAAAGTACTTGGGCAAAATGTAGTTTCCTGAGAATGAAAAAAAAAAATCACCTCAGCCGTTTCTATACTAAATGCTTTTTTCTCACAAACTCAATTTTTCTTTAACGCTCATGCCTATTGCATTCACATTAATTCTTATTTTAGAGGCTGCAGCCGTGACTACTCCTTAAGTCTGGAACATTATGTCCATCTACACTGTGGATTATATAAAGATTTAAGATCCAGTCATTTAGGGCAGTCGATACCAGCAGAATAACTACTGAGGTGACAAAAACTGTGTGTTGTTATGACAGAGTGACAATCATGGACAAAACTATAATTCACTTCATCAAACTACATCCGACCACACTATACCAGCTCAAACGGTCTGTGTTCATCCACCATAAAACTGCAGAGCAGGAACAGATTTTTGGCCCAAAAAAAAAAAAAGGTGTAAACACAACACAGTAATACAACCTGTTCTCACTCCCAATGTGTCAAATACAACAGCTCGGTCAGTGGCCCAACACTTCAAACTGTGATGCTGATAGTAGTGTAAAGAGAGTCCGTGTCCATGGTGGAAGGTGGTTTGGGGGGGACTGAATGGATCAGACACAGGACTATGTTATAGAAGAGAAATCCAAATCCTAACCAAACCCCCAACTATTTCATAACTTATGTGACATCATATGTGAAATCTTTCTAGCGAGCTTTATTTTGAAAGTCTAACAGGACATTGCATGCTTGTTATTGCTAGGATGGCTGCAAACCTCGGCACATTCCAAACTGATGCTAGAGGGGTAAGAAGTCCGTCAAGCTGTGGTATTTGATGAGTTGGGAGTGATGAAATAAAGTGCTATTATCACTAACATTAACTTGTCAGTCCATTGATGGTGGGCAGATAGATGATGAGGCTCTAAACATCGACTGTAGACTCTCTGCCTCAAACAGAACAATAACGTTTCTGGTCAGAAAACCAAAACAATGAGGTAGAGGATGCCATTCAGCTCTGTGGAGCTGAAGGTTGCAGCAAAGCGACGATTCTCTGGGACTTTATAACAACAAATGTTGATTATGGCCACTTTAGATCAAAGAATATGAAATGACTGCATCACGTCACGGAGCCACCGCCAGGCTTTATTGTAGATATTGTTTTCTTTTCAGCATATGCATCATTCTTCCTCCAGACAAACACATATCAGGGGGATCTGGGGTTCATCTGGATGGTTTTGAGCGTATTGGAGACGAATTTTCTTGCACTTTTGGGTCAACAGCATCTGATTTGCAAATGTGTGCTCTTATGAGGGAATGCTATTCAAGTAGTATTCTGCAGCAGTTTCTAAAAACCGCATTTTGTATTGAATGTGGGGAAAAATCAGTTGCATTATTGCAAACAGCAGAGGAATAATATATTTAATAATAATAATAATAATAAACCAAATATAAAATGGGGGTTGAATAAATTTGCTTCCAACAAAACATTAGAAACAATCATTTTCGTATAAATGCATTACAATCTATATGGAGAAACTAATAAAAATGAAAAAAAAAAGTTTTTAAATGTGTTAAAAAATGTGTTAAAATGTGCTTAAATATTTAGAGGTATACCTTGACTGATCTTCTATCCTGTCGTCGGCCGTCCTGCTCTAATTAAACCTGGATGTGTCATCATTAGCACTCCGAGTGCTGCTGCAGCCGGGACATTAATGGGGGCAAATTAGCATTTGTTAACATCTTCTCTGCAGAAGAAGTAAAACAAACTCCCAACCCTCCATTAGGAGCATTAATCTACGCTTTAAAAAAAAAGTGTGCTGAAAACAGACTGCAGCCCCGGCTTCAGTGTCTGCAAGAGTCATGTTGTTGAACAGCAGCATTTTCTGTCAGGGTAGGGGGACATTTCTTTCAATTTTGCTTTCAGCTCCCCACAATTAACAGTTTGCAGAAAGATATTTCTTATTTATGAATGCCCCTGTGAGCCGCGCTGTGCTCATTTAGCCTGTATTGTAAGAGGGTGACAGGCAATTTTTTTTTTTTTTGCTTCATAGGCTTGGCAACAGCTCAGTGGAATTTAAATGACCTTTAAATTCACAGGTTTCATTTATGGAATAACTAAGCAGAAAAGCGAGATTATTATCTCTATAATGCCATCAAAATAAGCTAATTTTTCAAATTACATGCATTTATACGCTCCATACTGTGGACTATCCATATGGATGTAGTTGAATGTGCTCTATAGCGTCACATCCTAAGAGGTTATAAGGAAGAATATATTTGCTATCTTCTCTTGGTGGTGTTGCACCGAGGGCCTAGTCGTCCATCTGCAGCCTTGCCGTGACCCATGTGTCAGCAGAGGCCTCGTTCGGCAGCAGCTGTCCTTGCCTGTAGCTCCCCACGTGGCCCTGGAACAGTTTCAGGAGAAGGTGCTGGCCTCTCACCCTCCTCTGCTTTGTGAGCATATATTTCCGCTGCTGGTGTAGCAGCGCCCGGTGGCTCGGACAGGTCCTGCTCTCCGTGTGCTGTGAAGTGCAGCTATGGCCCGACCAATGGCTCACACCGCAGGCAACACAATCAATCAAGTCATTGCAATTTCATTAATTTCATATTGAGGTGAGCAGGCAGGGAAACTACACATCCAGTGTCGGCCAAGGAAACTTGGCCATGGTTCTCTCTCTTTATGCGGCCATCAGGCTTTGATGAGCAGCTTTTCTTGCTTTGCAGAGTTTCATGTCGGTTTAATTCTTAATCATAATCCTTTTTTTTTTTTCCTGCCAAGTGCAAAATGGATGAGAAGTTTATTCGACTTATTCATCACCCCACACATGTTGGTCAAACAGGGACATCTTAAAAACTATGACACATGAATATAAGTAAATAAAATATGAGAAAGCATCCAAACAGTGACTCCCAGAGATGGAGATGCTTATCACAGGAAACAGCATTGACGGTCGTGTGTGTAGGAACCTGTAGGATCCATATACCATGTTTGAAACAGCCCTCAGGTTGACTTTGATGATACAAATCTCCATCTTGTTATATTTATTCTGATGACTTCTACCTCGTTTTATTGCCATGCTAAATGTTCAAAGGTGGCACAAACCTTGTGTAAGGCATTGACAAGGAGAAACTGGCGCAGCAAACTTCAAAGAATCCCAAACACTTCAAAAGCTTCTTCACGGTTCGGCGACTAATCTTCAAAGTCGTGCGGAGGATTGAACTGATAGCGCCGCCGTGTATAGCAGGTACAAACATCCATGTCGGTGCCACTGAGGTGTGAGGCGTAGAGAAAGGAAGGGGAGATAAAACCGAAAGCTAATTGAGACAAAGTCTGTCCTCCGCCTGTGTGAAATACAAAGCCTGTGGCTGAGGGCGTTCGATAATTACAACTGCCACTAGTCGAATGAACACGCCACCGGAGGTTGAAGCCAGAAACGACGGTAAAGTGTAGAATTATTGGTGATCCTGGAGGTTTGTACGAGTCATTGTGGCGCTAACAGTAGATCTATCTCACCTCCTTTACTTCTTCATCACAGTGATCTGAATACGTCATCTGGAGAAAAAAATGACCTTCGGAGAAATACTTTATATCGACTATATATTAACGATTTTTCTGTCTGTACCTGTTCAATCAATATCCCCTCACTAACTGACATTGCCTGTACCCTTGGACCAAAAGTGGCTGAAATAACCCGCAGCCAAATTGATTTAATTTTTATTAGGAATTTAATGGCTCTCTATATTATTCCTGCACTAGTAGAGTGGTACAGCTAATGAAATCTCTGTGTTAATGGTGAGTGATAACTAGGTGATCCCCCACCGGTTTATGTAAATGGACATGGTCAATTTGGTCACATTCAGAAAAAAAAAAAAAAAATCATATTGTCAAACCTGTAAACCTTTCAAGCTGTGATGAGCAACCGACAGATACAGTGAATAGAACATTAGTTTCAGTCTTTTAATCTTAATTTCTGTAAAGTGTTTACTTTAGCACGAAATCTACTGTTTACACAAAGGAGGTGAACGAGGTCTGTGCAGCTGCCGAGCTGCCAGCGCCTCTAGTGGCCACTGCGTAACGTGCAACTATGATAGCAAAAAACAGGCTTACGCCACAATTTCGGCTGATTTTGATGACACTAGAATTCGAATTCATTCAGGTAAAGTGCATTAAAAATCTTAATTTCAAAATGAAGTGAATTTTGTTAAAGAAAATTCAAAATACAAATGAAATTCTGAATGCATCAAATATCACTGTGGATGTTTGTAGTCGTGGTTCTTGCATCAGTAGTACTTGTGTTCTGCATTATGTGAACTGTGTGCATAATACGTCCAGTACTTTCAAGTGCTACAGGTTTCTAAAATTCCTTTTTTAAGTGGGTACAGATTTTGAATCCCTTGTGGAAATGGCAGACTCCACTTATATAGTGAGTCAAAGTGAGACCTTCTCTATTCATTCTCTAAATAATAAATGCAGGCCAGTCCATTTAGTGTAAAAAGAAGTATGCTAAATTTAGGTTTTATATCAAGACAATCTATGGGTTATACATGCAACTCAGTGCAACTCAGCGAGCAGGGAGCTCTGGTTAAATGGCTCTTCATCAGAGATATATGCACCCCACAAACAGACATTAATGTTGTTTTCCTCAAAGGTTAATGCAACTGTAATTACAGCTATCATCTTCTCTTCCATTCACAGAGGTAATAAATATGAGCCAGAAACATACAGACAACATACAGTAAATAGTTTTTATGTTTCTATATTCATTATAAGCTTCCTATAACCATAGAATAATCAATGGACCTGTTTTACAACTTTATTAGGTTTTATACTGTAGATCTGAGAAATATATAGGTGTGCAAAATTAGATATTTTCTAGCAAGCACAAATGATGCCAAGAAAAAAGCTGTGATATTATATATTGTGATAAATTCAATTGATTTCAATTTAAAATGTGCATATTAAAGTAGCCTCTTGTGTTGTAGGGCCTCTTGTAGTGAAGGCCCTGCATTTAAATCTCAATAATCTAATAGTCCCAGGGAGTCACAACACTAAACTACTGAGAACATGACACATCTCACATATTCTCATCGATGAATTTAAATCCAATGCAAGTGTGTCTGCAGTAGAACATACAGACAGAAAAAAAAAAATGAAGTAACGTGCCTTAGCAAAGGGAACTTGAATGTTGAACAGCATTATTTAAATGCCTGCTGCATGTGGCGTCAGTAAATGGCTCCTCGTTCTGTAAATAGACATCTCATTGCGCCCCCTCATTTCATTTCCCTTTAATTGCAGTGTTTTGTAGCAATGACAGTAAAGTAAAATTAAAACAATCTCAATATTTGCTGACAGCCACAATCTCTACAGAGTTCGCTCCGTGTCTGCGTAATTTGAAATTAAGAAATTTACTCATTGATACCTCAATTAGTCTTAATTTTTATGTCTCCCACAAATGTGCAATAAAAGCACAGTTGCAGCAGATAGTAATTGTTGCTAATTCTAACTATTCTCAACTAGACAAACCACAGCTCTCTAAATCTCACCAGTAATTGCAGGACACGGTTCCAGATTTTTAAAGCATTTGCTAGTTGGAGCCTATGGGAACTGTTAAAGGCTTCCCTGGGCAATGAAGCCATCATCATGCCTCATGAAGTGTAGCAGTTTTTTTTTTTCCCCCTCTTCCTCTGGCATATTTCCCTTTTATCAGGTCTACTGACGTGCAGAATAAGTACTGGAGACTTCAGTAAAATGGATCAGAGTCAAAGGTTTGTCAAAAAGAAGCTGACATATTGAGTATACGTGCACAAACGTGCACAAACTTTTAAGTGTGGACACACTCTTGAACTACACTAATGTAGGGAGATGAACATACACGGATGTCAAAACGCACTCATGCAGAACACACACCTGTACACAAATACTCCATAAAATCAGTGGAGAACCTCACACCGCGGACCAAACGCAGTCCCTGAAGTATACGTTTTGACAGTTTTGACAGCACATGCTGTCTTTTATGCAGCAGAAAAGACTTATGGAGTCTGGCTGCTGCCCTCTACACGGCTTCTCCTCTTAATAAGATGCACAATATGACTTTATGCAAAATACTACACAAGTTTGAGAAGCATCACTTGGATGACAAAAAACAAACAATATGTAAAAATAGACATTAGAAAAACACCAGCTCGGATGTGGGGATCAGGAAGCAGCATTATCATATGGGTTGTAAGGGTTTCTTTTCAAAATAAGACATCTAACAACATCACACAAATTCAAAGCATTATAACTTTAATAAATATTTTACATACAGATTTTTAACTTCTGATACTTTTGCTTGCTGTGTACAGAAATGTCTAAAAATAGTTGTGACATTCTTTGCATTTACTTACAGATGGCTAAATATTTGTGCACGAATCTCCTGATCCAAACAGATCAGGCACATTTGCTTAAGGAGTCTCCAGCTCCAGGCCGACAAACGTATGCAGCGTTTAAGTGATGCTGGAAAACTGGGACATCTTGGCTTTCAGTGAAATTGTGTGTAATTTCAAAATGACTGAATAGACGTACAGTAGCTCGTCACCCACCCCCCTAGACCCTATGGAGTAGCAAATGTATGTCATTTTAAACAAGCTACTGCTAGTTGGTGGGCTTCTTCTGCTAAGCAATTCAGTCAAAAAGTGGATACTGGTGTTGTTGAGTGAAAAATCTGTGCAAAAAAAACATTTTTTATTCAGGTTGTAATGCATGCATTTGTAAAACTGGTTTAAATTAAATTATTTGGTGTTTGTGTGGTTTGAGACACGCAATCATTTTGCACATTTGTAAACCAAATTTTTAATTTTCTAGATCATGCAATACACATTTATGACTATTTTAGAGAAATTTGTCTCCATAATTAGCCGACTGACAGGAGATGCGTGTCGCCGATTCCACTTTTGAAGCTCTGTGCAGAAGCCGGATCACATATCGACTTAGTAGCTGTGGCGAACACTCCTTAAGTCAAATGGCATAAGTACTTATAAGGGCAATGTTGGTTTGAGGCTGAACCTTGAAATGGGGGGAAAAAAACCATCAGAGCTGTTTTTCAGCTGCGCAAAGTCAACTGCCATCTATCAGTGTGACAAGTATTCCTCATTCCCAAAGTGAAATCCATCTTCACGCCCCACATCCTGAATGAAGATGACTTCAAATGAAGAAAAATAACAAATCATTTTGTGCTCTGGTGAAAAAAGGGGTGACCCATGAAATCTTATCCATGAGGATTAGGGACTCCATATCTGTCAAAAACTAAAATAACTGAAGGTGAAGTGACCTAATCCTCCTCCTTCTGTCGCTCATGCCTTATCACATTATCCATTTCCTCACTTGTTTGTTGCTTTGAGTGACACCTCATACTCTGCCTTATACAATATCTGTCAGATTACATTATTAATGCTGATAGAGCGCCGGATGATTCGTCATGTGAATAAACCGCCGCGGTGGAGGAGGGCAGGAGGAGGAGTGCAGAGGGGTCACCGAATGATCAAAGAATTATGAGGAAATAGATGACAGATGGGGCGTTTGTGCCTCGCCACAAAAAAAAACCCCTCCGGTGGCTTAAAATACAGTGATAAACCGCTTTTTCACAGAGAGTTGAATCCTGTTAATTTGTTGTGCTGCATGATGAAGTATTAACAAGTATTACACGATAATAAGCTTCCCTTGTGGATACTATTGTTTGCCACTTGACGCAGTGATTTACAATCCTGTAATGATCACAAAATGATCTAATTCCCACATATTGCATGCATTTGTGTAACTAGTTGCAAAGTTATGGATTTACTTTAATTTTTTTTTTAAAAACTATAAACGCCATCAT
Organism: Chaunax sp. Z400; assembly: GCA_037577475.1. NCBI lineage: Eukaryota > Metazoa > Chordata > Actinopteri > Lophiiformes > Chaunacidae > Chaunax > Chaunax sp. Z400. The sequence continues at coordinate 4,710,291 of CM075206.1, forward strand.
GTGATAATCACAGTGCACTGATTCTCTGCTTTGCCTTACAGAGTTGAAGAGGATTAAACCTCGGTTCCCTTCATAGCTAACCCAATAATATGTATGACAGAGCTGCAGGCAGCTTAGTGTTTACTGCCTCACATCTCTCTGAGGAGCTCGTACGTACTGCACAGACAGCCCTGATGCTTCTCTCTCTCCATCACTTCAGCCTAAATCACTACTGATACTACTGCAATGCGCCCCTCTTCTAGCCTCCACATTATACTATACCATCAGCTCCATTTGACTGCAGTGATTCTTGGCTCGTCTCTTATGGACGACACACTGTGCGTAATCGACACACAGTGTAGGGACTTCAGTAACACACACAATGTGCCCTCCAGTGTGGTTATTGAGAGTTGACAGGCAGGACTTTTGCTTTAAAACTCTATTGTTGCCGTCCTTTGAAAACCATGTATGTCCGCTTTTCCAGAGTGGAGAAAAAGAGCCTGTGAGAGCTGTGATAATGTGTTGTTTTTTTTCAAATAATCCCAAATGGTTTATTTAACTATTTTAACTATTTCCCTGTAAAAGAACATTCTTTCAAAATTTGGAGATACATGTTTTTTTGGGGGTTTTAAATTTTTTTAAATTTTTGAATTTGGGGGTAAATTTTATCTATTTTTATTATGTAGTAAATCTAAAGTGGTATTAGGTGAAGGATAATTTTATAAGTACACTGTAAAAAAACTAATTGTAAAAATACTTTCATTTTAGGGTTTTTGTATGGCAGCCATAGCTAGCAGTCATTCAAAGTAAAATATAATTATATATATATATATAATGGAAAAAAGTTATTTTCCATGATATTAGATTTTTTTAAAATTTTTTTACAGTGTATGAGTACGAGTAGACGAGCCCAGTATTGGCTCGATACCTGGTGCTGTCGGTGCGTCCCTATTATTATTTTATCAGGTTGATACTTCATTTATACGTAATATTATGATAATTTGCCTATTAAAATGATTTTTGAAAAACTCCATCCATCATTTTCTATAACGGCTTGTCCTTCACAGGGTCCTGTGGGGGCTGGAGCCTATCCTGGGTGAGAGGCGGGTACACACTGGATAGGTCATCACAGTGCCAACACATAGAGAGACAAACAACCAATTACACCCACGGATAATTTAGAGTAACAGATATATTATTGCATGTTTTTGGATTGTGGGAGGAAGCTGGAACAGCCGGAGGGAACGCACACAGACAAAGGGAGAATGTGCAGACCCAGAACCTTCTTGCTGTGAGGTGACAGTGCTAAGAAACATGGATATACGTAGCCTATAGGATGTATTTTAATGTGTGTTGTATCTGCACAGTGACTGATGCTGATGCCATTTACTGTTGAGGCAACCTATTTAATGTAGATTTGAAATTAAGATTAAGTCATAGACCAAAACATTACACACTGGAAAAAATGTCACTTGAAAAATTAATCAAGCCAAATTAATAAATGCAAGGTGTTAAAATCTGTCAAGCGAAAATTATTCCTGTATCACAAATCTGCCTCTCACTGAAGCATTGCTTTATGGATGCTTGTGTCTTTTATGAAATGTAATGAGATACTTTGACTAGAAGTTAGACCAATATATAAAGATTTAGAATTTCTGCAGTGGATTTTTCTGTGTTTATAATAAATATCTTGACTTGTCAGCTCGAAATCCTGTCAAAAATAATCCACCATAAACGAGACATGATTGGTTGATTCCATCAGTAGGAGCAGTGTTACACATGATTTAAACCAAATGTTTATGTCCTACTTTTCAAACCCACTCCTCCACATCTTCCATTGCTCACTGGCTCGGGAAGTGTTCCGTTTGTCTGCCTTCCAAGTCAGTCATCAGAAGTCCTCGGCTACGTGACGTACATTTTAAAGTCCATCACTCATGACGGCAGCACAATGCTTATTTTCAGAAGACGGTGACAGCACACAAAAAGCGAAGCCGAAAGATTTCTGCTCTCCTGTCATAAAATGTGATGCTCTCTAATGAGCGTTGAGGAGAAAAGAAGTGTGGACTGCACTTTGTCAAATTCTGATGCATGCTTGCATGCATACACGGTACGAGACATCAGTCAGCAGCGACTGTGAGGACATCTCGCTCCTGCTTACCTCAGATTGTGGCAACGTTTTAACGGGACAAAATGAAGAGAATACAAGCGTTTGGTACAATCGGTCGCTTTAGTTCAGCTAAAACGTGAAGGCGCACACTAAGATTGTGCAAAATAGTTCTACAAAAACAAGCAAGTATTCTTATTAGTGTGTGTATGTGCACCTTTTTTTTTGACATAGTCGTCACTTTAGAGATTGATCACATCCCAGAAGCATTGTGTTATTGGCAAGGAAGTCTGCAAAACTCACCGCTGATGCTACCGTTTCAATTTTAAGGCCTCAAAACGAACTTGGATCGATGACTTAGCATCTTTTTTGTGCATATGTGAACACTCCAAACCAACTCAGACCCCTTTAAAGCGAACCGAACTCAGACCACTTCGCCAGGTGTAATTGTAAACCTTGGTTATGAACATTTTAATGACAAAATCCCTATTATTCGATATGCAGAATAACTTAATCAAACATAGTGACTCACCCTGTAGTTTTAAAAAAAAATTTTATTAAAGTGTATTTGGGTGTAATAGATAGGAGATGAAAGAAAATGTGACGAAAAATACTGTGACTGAAATTGAACATCACTCAGATAAATAACATAATAAAAAAAGTGTTTTTCTTTTCCCGTTAATAGTTTGATTTCGACCGGCCTGGATTTGTATGCCTGATATTGCACCAGAGCGCCCCCTGAAGGGCAAAGCTGAAACATCATTTACAATTGGTGACACTTGAGGCAATCACCTTAGCTTAATTAAATCACAATTAATAGCTTCAATATCATTAAGAAACCTATCATTCCTGGCTCTTCATTGGTGCTGTATGATTGTTATGTTGAGTGATTTAGCACCATCTACATTTCCAGGTCATGTTCCTCAGACTAGGCTAGTAGGTCCGTTGGAAAACAGCCAAGTTATTGATTTTACGGCAGCCGAAAGAGAATGTAAGCATCAGACTATTGTTGCAGCTACAGATCCTGGCTTCACTTTGTCTGCTTTTCTTTCTAACATGTTTCATTGTTATCCTTAAAAGTGTCTTTCCGCTGAGGATGTTCCAGATCTTTTCGATTTTTTGGGGGGATTTTTTTTAATCTTTTCAATTTCACTCCTTTCTCCTGCGAAATATTCACAACATAGACACAGTTGTTTTTTCTGCTTTTAAGTTATGCAGCCTTTATTCTTTTTTTCTTTTCTTTTCTGTTGCCTGGTTTGAAAACCAAGCTTGAATAAAAAAAAAAAAAAAAAAATTCCAGCCAATTAGGGATATGAATTTGAGAGGTGTGATTGTGCTTTTGTGTGATATTCAGATGTATTTTGGTTCGGTTTGTTCTTCTCGACCTGGCTTTTGCCCCAGGCAGTTAATTGTATGCTTTCAGCTCTTGCCGTGTGTGCTTCCCTTCTTGGTTTTTTGGCTTTTAGGTTCACTGTTAATGGTGCGTCGGGATGGTATAGGTTTGGATTGTATCCAGTTTTGTGCTCAAACAGGATCGGGAGAGTCTCTGAGGTGGGATGTGTGGGTTTTACAAACACCTCTGTGTCAAGGTTCCCTTTTCTCTCTCAAGCAGATCCCAAAACTAAAATCTCTTCATGTTCCAATGCTGCAAAAACTCACTCATGCGTTAGAGCATGATAGTCAATACAGGTGGATAAAGAACAAGGGTACTCTATGCTCAATGTGAACATCATGTCCTGTGTATGTTTGAAAACAGGATGACTCATTAATGGACACAAGTGGGCTTATACATAGGGCCACTTACTATTCATTTCATTCTCTTATTCAGGTCAGAAATGTTTGTCACTAAAGCATAATGCAGCTTTTACTACCAGGGATACACAAGTAGTACAATAAGCAAAGTCTCTCTCTTTCTGTGTGTGTGTGTGTCTCTGTCTCTCTAAAAAATATATATACAGACCTCCAAAAGTAAAAGAATAAAGAAAAAAAAATCTGTATTTTTTTGTTGCTTTTTTTCCAGTTTGCTGCAAATTTAATTATTTTCCACCCTTACAAAGACATAAAATGAAAGCAAAACAATACGCCTGGTCAATGCAACATTTATACCAGTACTTTTGATAATACATCAAACATATGGAAGGCTGTGTCCCCAAAGAATCCTCTCTACTCCACTACGCTCTTCTATGGTTTTGATTCAAAGTGGACGGCAGCAACATGAGTACATTTTCGGGATTTTTTTTTTTTTTTTTAAGAGATTCCACTATTGTATTCTACAGTGCATCAAAAAAGGATGAATCTTAATGTTCAGCTGAATTTACCAGCCAGTGTCCAAAGGGGGGTATACGTTCATCAAAACCCATCTGCGTCTCCAGATGCTACATCCTTTATCCCTCCGTCGGCAATCAATACGAGTGCTGAAGTGTGCTGGTTTGTGCCGCTGGGTCATGTTTACTATGCAGTTTATACAGTAGACACAAATCTCCAGTTGCTGGTGTAAAGAATTCTCTTTTATCAATACAGAGCAGGCAGAAACTGGAGCTGCTGCAACCATCCTATAGTTCAAGTACTGCAATTATCATGTTTGTACATGACCTATATGGTAATGTACAGGAACGCAGTATTTGGATTGGGAACAGGATGTACACAGTTTAACATTTTCTGTTTGTTAGTTTGGGAGCGTTTTAAATTTAGTGGATGCTAAAACATCGACCGTATGCATATTAGCTGCTTTAGGCAGTAACACATACAGTACTGGGTCTCTTTAGTACGATACATAAAAAGTGTTTGACAACAAGTAAAACCAAAACATTTTATTTTTGCATTTTTACCATATTTTATGTTTAATGTAAATATAATGCATATTCAGAAGACTCAGTCTTTCCAATTGCACTGGGAGCCTCTGCTTAAAAGGCTGCTTGCTATGTTAAAATGCAACAACACTTGGACTTGGATGTTCTTTCCTTTTTGCATCTGCATGAGTCTGGCTGCAGCATTCTGAACCAGTTGCAGACGCTGGATGGAGGTTTGGTTGATGCCAAAATACAGGGAGTTGCAGTAGTCAAGTCTTGAGGATATTAAAGCAATTTTTCTGAATCTTTTGGTGATAAAAAGTACCTGATCTAAGATGTGGTTCTAAGATGGAAGAAGCTGGATTTGACAGCTCAGCTTTAGGATGTAAAGAGGTAATGCTTTCATTGGCGCTGGTTTGTTTAGTTTGTTTGATTTTCTGTCTCTGATTCCTCAAACAGTTCAAAACAGATTTTAATTAAATGTTTTCGGGGAGAGCATGGCTCAAGGAACAATCAATTAGATTTTGGTTTTGATCTGGATCTTCATCTGGATCCTGAGTAAAATATAGTTTTTCTTGTATGAATATCAAATTAATAATGATTTCAAATTGTAGGGGTAGGTTTTCATGGCCATGGAGGCATTTTTGGAGGTCCAACTATAATCACTGTATGACTGTTAGGTATGCATTAAAGAGCTGGAGTTAGATTAGCTTAGCTTAGCATAAAGACTAGAAACGGGGGGAAACTGCTAGCCTGGATGTGTCCAACAATTTAAAAAAAGCAGCATTAAAGCTCACTAATTAAAATATTACTTAACCTGAAATCTAAAACTGACAATTGCAGTTTTATGAGAGTTATGCTGTAACAATATCTTGTCACCTCTTACTGTCACAGTGAGCTTGCTAACCACTCGTCCCCAAGAAATAGGTGTCGATTTTTCATTTTCGGTTGTGTACAGATTAAACAAACAGGTTACATGTTAATCAATGAGGTGCTGGTAAAATATATGTTTTAAATATAGACTCTGCTTCCTCTCTCTGCTTCCATTTTTAAGGCGAAGTGAGGCTAACGAAAAATTGTGCTCATCCTCTCATCTAACTCAAAAAAAGCATCATATTTCCCTAAATATTCAACTATTCTTTTAACAACTCTGACTTTCTAGTGTGTCTGGAGAGTCGCACATCTTCAACAGACACTTGACAAAAGCAGGAGCGTGTATTGTGGTTTGTGGTGTGACAGAATATTTGATTCTTATGAGCAATGCATTTGAATACAAACTTCTAACAGGCTCCATGTGCAACAAAGAGCATACCAAAAGGTTTCCAACACAAGAAAAAGTCAGGGCACAAAGCCACAATAGTCGACGCCAGATGAAATCATTAGTTTTGTGTAACAACCATCGCGACGCCTCTTTCTCTGATGCATTATAGTGATTTTCTGCTATAGGACGGTGGAAATGTTTCTAACTCCATGATAGGAGCTCATGAAATATTTATGGAGCCAGGCAAACAACGTGATGTGTAATTATCATCAAACAAAAGGGTACACAATGGCTGCAATCAAGCCACTTCTGTCTTTCTGTCAGTCAGCCCAGAGAAAGGTTAAGTTTCCCTCCTACTCCACTCATTTCTTGCTGACCTTTCAGGGCTGATGTTTCAAACCCAGCAAGGTTTCTCCACATTTCTTGGCACTTATTAAATCACTCAAAACACAATCGGCATCGGGCTGTCTAAAAATAAACCCTCTCCTTATGGTGTCTGTGCAGCACTCCACCAATCCTGCAGAAACAGGCAAGCCTGAACTGATTCCTCTGCAAAGCATTGCCTGGATAAGACGATGACACATCCTGACACGTAATGATGACACTGGCAGGGATCCAAAGCAGGAGGAGAGACTTGAAAGCACAACAAGGCCACGGGAAAAAAAAAAAAGATCCTGGGAGTTTACATGACTATTTCTGTTGCTTGTAATGTGTTGATTTCTTATGTAAGACAGCATAATTCAGTTCCGCTTGCAAATATTTTGCTTTTCGGCTCGGCTTCGGAGACAGTTTGTAGGGGATGTGAGAAATTGCTTGTGTTACAGATGTGGGTGGCAGAATTCACTACATATAATAAATGCCTGTTGTGTCTGTTACACAGTATATGAGTCTATAGTGTCATTTGACATTGAACAAGAGATGCACTCACAAATGCCGGTACTAGACATAATTCCTTGATTCCCTGATTTTGTCTATTTTAAATTAAGTATGTATATATATATATATATATATATATATATATATATATATATATATATATATCAAATTCTAGAGAAATAGCCTCGATGCTTTTGTCCAACTAATCCCAAATGATCTCTCTCTTATTAAACAAACCCACCCTGATAAAAAGGCATGAAGACTGGGGAGAAAGTGACATCTACAAGAACGCTGCGTCTGGAGCAGCGTGATCGTGCCACTGGCATGCTGGAGGCGGGACAGTCCAAAAGACGAGTCGCCAGGGGGTTGAATGCGCACCAGTGTTATGTGGCCAGAGGTACAGCGACAGACCCCCACACCCCCGCACCCTTGTGTAAAGACCCAGAATCATGAGAATTAAAATCAACCCACTGGATTCTATCCAGAGGTGGTGCCTATCCATTTGGAGGATTAGTGCAAACTGTTTGTGCAAAATGTTGTATCCAGTTGTGTCACCTGAGAAAGTTATGGTGCTCATGGTTTTGGTGTTGTTTTTGTTGTCATGTTTTTTTTTTTTGTTTAGTTTTTTTTTTATTACTGATTTTCTAAAGATGACAGTTAAAAGTTAATAAGGAACAAAATACAGGTGTAATACAGCTAATTTGAAAATAAACACAGTGATGTGGTTAAATTGTGTGTGTATTGTACTGTAACTAGAACATAGGACAGGATACTTAACTTTATTGATCAGCACATCCTAAAAAAATCGTAATCTTTTAAAGGATAATAGAAAACATAGCATCATTGCCATAGCTTTGCTTTGAACAATAAATTAAAGGATTTCTTCACCATTACCCTCTCCTCTCTTATTCTGACATATTTATAACAATATGAATCCCTAGATTTAAAGCTTGTGTGCTCGTGCAGCTGAGTCTGGATCAGTTTATGGACTACCTATCATGATGAGGTGTTCAAAAGGTTCTTAAGTTTGCTCAATGTCCAGTGTGGGGAAAAAAAAATCGGCCTCCAAATGACTGATTTATAGCAACCAATAGCTGATTTACATTCTAGACGTTTAGGCTTTCATGTTAGGAGAGAAATGAAACCCAACCCAGAGCTATGCTGAGCAAATAAAAAAAGAGAAAATTCTCAGTAATTAAAGAAACAGAGACTTGATTGACCTGAAATAGTGAAGTATTATTTTTTTTTTCAATCTTACAGCAGGAGTGAGATTTAAAGTGGGCCAGAACAGGAGGAGCACATTATCAACAGAAGAAATGCAGTAAGAACAGGTCGAGTAGGATCACTCTCCTTCAAAAGGTGTTTAATTGGCCAGAAGAGTCTAGACAGTGTTCACTGGAGAAAACCTAGTTGTTTAAAGGATACAAATGCACAGCAATCAAATGATCTTACACATAACCCATAATATTATTATACACTTCCCCTTTGTGTCTGTTATCTATCATCTTTAATTATTTTTCTTCTGTATTCATATTCCTTTATTTTTAAGGTTATATTGCTGAAAAAACAGAAGGGTAAAAAAAAACAACAACATATTTTTACATAAAATCAAACTCAAAAATGTACTTAAATTTTTTTAATTCAATTTCAAATTTAAGATTTAGAAGTTGAAAAGGTCTCAATACCTGGAAGAGCCAGGGGAGCCAGCAGAGCCAATCCCAGCAGCCCCTGTGGCAGATTTTGGGGCCTGCTGTTGGCTATATAACACAGCCCTGGGTAAAATAACTAATGTCCATTCAGTATTCACACACCACTCAGAGAGGACAATGACCCTCCAGGTGATCATAAAGGGATATCAGAAAATAATCACGGCTTTCAAACTAATAATTTGCATTACTGCATTATTTGCATTCATATCTTCCCTGTACTTCATCAAATGTCCCTTAAACCCAGTGATTAACATGTTATATCTCATCTGTTGAGGCACAGCTACTGTTATCTTTGGAGAGAGCCAGACTAGCTACCAAAAAAAAACCAACCCAGCATTCTGCCCTCTTGGATGCCCTTATGGTAGATAACATATGATGCTGCCTTTGAAGGTGGCCAAATATGCAAATACATGTAATGAGGTGCCCTCTCGGGTGCCCTTCCAGTGAAAGACACATGATGCATTGACATAAGGCTGGCCTGCATGCTATAAAAGAGGTTTGGAACCTTTCTGCCACCTGGAAACCTTTTGTGCACCGATGCCCCACCCCAAAAACTGACCGTCAGACAGCTTGGGTCTGACATCGCCCATGGTCACACTTTTCTCATCCACATCCTGAGCACAGGCAGACGCCTTCCATCTGCTCCCAGCATGGAGATGTCCTGTGGTGTCTCTAAAAACTCAGCTGCCGTCATAGACTCTGCAGAATTATTTGCACTAAAAGACTGAAGTCAGTGCAAATATTTTCTTCTCCACTTCCTCCCCACTTGTGCACCTTATGCCAAGTGGGTTGACAGACACATGGGAGGCAGAACTCAGCGACTTGAGGAAAACAAGACAATTACGGCGACAAATTGAGTCCGACTGTTCATATAAATATAATATATTTTTGCATTTCTTATTTCTTTCTCCCAGTTATTCATTTGGAGTGTTCAGCTCCCACACTGCTTCTCATTACAGCCACAGCGGTAAGTAACAAGACAGGTTAATGCACTGCTGTCTGATATAGTGATGGTGTTTGGTAGTTATTGTTTAGGATGTTTAACATCCATGCATATACTTTAGAAGAATATGCATAAAAGAGTCCAAATAGATCATAGAAGCCTCCCACTAATTAAACCATGTCCTCTTTAAACAACGATCCGTGTAATTTGTGAATCGCAGCAGCCTCCCCTTCAAAGTTCCCTCCCTGCCATTAGCGCTCGTCGCCATACACCTCGCTTTTAATAGCACCTCAGAGGCTTTCTACCTCCTCAACACCTCCTGTTGCACCTCGCCGCTCCTCTTTGTGCTACTGGATGCTAACAATCCTCACTCGCAGGCTGATGTTGGCAAAGCTGTGTGTCAAAATCAAAGAGCGGTAAGGCCGGGGCTCTCTCACAAGAAAAGAGGGGGAAAATCGGATGACACAGCTGAAGCCGGGGGAGTGAATGAGACGGGCAGCGACAGAAGAGAAGACAGGCCGTTTCTTGTGTGCCACATAGAAAAGAAGAGTTGAATCGGTTGCTACTTTAGCCATCTGCAAAAACAGCTGCTGACACAATAATATAAAAAACAAAAGAGCAATAAAAAGAGATAATAAAGCTCAAAGGCATTTATTCTAATTTTACTAAAACTAACTTTATTTTTCCACAGTAAACATACTCAGTTGTAATTATAGGCTACATAAATTGATGAATTGCTTCAGTTCACCATCAAGCACCCTCCATATGCTACTGTTGAGATCCTTCCCATACTGTAGCTCTGATAAATTTATTATGCCCAATGCGGTTAAGCTCTTCGGAATTGAACGGAGCACTTTGGATCGTTTGCGATAAAGCAATCATTGTGTTTCTTGCCGTGAAAGGGAGCTAAAATCAACCTGAACCTGGCACGCCAATCGCTTTTCCATTCTTCTCATTGTTTAACGCCGTCAGGATGATGTTACTAGATGTGACTCTTATCTGTGAATGTGACGCTGGCCTGAATCAGAGCGAGCAGATGTGACTTGCCAATAGATAAAGAGACAGACAGCTGAATAATCAGCCTTCAAATACATGTCGGTGGAATGTAATTATTGAATGAATGGACGGAGCAGCTGCTTTTCCACAGGCTCCTCGTGGCATCTTTGAGGATGGAGGGATGGGCAGCGCTGGAGGGAGGAGGGAACTATAGAATGAAGGTGAAGACCGCAGGGAAAGATGAAAGAACGAAGGGCAGAAGAGGAGCAGAAGAAAGTCAAACAACAGTTTCAATGTTTGCATTTGTTTGGGCTTCTGCTGGTGGTAGAAGTCATCTAGATGACATCATTTCCAATATAACAGGCTGCTTTAGCTCTCTTGTGGAGTGGATGCAGCGGGAGGTGGTCCAGATGACCATAATGGTGGGATTAAATTGTCAAATTGTAAGTGGGATTTGTTTTGTCTTGATTTTCCTCCAACTGAGGCAGACTGGGACCCGATTCATCCAATTTAAAATAAGATTCATTGGCACGCTGTAACATTATTGTTGCAGCGTCTACCTCTCTGCCTCGCTGTCTGAGGCTTACAATGCTCCTCTCAAAATAAATTAAATGAATAAATAAATTAGTAAAGCTGCTGACAAACATCTGGAGTCCTCTTTGCCATTTTCAAGATGGACCTCCCTAAAAAAAAATCTGAATATTTATTTAAGACGTTCATGTTTTTGGCACATCTGTGTGTTGCTTTGGCTGCTAACACCTCATATCCACACTGTAAAGACAACCATCACCTGAATTAATTATGCCGAAGTTGGGAAGTTTATGATATCTGGACAGATTTATGGATATTTATCCTCAACTGAGATCCTGATGTCTGCGTGTTTCCATCAGACTGCAACACAGTGAAAATGAAGATCTGACTCTTATTTTGAAGCCCTGATAGTGAATGCAAAGTTCTGAGTCATTTCCATGGAAAAAAAAAACAAGGAATGAATGAGGAACGATCTGCTAGTTAAATAAATTAGTTGCTGCTAATCAAATGTTCAGCTGATGACTAGTTAAGAGAAGTGAGGAGGAAATCAGGAGCGACTTGAGATTTGATGGATCATTAATAAGCACCTCCCTTATAATTCACAACGTGGAATTAAAGAGTAGATAATGATAAGTTATTAGAGAGCAGATCCTGTGTAAAGATCCCCTTTAGAAAACCTGTTCAAGGCAGGACTGTTGCACCTTTATTGCACTCGTCTGTAAAAAAAATGTTGCATTTAATGGTTGTGCCTCTGAGCCGGTAGCATTCAGCGCTGAATCAACGCCTGTATAAACGGACAGGGAGATTCAAAAAGCAGCTAGTAGCAGTTAGCAGCAGAACAGAATCAATCAAACATGTATTCAAACTGAGGAGACAGCAGGAGGTACGGTCTTGATTTAAAAGGTATTTACTAGTTTTTATCTTAGCCAATATTTCTAGACTGGAAACAACTTATTTAAGATTTCTTAAATTATCTTGCTGCATGAACAGATAGTTTCACTAGTATTAAGCTATTTTCTCCTCAAATTCAGTGTTTATTTCTTGTATTTTGTGGTGCAAAAAACGAATTACTTATAAAGAAAGTGGCCAATATGATCGATTCAGATATTCATGAACTAATCATTACTAATTCATTAATATAGGATCTCCCTGTCTGCCCTCTAAAAACACATTATTACTATTATCAGAGAAGTATTTATTTATTATTTAACTGACCATTAACTTATTAACTATATAATAATATTTGATTAGGAGTTACTCATTAATTAATGGTAAATGAGAAACATCATTTGTTCGCTGATAACCACTCCAAATCTTTGCACACCTTATTGTAAAGTGTTACCATTTTCACCAACCTGCAGATTTGACTTTAATGGTTGTTATAGTCCAGATTCTGATCTACAGAAATGTCAGAATTTCACGCTGTGCATTCAGTAGCATGTATTGAACCCAAGTGTTAGCTGCCAGCCTCGGGTCTATTTGCTTTGTGCTTTTCTGAACAGGATGCGCCCTCTCCAGCTGCTCACCAACTCCAAGTGGTTTGGTTTTGATGCGACTCTGCAGGACTAAACAGTGGACCTGAGGTACTTCCAAACTTCACACAGGCTGTCAGCTTGATAAACACATTTTGACTCCTAAATCTCTGAAAATACAAACAGCTGAGGTTCAAGCTTTAAGGTGAATTCCTCTCAGTCCGTCAGCGTGTTTCTGTCAGTCTGCTCGTGGCTTTTGTGTTGATTTCATGAGGAGCTGTTTCTTCCTCTACTACTCCATCACAATCTGCATCCTGTATCGCTTTCCCTCGTTTTGTCAAGAATTAATTGGAAACTGAAATTGCTTTTCAAACTGTTTCAACTTGCATTGACTGACCCAATTAGTTCGATGATTACCCTCGCTGGGAGGAGATCTCTGCCTAAATGATGTGACTAATTTGAATGAATATTTCAAACCCATGTCTGCAATTATTGTCATTTACATATGTAATGTCTCTGCTTGATTACTTAATTATGTTTGCATTCCCTGATGATGTCACTGACAGGTGTCTTTTAGAGTATTGTAAAATAAGAAGAGAACCGAGCAGATGTTTTAATTCATTCATCTCACAGAAATGCTGCAGCGCCTGCATTGACAGTAGTTCAGTCTGGATTATAGAGCTGTTGAGCTCCTGTGGCTTGCAATGACTTTACATCAACCCCTGACAAATACAGTCACTGTCATCCACTGATGAAGTGGATTTTCCTTGCAGCCACTTCCCTTTGACTCTGAAAATAGGAGAACAAAAGGCATAAAAGAATCTTTGTTTTTGGTAAGTACCCCTAATTCTCTCCATTAAAAAAATCAAAAGACTTAATTAGCATGGGATCATGGGAAATGTTTGCTTTGTCGATGACATGACTCAGAAAAATGTTCATGGATGAGGTAGTTTTATTTTAGGTTTCATGTTTGCGACTTCTTTCCTCGCTCTCTGCCTCTCTCCTAGACGTTATAGCGATAAGTTATAGTTACATTGAGTAAGATTACAGATTTCTGTGTTTCAACATTGGTGGAAATATTTGGGATAATGCACAACTCACAAAATACGTAAAAGATTGACTCACAGGATGCCAATCCTACTCTTCTGTTACAGAGTCCTGCCCTTTGTATGGCCACCATAAAACCTATATCACCTCCCTGCGACAGCCATACAGTACAAATGTGTGTATTTACTTCACTCAAACCTGCAGCAAACACATAATCAGTAAATGTTTGCTTACATGTATGAACACAAAGGATTTCTTAGGAGACAGGGTCACCACATGATGGGCAAGCCTAAACTAAAAGGAAGATAATTGCTCTTTCGCCTCTGATTTCAGGGTCTTTCAGGGTGTTAATTGCATTGCAGCTACTTCTATCTAATAAATTCCTGGACATTTTTTTTCTAACCTTGAGGCTCTGTAAAATTTTAACTGATATTGTGCTGATTATACATGCTATCATATTCTTATGAAAAAAAAACCTTTAATCAATTTTAACCAAACTAATTTGGGACACTCGTGCGTTTGTCCTGCAATAGACTTGAAATTATAAACCGGATAGCAAACCAAAAAAAAAAAAAAAAGATTTACCAAACACAATTCCACATTCCTCTACTCTGATTCTTTTTTCCATTTGAATTTTTTTTCTAAATTTGATTGAAATAAAACAGGAGACCTGGTTTGAACCCATGTTAGCAGTGATGACGGGTCACAAATAGACATTTCTTCATTTTAAGGGGTCACAAAGACAAATTTGAATATTTTAATTCAAATGTCTGGATGCTGCAAAGAGCTGTAAACACTAACCGGCCACCAAAAACGAGTAACAAACATCATCCAGAGAAACAAATTACAATCGAGAGGCGGTGGAATCCATAAGCAAGTAAAATCAATATCCTCTAATAATGCTGGACGAGGCTACGTGAGCGATACAGGTGCGTTCTAATAGAAGATCTTTTTTTAGATTTCCAATAAACAAGACAAAAATCCGAGCCACGTCTTTCCACGGTGTCGTGTAGCCTCGTGATGTTTATTAGAGAGCGCGGACGGAAAAATAAAATAAAAGCTGTAATAGCTGTCAGTACCTGAGAGAACACACAGCCCCAAGCTCCTTGATTTCCTCTGATGTCAAAGCTGGAGGAAAAATCAATATGACGAATGAAGCCTTATTTACACACGCCACCTGATAGACTGTGGCTCGCTGAAAAGATGTCAACAAGCTATTAATGTTTCAGGAGAAGATTGCTTTTTGAGGCTAAGTGGGGAATTAAATGATGGGCGTTCTGTTTTTTACCCATAAATGCACTGGTGAGGAGGACTACATTTCAGCAAGACAGATGTTTTTGCCTTTTTTTTTTCCAACTCAGATTTAGCTCAGGGGTCCTCTGCAGGCTTGGTGTAATCTGACGTTTGCCATTCTTCATCTCAATCCTGCGAGAATGCAATCCTGTGCAGGATGCGTAATTGCAGGGACGTGTGCATGCATGTACATATGCACAATTGGGATCGTCACATACCAGTTGGGTTCAGTTTGTGTCCCATAAACCAAGAGCTGGGAAGACTGGTGATAAAGTTTGATAAAAAATAAAAAATAAAATAAAAGTAAGTATCTAAATAACTATGCAAACCTCTCCAAATGAAGTCTGCCCACATGGTGCGGTCAGTCAAGGATCCCATGTCAGCCTCAGTCCAAGTTTGAATGTGAAGCTGAATACATTTTCACCATCTCCAGAAGTCCCTTGCCATCCCTGACTGAACAGTTTGCTGGGAGAAACATAAAGGTTTGCTCAGTGGACATGTTTTTGCCCTCAGGGGTACACAAACTCAATTGCTAGCTAGCTAGCTAGCCATCTCTGTCTGAGTGTATCTGTGCTTTCCTGGTGGCAGACACAGAAAATTGAGGTCATGATCCTCATGAGTATGAGTCAGGATGCCTCTGTTTTCAAATATCTCACTTTTTTTTTCTATTTCTCAAGGTGCATATCCATGAAATATCTATTTGTGATATTTATACACATACAGCCCCCTCACTGAATACATGGAATATAAGGAATAGTTTCCTGTTGTGAATTTGCAGCATCTTTCTGCACAAGTGGGTTTATCTTTTATATCTGATTCTTCTTCTTTTTTTAATTTAATATGAATAGTTTAGATTTATTACTGGAATATTAGATCTATCTTCCACTATATATCTCTATTAATATGCGTAAGGATCAACCTGAGCAGAGAATAAAAAGTCTGTACACACATTTTTAATACATTTTCCTTTTCCAAGTTGACTTTGACTTTGCAACAAGAAACATTAACAGTGACTTTAAACAGAGGCTCTGGTCCTGAAGCCTAAGGGGTCAGGGGGTCCTTGTAGGTCCATTCAGTAATCTTTCCATGCTTATGAAGAGCATCTTCATGCAGATGTCCTCATTATTAATATACTCTCATATGTGGCTTGCACTATGCAGTATAGCACAGTATATCATGTCTACAGAGACTGGTTTTCAGTGCATCCACAACTGGTCCTGAGCAGGTGAGAGACAGCTGAGGCCAGCAGGACGACAGCGAGAACAGCTGATCCCTGCAGAACTAGCTTGGAGCTAACCCAGATGAGGAAGCTCCACTGTAATCGGGGTCCCTGAGGTAATCTAAGCAGGACATTATCTGCTTCGCTGCCACTCTGCTGCATCTGGAGGGCTGCACCACCTTCACTGGAAGCCCTCATGCCTGTCCTCCGCCTCTATTTATCACACGTTCATTTTTTGTTTCTCTCTCCCAGAGCCAGTGAACACACACACAGCAACTAGGACACATCAGGTATGTACCTGAGATGCAGGGATCAAGTCGCCGTCGTGGTTTGTCTGAACCTTTGTCTCCTCACTGAAGCCACTTTGTCCTGATATGACCAATAAATGAAGAAAAACTCACTCGTTATTGCCATGATGCTTAGTAGCAAACATAAATCACCTCCAATTAGATGTTCCAATGCATGATGTTTGACACGTATTATATTCATGCCCAGGTCACTTCTAAATTGCCAGTAGCACTAGCTTTTGGTTCAAGGATTCAGTTAAGTTTTTATTTTTTTATTTTGTTAATTATTTTTTTATTTTTTTTATCTTAATGGTAATTTAATGATCTCTATGGCAACCAGAAGTGGTTTACAGCTTTTTATTCCAATAGCAATCACATTTTAAGCATTACAATTTCACCTGTAACACAGCCCTTTGTTGTGTTTCTGGTTTATCTTTTATATTATCCACATTTTTTCTTAATGTGCTCTTGCAGCATTTGTTTGATTGCACTCTGTCACCACTCTGTTCTACGTTCCGCACTTTTTTATGTTTCAGTAATTCAAAAACAATTTTTCACCTCGGTAGGAAGTTTTATTTCCATTCTAAATAGTTGATTAAGGTGCCTTTTCATTATTCAAGGCTGTACTCCACTTAGCACCGAATGGCTACTAAAACGAATAAACAAATATTAGGAGGATTGAAGATATTTGCAATTTCTTGCATTTTCCTGGAGACGTTAAACGCATCGCAAAACTCAAAAACTAACAGATTGCAGAATGGCTTCCAGCCTCCATCGCCCCTCCTCCACAACAAACACACACCTTCCTATAGCTGCTGAGTATGCATATTGTGCAATAATATGATGTACCATGCTCTATTTGCACTGTAAACCTGTTGCTTCTTATTTATGATACACATTATCTTATTTATGCTCACTGTTTTTATCTAGATGTTATTTCTGTTTTATCTCGTTCTTATCATGTCTTAATGTTCTTTTAATTTAATGTTTTATTTAGATTGTCCGACGCTGTTAGTCTGAGAGTCACCAGACAAAGTTTTTGAATATCTACACTGACAATCAAGTGTCTCATGTATCAGTCAGCTGTGATGTTTGTTTTGTTATGTTTTTGCTGTTTGTTTTTTTTATCTCTGGGATTGAAATAAAAAGCCAGACAGACAAATCTCACCACTCAATCAACTTGTAAATGTTTCAATCCCCTGTTCCTTGTCTAATAATTTGCATGGATAAAAGCTTTGGTTAGGGAATGTGTTTTACTCTGAATGTTTTATGCAGCAACATGGTTCCATTCTGTCTAAACATTTCAACCAATTTTGCATAATTCTCTCTCTCTCTATATATATATATATATATACCCGAGTAGAGACTTGCCATTATTTTCAGAAAATACAGACTCGAAAAGACGAAAACAGGCAAATCATCTTTAGTACAGTCATCTTCCTGCCTGAGGGTCACACTTAAATGATGATGCTCCACAGACGGATGTGGAAAAACATTAATATGCCAAATAGTTAAGAGTGATGAAACAAGTTTATGTACAAAACAAAAAAGACAGCCGCCATTTTCAGAAATTGCAGTTTAATGACCACGGATTTGGTCTGGAGAGAGATGCTGCTGGAGATGTCATGATGTGAATGTTGATGCGTTCCTGTCTGACAAGAAAAACAATGCAAGCGTGCATCAGGGGGGCAGCCATGCTGGATCTATAAGTAATCTGAAACATAATTCTGATTGGGTTTTTTTTTATGCTCCTGGATGTGATTTGATGAAGAATATGATTAGAAAATTGTATTGAATATGTTCACTCGACCTGAAACCGATGTGGTCTGGAAGCTATCAGATTGGCTGGATCAATAATTGCACACTGGAGCGGAAAGAGTAGTAAAACAGCATAAACTCTTTGAGTTTGGGTGATACTTCTTATCAGACTGCATCCGCATCTCCTTCTAAAAATAGGAGAAAGTAATTCCTCTGTGAATGTTTGCTCTCGATAAGGAGAAGTAGGAGCGTTTGTGGCTTAACTGGCCTTTTTAAAACTGCGTCAAACACACAGCAGCTATGTCTTACCTCATTTATTATAATCAACAGTTAAATAAAAGAATATTCATCTACTAACACGATACAAGAATGACTCACTCGACACCAAATGTTAATGAAATATAACTAAAACTTCTGCATCCATCTGAAATAGCAGAAGTACAATCAGGTCTCAGCATGTCGGCTCAGACGGCTCATTTATGCCATGCGATCAAACTCAAATGTTTCCCATAAAAGACACTGGGAAGTCATTCAACCTGACCCTATTCTTTCAATATGAGTTTAATTGCCCAGAATATGAAGCCAGAGATCCCCTCACTTATCAAATTAACAGCTCAGAAAAGGACAGCGAAGCACTTAACACTTGTTTCAGCTGGAATGAGTCGAGCCAAAGGTAAGCTGTTTATCGGTTAAAGGGGGCGGAGCAGGAAGAGGATGCCTCGTTGAGAGAGCGAAGCAGGATTGCCACAGTTTGCCAGGTTGTGTTTGATTAAAATGTAAATATGCTCAGTTTCCTCACCTGCAGTTAATAAAGTCTGCTTCAGGAGCAGAGAGGAGTCATTTAGTCACTTCATTCCAGGTGGTGGTTTTCATGACTGAAAACCCTTCTGAATGGTTTTAGTTTAAAAAAGTAAGTCTAGAATTTTGATTTTATTCATAATTTTTTTTAAATCATAAGGACAGCGCTCTCATTCAAGGGAGCTAAATGTTATCTTAAGCAGATACAGTGCATTTATGATGTAGTATTTATTTATTAGCTGCACATTATTAAAGAAAACATGCACATTTTTCTTTATAATTTATTTTCTAGATTGATATAAATGTTCTTTCTTTCTACATCTCTGAAACCAAAGCTGCTCCCTTTGCTAGGACTTACATAAGAGTAAGATATTAAGGAGTTCAGTGGGTGTAGCGGTGTAATGGTACCACACATTCGGTTGATGTCAGGTCATCGGGTCATAAAAAAAATCATTTTAAATGAAACTTTCAACCATTGGTGTGCATTTAAGAAACACAAAGGCCAAAAACAAACAAACTCCAATCCAAAATAAATCTCTGCTGCTCATTCTTACATAAGAACCTTTTCAGACTCTCTTCCAACATCCTACAGTCAATAAAAATAAACTGAAACAAGGATTACCTGCTCAAAAAGTCATCTCTTTTTCTCTAAATATATTCCTTTGATTCTAAAGTATTCTGCACGTGTCTAAAAATGGAGTAAAAGCAGGCTAAGACAAAGCTCGTATAACAGACGATGCCTCTGTGCTTGTAACATCTACCCATGAGGATTGCTGTGTTTGCACCACATGCCACTGAAGCCAACATCCCATAATAACTGCACATCTGTATACAATATGCAATGCACAGTTTAATACTGTGTTGTCCAAAAAAAAACCCGCTGCTTCAGTTACACTCACATTCAGACCTACAGGCATGCATGCAGACACACATACATCCCCTAGTTAAGCGCATACTTAGTGCATGAAGTTGCTCTTGCATGATGTTTTATTCATGGTATCAGAGGTATGTCCATTCATGAGCTATCATATTTCTCTGCAAGCCTCCTGTGTAGGTCTGGCTTGGCCTAGATAACAGGAAATCTGGCTGGAGGGGGAGTCACAACACCGCAGGACGTAATGGAAGCTATCATAATGCTTAGCAGGAGAGATGTCCAGGAGCTCGTACTGTGGCAGCGTGGCACCAACACCTATCAACTAGAGCTGCGAGGAGACGCTGATGTGCTGTGATGCTGTGAGATTCGAAAGATTTGAATCCATTGGAATCTGTTTGATATTTAAGGTGCGTCGTGGCAGTTTATCCTAAAAGCCTCGGTTTTGATCGAATTTAGCCAATGTTCGGGCTCCATCCTGCAGAGATGAGTGGGAGGAAAGAGTCGCCTTGAAGAAGATGTTGAAAACACCATCACCAGAATGAAGATGCTGTGAAAAAGACCTTCAAAATTGCAGCCATTCCTTCCGACTCGTGCATTAAACTAGTGTGCATAACTCTTAAATGGTGTTGATTTTGGATGACTGAGTAGGATGACACTTTATAGAGCTATTCACAGGCAAAACATGAGACTTGATGATGCATTGAACCATTGCAGCAGAATCAAACTATTGGGTTGATTGTTGCAGCCCTCCTCTCAATAATTGCCAGACTTCACATTTGAACATCTTTAATGGCAGCTCTGTGACACAAACAAACACTGAATACAAGCAAAGACTAGAAGAAATTTTCTTCCTGATTGGACTACTGTTTCTAAATTGTCTCACAACTGAAAAGCCTTTAAAGACCCTGGGTGGCTCTTTATCTACATCTGGGAAATCAATACACGATAACAGTTTTCCAATACATGATGAAATGCACTATCTTAATTGCCCTAATCACTTTGCCTTATTAAAAATGGAACTTTATGTGCCTGGTTCTGCATCCAGTAATTATCAGTGTTGCATTTCACCACATTGAACTGCAGTGATCCTGATCTACCATGTCAGCTTGTTTAATGACACTGAGGCTCACAGTCTATTCTCAGACTTAATGGTCCACTCCGATTTTATTTTACAGGCCTACAATACTGCACTGTCAAAACCTGGGGTTCTGCTAAAGCGAATGCATGCGGATGAAGCTGGAGCAAACGTACGACAACCGGTGCACAATCTGAATTCTTACAGTAGAAATCCAAGGCTAAAGCCAGCACTTATAAAGAGTATGATTTAAATTAGGCTGGAAATACTACAGAAAAAGTCAGATGAGATTTTCTGATGAGTACTGGTCTCTTGAAAGGAGACTGAACTTCTCATGGTAAGGGTGTTGCTTGATAAATCTATCTTTGCTACACCAATATTTCTGCCACTGGAATAAATCAGCCCTTCTGCTGCTGCTGAAACAACTACTGATAAAAGGTAAAAATGTAAAGATATTAATCCTTATAAAAATATTAATTTTAACATATATTATGAATATTCTCATGGTGTTTTTTACACCTTGAGAATAAGGTGTCCTTCCCTGCATATGGAAATAATAACAAAACTATTGCAAATTTGTATTTTTCTGCAAAAAATACTAATAAAAATAACTATTTCAGTGCAAAAGACGATTTCAAGCCATAATTTCATGACTTGAGTCAACCATTTAAAGAAAAATATAAGTATATAATCTAAAAGTACATTAAGTATTCCCCATCAGGTTGAGAGTCCAACAAGTCCAGACAGAGTTGGTTCATTCTGTCAGCATTAAGCTGCTTTGACACTATGAATTACATAAAATTACATTACACTTGCTGTTATTATCCATCTAAATGAATCCACTGACAAGTACAGGAGCTTGAACTCCAATGTGAGATTGTACTGGGGCACATGTGCCCTATAGTGAAAGGAGTCAGCCTAGCAATGCCCCTGGTCCCTGGACAGACATTTATGTTATACTGCAGCTCAAAAATCTACTCACAGAAGATATTATAGCCTGCAAAAACACAGGAAAACAATCCAATGGAGAAGCAATGCCCTAAGACCACTTGACTGGAATGGTTGATTTTAGCCCTGCAAAATCAGATGTGACAAATCCAAGATACAGCCAATTTGAGTTTGTCCACCACTTAAGTGCATCACTACACTTTGCCCGTGGCATATTGGAGTGCAGGCTATTTCCCAACTTGATGGTATAGCCTATACCGCAATTTAAAGAAACGCCTGCTGCACCTGCAAGTCGAGTTTGAGTTTATTTGTAGGTCATTATAGTCGTTACGATGCATCCTTCCGAGGGGACGTGAATGCATCTACTTACATTTAATCTTCAGCTGCAGCGGCGTGAAGATTGTTGAAGTCAAAGCAATCAAACGACCTGCGATTCCTGTTCTTGGATTGTTGATCGTTTTTTTTTTAATGATGTATTACAGACAGATCGATTAGAGCAGGTAACCTTCAGATAACATTGATGATTAATGCCTTTCCTAAGGAGCAATTTGGCCAACCTTACGAAAGAACACGTCAGCCACAGGTGCATATTTCTGTCACCTCATTCTTTATTACAAATACAGTCACTGATCCACTCATATTATATACCTGCAAAGGGGGAAATGTCTGTTCATCCTCGTTGGTACAGAAAACAAAAACGCATTGAACTCCCCCAAGAATCAAAACTCCCCTCGTCCACCCAGCATCATCTAGTCAAAAAAAATAACATCCAAAAATACGTGACACTGCCACCAGCAAAAGTATAATGAGATCGAAAAAAGAGAAACACAAAAAACAACAAACCTGTGAGCTCAGCTGCAAGAAAAGTATCACGTTAAAACGTTTAAAAATGACTCCTTCCCATAAAGAAAAGAGGAAACAAAGTAAAAGCAAAGGGTCGGATCGGTCGAGACATCAAAATCACAAAACTCGACGGCAACAAACAACACTGCAAAATGCAAACCAAAGCATAGCAACAGCAAAAGTCGACAGAAACAAAAAAATAAAAATGTTTCAAAACCACCAATAAATGTTTGAAAAATCTCAATACTGACAAAAGCTGCTTGGTTTCGACCCTCGAAACAAAACTGCAAGCAAAGACCGAAATCGCACCCGTTTACCCTCCTGGCACTCTGGATCAGAATAACTGCATGCTAAAAACTTGAAGCCTGGATGTGAAAAACGCTCAAAACCACCATGTCAATGCTCAAATTCAAACACCAGCAAAAGGAGGAAAAATTAAAAAAAAAGGGGGGGCAATTAAAAAGACAAAAAAATGCTTACAAAAAAAAAGCCATGGAAATGTACTCACCGAGCGGGAGTAAAATGTTGCAATAAAAATTGTGATATGGCTCAAAATACAGTATGGCGGTGCGAGCCGAAATGCTGTGCCTTTTCTCTAGATCTCAGCCTCCAGCTCTGTCATGTGACCGATTCAGCCCCGACTTCCAGCAATGAGAGCCCAGTGTTGAACAGCTGATGCTGAATGCTCTCCTAACGGTTTGGCTCTCTCCAGAAGTAAAAAGAGGTAGTCCTTATCATCCCACTGTTATGACTGAGCTGCTTGTGCGCTTTTCCTTCGCCCTTTTTTTTTTTTCTTTTTCTTTTTTTTCTGTTTTAAAGATGCAGAGCTTTTAGTCGATGTCAGCACCACGACATGCTTTCATTTCATTCAGGGGGGAGAAGCAGGAGCTTTTTCACACCCTCGTGAGACCCCGGAAGAAATACAGCTTTAAAATGCATTTATTGGTATCAATCCGAGTAAGGAATAAATATATATCCTTTTTATTTGTAATGCATGCCTGGTATTATTTATAATATGGTATAAACTATAAAGGTATGGCTGTACTTCTGATTTACGCAGCCCTGTCCGCGCGGTGCTGAAACAGAGGACGTGCAGCTCGTTGGGGGGGAGAAGCAGCGGTTCTGCAACTATCTGAGAGTAAATAAGAAAAGAAAAGAATCTCTAAACAACCCAATTAGAGGCTGTGGCGCAATTCAGAGCAAACAGCAGCATTACAGTCTGCACAAAATGAGTTGTTTAAATCATTGCACGACAGAGGTCTTTGTAAAGTGTCACATGGATCAGGCACTACTGGGGTAATTTATTATTTAATATGGAAGTGTTCGAAATAAACATTTCATTGTGTCTGCACAATGCATGATGCTAGTTGTTTTGTTCTAGCCGGATGGAAGAGTGTGTCTGCTACACAGAGCATAATATAAATAATAATATAGTATCATTCTCACGATTAAAGCCTGTTAAACCTACTATAACTTGAAATTTAATGGTGAATGATTTTAAATACATGATGCTAGATGTTCCATGGTTATATAGAGTATACTGCACATTTTATTTGACATTTGGACAGCACTGTAAATCAGCTAGTGCACTATAAAAACGAAACTCTATAGCAACTACTGAGTGATTTTTAGACGTGACATGTTGTTAATAACACCCAGCTCCTTCCATGATGCTTAAACGTGTGATTTAGAACAAAACAACAACAGCATCATGTTCTCAGCGTCTTCAGTCCCTCGAACGGATGGGAGTACAGTAGATATACTTGTTTAAAAAGGTGCTGAAACTGAGAGACTATCGTTTTTGCTCTGTCCGTGGTGCTGAAACTCATAGAACCTCTCACTGTAACGCAAACAGCAGCACTTTATCCTGCGTGGTGCTGAAAATCCACAGAATTTGCGATACAAAACCGTCGAAAACCGACTTGGTGAGGTCGGAGTGAGGGCTTGTGGATAATCAGACCCAAGGTAGTTGCTGTGGTGAGTTCAGTGTCCATGTGAGGGTATGTGTTTATTGTACACAGTAAAGATTGTCCAATTATCATGTCTAAAATAGGCTCTTTTTAGCCAAATGTAGTTGTTCATAATAAAGTATTAAGAGCAAATAGTATTTGGTGTTACGGTGGTGTTGTGGGTAGAATTATCCTTTCAGAGCAAAGAGGTTGTGGGTGTCTGTGTGGTTTCCCCTCAATATTACAGCCCATAAACATGTAATACAGGTGAAATGGTCACTTTGACTTGCCCAGAAGTGTGAATGTGAGCATGAATGGTTTTCTTTTTGTCAGCCATGTGACAAACTGGAGACCTGTCCCAGGTGTAAACCCCCAGCCTCTCACTCAATGTCAGCTGGGATTAGGCTCCAGGCCCCCCCCTCCCCCCGTGACCCTGCTAAAGGATAAGCAGTTACAGAAAATGGATGAGATCATACTCTTGAGGTTGCCCTGCTCTGTCCATGGTGCCGAAACTAAAAGAAATGATGTAAATTTAAAGCTGCATTCTTTTGAACGAGCCCAGCGGAAAAATATATTCTTAATTAAAGATGTCCGGCTCTGTCCATGGTGCTGAAACTAATGTTCCCAGTATATTAAAATGTGCTTCACATATAGGAAAAAGCCACACTCATTTATTCATGTATGGCAGAGAACCCAAAGAGGTGACCCTCGTGGTTGGTTTTAATGGAATTTTGGATTCATAGCCCCCCACATGACTCCCTGCACCCTCCCTCCCCATTTGTTAAATAAATACACCTGAGAAATGCAGATTGTTGCTGATTGGGCCGGACAGGAAAGTAATAATGTGTTATTGATGCATTAAGCGTCTGACTGCGGTTGTCAGACAAAGTTCATGTAACATGCAGCGCTGGAGACAACTGTCGCCATTCATTCATCACAGCCGTGGTTGGTGCACCGGCTCCACCTTAAGCACTGTCGAAATTCATTTACTTTTCAGATCACATCCAAGCCTTTTTGTGCGACACAAGGTAAAATACTTCGCAGCGGGTAAAGCGTCCAAAGATAGCGACCAAACGTTCTTCGCAGCAAAGACTGTTTGCATCTGCTTTTTATGGAGACATCGGGTGCTTTTTAGCGGCTTTGGCGACACGACGTACTGCAAGGTTTTTCTCATTTGGTGTTCCTTGTCGAGGATGTCATCGCGCATTGGTCTTTGTGGCGGTAAACTAAAGTTGACGGTTAGCGTGTTGCAGTGCAGGGCATGTCAGACTGTAATTATTAATGCCTGGGGGTGTTCATGACCTAACTCACTTTCAATGAGCTGATTCAGAAAGTGCAGTTCTGACTTAAGACTTGGAAAGTAAATAAACAGATAAAGGTGTACGTGACAGAGCAGAGGTGACAATCATGCTATTAAACCCCAGCTGGTGTATTTTGGTATAATCTAATAGGACACTCTGTAATAAACTATGACTGATGCATGACAAACAGTCTTTGGCTCAGAATTAACCTCCCTCCCTGTTTATTGCTGCATAACTTTTAATGGGTGCTGTGGAAATTATACAAGTAAATAAAGAATTTATGTCTCACTCCACATGATTTACACACACGTGACCATAAACACATGCGATGCTGTCATCTTTACCGTGACACACACTCTCAGGCTTCAGGTGTGTGCTGTATATCAGGCAGGCAGGCGCGTGAGAACAGGACAAGACAAGGTCAACGGAATGCCCTTTATGAATATCTGAAATAAGAAATATCAATCACATCAACCTCCTGACATTGGCCCTGTGAATAATACAAGCAGCCCTCTGCAAAGGCAAAGAAAACACACATTTTCCATTTCTGCACCAGCCCGAGTCTCAGTGTGTTCGCCATTGATAGTTTTTCAAATTAAATAATGGATGTAACTAAACAGAATCATAATTCATAACTCTTGTATGAAACCCCCATTAGCATAGCGCCACGCAGGGATCGCTCTTTGCCTTTGGCCATGAAGAGCCAATCAGAGGCAGAGCTCAAAACATGTGGGCTTTTGGGCATTTCCACACATCCAAGGCATTTCCCTCTAGAGGTGCATTGATCAATATGTTTTACTACATTATTTATTGGCTGGGATCGAGTGTACAATGCAGCAAAGACGAAAAGAAAACTTTAAAAAGTAACGATTTTCATTGCAGTAAAGTCACACAGCCACATCCTGCGACACTGAGGTGTTACACAAAGGACCAATGTTTTGGGTTTTTTTGCTTATCGAGTGATGGTTGTCTGAGGTCCACTTCAATGAGCAGCAGTAAATTGATAGTTATATTTAATACAGTTAAAAAACAAAAAAAATGGGCTCAATTAATTCCCTTTATTAAAGCAAAGAGTAGATTTGTCTTCTTTAATCACCATTTTGTCTAGGAGTCTGCAGAAATTGTATAGGATGTTTTTAATCAAAAATAAATGGAGTGTGCACACATGACTGTAAAGGATTTAATGCTCATTACAATAAATGGGTTACATTTAAATCTAGAGCTTGAGGTGGAAGGATTATATGAAATGACTCGAAATGAAAATATACATGGAAGCTGTTTTACATTGCATGTGTTAATATCAGCATAGGGATATGAGTTTCATAAAATCATGTTAGGGGAAGCTTTTTTTTGTTGTTTTTTTCATCCCTGACAACGTCTGTCGAGTTGACTGACCCACAGCAGCCTGCTGGGTTCGTATTCTAAAAACCACCTGGTGGTTTACGGCTCGATTTCTTTTTAACTTTAATCTCATGAAATCAAACCAAACTCTTTTAAAACTATGTATGGTCCAAGGAATTGATGTTTTCACTGGCATCTATTTCTTTTTCGGTTAAGAAAAACAAAAAAAGTTTTTGGAGTTAATTTTTGGAGTGGATCCAGATAAAGGTGCGGATTCAGGACTTTTTTTCCCCACATTTTTGAAGATTGCAAGATAAGGCTTTTTAAAAAAAATTTTTTATTCATTTTTAGTCAATTATGCATAAAGTACTTGATGGATTACCATGAAACTGGTTGGAAGGTTGATTGATGTGCTAAGGAGGAAACCCAAGAAATTTTGGAGTGGCTCCAAACAAATGAAGCATAAATTACTTGACAAAGTTTAATGAAACTTGGTAGGAAAGTAGCTGCCAAAGAAGAAAACACTGAGTTTTGGATTAGATTCAAATAAAGAGGTGGATCCATGATTATTTTTTTTTTCATATCCTACTTTTACTTCCATAATGGAGGATATTTTATCTTCATCTGTTCGCTATGTTGAAGGGATGATATTTCAAATACAGACCCAGCACAGAGTGATGATGGTCAGCCAGTTATGACATGGAAAGCCTCTTTTTTTAGTTTGATTAATGATTGGAATTTGCATTTGATATATTTCATCCCGTTTATTAAAGTCATGTTTCTGTTCTGTCATTCCGTGTTCCATGTATCTTTCTTACTCACCTCACTGTCTGCCTCCATTGTGATTGGCTCCCTCTCCCTGACTGGTGTCACCTGTGTCTCGTTTTCCCTCCTTTAAAGTATCTCTGTGTTCATGTCTCAGCCTTTATGCCAGTGTTTCAGTTTATTTGCTTGGTTTTTCATTCTGCCTCCCTTTTTTCCGAAGTCAATTCCTGTGTTTTTTTTTTGTTGAGTTGAGCTTTTGGGTCCAATTTCCTGTGCGGCTCTAGCCTTAACAGGATTAGGGTTTAATTTAATTAAAATGGACTGCTGGGCCTTCTAGTCTTTTTTCTGCAATAACCGTTCAATATATTTATTGTATATTTACCAATTATCTCTCTAAATAGTAGTTTACGCTGTTATTGGTGGACCGCACTGTTCTTGTATGGAATTAAAATTGCTTTGGCATACACAGGGGACTCACAGGAAACCATGCATGCATGTAATCCAGCACTGTTTTTAATTCAGCTCATTAATATCATCCTTGCTATTTCACTCTCTTTGTGCTGTCTCATGGCTGAATCATATTACTGCTAATGTAAGCCCAGCATTTCCTACTGTGACTGTTTCACATTAAAACTTTTTTTTTTCAAGCGTTCCTTTATTGTGAAACAGTGACAGAAAATGGAATGTATTTCTAAGTGAGCGTAGCGCTGACATCACTGATTCAATCCAGCAAAAATGCATCTATATTACAGCATTTTCAGCTTTTTGTAAAGGGACAGTTGCAAATATTACCATACATTGAGCTGTATTTGACAGCGTCAACCATCAGGAAAATGTAACAGGTCTGCCATCCGTATGTGGATCCTATAAAGGACTTTGTCAGCTCCTCCAGAGAGGAGCAAAGTGGAACCTGCGAGCGGAGTCATTCTTTATGGGATGGCGTGTTCCACATCTTTGTTCCTCTGTTTAACCTTCAGCTGTGGCTTCATGACAGCGTCTCATGAAAAAATCATCTCATTATAACAAGATGATGTTCTTATTATAAGATGCAGTGGTTTATTTATTTTGTGCTGCTGCTGCTACGCCTCCTCACATTTATAGCTTTCATTATACACTGATCATAGCAATGAAGCAGATGTTAGAACCGGCACGAGGTTTAAATGAGATCAAGTGTCTTTTAGACTTTTGTTTGTTCATCTAAGTCACAAACTGAGATCCATGTATCAGTTTTTGGAGATTCGAAACATGTTCCTAAATCATGATCCATAATCTGCTCCTGGAGTCAAGTAAACAGAGTAAGGCCTTCAATGCAGGACTCAGTGGTGTAATATCATATTGCACTGAGTTTCTGGGGGAATATTCTCAATTCAAAATTTATTTTATAATATAAAAATGCAATATTTTGATGTTATATTAAATCAGACATTCAGAAGGTCACATTTCTGTCTATATATACCAACTATATCTCTAAAAAGGAGCCCAAAGGACATCCACTCAAGGATAATTTGGTTTGATATCTGCGAGATTGAATTCGGAAATTTAATATTAGATATATTTTAAAAGATTGAAGTCACTTGAATCGCTGTCGGCTGGCACTGAAGACAACAAGTTTGAAGCTGGGAAAAAAAAAAATCTTGTTGAATTTAAACGAGGTGAACTTACGGGACCTCTGTGGCCTGCTCCTCGTCCCCGCTTCAGGATATCAGCTCAAGGTTACATTACGGGCACAACACAGCAGAATCCCCGACTGTCTGTGGTCCAGCTGCATAAAAGAAAACATGAGAAATAAATAAAAACACACGATTCCTCCTTTTCTTTAAACTCTCCCGCTTAAGGAGGGCCATGTTCTCTCAATTAGCAGGATAAACTGTTGGGGTGAATTTCCAACATTCTTTGCACTTGAAGCATTTGAAGCTATATGCATGAAAAAAAATGTATGATGTATGATTAGAGTGGAAAATGAACTGGAAAGTGGAAAAGTATTACTATACCTACTATTAGTCAGCACACCTTCAATTATCACAGTCTCATCCATTTTCTATAACTGCTTAAAAGAACGAGGCTGAAAAGCATTTCATTAAATTGCCTTAAAGGATCCGTCACATGCTTCACTAGCGGAGTTAAATGATGGTTGTCAAAATGCAAAAGGAGACCACAGATATCCCAAACTCTCTTTTAAATCCTCTTTCTTTTTCATCTACGCCCTCATGGACTGCCTCTCTGCATGTTTATCTGTTTGCTTGCCGTATCTGCGCCAGGGTTGAATCGTGGGATTCGTTCTCATCAAAATAAGTTAACAGTTGATGTAATTCTCCTGCGAACCGAGGCGCTCTCCTCCGTGTCGTCCGACTGTGAAATAAGACCCAATTACAGGCATTCTGCATTCATGCACGCTTTGTTTTCCTCCCCCACACCCCCCTCCAAGTAATACTCATTTTGACATCTTGTCAAGATCGGTAAACAAAAAGGTGAAAGAACGAATCGACAGGTCAAAGGTTCAGACGCACACAGACTGTCAAACAGCCGGTGAGGCGGACATGTTGACACGCGGCCCGGACACCAATCTTGAGTTTTGCCAACTGGCCGATCTCATAAAGCATTTACACTTTCAGCTGGGTTTAGGAAAAGAGGAGCCTTGAGGAAAACGTTGAGTTATAATCGTGCTCAGCCGGTGACAAGCAGCTGGGAAAAAATAACTTTCATTGTTACATCCTGACGAACAAAATGACGGACTTCAGAAAAAGTGGGTAAAAACTGCGACAGCACCATCCCAATGAAATGCAAAAGGGAGGATGCAGAGGGAAGAAGAGGAGGAAGACGAAGGGTCCCTCAGAGCATATGCACACAGGCCTGATGTACTTAACTTGTTAACAGCAGTCAGATTAATTGACACATCGCTTAGGGACGTGTTCATTTTGGTGTTGCTCCCAAAGGCGCCTGCAGAGACTGAGACAGGATGACCTTTTCACCACAGAGCAGCAGGACTCTCCTGGCCACTGCATGACCAGGAGCATTGTGGGACAGAGACAGGCTGATTGTGTGTGAGCTGTTGATGATTAATTAACATAAGTACATGACAGTTCACTTGTTTTGCGAGCAAGCTCGTCTGTGAGCTGTGCCCTTCCTCCATTGCTCATTAGAGCATATGTTTGATTGCAGATATACAGGTAGGGACAGGATTGCTTCGGATTTCAGTTTTTCGCAGATGCTAAACCATTTAAGCACTTTGTTCGATCACAGGAGCATGAAATTGGATCATCTGTGGCTGTTGGGACTAAATTGTGTGTAGCACAAACTATATCAGTTAAACTGGCTTTTTCGTGTGTTATTTAAAAGATCTCTCTACTTGCTGCATATGCCATGCATTTGTGCATGCACTGTCTCTCAAATGTCAGAATAATGTAGCCTTGAAGGCCATGAATGCCTGTTTTATGCATCAGCCTCTTAGCATATGCAATGGAGACCATGAATACAAAGTTTTCTGCCAATCAGCTTTGGCTATTTCAGTGTTGTTTTGTCACTGGTTTGAACTGGGCAAGGCCAAGTAGGATGATGTCACACATTTCTTTATTTTTTACTGTCAAAATAGATATATTTAATAAAATAGTAACCTAAGACATACTAAAGATTTACAATCTCATTTTTAGGGGATTTAGATGAAAAAAGATGGGCCGAAAATGTATATTGCTGGACATAAAGAGGCTGTGAGGTTTGACTACACTGACTGCACAAACCGACATTATCTAATGCAGAGGGTCATTATTTGTCAACATGAAGTGGGGGAAAAAATGCCTAAAAGATGTGATTTTTAAGCTCTTATAGGTCTCTACTGTTACTATACTAATAATACAGTTTTTTTTCTAACTCGCAATGCTTTATTTTGAAAATATTGAGCCCTTCTAACAGAAACTTTGATCTTGGGTCGCTTGAATAATGAACCAATTCAAAAGGGATGAAAGAGACGGATTGGGTTCATGTGTGATGTGTGTGTGTTGTGTGTGTGTTGTGTGTGTGTGTTGTGTGTTTGTGCCCAGGCTCATCTCCAGGCATGCATGCTCTCTGGCGTCCGCCAAACTATTTTTTTTTGGTTTAACTTTGTAGGTGCATGTGCTTTTGGAAGTAGGGTTCCCAGCGGTCATGGCAGAAGCCTTGGACGTCCTTCTTAATCAGATTCTGCAGAAGCTGATAGTGAAAAGAGGCCAGCAGTACTTTGGCAGCAATGCAGGTCTCCTTTAAACACATTCTCCTGAAAGCAGAGGGCAAGAGAGAGTCTAAGGATGGTTGCCTGCTATTTTTCCTTCCCATTGAACCTTGCAATGGTGGTGAATGGCTTTTTTTTTTTTTGCAGTCTTTGGCATGCGAGGCTCGCAGCTAGCTGACGAGCTTCCAGCCTCAGCTGTGTGCCACAAGCCTCTTGGCTTTAAAATGCGGTACCCATAATGCTGAGGTTTTGTTCTAAGGCCACTTGGAATTGCAGTATCAGGTTGTACTGACATGATTTAAATTTCATAACCTGCCAACGCTCGTTTGATATTACAGAAGTGTTGTTAGTGCAACATTTAAAAAAGCCTGTGATTCAATCTTTTAGATAGAATCTGTTGACAAGATTACTTCCTGAAAACATTTTTGGGTGGATTACAGAGTGACAGGATGCCAATTTTCAGTGTGTATTTTTGCAGGTTCATCTCTGACTGTATCCTTTGATATTTGGAAATCAAAGATATGATTCTGACTTCTGCTTCCTTTAGTATTTGATAGTTGCTGTATATATATATATAATCATGTAAATTGTTCATGCTTGTCACTGGATGGCTTTTTAAGCTCCAGGTGTGCATCGCCACATTTGTGAGTGCTTTTTTGACATTTGTGGTTTGTCTAGTACCGAAACGTCACAATAAATGTGATTCTGCAAGTTAGACAGTTTGCAGGAATTCCTTTTGCACTCATTCCTCTCCTACACACTACTGGACCTCAACAATATTATCCTGCCTTTTCCACATCACACATAGAGCTGTAACACTGACCTGAACACTGGTATAAACTGATTTTACACTTTGTCAAGGGCACATTTCCTCACTTTTCACTCTAAAGCAATTAAAAAAGAACTAAACAATGAATAATGTATTGCGATTATGCATCTTAAATGTAATTATTCTACTAGTTTTACCTCAGGCTCTTTCATTAACTCAGTGAGGAAAAAGTTGATGAAAAAAAAAGAAAGAAAGAAAATTAAATTTTAACCAAATTTCATTCAAGCATGTAACTATAAATTAATCACAGGTTTTAATAGAATAATTGCAATTTCCTCTTCTACTTCTTAAAAACTTTTCCAGATGAATATTCTTCCATTTCTATTTGTAGCTGCCGAGGAAACAAGACTTATTTTAATCTCAGAACAAATCAAGGAACTTTTCACACGATGCAGATTAAACAGAGGACAGTGACGTTCCTTCTGTATTTCTTTGACTGCATTAGAAAACAATGATCTAAAAATCTTCAGCGAGAATTTCTCACCTATACTTTTACTCTGTTTACACATAACTAGCTGCTCATAATTTGAATTTTGTATTGCAAGTAGTGGACTGATGATGCAGATGCTGACTGCGGCTGTTTCCCCCCCCGTTTCTCTGCATAAAAAGCCCAATTGCGACTAGAACACTGCAGTTACTCAGCGGGGATTTGTAGCTTATAAGCTAACTACATGAATATTAATTACACTTTCAAACACACGAGAGGCTTTGCCTGCATCTAATTACGACTCTCAGCTTAATTCTCGAGCCAGTTGGATGGAGTTAGGTTCATTCACATTTGTTTTCAAATTAAATCTGATAATGAAACCAGAAGCTACATTTCAGACCTTGTATCCATGGTAAATGTTAGAAAACCTGCCCCTGTGCAGTGTTACACAGGGAGGAAAGTGGTGATGATTTATTTATCCAGTCCGCAGGTACGATCAGTTTGCCTTAGGGAAGCATGTCATGAACCAAGCTCCAAGGTTTCAGGCTAAAACCTTCAGTCAGACCTTCTTGAAAAGTGACACGCATAAATACGACATTTAGAGATTTGCTTCTCTCACCTTGACTGCTTGTGTTTTATTTTATGCTCTAACGCACCTCCACCGAAAATTATTCATCTTTCCTTTGTATTTTTGAGGGGATTTGCCCGCTGATGTTTTTAATCATTTATCCAGCTGAGTTCCAGTCGAAGCCTCTGAGCAAAACTATTCATTTTCCATGTTCCGATGAAATAAACATTACAAGTTCAATCTACTGTTTTCCACACGGTTGTAAAAAAACAAAACAACAACAACCTTGTATTGCTACACTATAAATAGAAGCAGAAAAAGAAAACAGTATGTTTAAAGGTTAGAGAATGATTTTTTTTTTTTACGTGATATTCTGCTTAACTGAAAACAAAGGCTGAGATGAAAAGAGAAGAAAAGGAATGGAAACAAACAGAATCATAGCTACATTAATAAATAACTAGCTCATATAAAATGGATGGATACTGCATGTAACCCACAAGACAATAATCTCATCATAAGATTAAAAAAAACCATCATGATTTACCAAACTCACTTTTTCCAATAACACTAAATCCAGTACTTTTTTTTTTTTTTTTTTTTTTGGAGATGTGTGACCTACATGTCAAGTCAAGTAAAAAATAACTGGTTTATGTGCTTGTGACAGAGTCACAGGTTTTTACAGTATCACATAGAAATCAAGGAAAAACATCCGGAAGAAACGAGAAGGAAAACCTTCAGGGTAAGAGGGGACGTAAAACGTTTCATTTCTACGATTAGCATTCGTAAATGTTGCTGATACAGACGTGCGGATTCCTAATAGAGTTCTCTCTCATTGCATTTTTAATAATCTGTCATCTCAACAGTTGATCTTTGTGGACATAATTGAAGCAGATGTATTTTGACTTCCTTCCTTTCACGAGTCTTTGCTCCCGTCCTAGTTTGCATTTGCCGCTGTGTGCTCCTTCCCTGCGTACACATTAGCCCACTATGTGCTTTGCCCCCCATGCTGCGCCTCAGTTGTTTGTCATGCAACGATGAAAGGCACATTCTGAACTCTGTGCAAACCCGCCGCCATTTACGTTTTCATTTGGCTTTTCCTTTTGGAAATTCTAGGCTTTGGGAAATCTCAAGTGCTCATTAGTAGGTCTCTAGTAAGACAGTGGATTCGGCAAACAATGAAACTTCTTGAAGTGTATGAATGCTTTTATCCCAAGATGCATTTATTTATTCACCCAGAGAATGACTGCTATTTACCTAAGCAGAGAGCAGAAACTACACTGCCTTTAAAAGCTGAAAACATCACCCAAAGAAAAAAAAAACAGCTTCTTCACTCTGCTATAATGGTATAATCCAGTATCTACGACAACATGTGCTTTTGCAGCTTGCTGGTGAAAAGTTAGTGAGTTTGTTGAAGAAAATAGTTTATTTGGATTTTTTGTAAGGGTAGACCTTATTGCCATATTGGTCAAACTTTTCAATTTTTCAGCATTTTCTGTTTGATTTGGCTTATTTCCCATGCTAATGAATAAGTAGTGAATACGTTTTACTTATGGGTCTCTTTATCGCTAATCCAGTATGTAATTGAAAACCAAAAGTGGTCCTTACATGGAAAATGTGTTCAGCCTGCATCTAAGCACCGACTCTGCCCCTCATATTTTGTGAATTGAGTTCGTCTTCCTCATGATGAAGGCTGTGCTTCTTGTGGCGTGTGCTAAATAAATAAGCTACATGTGACTTCACTTTGACATGTGCTACCTTTTTCAATTCCCCAGGTATGTCCTTGGATTTGTCCTTGATGAAAGAGGCTGAGAGATTATCAAGGAATCATGATGCATTGCTCTGTGAAACCTGTAAGTGTGATGAGTCATTACACGATTATTTATTAAATAGAGACATATGTAATGAAGAAATTGAATAAAATTTCTGAAAAGTGAGAAAGCTGCTGGTCCCGATGGCATCAAGCGGGGGAATGATGAAATGCTGCTGTGACTTGTTACCATATTTACCGTTTTTATTGAACAGTATCATGTCAACAGGATGTTGACATGAACGTCTACAACACTTGAAAAGAAACAGAGGCACAAGCTGGATTTAGAAAAGGATGCAGCACAGCAGATAATATTTTTACACTACAGTGTCTCTTCCAAAAGTATCTGTCAAAAGGTGACGGCCGATTCCACTGCCTCTTTGTTGACTTTCGAAAGGCTTCTGACTTTTTATTTTTCACTTTTTGGAGTCTTGGACTTTTGGGTTTAGCACTATAGAGAAGATTTGTTGTTGAAGCACAACTCACTCCTTCATCAGTTAAAGTTGGGAACAATATCTGAACATGTGTCAAACTATATCTTCTCCAGGGCCTGATTCACCTCAGGTGGTAAAACTTGGAAAAGAAACTTTTCCAAGGACAAAAAGGAAACACTTAACATGAGTAATAGAGACAATGTGTAATTAATTCATCTTTTTTTTTAAATTCCATTGCCAGTCATCCCTGTTACACGCTGTGCCTTTAGTAGTTTTTTTTCCCATTAATGATGACCATCCATGAATTCCATGAATGTCACCATCAATCACAGTTTCTAAACTCTTCCTGATTGTGAACTGTTCATCTCCCCATCCTCAACGGTGACTCCATTACTTGAGATCATTTTGGGAGTTTATGACAAATGAAGGTTAACAAATGAAGACTTGGATGCATCTTCCCTGAAAGCGACTTTATTATTTACTTGTCTAAAGACACCAACAAGACAGAGATGCTTATGTGGTCAAAACAGATAAACGGGCTGTCTGGAGATTGTGATGTCGCCGGCGAATGTCTAAGGTTTCACTGATTATCATCAATGTTCCAGAGATGCAGTCTAACGAAAGACAGAGCGAGTCGAAGAGACAAGTGCAAAGTGACTTTTCTGCAAAGGCATAGCAGGGGTGAAGGGAAGCTGTGATAAGGCTTCTAAACATATTAGGCTTTGCCAGGACTTGCACTGTGGTGAAAATGGAATCATAACAGACAGGAAAAGATAAGCTTTAGAAATAATCACGCCTTTATTCTTTTAGCCGTAGCATAATGGAACCATCAATCTCACCATTGCAGCTATTAAGACTTAAAACAGCACATAAAATTAGGTCTAAACAAGAGCTTCAGACTATTTAAGAAAAGCAGAAAATGGAATTAATGGAACTGAGCAGGAAAGAGAAATTAATGTTTGATCATTCATGAGGCAAAGTTTTCAAGCTTCTTCTGTTATATTGTAAATATTGATTCAGCTTTTGAACTTTAAATACCTTTTAGCACCACCAGTAGCACCTATTTGGTGGAAAATCATGCTAAATAAATGACTTGACTTATCAGAAATGTCAGTCAAAGACATTTAGGTGATTGAAGTGTGTCAGAAATCGCAGAAAGCTTCACAGCCTGCTGTCATAACAACAAAATCTTACAGATTCATACTTTTTTTTGTGTGTAATGACCAGAGCCATCTGGACCGATGCCATCCAATGTTTTATGATGGGACATTAGTACTGGTAACAACTGTGGAGCATTAAGTACATTGGTGGAACATGACTTGACATCCACACACTTTAAAAATAGAAGCAAAAAAAAAAGAAAGAAAAATGCATCCATTAATGCTACACTGATATTGCTGGCGTATATATTCTCTGGAGCCAGAAAAAGGTTGTGGATTTAAAAGCACAATAATGTCCATGGTTTATGCATCAGCTGCCTAACTCAAGTGTCCTCTGTCAGTTGCTGCGCTGCTGGATGAATGACTGCCTCCTTTTCTAGAGTAGAGGCAAAGAAAAATGTCTGACAGCCTGATGATCCTAATAGAGTGAAAGCAGGGACAGTAGCTGTGAAGTATCAGTCCAGCTTTCACCAAAGAGCTGGTGACTCAGCACAGGGCAGCAGTGGATTTCACTAAATCAAAATGCTAACTGGACTCACGGGGTGGCCACGGCCGAGTGTTTCTCATTACAGCCGCTGTGAGTCAACAAAGAGCTGAGTGACAGTCTGGAGAGGAGCCAGGGAGCAATCTACACACATTTGAGGCTGTAAGCAACTTTACTGCAGATTCTTGACTTCACCAATGCATCAACACCTCTGTTTGATTTGTCTCTCCCATAAGCCGGTCCCAGACCAAAAGTGACCACAACAGGTTTGGACTTCAGAGGAACCGAGGGTGCTAAAGCCAACAGTTCTGCAAGCTGCCCATCCTGGAAAAAAGAAAGCAGTTCTACTATTTTTTTTAGAATTACACTGTCAAATGTCATTTTATTGAATTTTATGAATTGAATGCATACAATAAAGCAACATGCACCCTTTTGATTATTTAAGTAAACCAAGAAAAGTTTGAAATCACATAATTAGATACATTTAGAGTAGGAATTGGGATATTTAGTTATCATCAATTGCTAATAATTGGGTTTTGCTCAATGATTATCACCTAATAATAATAAATGACCAAATTAAAGAAGAAATGCACAATAACTTGTTCTTGGTGTGCATTTTTTGGATGGCAAAAAAATACAGAGTTGCAGATGCCCTGACAGAGATGCAAGCCCTGCACAGGCAGTCACTTCTCCCATGTTTTAAGTTTGTAATTACTTGAAATTTTTAAAAGGAAACTCAAAGAGTTTAAGGGGGTTTAAAAATGTTGTGTTCTGTATGTTTTTGTTGGTTTTAAAAGAAATATCCTCTGTGCAATACATTGTAGAAAATCCTGGATGTATCAAATATGATACACAACAAAACTCCTATGTGCAAAGTGTTATTTAAAAAAAACAAATTATTGTCAGAAGGTCCAATATAGACTCCAGTTTCAAAGAATCAGAATTTTCTGGTAATTATTTGATGGTTCAGGCATTACAGGGTTAATAAATGTGGAAATATAACAATAACCGCTGAATATTGACTGCATCGGATTATAAACCTATGAAATCTCGATTGTAACTAGGCATTGACCACAATAAGACCATAACACTTAAAGTATTCTTTAAATCACTTATTTCTTTTTTTTTATACATGCATCTACAGTCAACACACTGGCTTCATGCTCAGCCTGTAGTCTGTGGAAAACAGAGAGAGGCTGCTGCCTGAGGTGGAGGAGGGGGCGTGAGCGTCCATGTGGGGATTTGTGGGAGGATGAATTACACCACACCACTGATACTATTTGTAAGGTTGTGAGCAGACAGTGATAATCAATGCATTTGGGAGAAGAGCAACCATAAATGTAAAAAAAAAAAAGTATCTTGTCTGATTTTCCTAACAAGCAATGCTGCATATTTTATGGTTAAGCTCCCACGAAAAGCAACACAGGACCTGTGATTTCCAAGAGTCTAATTACTGTGGGGTTGCTGCCACACGCTTTTCTTTTAGTGGACATGAACTGACAAATTAACGCAGATTCAACAGCTTTTGACATATTAATCAGGAGAAATCACTGCACAGACTTGTAAGCATTTCACCATGACTATCTGTAAAACTATAAACATGGCATTAACAAATCGATTAAAAGGTTGCTCCCTGAACAGATATCACAAGCAGCAGATTGATTTATGAGTAGTTTATGGCAGAGAATATTCACATATCACGCTATCATATAAATCCAGTGGTTGGTTCATTTGCTTTCACTCCGAAAGCAAACTGCTCTGAACAAAGACCACCAAACGAGTCAGCTGTAAATTCTGTTAATGGTCCATTTTATCTGTCAGACTTGAAATTTCATATCCTGAGGTGAAGAAAACTGTCTGTACTACAAAACATGTTTAAATAAGCCAAGAGGATATACAGTGGAATTCTATAGGTGGAAGACTGGGCATCCAACACACAGGACTTAACATCTGTAATGTAGGAAAAGGTAAGCAAAAATGAAAACGTATTTTGTGTATACAGATGCCATGTGTGAACAAAGTCATGAAACCTCATGACAAACAGATGAAATTAACTACATTTTTTTTTTAGAGAGAAAACTTTTAAATGGGTCACGACAGAAGGGTTACTGCTGCCATTGACATTTTCATTATTTAAAGATTTTCTTTTTCGCCTACTGGGGTGATCAGAACAAGCTGGTAAACAATGCAGATGGTGTCATTTCTCTGGCTACCAGATCAATGTTTTAAGTCCGATATTCAAACTCTTGTTAGCTTTGCTTTTCACAACATTCAAGAAAAAAAGACAAATATACCCGTCACTTCAGCGGCTCTCACCTCCGCATCATCATTACCACTGTAACCAATTACTGTGAGGGTTTCTAAATATATGAAATCCTTTGGTTTTTGATGGGATGTTGTTGGGAAAACAAATGAAAACTGTTGACTGTGAACATTTTTGCGGATGCATTTAATAATTATGTCCTCATTCTGCTGAAAAATAAGAAAGAAACACAACGTAGGCGGCATAATATTTCGTGCAAAATGTATTTCCTGGAGCTAATTAGTTGTATATGAAAAAAAAAAAATAGAGGAGGAAGAAAGTATAGGAGCAGGAAAATATGAAATTTATATGCATAGAAATTCAATATTCTACTGTATCCCTTCAATATATGATTTTTTTTCCCCTCAGTAATGGTTATAAAATGGGACAGCCTTTGGGTTAAAGGTGGTCTCCAGCTCCCCGGCGAGTGTCAACTTCTCTCATAGTCTCCTTGAACGAGACACTAAGCCCTTAATTGCCTCCTCTGTGCTTCCTGACTGACTCTTCACACTCCGCTCTCCAGTGACAGTCATACATATGCAGATCAGCTATTATATGTATGTTTTAGGGATATGTCCAGAGTAGATGATATATACCAATTTAGAAGAGTAATTCTAATTCTTAATATGGTGAAGCTAATCTGAAAATCTAACTGGATTCGACTGAATTAACAAAACTCAACAGCCTTGGTGCCACAGTAAAGCAGCATCTCTTATTACAAACCCATTTATAAACACTTAGATTATTATGCAGGTCATATCAGCAAACAAAGAAAAACTGTCCTGCCTATCAGGGCTGACAAAATCTATTTCTCTGCATGATTTAAGTGAATGCAAAAAAACAACAACCCAAAAACGCTAAATGCCATCGGAGAAAGCAAACAAAATTACAAGCTCTACTTACGCGAGCATACATAATTAACATGCAGAGAATCTGACAGTGCACCTGTTCTATCATTCCAAAAACTCATCCTGCCTGAGGAGTAAATCTGCTGCAGATCTGCCTTCTTGATAATGTCTCCGTTCTAAAATTGTCTCCATTTTTATGTTAAATATAGACTTTTCTGTAAATATTTCACAACAAACCGTGGCAACCAAGCCTAGTCTTGAGGTTTTGCTCCTTATTTCTGCGAGGCTCCAGTGACTCCTGCCTTCAGCGCTCATGGACCTGCATCCTAAGTGACCTCTGTTTGTGTGCACATACATTGGAGCTGCCTGTGTGTCAGTGTGTATGCATGTGTGCTCAACACTTGACTATAATGAGCTTCTGAAATCTTCTGGACTGCTCTAATAGCTGCATTCTAAGCCATACCCCTGGGCTAAAGGGTCGCATTGCGTTGGTGGTAGCTGAGGCGAGCACCAGCGCCTGGCAGCCTGCAGCCAAACCATCTATCAGCACAGCTTAGGCCATCGGTACTGCTAAGCAGCGTGGTGGAGGCACAGGCTGA
The DNA here is from genome assembly GCA_037577475.1 of Chaunax sp. Z400. Classification (NCBI taxonomy): domain Eukaryota; kingdom Metazoa; phylum Chordata; class Actinopteri; order Lophiiformes; family Chaunacidae; genus Chaunax; species Chaunax sp. Z400. Next base: position 4,752,108 of record CM075206.1, read on the forward strand.
CACTCACTGCCCTAGCTGGAAATGCAGAGACAAATCACACTTATAAAGTACATGTTGAGTTTCATTATGTGGGAGCAGCATTCAGGGGGTTAGAGATGAGGCAGCAGGAGTGATGCACAGGCACAGACGGTCGTATTATATTCAGACATTTCAATATGCTCCAAATATAGCAGCAATTATCTCCCCTTAGATTAATAGATGCTTTTATCGTTACTCAAGCCAATAGAACATCCAGACGGGCGGTTTAATTTTAAAAATAAAAAAACAGATCTGATATATGGGTATAAATATATTACCTATGTGATGGATATGTGGAGAAAAAAAAGTTCTTTACTATTATGGATTACAACCCCTATCGGTATGGCTCTGAAAATGCCAAGCTTATTACCATCAAGGGGCCCAGCTTGATGAAAACTAAGCTGTGATTTCAGAGGATGCTGATATGAGAGGCGAGGATTAGCTGCCTTGTCAGTGGGCTGGAGGAGAATGCAGACAGAGCCCTGTGTAGCTGCTGTCTGTGGCATCAGAGTTCAACTTTATTAAAAAAAAATTTAATGAGAATTTGCACACAGTTTCAAATAAATCACACATGATCAATGTAGAAGATACCAAGTCGTTTTTTTGGGGCTAATGAAAAAAACGTCTGAGTGAGTCATAGCCTCATATCGGACACATTTAGCTCGATCGCCACTTTCTGAAACCTGTTTTCAGAATGTCAGACAAGTTTGCAGCTTCATTGATCATAATCGATGGCCCATAAATAGCTCAGCCGCTGGTGATTAATTTCCCTGAGTTTACTAGCTCATCATGAAACATCTACATGTATCGCACAACATTTCAAGGTAATGCTGAGCAGTGGAATCTTCTATTTATCAACTCTTAAAGCTTATATTCTCGATGTGAATCATTAAAAATGTGTCAAAACAAAGAGAAAAATTGCATTTATTTGTATTGAAAGGTGAAAAGTGTGCATTAACTTAACTTTAATGCTAATTTTCCTCAAGACAAAACTTTAATTATCTTATGAAAAGACATCTAAGATCTAAGATAATCAAATTGTAAATGAACTGAACTTACATTGCGCCTTTGTAGTCTGATAACACAAATCCAGCATTCACCATTCACAACCATTCGCACAATCACACACACCGATGAAACGACCACTGGGAGCAATTTGGGGCTCAGCATCTTGCTCAAGGACACTTCGACATGTAGTCTGCAAGGGCCGAGGATCGAACCTCCGACCTTTTCAATAAACGGGCGACCGCTCTACCTCTAGAGTCGCCCTTAAAAGAGGAGGAGGTTTTGATTCCCGATATTAATCAGTGGCTTGTTAAACGCTCAATTCATAATGTGTATGAGGGGATAAAAATGAACTGTAGGTATAAAAATGCTTAATTCTTCCAAAAATAAATAAATCCTCACTAAAAAGAAAAAAGAAATCCTCTTTTTGTAGCATGCCTGAATAATCCTTTAGTAAGACAGCAGGAGGACGGAGGCGATGGCCATTGATCGTAGCAGCGATTCTAAGGAGGCACCGGATTGAGTAAAGCAATCACCCGCAATTACATTGATTGGGTGAATCTCCGATAGAGCACCACGGCTAAACAAAGAGGAAGCAGTCGGAGACCAGGGAGGACATAGTGGAGTGATGAATGATTCACTGTGTATTCTGGACCTGTAATTTAGTTTGACAAGCTGATGAGACTGCACCACATGTCACACTGTTACTGCTGCTAATGTGCACCATGCAGACTGCAGTGCCGACCAACTTTTCATAAGCATTCATCACTGGGAGCGTGTGCTGGAAAGAAGTACATTGCTTGATGAAGACAGGAGCTGGCCTCACCCTGTTAAGGTTTAATTAGACATCATGACTTCTGAGCAGCTCCACATTACCAGTATTCCCATGTGCAAGAAAAGAAAAACCGTCCGACTGCTTCCATCTGCATGAAAATGACCTATTCATCGTCCTACCTCCCCCACACCTGGTCATCACTCACATCTGTGCTTGCGTGGTCTTCACCCAGAAATCATATCCCATCACCCTCCTCCAAGACCGACGAGACTGTCATCCCCATATTTTGTTTCATTCCTTTCCCATATGTCTAAATCCTTCCATCTGGACGAATGATGTGCAAGATGATTTATGCCAGCTGAAAGGACGGCCATCCAGCATCTAAAAAATTCCGCAAGCTGGTTTGTGTTCAAAAGTGGATAAACTGGTGCAGCAGTTTACTAAGCTTTAACATCCTGAAAGCCCTTCAGAAGTTCTCATGATTATAATTTAATTTTGAACATGTTTGGATAAAAATGGGAATAAATACAGACAGTTGGTTTGTTTGGATGAACAGATTTTGATGATTTTTTGAAAAGGTGTTGCTCGAGGAACAATGCATTAAATTTTTTGGTGCTGACCTGGATCCAGAATCTTTTTAAAGGATTCTTTCCCATTGAATGATGGGACAATTTCAAGATTTTTTCGTCTAACTTCATGGAAAATGTCGACGATGCACAAAAAAAAAAACGACAAAAATTACACAATGACAGAATCTAGATCGACCACAGATCCGTGTCTGATCTGGACCCAAGTAATATTCCAGTTCTGGTGATCCAAAATGTTTAAATCTATAGGGCTCAAGGAAAAATCCCAGCTCATCAAATATGGCAGCTTGTTCAGATCCCCTAACCTTCAAGCTACTCTCTACTTACCCCTCTACGGTCAGTTTTGCACCTGCTGAACTTACTTGTTTAGGTTCAGGAAAAAGATTATGCTTTGGTTAAAATAAGGACAAACGTACCAAGTGAAGGGACACGGACCAGGCTGCATTATTTGACCCGTTGATGAGTGAGAATGGACTGGGAGTACACATGGAGGCAGATACTTAAAATCACAGACTGACAGCTGCTTATGTTTGCTGTGGGAGCAACAGTTTCCTTGAAGTGAAAATTATATTCCTAAAAAACCCAAACCATTTGCACACTTTGCTTCCAATTTCCAAGCAATTCGGATGAAGTCTGCACATTTTAAAAGCATCTACAATTAACGCAAGTGTTCAGTCAATACCAACAATAATTGTCGGCTGTGGCAAGTCTGTTTGGCAGAGCCTGGAGCTGAAGCATCTTTCTATTACTTCACTGTGAATGTTGGATTTTTTTTTTTTCTGCAGTGACAGCAAAGGGCACTAAAACACTGCAGCCATTTGGCAAATAACAGGCAAACATGAACGATGCAATTTCACAGAATTAGACAAGATTTACCCATTTGCTAGTGTGGTAGTAACTATTTTCATTGTGGATTTTGGGAATATCCATCCTGCACCTGCTCTCAACCCCTGCAGCCCAAAGCTGAAGAGCCACTTGAAGCCAATAATAACCAAACTTTTAAGGATATAGCCAAATAACCAAGAGAATCTGTGCCCTCCTCTTCTACCATTTTTCTTCCTGATGGATGTTCTTGACCCATATCCTTTTGGAATTAATTGTTTCTGTCTCTGCTAATGAAGCTGACTCTTGAACTGTGACGGCTCTGAACACACTATTTCTCAGTGAGAAGCACTCACTGCTTCAGCATGAATAGTGTGCCGGCACTTAAGGTAAAAATGTATTTGTACTGTAGTATTACCAATATGACTAATAATTAATTCCACATCATTAAAGACATATAGCCTTCCTGGACAGAGGTGCATAAGTCACTCCTTATAAGGGCAGGGGAAAAATATATATGTAAATGCATGCACAGCAAATGTAATTAATCACAATGTCGTCTGGCAAACAGAAATCCCAGTTTATCGTTTTGCTCCCATTGAGGGCCATACTGGAGTAAATGAGTGTTTCCCTCATCTCCTTCTCTTTGTCTTCTAAGATAAACTCATTTGCAGCCCAGTGTGTTAATCCATCGTTTGGCTGGATTGTGGGTCCAAAGCAATGATGAAACTCCCTCTGAACCATTCTTGTGAGTATTGGACCTGCTCGGCTAGTCTATGTATGTTAAATCTGCAGGTTACTTGTTTTTGCAGTGAAGACAAAAAGAGTTAAAATGAGGCTCTAGTGAAACTTAAGTTGGGAATTTTAACTCTAATTCATACCATATCACACCTGTCATTCACTCCTCTTATGCATGCTCAGCCTTTATTTCCTGCTGTAATTGTCTGGGGCTGTCAATTGAGACATTAGTTTAACGTGTTAGCATGCTAAAATGTGCAAACTAGGACTAAACACAAAACACCACTCAGGCTGATGGGAATGTAATTAGTTTCGCAGGTATTTGCTTAACACAGCAATTCATCCAATAATTTCAGGATATTTCAATAAAAAGGTGAAAACATTGTGAAACAATGCGATGCTACAGGAGAAGTAAAGGGATCGATGGGACTCGTCGCCTTGGCGCCATTGAAGCCTGCATCAAAATTTGTGTCAACATATGCAGTTGATGTCGAGATGTGAGGCTCGCAGGATGAGTCGAAACATTGACCTGATAGTGATTACAAGTCATCCTCTATGGTTGCAAATTTAAGGGAAATCCATGACATAGGCATTGAGATATTCCATTATGAACCAAAGTGGTCGGCCGTCCATCGACCAACCAACACTGGAGTCTCGCTGCTTGTATAGCTAAAGGTTATGAAGAGAAACGATGAAAGAAACCCTCTAAGAATCCTACTTGTTTGTGAGCAGGCCTCCGGCTGAGCTAGAGATGAGAAATTCATCATAGTGTACCTTGTATTGTTGCCTTTCTGTTTGTGATTGTTTCGCTGCAGTGCAGAGGCATTAGAGAGCAATGGATCTAAGGATGACATCGGAGATCTTCCACAGAAACAAGGCCTACTTCCTGACAAATCTCCTGGCAACCTGTTCACCATTTCCATCTGATGGAAACCGGCAATAATAGATGGATGGAAAAATAACTTTTTAATGGGAGAAAACGCACCTTTTCTGAGAGTGAATGTCATGTCGGTCAAGGAAAATAGAATCATGACCATTAAAATGAAATGCCACAGCATTTTAAATTTATATTTTGCAATTAATGAGGGCAACTTTGCAGGCCAATCTTCTTCATGCCCTTGGTGAGAAAATCAGCATAATTAGTTACGAAAGACCTGGTATTACTGTAATTGTACAGTAATTGTACATCTCTATAGTTATACCTTTGTCTTGAGCCCATGACAAAGGCATTATGTTTAAAGGTAATGAAGTTATGTTAGAGCAATAGCAAAAAGAACATCAGCCTGCTCTTTAGACATCCAATATTATAAATTAAAATGTACACTAGTTAATGGAAAAAGACACAAGCTCATATTATTTAGTGACTGTGGGCCAATATTTTGCTGACCAAGCTGCGGAGCACTCAGCGAAATGAATCGATCCCACTGTGAGAAGTTGTAATAAATGTAAATTTAAGCTTGTTCAAGTTTGACTGAGGTCTCAGAATTTTGGATTTATTCCAATTTCCTCCCATATTTTTCCTTGACTGTAAAGTAATCAATAAAGCAGAAAAGCCATCAACTCCAATATAAAGTTTACTCAAAAATGTGTGTGCATCTATTTACAGTGCAGTCACTGTTAGCACCATCAGGTTTGTGCATTTGCCTGAAGAAATATAAGGCATTAAGTTGCACCTGAAAGTCCGGACCAAGGTTCAGGTTTTTGTTACATTGTATACATTTGATCTGCCTAGTTTTGGTTTCACATTGCAATTTTCCAAGCGCACTAAAGAACTTTTCATTAACATACAGTACATGTCCTGTCGTCACTGTCTATGTGGGCTGTGTCTCCCTATATTTGATGATTGATTATCCAGAATTCTGTCCATCATAAGGAAAATTGTCCTTCTCATTTGTTAATGCACCACTTTTCTTGATGGCATCAAACGCCTTTACAAACTGCTGCTACAGGGTTGTTGTTTTTTTTACATTCTGCTCTCCAGTCCTCTCTTATCCTCTCTCATCCTCGCAGAAAACAAATCAAATGTTTAAGGGTTTTATGCATTTTTCCCATTGACTTTTTATTTCTTCGTCGGACCAAATCACTGTTAAATACCGTCTCTTCCTCTCCCCATCTGTCACCACGGCTCATTTTAAACTTCTTCAGATTGTTTGTTCGTCTGTTTGAGTCTTTGATCCGAACCTTGGTCCGGGGGAGGTTTCACACCTGCAATTTTGATCCGCATCAAACTGAAAAGTCAGAAAGTCCGGACCAAACGAGGTAGATGTGAAAGCATCCTGAAAGACTTCAGAAACAAGCCAAATATTGCCCACTAATGGTATTATTGTTTCATTACCATCATCACAGAGCAGCATGGGAATCCCAGTGAGTTCTCTTGTCAAATAGTTCCTATAGTTTAATCTGGTTAGTTTAGGTATTGGTTAGGCCCACTAACTTAAAGATGAGCATGTCAAAAAATATTCTCGACTCAGCGTTATGGATCCATCAAACAATGAGAGGAAACCTGAAAAATGGTGCACATTGAGTTGATAACTCTCTGTAGGATCCATGGTGATAGCAACCATTTTACTTCCCAACCACTCATTTGATTCTATGTTAATAAATCATGAAGTAAAAGACAAGTTCTCTGTGGAATAACTGCTGAGCTGGTTCATCTCTCCACCCTGATGACCTGAAACTTCAGTGCACTGATTACTAAGCGATTTAATTTTAAATGTCAGCAAAAGGTGTCAATTTCTTTCCATGTGGACCTTCAGAAATGTCAAACTCAATTCAGCACTAAAAACATCTTCAATGGTTTATACAGAAAAAAAACCCCATCTGAATTGCTAACATTGCTTTTGTCCCTTCGACGAACTTATATTTTAATGTTATGATTTTCCTGATTTAATACCCACACTTTGAATATTTAAGCTCAAAATTGAAGCGTATCCATGTGGGCATGTTGTCAAAAGCAGTGGCACAACAGAAATCTAATGTGAATGAGATTCATTGTGATAAAAGTGAGGCCTCTCAGTGCAGCCTGCAAATCCAGTTGTCCCAGAAGTGGCGCTGGGTTGAATGAGGTAAAGATTTGCATAGAGTTGTTCAATCAATTAGTCAGAGCCTGGCCAAATAATTGCAATATAACCAGATAATTCCCATCCATACCGAGTCGCTTATTCCCTTTCTCTTTGGCTCTGTCATACCTTTAGGTATTTGAAAGGGGCTGACACTCAAAGGGAGAGGGAGAGAGTGGGCGAGAACGAGGCAGACATGTCATTGGTGCTGGAACATCAAGGCCAGTCTGTTAGGGCTGTCTCCCTCTGTCACAGTCTCAGCCACTTCACTGTTATCTGCACTGAACACATGTCCACCCGTGCTATTACACACTGACTGCTAATGGAGCATAAGACTGAGGTGGACCTCCCATTCACTGCTGGCTCCACCATTGCCTGTCTGACTCAAAATGCTATTCTTGGCTGACACAGAGAGAGAGAGAGAGAGAGACACAAACAAGTTCTTGGAATTCACACATTTTCCATGATTATAAATGCACTCCTCTTTCTCAAATCAATGACAAAGCTCCCTTATTTTACTGGTGAAAAAAAAAAAAGATAATTTCCATAGAGATGAACGATGGACTGCTCGGCTGGAGGCAAAATAGCTGTAATAGAAATGGTAATGTCCTTCCGCTATCTGATTGCGTTCGGTTTGAGATGCATTCGCCAGGTGGGAATTTGACTTATAGGGTTTTCCTATTTCCTCTCTCTCTCTCTCTGCCTTTGTGGCTGCTTCTAATAACACAGTGGAATGCTGAGAGTGGACTGTTTAGAGTCTGACAGAGAAGCAGGTTGATGAATTTGATGTCACTTTTTGATCCTTCAGACCCTGCAGCCTCATGCACACGCGCACATTTATTTTCTCTGATCCTTTTTGTGATATAGGGGCTGGAGTTTGTCCCAGTATACACTGGGAAGAAGTCATGGAAAATACCCTGGACAAGTTGTGAGTATGAGAGGGCTGACACACATAAACAGACACATTCCACTAAGAGTCTGTTTTTTTTTTCTCTCTTTTTCTCAGCTCATTGTGTTTATTTCTTGTGTTTGAATCCAAGTGAAAACGCACACAGAAAAGAAGTGTATTCATACGGCACGCCAGTCAAAGCTTATAGCAAATCTGTCTCATCAAGTGACTTTTATATTACCAACAAGACAGATATTTTAGTGTGGTCATTGGTAACTCACGGTGGTACCCCAAGGGTCGGTCCTCGGACCACTCTTGTTTTCTGTCATGTTACCCCTGGGGCATATCATTCACATGCACAATATCAGTTTCTATCTTCATTGTAACTCTCTGTTCCAGAATGTACATAAACTACATCTTGTACAAAATGTAGCAGCCAGACTCCTCACCAGAACCAAAAAGAGAGACCATATTACTCCTGTTTTAGCCTCCCTCCATTGGCTTCCGGTTTATTTCAGAATTGATTTTAAGATTATGGATGTTAGGACTATAAAACAAAGGCTTCCAGGTTTCAGAGTTCCATGAGTTCAGGTATGTGTTTTCGGTGTATCAGTCCGTTCATTAGCTAAGCTCTTAGAGGGTCGACGGGGGAGGAGGAGGCTGGAGCCAATCCCAGCAGATAGTGGATGAGAGGCAGGGCACACTCCAGACAAGCTGCCAATCAATCATGAGGCTGACACCTCACCTCTGAATAAATCTCGCAAACATAGAAGCCGCTGTTGTTCTGTCTTTAAGCCAACGTAGCAATGAATCGACGTCTGTGTAAAAAGGGTGAGAAGAAAAACAAAGCCGGCCCTAATGATAGGTCTTCCTTACAGCGGTATTGTGGGATCCTTGTTAAAGGAGTTGTAAAGAATGACAGCTACTCACACCTACGGGCAATTTAGAGTCGTCAATCAACCTGCTTGTATTTGAATTGTGGGAGGAAGCCAGAACACCCGAACCCAGAACCTTTGTGTTGTGAGGAGACGGTGAGAACACTGCACCATCGTGCCTCACTTCTTTTAAGTTTATATGTAGGTAAGGCTGGGGGAAATTTGTGGTTTGGTCAAATACTTAAACACACAATGTTGGCCTTTTTTTGTTAATTATTCAAAACTATGATCTTTCCCTAACCTTTACCTCTGAGAGCTTATATAAAACCATGGTGGCCACAAAAGTAACTTTTAGGGTGAAACACATTCAATGCAATACATGGTAATTTTCACATATGTGTCACATATCTGAGTATATTTGATTGCATTGTCTAGTTATTCAGATACCCTGGGTCCTTTCACCAGACCCAAATAGGTGGTTGACAAGTTCATTAAAAACACTTGCTTCCTCTTACCAGCTTTCCTCCTAATTAGCTTGACTGAAAACCCATTTAAGTCTCTAGAATGACAGGCATGCTCTTGTGCTGATGATGCTCTGAGTCTCTTATGTCTTTGCCATATGTTAGATCCTTTATTCTAAACGATGAAATGAAATGTCACACAAGGAATCGCACCTTGCTTGCAAACTCAATTTACACTAGAAATTGGCAGCGCATAAAAAAAAGCATTGGAGGAAAAACGTAACGAAGGATCGTGTGACATCACATTCATCACACTTCCTCTGAACTATTCTCTGTGCCAGAGACCACAGAGGGCAATTGCACTAAACAATGGGCACTGAGGAAAAAGAAGACTTGGTGGATGACAGTGACCAATGAGCATCATTGCATCCTCAGGCTGAACTCTGAGTCCGTTTAATCTGGTGTTCCTTCCTTTCTCATCACCTCAAAGTATAACCTCAGCATGCACTCAGATTTACACGGACTGACTTTCTAATAGTTGTCAGACTATCAGAAAAGTGGTTGAGAGATTCAGTCCTATATTATGATGCTAATAAATGAACCACAGCTATAAATGTAAAACACACATACAGCCTATTATCATGCCGGTGCTGCAGCGGTCATTTTCATGTCATTTGAGCAAATAATAAAAGATTGCTTTCTATAGCTAGATGACTGCAAACCTAGAGGGTTGTGTTATTATTGGCCTTCTTCTAATTTTCACACCATGAAACATACAAATAAATCATTGTGACTAATTTGTAGAAACGTTTTCACCTACAGTAGCGTCATTCAAGCTAAATATGTATGTGAAACACAACTGTGCAAATATATCGGCTGATACTACTGGACACATCTTCAGTGATGTGCCTGGTCTTATCGGGTGTTTCGGGTCTTTCAACATCACACCCCCTCCTCCAGGTGACCCAGCTAAGGCTCATCAGAGCTTGTGTCCAGATGGCAAACTAGCTTCTCTGCACCCATGGCTCTCCTCTCTTGAGCCACAGCGACCTTGAGGCTCTCTCTGCCGCATCGGTTGTGTTGCGGATGGCTCTCCTCCTCCTCACTCCCTCTATATGCCCAGCAAAGCAAGGGCTCTGGATAGAGATCGGGCTGCAAAGCCCCTGCATCCACCCTCTAATGGCAAGCATCTTGCTCTCCAGCCATCTTGCCGACATTCTCTGACCAGACTGTGATACTTTGTGAGCTTCCTCTCAAATGCCTCTTCCAAGCGGTCCTCCCACGGTACTTTCAGCAATCACAACTTGCTTTGAGGAGTCGGACACCAGAACCATGTCATTTCCTAAGGTGGTGTTGGCAATATGCTGAGGAAATTTGAGTTGCCAAAAGTTTCAAACATTTTTAATACAAAATTAGCAGCTTTTTAGTCAAGCTTTGTGCTTCGCTGTTACTCATTTGCCGTCATTATTAATGCGACTTCGTTGGACTGATTCTGCCATGTGCAAGTTACTCATAGAAGTTCTCCAGAGACAGTGAAGGAATAATTACCACTTCTATTCCCGGGTGAACGGTAAAGCGGTCGTTCAAGAATTCTCAAGTGGCCCACCAGCGCTGAGAGCCAATATTCTTCAGCTTTAAATGTGATAAGGCAGCAATTGATTTGCATGATCCACTTATGATGTGGAAACTGAAACACTCTGAAACTCAAGTCACTGTAGAGACTGAAATGAATGAGTTCCTTTCCTCTGTAGAGTAAATTAATCAGCCATTTGCATCTTTTTGAGAATGTCAAGAAAAGAATAGTGTTTAATTAAATCACTTATGCATTATAATGTATAACAGGCACTTTATGACATGAATATGAAGGATAAAGATAACTGCAACATGGTTTATTAGAACCATATGTACAATTTAGATTGGTTTTTGATTTTCTTTTCATTGTTCCCATGAATAGAACATTTCCATCACACTGATTAGGAGTCCGGATATTAGTTCTGAGGCTTTCCGATGAATTGTCCTAGACAGTTGTCACGTTTGAATAATTAATTCAGATCAAACTTCTGTCCCCGTCAATGCTAACAGCATGTGCATCAAACTTCTCCTTGGGGAGGGGAAGGCGTCATTAGTCAAGAAAATGATTTGATCACTTCTGTCAATGGCAACATTTTCAATAAGCTCATTGCATCACTGAGCACCATGAGGAGGCATTAACCTCATTCACATTCCCTTTACAGGGAGCTTTCAAGTTTGCTTTGTAGTCCCTGAATAGCTTCTCTTACAGCAGTGACTTTTTGGCTGATGTTTTACTTTCTATATTTGCATCTCGGTGTGATTTATCACTTGGCTGTAGCCCAGAGAAGTGGACTGAAAAGAATGAACAGGATATGATATGAGCACAGGCTTGTATTCCATTTAAATCTTAACCTTAAGGCTCATGTATGCGCAACATTAAAGGCCCATTTATGCTCCCTCTGGATGCATCCGTCTTTCCGTACGTCCTTTACGTCAACCTTTGGTTCATTGGTTCATATTTGTGCGTGTTTTCTGAAAGTTGACGGACAAAACGGATGAAACGGAGCACTACCACTGGAAATCGTCGGGGGCAGTGTAGACATAATTCAAGCAAGACATGACATGAGTTATAAATGCCAATGTGAAGGACACACGGAAGTACATGTGTGTTGATGGATGCAGGGTTGGAAATGGATGTATTTATTTTCATATGCAGTCTAAAGAAACGGTGGAATGACGAACCTTTCTGTCCCCTGTTTGGTTAGTTGCTGTGGTCCCCTGAATTCTTTTTTTTTTTCTACGTCAGAGGTTTTATTTTAGAATCTAAAGCCTGTTATTAGTAATAAAACTCTTAAAAGCTAAGTGCAGCTCCAAGTGAGGTGATCAAAAAGTCAAAGCATTGCCGGCATCATGCTCCCACAGCAACTGCACGGTTTGTCTGAGTGAAAAGTCAGTGTCACTTTAAAAGTGCATCACCTAGCTCACCTGGTGGCATGTCGTTTATTTACTGTCGAACCATTACATGAATCAATCATCTGTACGCTAAATACTAAATGTTTTTTAATATTTCATATAATACAGATTATAAATATTTTATATTTGTTTTATTCTTTACTTAAGGTCCGATTCAAGGCGAGAAAGAGCAAACAGAGGTACACAAAGACAATTAATTTACACAAAACTAATGAAAAAATATATGATATGTTAGTAGACATACACAAGGATCAGGTTACTTCAAGAGTGCAGTGTCCTTCTTATTTTACATACTTGTAATTTAAATCACAGATCTGTGGGCAGCAGCTTAATTTTTCAAACTTTTGTGAGAGCTTTTTTAGTTAGAAGCTACACCAGGAATCTGTATTTTGCCATTAATTCGAGAGCTGAGGTTAGCACCTTTTGGTTATTGTCCTTCTGAAAAAGGGATGTACACCAGCTAATGCATGAGACCATTGTAATACTTTCAATATAAGTAAAATAGGTTTCCCTAAATCCTGGCCCGGCTCACTCCAAACAAAATCCACCTCTGCAGCTCAATAATTCACATGTTCCATATACAATAGATGAAGGACAAATAGCTGGGTCTTACAGTCTGTGTGCTCAGCTAAGCTATCTCCTGGCTGCTGCTTCATATTAATGGGACAGATATGAGAGTGTTGTTAGTTTTCTCATCTAACTTTCTGAGAGAAAGACAAAATGTCAGATTCCGTTACATTTCAATTGCATCCTTTTAAAAGGTTGAATTAAATGAGTTAATTCAATTCAACCTTTAAAAGGTTGAATTAAGTCAATTGTGAATTCCCTGCATGTGTACAAGCTGCCATTATTCACATGTCACACAGCTGCTCAGGATGCCAAGGTTGACCTTCTCATCACGACAGGGTTGCACAATGAAGGACAAGAAATTGGTGTGCCATTAACACGGCAAGGACTCTATAGGTTCCAAATCAATTGGGGAATATGCTTTTATGATCGCGCCCCTGATGATTTACTGTTGCCATAAATGTGCTTTCAGTGATATTGCAGACTTCAGAAAGAATTGTCTATCAAAAGCACTTAACCTCGTGAGAGTTTTAACTGCGATGCAGACCTGGCTTGTGCCAGAAGGCGACGAGAGATATCTATCAAAGCATCCAATCATTTCCTCACACTATTGTATCCACACCAGATGAAATAGGCTTATTGTCATGTTAGTCAAAATTTAAATAAAATGCATGACAACCACCAATCTTTAGCAACTTATTGACAGATTCTGATTCACAGCTATGATTTATAAAATCTCAATACCTGATACATACTGTAGATGAAGCCTATAGCAGAAATCAATATACAGTATTTCGGCAATGCACAGTTTAAACATCATATGCTCTCTCATGCATATAGTTGTGTAACAAAAAAACAGAATCCCATAACTAATGATGTGTACCATTAAATATAGAGATACAGATGAACTACTAGCACAATTTCACCACAAAACTTTATTGTCTAATCCTCATGCTCCCTCTGGCTTCATAGACCCAGAAGTTTATGAAGTGACGCAACGCAGTCAGACCCCTCGGCTATCAAAACCACCACGCTCCATTCCCCTCCTCTTTCATCCCTCACCTGCCTTTCCTGCAGCCTGGTCAGAGATTTCCGGCACGTGCAAGGGGCACCGGAAAGTAAACCAGCGCGGCAGAAAATTGAAGATTAAGTGAAATGTGTGTTGGACTGGATGCTGATAATACGCCGCTACCTGCTACGTTTCTATTTTTGTTTAAAATGCATTAACAGGATATGATCTTAGTCAGTGCAGAAAAGCCTCCCTCCTCCCTCTCTGCTCCGTCGGTAGTGCGGCATGTAAGCAGCCTCCCTCTGCAGGACCTGCATGCAGGAGAGAAGGAGATTTGAGCGGGCGAGAGTCATTGTTTTCCCCCTAAACGAAAACATGACTAAGAATAATAGCGCTCAGTGATGCGTTGCGGCTGTCTGCACTGTTGTGCACAACAACATTGATTAGATTACTTCCCTGACTAATGGCCACTTCCCCTCCCCTAGAGGAGAAAGTGAATCTCTATCTGATAGTCACTCTTCCATTCAGCCACGGCTCTTTCCATCTCTTCTTTATCTACAGTGCATCCATCTTAGCTGACTAAGAAATGCAGAAATCATTACACTTTATTAAATAACTTTTTTTTGGCACAAATTCAGCATGGGCACGCACGTTACCATGTACCTGTCCGTGTGGAGGATGTAGAGAAGTGTGTGAGCATCGAAGTTATCTATGCAGCTGAAAATACCAACTGTTTGCCCTTTCTATATAAAGGCTCACATGAGATCAGTATTCCCTGCAGAGTCCGAGTCTCATTCTCCTTGCACTCCAACCTTTATTCTTTATTCCCTCTTTGTAATGCCGTAACCTGGACCATATTCCCAAAGGGACAGCTCTCGACACTTTAGCTTAGCATTTTCAATTGCAATTCTTTACCTTATACTCAAATAACACTTATACTACATTTTAACAGCATGCATAAACTAAAAAAATTAAGATGTAAAAAAAAAAAAAAACAACAAAAAAAAAGATGGTAAAGTTGTGATGAAAAATTTAGATCCAATACTTGACTCCAATCAAAGTGATGACTGCATGTGTGGAAATCTCTGATCTCGCTCTGATGTTAGCACGTCATTAATTGTATGGACCAGCTTTGAAGCCATGCACTGACTGGGAGTCAACAACATTTCATAATTAGAAAGGGGATGTGAATCCTAATTGTGAGACACATAAAGCATACACGGTCAGGACGTTTGCCTCCTCCCACCCCAGAGAGAGATTACGTCCCATTTGTCAGTTCTCTTCTGTAATCACGTTGTCGTTCTGTCACTGCTCCCGTGGAAAAATAAGCATTACAATGTTTGCACATACAACAACTTTATCCAAACAAACGTGGCTTCCCGTCGGCACAGCAGATGGATGCCTCTTCTCCGCAAAGTGACACGGTTTTAATCAGTAAACAAGTCGACATGATCAATGAGGTGCGTTGGCAGGATGCCTCTGAAATCTGGGGATCGTTCGTCAAAATTTGATCAGTCATTGTCAATCAGCTGACAGGTTTGAGGTCTGGTTTGGATGTGAAACACTGGCCCTTGCAATCATCGCTTGTTATGGTCATCATGGGTTCAATTTTGCCCTGCGTTATGAATGAGATGGCTGTCCAAGAAGCATCTGTCTTAGTTCCAATGTATTATCACCAGCAGCCTGTTGGTAAACTGGACAGACGTGATGATTTGGCAGGAAAACGTGCTGCGAAAACGAACCCATTCATTATATGCGAGTCTATCTGTCCACCATCTGCCATAACTGAGTGTGTGTGTGTGTGTGTGTGTGTGTGTACATTTCTGTGCAAATGTTTGGTGTCTCCATCTGATGTTTGCTCAGTTAATCAATAGCAGTGATGCTGCTCTCAGATTACATGTAGTTCAGGCATCCCTATCTCCTCACCCTAATCAGATTAACAGTGAATAGCACATATGTACCCACCATCCTCCTGGCCAGGATTTGGAGCTCTGAGATGACGGCTCGCCACAGTAGAAGAAGAAGAAGAAGAAGAAGAGCAAGAACACTGAAAATTGCAAGTCTATTTGGAGCTTTGTCAAAAATAACGCCAGATTCCAGTGATAAAAAAAAAGCAATTACATGACCTTTTTTAAGCACTGAATTCATGTTTTCTGTCAAACAAACCTTGTCCCAAAGATTCAGGTGCTCCATATCTGGCAGGAAATGCTTAAATGTGCAGCTGAGATTCCATTCAACGAGCTGAATGCAGACATTAGCTACAATCATGGAAGTCATTTCTTTTGATGATTTCTATCAGCGAGAGCCAATTCTGCGCAGGGTGGTGGGCATCAGCATGCAGCCTCTCTTCCATTGGGTAAAAGAAAACACTCGTCTGCATTTGGAAATGTTTCATATTTCCATTTCTGCCTCCTCATCCGTGTAATGCCATTCTCTCATAATCAGTTGAGGATTTAATTTCACAGAAAAGATTCTAAACAAATGCACGCCGCAGCCGTTCGCCAAAATAATCCATCTCCCTCAAATTGAAAATCATTCTTTGAGGCCTCACTTGCTCTCTATAAATCAATTACATTTACAGACCTGGTTGCTCAGACTTTTTATTTTTTCATGCCTTGCATTCCTGACAGTCGGTCCCTGCGACCAAACGTTAACTTGGTGATTTGAACTCTTGTCATCTTTCTGATTGGTTGGGATCTCCGTAGATGAAGCAGATCCCGTCGAAAGGGGCAACAAGGGCGAAAACAGGAGCGTCGAGCCAAATCAAGTTGCCGGTCATGTCTTGAAGAAGTGGAAACGTGCTTGATTTGCTTTTATCAAGGGCTCACTGACCCTTTTCTATGTGTGCCAGATCATCTTTCTTTCGACTAGCTCATGTTTTCAGCTGTACATATTGACTTATATTCTTACTGTAGCTCTGGATATTATAGTCAGGTGAATTATATCTGCAGTATTAACTCAATCAATGAGACTTGTGACCTTCTCATGTAAAATTATATCGTTGTATATCTTAAAAGACCTTTTGTCTGTTTTGTAGAATCTTCCATTCACCTCTGCCACTGAATGGCAATAAAGGAGACATTGAATTACATGACTGATACATTTTCTCAGAAAGTTCATTTCTCCACAGATAAATGTCTATTTCTCTCCATTTATCAAGAGTTGGCGATGACTTTTTCTCGCCTTTCACAGTAATTATGGATTCTCGCTAATTTTCATTAATTACAGAAATGCCTGCAGTTAATCATCATTATTCACTTTGAGTATTTGGGTTATTCTCTGCATTCAAAGGTCGAGGAACTTGTGAATCCTAATAGGAAATTGTCACAGATATCGCTCCAACATTCTTGGCATGAATAGAGAGGAAGAAAGGAAGAAAGAAAAAAAGCAGCGCCCTGTAGCAGTTTAGATGACTATTAATTTGACCTCTCTGCAGTAATGTGTGTGTCTGTGTGTGTGTGTGTGTGTGTGTGTGTGTGTGAGCTGATTCATAGTGTTTATTAATGTTTCCTCCTCACGGTTACATTCTTTGATGAGCCATGTATTATAGCAGTTTGCACACACCGTGAACTTCCACACAAATTTTACTTACATATTAATATATATAATCACTCAAAAAAATTTAAAATAAAAAAAACATGCTTTAGAACCTTTGAATAAACCGATTTTAGTGTCTCTGGGTTTGTATAGTGTGTCATTTTGCTCGCCATAAATCAAGTTTAGTGGCCCGTGGGCCCCCTCTGACAGCGGGTAATGTCGCTGAACTTTGCCAGTTCATGAGGATATGTAGGTTGTTTAGCTCAGTGCTTCGCACTAATGTGGCAAATTCATATCACTGCCTCCTATAATGTCCCCTGAGTGCGAACATGCCATGGTGGCGACTTACTGAAATTCTAAAACAAAGTGGAACGACTGAATTTAATGCCTTTTACAGTGCTAAATCGGTCAGTTAGGAGTGAAATATCAGACAACAAGCCAGCTAGCTGTTGTGCTAAAATACAACCTGCATGCTGAGTCCGAGCTAACTCATCTTTTCCAGTCCAGTAAAATTCAGCGGGGAAATAGAAGCATGCTTGATTTACATCTATTAAAACACATTTTGATGCACTGTTTTGTAGTTTTCCTGAAAGTTGCACTTTAGGCGGTTCATATTAAGGTTTTCAACAGATTCAAAAAAAAAAAAAAAAATTTGTAGTCAGACAATTAAAAAAGGCCAAACAACTGAAAATGAGGCAACAAATAAAACATCAAATATTAAAGCTTTCACACCCCCCAGAGTAAAGAATCTGACCTGAGGGCAGTTTGTAGTTCATTCTATTTTAAAAGGTGCATCACATCTGAATCAATTCTGCCATGGGTGAATAAGCTATCTAGGTTATCATGCAAAGTGTCGTGCCAGTCGATTGTTTGAATCTTCTAGTGATACTTAACAAAAGGCCAATCAGATGGTGCTTTGAGTCAACACACAAGCAAGTTGTTTGGAGAGAACAATAATATTAATGCAAAGTAAAATAATGCATTTTTGACTCAGCTGTATAACATAAGTCTATCTGATCATACAGTTGCCTTGCATCGTGCAACATTGCACATGCAACAATAAAACCCTTTGAATGGTATTGTTTATTGTTCATTGTTTATTAGGATCCCCATTAGCTGTTACAAGTGACAGCTACTCTTCCTGGGGTCCGTATTAAAAACATAATGTATACACATGTTTTCACATACATGCATACTTAAATACATTACATCACCACCCCAACTCTCATTTAAATATAGACATTACAAAAACCAAATACCATTCCGATAAAGCATTACTTTAGAAACTTCCTCTCTATGTGCCTTTTGATGCAAGATGGCAAAACATGGTAAAAAAAACCAAAATCACATTCTGTGCTTTTCTGATGGAAACATTTGCATAAAGAACAAACATGGCTTGTCAATAAGCAACATACAATGGCACACTCTGGCATCTCACACCCAATTGTTCTCCTGCACTAATCTAGGAATCGGCCTGTGCTGCAGATTAATTCCACTTTCCTTCTAATTAGCATATTTGATTATGCTAAGGAATTCTCTTGACTTTGCCGGTCTTCCTGAGAGCCTCCATTAATTTCCAACGAGAAATACTCCGATCACAATTAAATGATAAATGGTTACGTGTTGCATATGGAAATCTGTCTTGTTTAGATGACACAAGTAATGAATTGCTCTGAATTAGCATGAAAGGTCACATCTGCACCGCGTTGAGGATTTGGTGCTCTCCTATGCATGGTGATTGCTGCTTTACATAAATCATACACTCCTTCAAACTGAGACGAAACAATATCTCCTCTAAATGGTTTCCTCTGTAAACAAACCTTTCCTCGCAATTTGTAGCAATTTGTGCATCCCAATTTTTGTTTTTGACTATCAGTCTCTTGATGTCTCAGACTGACAGACGGCCTTTTAAAAAGTCCTGTTTTTATGGTTCATGTGGTGGATGAGTTGACGGAGGTGCAGAACCAGTCAGATTAACTTTTTCTGATGAGTTAAAAATTAAATGTAAACTTAAGCTTCAAAAATATGCACAATGCAAATGTGCTCTCTTGAGAAAATGGATCAAAATCAGCTTTATTGTGTAAGCATGTACACACATTTGTTTGTTTTTTCTTACAACTACTACTAACAAAGGAACAGACATTACTGCAAAGACCTAGAACAACAATACTGAACAAATGAAGGTAAAGACTAGAGAATTACTTCCATTATACCTGGATGGATACATACCTAACGTACAATACTTCTGTTTACACACATAATTATTGTTTTACTATATTTCTATAGTGTTATTATTCATCTCATTGCATTTTTATTCAAATTTCTTTAAAAAAAAAAATCTTATCTTTATCTGACGAGTGCTCTTAATGCTGTTTTCGTCATCCAACGCCTTTCATTGTTGACCCTGAGTTAACTTATGACTAACATCTAGTTTGTATTCATAGTTTAATGTACACAATCAAGGTCATTTAAGAGTAGAAAATAGTGCAAAGAATTAAATATTGTCCATTGATGTGCATTAAGATGAACTTTTTTCAAGGTGTGTTTCATTAGCTCACTTTTTACTATAACTAATGAGAGAGAATGAAGCAAGTCAACGAATATGACTAATGCAACGTAAGACTTCTCCCACGATCCCACATTACTTAGTTCTTTAGCTTCGGTTTGATAGAGAGCTGCAGATATTACATAGTGTATGCATTTTTTTTTTTTTAACGAATGTCAAATTTACCCGGCTTTTAGTGTAAGGAGAGGGAAGATTGACTACAAGAATGCACCCAAAAAACGTTTAGAATCAACTTTCTAAAAACTTACATGACCATATCTTAACAATAGAAATTCTTTAGAGCATGGATAGGCCTCAGTGTGAGGATTCAAAGCTGCAACAGAGCCTCTTTGTCACTGTTACGGCTGAAAAAATACAAGAGCATAATTTATTTATTAGTCATCTATGGCAAAGACCAGCACCCCATGGATTTGTCTTCTACAAATGACGAGATCGCAGTTGTGTGGGGCTCCTTAAGCTCATTTGTTTGTGTGTGGTTCAGCCAGAGGTTGCAGTAATCCCCTTGTAGGCCAGAGACTGATCTTCTATTACACATTGTTTTAAATGGTCTGTGGGGAGGGACTACGGTTGCATGGCCCCCTCTGCTCAATGAGCCTTTTGTGCTTTGAACGCGTCCCCGTGTTCAGTGGGAAACGAGCGCTATCTGACGCCGCATAAGAAATGTTCTCCACGGTTCCATTAATCAGCAGCTTGTAATCTCTGTTTCGCATTCAAGGCCGGCGAGTTACAAATGAGAGGACAGCTGTAGGCAATATAGCTAAAGAAAAACAAGATACAGAGATAAGAGCCTACAGGTGAAACAGCAGCCAGACAAATAAAGTGAGGCGTTACCCTGAAAACACAGCTAAAGGAACAGGTTAGAAAATGAGAAGGCTGCAGCTTCACTTTACTTCATTATAACATTATGTCCCATCTCATTCAGAAATGTGTTGACTTTTTTTAAAAACATTTTACATCAGCATGATCCTTCCCTAACCTTACCCACACAATTGAGAAATTCAATTCACCCTGAGGAATAGTTAGTACGGTCCTAATCAATAATACATATTATTACACCCTTAAAATGTGTCTCTCCCTCTCTGTCTAACACCAAAATAAGAGAAAAACTTTTATTCCAAGAGTTTTGTAATGTCTAGTAGTAGAACAATGAGAAGCCATTACTCCGTGTGAGCTGGATCATATCATGTTGAATATATTGGACTGGTATATTAAATGTAACCAGTGGAGATGAGTTCATAGGAATTTTCTGCTTTCAAAGCCTTTTGGAATAAAGAGGTTTATAGTATGAGATGTTTCTCATACTATAAACTAAATAAACTAAATATAATTATAAATAAAAGTTTACTTGGTATGTTTCTTAACCATTAGTATTATATATTTTTCTTTTTGATAGTGTTTTTAGCATCTGCTATACATGCACAAACTGAATAAATAGGAAGACGCACTATAATTTGGTTTGTTTCCAAGAAGAAGGCAATTCCTAGAGGGGAGAAAGAGGCATGTTGTATTGATAATGTTCTACAGCAAAGATATTGGAAAATGAGTGTTGGCCAACCTGGGATGTTTGAGCTGCTGTGCAGAAACATTGGTCATGAGCAGTGGTTTGTGATTTATGAGCCAAATTCAACGTAAAATTAGGGATTAATATTTCTTTCGAAGACAATATGTGATTTATTGCATGTGTTTAGGAGGGAAAGTTTTCCAAAAACTATTTAAATCTGAATTTTGAACAGTCATTTAAAAGAATTCTGCTGGCTGAATTAATTCTGCAGCTATACCGTTGGGTAATTGTTAGAAGCTCAAGGCCATTTATTAAATATGCACTTCTTCTCTGCTGGAGGTTTAGTTTGTACAGAACTCTCAGAGCTTATACAGCATTGCAAGAGCCATTCTCATTCTGAGGGATCAGACTATAAGCATCAAAAGTTGACAAAAAGTTGACTGCAATAATAGTCATATTCTTGTGCATTGAAATGAAAGAATCAAACACCCACTGATGAACCACTATACCACTAAAAAACAGCTACTACAGTAAGATATGGCAACTTATGTAATAGTAGGGTTACCATAATTTTAAATTTCAGATTACATGTAGGTATATGTGAATAGATTGTTAAGCCTTATCTGGGATAAGTGTGTTCACTTGCAGAAAGGAAGCAGAACAAGTTTGTATGATTTTTTTGCTTTGAGCACGGAGCATTTTTTTTTTTTTTTTTTACATAGTTTTATAAAGAAAATTGAAATGGAAAAAGATTGAAGGATTGCTCTGATAACACTCCATTAACCCTTGTGCAGTTATTAAAATTGAATTTTCAAATATCATTAGAAAGGCAACGACAAAAATCAAAACTACAAATGGAGCAACGCTTGCAAACTCGAACTGCACCGCGGTAACCTGCCTTATACCCTCCACCATAATCTATTAAACACACCCACCCAACTGGTCTTTTTAAGCTGCAAAAGTTCCCGTATCTACCTCTCCTCTGTGGATGCTTGTGCTTCCTATGCATCAGAACTGCTGCCTGTGCTTTCAGCTCCTCCACCCCAGCATCCACCCACAGGCTCCACCTCGGGGTTTGAAGATATTTGCTCATCACTCCCCGCTATCTCTAGGGAGGCATATCTGCAGGGAAGGAGCCTAAAGGCTAAACTTTCTGTTCTGCCGCTCTAATATGCATTTCAAACGGGAGCTGTCTGACTGCAGTGTAGAAATTAACGTCGCAGCGGGTGAACTTCAGATGTTCGGCTGTGGAACATGAACGTTTTAGTCGGGATAGTCACTGACTGTGTCGTTCGTTCAGTCGTTTTCTCAGCTACATGGTTGCATCATTGACAAACGGTGTTCAGAACAAACAGTAAGTGAGCGTATCATGTTCAAATGCACGTCATCCCCATTAACGGTTATTGAACGCATCACTGTTCATATGACTGCTATACAACCAGCACTGACTTTGAACAGGCTTCTAACAAGAAAGTAATGTACTGTCAACGTTCAGGAATGGAATTACAAGCTACTAATAATTACTTCCCACTGCTACCTAAATGTTTTAGTCTAACCAAACGGTTTCGTTTCAGTTACATTTTAATAAAGCAAGCACACGGTGTCTTGTGTGTCACATCACTTCGGACTTTTTCAATAGTTAACCAAGATCACAATCATTTCTCCAACCTTAAAAAAACTAATTTAAGTTCCTACACATAACCTAAAAAGTCTTTTTCAATCTTTCAATTTTTCAGCTGCGTAGGAAAACAAATGAAATATGTTGTTAGAGTAGATTGTGCACATCTGTTCTGTATTTGCATTTTGCATATTTTAGATGGCATTACATTTCTTTGAAAATGCATTTACAGGAGGATGTAAATTATGCATGTGATTGAAAACATAAGGTTGAATCAAAGGCCCATACCTCCACGCTTTTCACCCCTCCATCCTATTCCATCTTCTTCTTCCAGTGAACATGGAACATTCATAGGATGAGCATTCAACATGTCGGTGTCAAAGCTGCTGGACTACATTCTCCCTGATGTTTTATTAAAGGAGGGGACCGACTCGAAAAGAGAATTCTTAAATATTGTTTGCTTGGTCTGGGAGGAAACTGGAGAACGAGGGCGATGGGGAGAATAAGTGATATCCTCACTGAAAGCACTGTGGCGACAATCACCTGTCTCTCTTGATGCGAGGTGACAGTCCGACCACTTAGCCGCCATGATGCCCGAATAGATCTAGGCTACACAGCCTTGACGTCTTCCACTTTATTCTCTGCATTTCTATTTCTTTTAATATCTGAATCAGACTTCTTGAATTCTTACGGCGGTTTATGACACATCACTGCTTGGTAGCTCAGAAGTTACTGGATATTATAGATTCCCTCAAATATGTTTGAAACAATCATTAAAAATAATCACTTATTTGTCTCTACATACTGAGAAAGAATGCGAGAATATTAGAAACAACACTGGAGAATAATTCGTTCTTTTTTTTCCCTGAAAATTCAAGCTGGATATGTTTTCATAAGAATGGACCATCATTATAAGTTATAAAGCTTATGTTCGAAAGTTCAGAAGTAACAATAAGGCAAAAAAGAAGAGGCAGATATAGGCTGCAGGCACCTCGCTTTGGAATGAAAGGGAAAAAAAACGCTGAGGGAGAGAAGGAAGAGGAAAGAAAGAATCAGTAGGCGATACTGACATGTAAGGATCCTGCCTGATCACAAGAGTTGTTCTCAGATCAGATGCTGGAGTCAACATATTTGGTGCACAAAAGCCACCATGGGAATAAATTCCTCCAAACCCATGGAAGATGAAAAAAGACAAAAGAGGCAGAAACTGAGAAACGTGGAGATGGAGAGAGGACAGAAATCAAGCATAGGAAGGCAAAAGATGTTCATTTTCTGCTTGTGTCTTACAGTGTGGGGAAAGTAACTCAAAGACTCTGAATCTCTGCTGTGACTTTTGCTTTATTCGGTCTAAGAGAAGTTGCCTTGAAAAGTCCAAAAATGTAGTCGCATTCATATAATACGACAAAGATGAGAGCGAATTCCATGTTTATGACACTTTATCACAGCAAATCTTCTGAATTAAATGATAAAAACAGGTTGTTTTGTTCATGAAGCATTTTCCGATGTGATTCCTCTATCAACATCATTTTATCTGACTCCCTAAAATATTACAAATCAGCGTTAAAAAATAGTTTTATGATGCGACAATAGTAAGGTTTGGCTCTGTTAAGGCATAACTTGGTTAGGTGTAGGGAAAGATCATGTTTAAAACATAATGTTAATGGTTTGGGTTACAGTGATCACCTCATTAAGGAAACCATCTTATTGTAGTTGTCATGGTTACAATAGAAAACCTATCCGACCTAAAAAATGTTGACCAAAGTATGTGAATGGTAAATAACAGCAATCTGAGGTCTTGTTGATCCATTCACCCTGACCTCCTCACTACAGAGTCACTATTACATCATCCGACTTCCTTCTTTACTACCATTATAATAACCTCGGCCTTCAGAGGTCGATGTCACTTGAGATTAAATATATGATTTCATGACACTGTCAGAAACAACTGATACTGTTGGGAAAGAGTTTCTAACATCCATTAAATCTGGGTCTAATTCTTTTCGGTGATTAATTTTTGCTGACGTGAGGCATCCATATTTGTTTGGATTTTCAAATCCTTTAATTTTAATGAGGTACAAGCCTTCAGAAAATAATTCCTTTCCACCACCAAGGAGGTTAAGTGATCGGTTCCATCTGCGTCTAAAAGCTACTTGAGCGTTGTTTTTTATATTAAACTTCGTGGTAAGGAAGAATCCATTCAATTATGAAGTGGATCCAGATAAAATGAGCAGATTCATTTTAATTTTGTCCTAGAAAAAAAAAAAAGAAGCTTCCTGTCAAAAGGCTCCAGCCAATGATGTGGAGAGATCGTCCCTGTCAGCCCTGCAACGAGGACTCTACAACCCACATCTTTAGGTCAGCCAACTTTGCCCAAAGAGACAGACAATTAAAAGAAACTTCTCTTTTATGTACAGAATACATGGCCATTAGACCCCAGGGCCTCCCTACGGTAACACAAAAATCATTCAACAGAATATTTGAACAGCTGAATCGTGTGCAAACAGCCTAGCTGTGAAGTGCTGCAGACATTTTGTCAAAGTGCTTATCCTCCTTGTAGTTGTGGAGACCCAGTTCTGTGCTCC
Source organism: Chaunax sp. Z400 (assembly GCA_037577475.1). Taxonomy (NCBI): domain Eukaryota; kingdom Metazoa; phylum Chordata; class Actinopteri; order Lophiiformes; family Chaunacidae; genus Chaunax; species Chaunax sp. Z400. The sequence continues at coordinate 4,777,702 of CM075206.1, forward strand.
TTCAGCAGCAAACTCCTACATTACAGTGTGCAAAGTAACAGCACAGTACCGTAATTAAGTTAATAGCTTGATGAAAAGATTTACATGGTTCACAGGAACTTGGATCCGCAATTAACTCCTATCAGCTGTTTGATAACCAAGGTAGCTTGTGGGAGGATTTGTGATGGCTTACAAGATCCAATGACATAAAAAAGAAAGAAAATGGACTTATTATGTTGCCCTTTATTCTGTTGTGTCTGTTCATACAAAATCTTGATGCACTGCAACACGGTGACAACCTTCTAAAAATATTATTTTTTCGCATTACTAACATAACTTGCAGACTTTTGTGGCACAGAAAAAATAAGTCGGGGGGGCCCCCCCCCAGGATCAGCATTGCTCTGTTTGGCCTGCGAGGTGCCATGTTTGTTGTTTTTATGTTGTTGACAGGTCCGCCAGCTCAGCCTCCCTCATTTCCATATTGAGATATGATCTCAATGCTCTATAAATATCAGATGTAAACGCAAAGATAAGCCGGTGCACAGATCCAGGTGACGAATCCAGATACAAAAAGAGGAAGAAAAAAAAAGCATTTGATCATAATCAAATGATTACACCGGCACGCATGTTCGGTACGGCTAATGAGGAGGTGGCTGAGGAGAGGCTGCGACAGAGACAGGCTGCCATGATGGTAAACCAGAGCCAGAGAGTCATCTGTCTGTGAGAGACTTGACTAAAGACTGACGGCGGCGGAACACTCCTGATCAACATGTCCATAGCCGTCCACGGGAAAACGGATGGCGTAAGTGTTTTAATGCCCCGCCATTATGAGTCAAATTGTAGTGAACATCGGTCTCCAGCAGCAAATGTCAAGGGCAGGGGCAAAGTCAGAGAGATGATCCTATAGCATACTGTAAAAGAAGCCATTTGTCACTGTTATGCATCCCATAATGGAGACTCCAATTTGTTGCTGCAGCACAGCACCATACAGGACTAAGAGGGGGGGAAATATCCTCTATCACCTCTTACAGCCCAGATAATCTCTACAAAGCCGCCATGCAGCACTTCTCCAGTCCTCTTTTGAATTTCAGAAGCATCCTCAGGAGGTGGAGTGGAAAATGCTGCACCGCTGCACGGGTTTTTGATTTGAATCGATGCTTTTCTCCAGTGGCTCATGGATTAACTTCCCCCCCCCCTGTTCTTCTTTCCGCTCACCTGCCGGAAAGGTTCTGACTGGAAGAATCAAATTACATTACAAAAATCCTGCAAATGGCAATGTTGTAAGTCACAAAGCTTGATCCTATATGTCGCTGAAGTTAAGCCCTAGATTGAAGCAATGTTGCCACAATGCAGTTCTCCCTCTAGATTTAGTCCATCTTGATCAGTGCTCAACGATGGAGTCATTTTCTGGCTGCAGGCATTAATGCAGCCATTAAACTTTCTCTGATGCAGCACTTCTGTGTAAGTGGACAGTTTTGCTGACCTTCCTATATTGCAGGTCGATGATAAATTGGATTCTAAGTAAACAGTGATGGAGGACCTTAAGCAGTCAGCACTGGCATTCATAAAACCTGCTCCACACCGTAGTGATTCTCATCAGTGACAAATATATTTGGGTGCACTTTTAGGGCAACTTTGACAGAGGTATTGTGAGATGAAACCGTCTCCCTCAGTTGATCAACAAGCCAATCTGGCCTTCCTGTTGCCATTTTTTTGGGACTATATTTTCACAGTAATCCACTCATCTGACTTTATCTCCAAGCCCTTTCATAATAATCTCTAATAAGGACGACCTTTGATACGACAGACAGCTTCACTGGGCCATCTGATTTCTCCTCAGCATGTCGACAGGCTACTAATCCTCTCTTATCTCGGCTCCCTCTGATATCAAGGCTTACTTTTCTTCTGGCTGGAGCAGCTGCTAGTTATGAACTTATCAGCTGTACTCTACTCGAGCGCATTGACAGTCAGAGTTCGGATCGATTGTCAATCCGCGTTAAGGAAATTTCTGTTTGGATGCGATACTATGTCAGTCTCAAAGTTGTGTTAACCCTCTTCAGACCAGAATGGCAGGCGGCGCTGCTACGCTGTCGTTTCACAAAGAATTAAGCTGCATTCACAAGTGCACCAGGAGATATTGCAGGATTCAAGCGTTCATCATGTCACTTTTCCAAGAGGAATATGAGGCCATTTCAGCAGAATGCTTCCTGTTGGGAAATAAAACTTAACATATATAAGAGTTATATGTCCCTGAATTTTACGTCAGGGCAGAACGTGTCAGCCGGAGCGGTGGAAAACCGCCTAAGCCGAGCTGATGGATGCTGGAGCTGCAGGCATCTCGGCCTGCCAAGCATCAGTGCTCAGCTCACACCGTTCTCATGCTTGCCGCCTTGGGATATGCCAAAGAGGAGAGCTATTGGAGCGCTATCAGTATCCTCAGACATTATAATGTCATTACAAGCGTGTACCTTGGAGAACTGTATTCTGAAATGCACTTTTAGGAAGGTGCACTTTAAATGAAAATGTACAGCATGCGGCTGAATTCAGGCTCAGTGCCAATGCTATAGGAAATAAAGACAGGTAAGGTATTAATATCCCCATCATGGCTGTCACAGCCATTCATAGTCGTGCAAGTGTCACGACAGAGCCAAATATAATACCCTTGTGTCCAGCAATGGTCTTATGAACGGGTATTAGTCTCGGCTCATTTAGGACGCCATATTCTGGTGGGGATTGCTAATTTTGCACATTTGACATTACTGAAATTAAGGCAGACATGACAAGTCGCTGCTGAGAAAAAAAAAAAAAGCAACACTCAGTGAGATTCCACAGGGCAACGAGGTGATATGCAGGAAAACAAAAAAAAAAAGTTCTGGCAAAGCAATTCAAGGCCGTTCCTGGTAATCAGCTCCCACAGCTGTTTGCTCTGGAGAAGACACAGACTGGCACTAACAACAATCCAGCACCATATGTGTGAGCTATTAGTGCTCAATGTTTCAATTACTGTACAAATCAGTGCCGTTTCCATGTCGGGATGGGAGATGTGAAAAGACACACTCCTGTTCACCTGTAACAGATGGCTGGATCTAAATTGAGTTGTTTATGTCTTTTTTGTTCAGGGGAAATGGACTTTACATGGCGGTAGCCTTAAGCCACCAAAAAAACAATTGAACTGAAACAATCTCCAAAATATTCCGCGCTCAGCTTTCCGTCTAGTGGATGAAACATTGCGTGGCGTCATTTCTTTTCTCCCTTCCTGCCAATTGAAGTAATGCCAACCTGTAATTCTCCTCTCTCCTCCACAGCCCCACACTGACATCAAGTGAACAAGTCCATCCCTCCTGCCTCCGGAGGCAGGCTGCCAAATAGTTCCATTAGCATGTCTCCAGAGGAACTAGGCCAGGCAATAACGTTGCTCATTCCCTGCAAGTCAGTTGGGAAAGAGCTACGGCAACAAGGCACCGCGGAGAGTCACTTTAGCAGCAAAATTCAATTGCAAACAGTGTGAACAAATGATACATGACTACATATAGATTGTGACCATTGTGAAAGTTCCACTTTTAATACATTCTCACTGAGCTACTTCTGCCCTGTTGAGTCTACTCCTGAGAGAAAGACTAAATATTCGGTGCTTTTTGAGTTGAGATAGGAGAGTTTCGTGTTGCGACATTCTCATTTGGTCCAAGAATAAATTGACAGCAGCATTATAGTGGGCTGAGACAGGATATATGAGTGTATAGGGGTAATTCACAGTAATTCACTACTGCTGCATTGGCTGACACACTTCCACTCTCTTTAAAACTATCACGGCTATCACACTACATTCTTCTAACAGGCGAAAAGTTGAGTTCATCAATAAAACCAGCAGATATATATATCTGCTGGTCTATATATCACCGTAGCTAAGCTTAGCATCAGATATTTCCCTCCACCATATTTGTTTGTTTTTTTAAAAACATTTTCTCTGCTTGTGCTACCGTTGCACACTCAGTTTTGTCACTTGTGACCACAATCTAGCTGTTCGCAGCACTGTTGCCTCACAGCGAGAAGGATCTGGGTTCTGTGTGGAGTTTGCATGTTTCTCCTCGTGTCTGCGAGGCTTCCCTGAGGGCATACTACAGCTTCTTCTTCCTACAGTCCAAAGACAAGCAGCAGAGGTGAATTGGTGACTCTAGATTGCCCGAAGGTGTGAATGGTTGTTTGTAACAACTAGCGGCTTGTCCATCCCGTCTCTCACCCATGTCAGTTGGGATAGGCTCCAGCTCCCCTGCGACCCAGCACAGGGGATGGATGGATGGATGGTTTGTTTCTGTTGACATTTTGCTATTTTTTCACCGTTAATAAAAATAGTCATGTAACCAATATGAACTCACAGCTTTCATGCAGTGTGAAGGACAAAACTACTAACTTTTTTTGGAGCCCTGTTTTAAGCCTGCCAGAGGGCGTGTTTAATAGATATAGTGTTAATCAAGGGCACAAACAGAGTCTCCTTCACACTGAACCTTCTCTGTCAAATATGCCGGTCAGATTAGATGGATAGAGCGATAGATAGAAACTATAGTCTCTGGACTGTAAGTTTTTTTCTTTCATACTTACCCTAATGCAAGCCGCAGAGGACATTAGCAGCTCTCTCATCTCCACGCCTGCATTTCTCACCAGTGGCAAACTGTGCCTGCTGCAGCCTATAAGGAAATTTTGCACACAATTTTGTGAGAAAAAAAAAAAACAGCGTAGGTGTGAGCGAAAAGTAAGTATAGAGGTTGGTGGGAGAGTCATTAACCTGCTGAGAATCTCATCAAACACAGCAGAAAAACACAACGGACTGTATGCCGTTATGTGGATCAGTGGTAAAATGGATGTGCTGCAGAGGGAAATGGAAAACCACTGGGTTTACATGTTCCATAAGCGGCGTTCCAATACAGAAAAAGTTTCATTTTAAGCAGTATCGTTTTTTTAAACAGATGTTTTTCACACAACATATGTTGTGTATGTTATTTTTTTAATGAACATGTGTCATCAGTGGTTCACAGATCCCACCGTTTGACTGCAGATATCCAACAGGTATACTGTAGAGGACAGAAGACTCTCGAGTCCCTGATGGCCGATGGACAGGTGAACCTTTCACTCATTGACACTTTATTTAAATGCCCAAGAGGTGCTTCCCTGCACGCTGCTGGCTTTACACTATTCTTGTACTCTATTGCTACATCATCTGTCTCTCAACAGTCAGTGTGAGACAAGAGTCTGTTTCAATCACGAGTCTATTGCAGTGAGAGTGTTCAGCGTTGTGGAGAGCTGACTGAAAAAGATGCAGGTCATTGTGACTCCTACATCAAAACTGAAATAAAACATATTTCATAACCACATAGGGAGGAAAAAAAATCAGATTTTGAGTGATAGAATACGAAACAGAGTTCACACAAACAACTAGGAGTACAGGCTGAGGTCTCGTCAACCTCGGTTAAGTACTAATCTTTTGTATGCAGACACTCATGGTGTGTGTGCGCAAAACAGTAAATAAAGTCGAAATGCCAAAAAATCACACAAATCACTTGGTTTGAGTGTGGTCTTGATTTCCCACGATGCAACAGAGACTACGACTACGCACAGCAGTAAACCAGTAAGAGCTATTATACAAAATACAACAATAAATCAGTAACTGACAGCTATTTGTGAAGTGGTTTAAAGTGAAATGCTTTCTTTGCAGTTAAATTGACATCCATGGAAAATAAATCAATAGTATTGATTTATTTTGCTACCGTGGTTAGCATTTCTGTCAAACAGAATAGATTAACATTGTGTTGCAATAGTACAAACACAATATCTAGTGTTAATAACTCAGTATAGCTTTAACATAACCCTGAACAGTCACTCTGCACTGTAGGTCATAGGTTTATCCTCTTTAATGGAGGCTAAGAGTGTGAACACACAACAGTTTTTCCTTGTTTTCAATTCAAAAGCTATATTGGCATAAAGCTTCTTTTTTTTTTTAAAGCATCATAGTACACATATGCGGATAATACAATAAACAGCAATATTAGTTATCAACGAGGATTACCATCTTGTGGTTTTGTGCAACAATAACCTGAAGCTGAAAATCAGTCAAACCAATGAACTTGTGTTGGGACTGCAATGCTTCAAATAGGCATTCAAATTGTTGGAAAAACATTTCCTACAGTCTAAAACCGCAAACAAGCTTTTCTTATAGAGCATGTGGTGAACAGATGTTCCATTACAAAAAGGGGAAATTCAAAGTCATTCACATCATAGCGACATTTTCTCTTTGAGAAAGGTTACATTAGGGCATGGATTCACTCCGCTGTCCTGCATTTCCCTTCAGCTCGTGTCACGAAAATTGAGCCTCTCCGAGAAGTGACTGAAATACCACTCGACGTGTGAATAATTCAGGCAGGATGTCAGTAACATAGGGTGGAGAGGGCTTTCTGCTGAGAACAGCAGGTGCCTTTCATCATCATGACACAAGAAACAAGCGAGACACAGCGGGGTGTTTGCTCAGCGCAAAGACAAATAAGGCACATGAGCATGCGTGCATGCAACCATGCATGCGTGCATGGGCGTGTTTCTGCATGTGTGTGTGTGTTTGAAAGTCAGAAAGTAAAGAGAGTCTCATGCTGAGGGAAATTACTTCCAGAATGTGGTGTTGAGTGCACTTCACTGATGACACAGAGGCATTTTTTAGTGCCCTGCCAAAGAGTGAAAAATACAGGGTCAATTATTTCAATGAGGTGCAAATGATTACAAAATAATGCCAGTAATGGACAGTTTGAGCATGGAAATATGTGATTTTCACTTATATTATATATATATTTGTCGTGCCTTGCTTGAATTGTAGCTACACTGCCCCCAACCATTTCCTGTGGTTTTGTTCGGTTTCGTCCGTCTCATCCGTGTCCGTTAGCTCTCTGAAAACGTACCCAAATACGTGCTAAACGAACACAGAAGACCTACGGACGGCTCGGCCCCTATCCGTCTTTAACATAGTATAAACAGGCCTTAATGGAGCCACGCATTGATGTTAAATAACTGTTAACTCGCATCACATCTACAGTTTGTGTGTGTATTCTCAATCATCACTGGCTACTGAAGGCCGTAGCACATCCGACACTAATGAACTGAGCTGTCGAAGGGGCGTGAACACATGAAGCTGAAGAAGAAAAAAAAAGCATTGGTACAGTATTCCCTTTTAAGGGTCTGGTTTAACTTTTAATCACCCTTGAAATTCCCTTTGATTCGTGTTACCGAGAGGAGAAGGAGAGAGGAGATGAGACAACGCGGGGCCCATACTGTATGATGATGCCTGCTGTAGATAGCTCCCCTCTCTAATTACCTAAACTTCAGCTGCGATTTCCTTTGAAGACGGCAGCCTCACAGGCACGATCAGACTGCGACCGCAGGCTAAATCACTCTAGCATTCGCCGCGTGTGCCGAGGACAAGAAGGGTGGGTGAAAACCTGCGGGAGATTTCAGCAATGATTTGTCATTTCTATGGTAATTGTGAAACTGAAAAGTTTTGGGACTGAGCTCTTTGAAGCTGGATTTGAGGAGGGGGTGGCATTCGCGCTAGGCAGCACATTTCGTGAAATCAAAACGTTATCTAGAAACACTGATTGTAATTCATACAGACAGTTTTGTTGTTGCTGTATTGTTTTGCTCCATGGAGATTGTCTTTATAGATCCATTCAGCCATTCAGGCATTGATTTAGTCGTATGTATTTATATATTACATATTTTGTTGTTTGGCCCAATTTGAGAAAGTCAATTTCAAAATAGAGAAAAGGTTATGTCTATATGTAGGGGCAGCACGGTGGCACTGATGCCTGCACATCAAGAAGGTCCTGGGTTCAAATCCACCTGAGGACCTGGGACTTTTCTGTGTGGAGTTTGCAATTGTGCCATTGGCAGTGGGGCAGCCTATTGTGAATCCACAATAGTGAGGCTGCACCAATGAAATGCAGCCAGAGGAACAAGAACAGACCGCCTTCACCCCGGCCGACCTTGTGTAATGACCCAGAATCCACATCGACATACAGTATCTGCCTCCTGCAGAGACCATTGGCACCCATAATAGGCCTGTACATGCCAAAACAATAAGAAATTGTCTCGAGCATGATGGATTTTGACGGGACGCCAAGTCAGGGCTGGTGTGTGTGCCCAGTTTCTGGAGGAGAATGATGTCACAGCACTGAGCTGGCCAGCGATGAACCCCAAGCTAAAACCCATTAAAAAATACGTGTAGGGTGGTTTGAGCATGATGATGCTTTTACATCTGCATGACACACACAAAGGGATGTGCCAAAAACACAGTATTTGACTCACATGATGTCACAGTAAGCGGGAGTCACTGTGGTCACACCCACTGAGTGGCATCATTACCGTTGAGCTTGAATGCTGCGAAAACACTAAAAGACATTTAAAATGGGGAAAGTGCTGTTGTGCGATTGACTGCACAAGTAGGTTAAACAAGAAACTGGAGAAGGTGGATCTTTATACCGCCTGCCGAAAGCTAAAGAAGAGAGAAGCAAACGGATCTCTGCAAATAGAAACAGCTGGAATCCAAGGGCAGAAACCTGGATCTGCAGTTGATCAAATCCTCAAAGACCTAATTGCATTTGTCAAGGAGCTCATTGTAGGTCAAACGTGTCTCTCCAAGTTGTAGTGACATATTTGTAAAAAGAAAACCTGTCCAGATGCAACCACAATATATTTAAATATAGAATATATATATTTTTTCTTTATTTGCTACAGTTTGAATTGTACTCATTGCATTGTAGATTTTTTAGTGATCACAAATCTACAGTGGTATTCAAGCTAAATTAATAGAAGCAAATATCATTCTAGAGTGTACATAGATTCATCAATTACTCCTCTCTTATCTCCTTGCATCTAATTCCATACTGTCAGATATTGAACATATGCTGTTCGGGAATAATTTATTGAATTACAAGCCAACATTTGTCACCTTGGTGCCACTGAAGAAGTTAAGTCAGCTCCGCCTCATCATCTCACCCACATTAGATCAAGTTCCTCCCTTCTATCCCCTGTGGAGTTAATGCTATATCTACATTAATCTTCAGCAAATCAAATTAATGCCTCCGGCCTTATGTGAGCTCCTTTGCCTGTTACCATGGAAACTTAAAGGCCAGTGAATAATATTGGGGGTGGGATGGAAGGGGGGGGGGGCAGCTTAAAGTAAAAGGAAGGGAACATGACTTTGACACCCAGGAGGGGTATCAAGTGTGGAAGAGAGAGGTTAGTGCTGCTCATACATCACATGTGCTGTCATCTCCAAAGTGTCACATTAGGGAACAGAGGAGTGTAATTTCACTGATGTCCCACTGTACATTATCAAGGGTCTTTCCCCGCCGATACACTCTGCTCCTCCTCCGCCCGCTTCTTTTTTATGTTTTTTTTATTTATTTTCAATGTCAAATATCATGTTTAACATCACCTACAACAAGGTTAAACGATTTTCTTTTTTTTCTTCCTTAAAATGTATTTTTAAGAGCTCAGAACGCTTTGTGCTTTTTTTTTCTTTTTTTTTTGTAATTTCAACATAATGATAATTTTATTCGAGCACAAGTCTTAAGCATTAAGTGCTTTCCAGATGAAAAGATTTAGTCAAAGTAAAATCAGAAACAGGTGTAAGCCCCGTGTATAATATGCAAAATGTTGAACATGAGAGACCATATATCAAGCAGCACTGAGCCCAAATGTTTTCTCATCGAGGTGCAAATAAATATCTAAGTAAAGCGTGGATAAAAGACATAACACAAATAAAGCAGGTGACAGTTTAGAAGATGCAATAACCACATAAACAAATTAGGCTGTGTATATTAGATGTTGTTTAAGTCAAACGTCTGATGAATTTCCAATAAAAGCAAAATATCTCTAAGTTTATATAAAGCTTGAAAATACAAATACTAAAAGAGACCTCCTGAGTGAATGAAATGATCCTGGGTGAAAGAAAGTTGGAGAAAGTTTTTCTTATCTATAGGAAAGCAGAGTCTGGGGCCAATGATAACCAAATGCAGGTTTACAGTAAGCTTTGATGCTGCGGCGAGGAGCAGTGAGAGCTCACCTGAAAGAGGTGAGAGCTCACCTGAAAACACTGCTGTGAGGAGGTTATTGTTGTAATCAGACAAGCACATTAAAATAAATCCTGTTCTGTAAAAGCTGCTTACCAATTCCACTACAGGGTTTATGTGTGTGCTGTGTCATTAACCAACTGTAGGCCGAAAAATGGCGTGGAAATGGCAACCTTTAAATCAAATGCCTGCTTCAAAGTCAACTACTGATACAAATGGACTCCAGATGATTTGCCAGATGTGTATTTAACTTTGGTTTGTAGGTTAAATACACACTTTGTTCTTATTTACTGTCAGCTCACCGAGTTTATGTGCATGTGTGCGTGTTCTGATTAGAAAATAAAACGTTAAATTATTCATCTTGTGTTGGTGAAATTGGCAAATGCCTGTGGCCCTTTTGCAGCCAACGACTGAAAAAAATGTAACTAAAATTAAACTGCTTTTCATCAAAATGAAATAATTGTATTTAATGGCCAGTCTTTGCATGCACACAGAGTTTTTGTTAGAATAAAAGCTATTTGAATAATGAGTCGTTTCCACCTTGAATACCAAGATAAACACAAACTGTAAGGCCACAGCACTCGTTTTTAAAATATTGCCAGTTCCCTTACAGCAACGTCTCCTTGACTTTGCATCAGTTGTACAAATAAGTGGTAAAAAACACAGAGAAAAACGTTTAGTTGACAGCTTTTTTTCAAAGAATCAGCTGCTGCTTGTGTTATTAAAGCCATTTCCAAACTCCAGCAACACAACTACTGTAGGTCCTTTGTCTGCACCAACAGTAAAAACACAGCTTCATTTTACTGCACGGGTTCAGGTATTCTCTTTTCTTCTTTTCGCCAGTCAACAGCTTTTCCCATGACACACCAGACCTTTGTTCCGGCTACTTTGCAGCACAGGAGGCTGGAGTTGGTTGAAGTCAGTTCAGGATTCAGGAGGCAGCAGCGATCGGATTGTGGCGGAAGATTCAGGACGTTGTGAGGAAAGCTGCTCACATCATCTGGCACGTCAAGTCTGTTGACTGATGATGTAAGTCCGCAGTAACTTTTTTAAAGCAGTCAACAGATGAAGAAAGAAAAAAGAGACGACAGGTTGTAAAAATGCAATCACATTTGGATTGTGTCTGTAAAATAAGCCAACCTGCTGTGTGCCGAGTCCATCAACCTGCCAGCCAATGGAGGTGAAATCCATCCATCCTCATGTTCACGATTGGTAGCATAAAAAAAAAAGATTCATTTGATGGGAAGATTTTTGAAAAAAAAAAGAGCCAAAGGAATGACACCCAAGGTATATGAATTTGAGATGTGACAGCGTGTGACAAGCGGCAATAGATTTAATTCCATCATCTCACTTGAATATCATTCATATCGCTGGAGCTATCCGTTGAATTGTTAAAGAATTACGCTGCTCTCTCTCCCTGGGAAGTGCTTTGTCGGGGAGGAGAGTCTGCCTGATGGCGAAGCCTCAGATTCAAGAGTAAGAAATGTAGATTTTGTCCTGGTCATGGAAGAATAGTCCAGACTTTAAGAGATAAAATGAGGCCAAGGGAGTTTATTAATCCTGTGGATAGAATATGTGCTGTGGGGATTGGGATAAAGGGCAAGACTGTATTACCTCTCTATCTCTGGGTGTAGATCCACTACTGCAAGCTATTTAAAGGTCCTGTTGTTTTTAAATGATTGGCATTGAGTCAGGGTTCCTTGGGGTGTACGACTCTCTCTCTGGACACCTTGTTTCTACCAGTTCTCTTTAAAAGATTAGAACATATATTTTTGTTCCCATTATCAAAACTTGTGGATGGTGCATCTGTGCCATTTCTTTCCTCCCCCCTCTGTTTATGGTGTTAGCATGCTGATTGGATGCTAAAAGGGGAGATAGAACAGATCAGTGCAGACTGGTTGGTCAACCGCAACAGCTAGTCGTCTAGTTGTCTGTGTTCTGATGTAGGATTCCTACCAGTTTTTTTTTTTCTGCAGTCTTTAGTCTTGCTGCATGCAGCTTTTTCTCAAATAAAGCTTGTCTCCTTGTTGTAAGAAATAACTGCATACCAACAAGAAAAAAAAGCAAGAAAATGTGTGTGTGTGCATAGTGAGCGTGTGGTTGAATGAGTACAAGAGAGAGAAGCAGTAAAATGATTGTGAATATGAAAGGAGCAGAGGGAAACGTTAGGAGTTTGTATGTTGTCAGGACGCTATAGACAGTCATCAATAACCCCGCCACATGTTTCTAATGTGCAGACTGTTGTAAAAAAAAGAGACAGCATTTATATGTGAAGTGAAACAATGGTGATAGATGTGTAACATGAATGTGTCACAATAAATGTGACACATTTCAATCTAGTTTATAAAAAAGCTCAACAAAATTTCATTCTTGTATCTGTAACAGTATTTGAGAAAACTTTGCAACATAATGCAGAAAGTGCAAATTTTCAATTATGGGCCATAACTCCACTAAAAATAGTTTTTACGGTGGTAATTTTTAAACTCATTGTCCTGCATAACATATTAAAGCTCTCTACAAAATGTCATTTTCATATCTTTATCGTTTTTTTTAATAAAAAAACAACAACAACAACAACAACAACAACATACACAGTTGGATGGAGCGGATAGAGGAATTCTGCAGCTTCTCAATACCAAAAAAAAATCCTATTCGTTGTTGCCCAGCTGCTGTAAAAGTGAAAGTTTCTAACTTTATTATAAAGCACTTTGGTCAAAACACAACTTATCGTCAAGGGTTGAAATCGTTATCATTAATATACTTGTATTCATACTAAAGTATTTATGTTAAAGAAGCAAATTGTGGCATTTTCAGTAACTTCCTGTCTCCATTTTTGGTTGGCAACAGCCCCCGTTTCAAGGGATAAGCTAACTACCTGCTAGCGGAAGCTTCACATTAACTGCACAAATATGAGAGCGGGATCAATCCTCTCGTCCAACTCAAAAGACGAGAGCATTTCCCATGATGTCAAACTTTCCCTTTATAACATGCATCTAATGTTAAGTTAGCCGTTCTGCTCTGACAGAACTGTGCCATGTCCCTTTACTTCTCTGTGAAGTACACTGACGGGAGTTTAAAGCACTGCTGAGATCCAACGACCTTGAATGGTGTCTCCTGTCCGTTGGCTTCATGGGACAGGAGTTAAAATGTCGTGGTTCATGTGGGGGGGGGAAAAAGACAGTGGAATTGGCTGCGGTGGCTACAGGACAAGTCATGTTTTGCTCACAAGCAGGAAGGAGAAGAATTAGACGGGCAATACAAGAACACAAATTAAGTTGTTGTTTTTTTCCATATGGCAGCTTGACATGCTCATAAATGTGCAAGAAGCGCAATGACCCTGGAAGGCCTTTGAGTCAAAACGCTGCTCCTCTGTGTCGTGTAAGGATTACCTTAAGGGTTTACTGGGAGGAAACCCCAGGGCTGACCCAGACAAAATAGCTCCCAGGTGGCCTGGAAGCACCTTTAGGAAAAGAAATAAGGAAGTGGAAATGACGGCTCACATGCCTGGTTTCCCCTTTTGCACCGCAATGAGCAGCAAGCATACAGATGGATTAATGGAGTAATAAAATAAAGATCACATGCCCAAACATTAAATATGTTAATACGCTTCTGTCAATGCTACTACTCCAAATTACTCAACCCTGTCATAAAATGGATATTCCCATAGGATGCATTTATAGGGTGTGTGTGTGTGTGTGATGGGAGTCATTTGTGTGGATTCATCAGTTCAGCAGGAATAAAATGAGTCCTGTGATTGAATCCTCACTTAGTGTGTTTTTTTTTAATTTTTATGACAGTGTAAATTTGAAAAGGCGATGGTTTTCATCACTTTAGTACCTGCTGCGACTTGACCTCATGTCACCGTGTTCGGCTCTTTCATCTGTCTACATAATAAAAAGAAGTCAAAGGGAGCCTGGCAGTAAAGAGTCTGGATTGTAGAAGAGGTGATACATCACTGCTCCGTGCACCAACTTGAGGTTACAGGCTAGAAGCCCACGTCTACGAAAATGTCTCTGGGGATCAAAAAAATCAAAGCTTGGAGACTAAAGTGGTGTACTTTCTCGTGTCACCCGTCACAGTCTCCAGTTGGGCATCGCGCTCATTTTCTCCTTCTAAAGCTCCGTCTTTTAATGCCTCTCAGCCCATCAAGTGAGCCCTTAAAACAAAATACTTGACGCAGGTATAACGGCGAGGACGACTGGCTCGCTTCTACTTTCCTGCTGTGAACTGGGATTTGCAGCAACTCCCGTCTCTGAAATCAAACAGAGCGTCTGCACAATTAAAAGGTGCTGCGTGTGACATTCAGCCACATCTAGAAGTTACAACATTTGCAGAAGAATCTCATAATGTCAATAAGAGCTAATTAGGTGTTATGCCCGTCACTAATGTACCAATCGGGTTACTTATGCTTCGAGGAGAAGAGAAGAGAAGCCGGCCAATTAAAACCCTTTAACAGCTTGTGGCTCTTACTCACATGCACTCCCTGTTCATTTTAGTTCAATCTAAAAGTCCCTCTTAGTTGATTTAATCAGATCACCTGTGGTGCAGGGTGTGGCGACTGGCTCCTAACTAATGATGGAGAGCAGCTTGGTGCATCCCCCTCCTGAGAGTGTGACGACACCCTTATTTGAAGACTTAGGAGAGGTGGGGAACGGCACGGCTGAGTAAGTCTGATGCTTCCTTGTCACATTGCAGAACTCAGTTTAATGAGAAGAAACTCTGGTCTTTTTAGGTCCTGTTGAGAATTTTTGCTGTTTTTTTTGTTCTTTCTGGTTCAGGGGGATTTCAAGCATCACAGAGCCGAGTTTTAGTGACTACTGCTAAATGTATGTTTCCTTAGTTAAATTGGTTATCTGCATTGAACACCTTTATATCCCACCAGCTTTACACACCAATTCATCTCATTTTTAATTGGGGGAATTTTAGAGGGAGGTAAAAGGAAGGATAATATTTCAGTTCTTTTATATTACTGAAGAGACTTTTTTCTTTCATTATCACTGAACAGGAGGCATGCATTTATTTTTTTTTCTTTTGTATTTTTATGTAGTTAATGTCTGGGGAACCAGTTCTCACATGGCTGCAAAACAAGATTACAACATACGGAAAGTGACTTCATTCTCTGCAAAACACCTTTACTCCACTTTGTCTTTACATAATATAGTGTAATATAAAATAGTTGTTTGCTGCTTTTTAATGTCCAAAATCTCACATTTGACCTTTTAAATCTGGGGGCTTTTCATAATGTCTGTACCCATGTGACCTCATTACTGTTAAATAACTAAATACAAAGTATAATACAATGCATACATTAGAGGAGGCACACACTTAATCAAAAAGGTTGAAGTGTTTCTGTGAAATTACAAATGATAAGGCATGATAAATTGCTACCTGGGAAAAGGAGCTTTAATATGTTGTAATTAAAATGTAAGAAAATTCAATTATAAGCTCCTGGAGGATTAATTATCATTAGACAGAGCCTCTATCTACCACATAATATCTTTGAATGCCTACACTAATGTGCTGTAACATTGTGTTTCATTAATTCTGACAGAATAAAGTAACCATATTTTATTTAAGTGCAGTATTAAACGTTATATTTTCATTGTAAAAAATACCATAAACAAACAGTGTAATTCATTTAATTTAAAGTGTTTTCATGCAGCTTTGCTTCAGAAATCACACTAATTGCTGCAGAATTTGGTCCAATATGTGATGTTGCACCGAAATCATCCAGGAGTCAAAAAGATGATTCTGTCTACATGGAAGGCTAGCACTTTAGCGTAGTACACTGTATCTTAAAGGGCCAAAATTGCAGGTGTGAAACCTGCACCGGACCAAGGTCTGGATCAAAGACTCGGTCTTTGGTCGGACAAAAAGAGGTGGTCTCGGTACGGATCAAACTGAACCATGGTTCGATTCATTTACCGGGTGAGGGAACGAGAGGACAGGGCAGCAATGGCACCTGAATGCAAAGAAACTGTGGCACCTTGGTTCGGACCTTGGTCTGGACTTTCAGTTGTCCAATGAATTGAAAATGCCCTACGAGACTGTTGTACTGGACGTGCTTTTGGAATGCTTAACTCTATCCTGGCAGAGATAACACCCTTGGAAGAGAGGATAGACAGGCAGTCAGAGGAGGCAGAACCGACCTAGGCCCCAAAAAAACCTGCTGCACCTAGCATCCGTCTTGCCAATGCCTCTCCTGTCGACAAACTAGACAAATAGGCAGACTACGGTGCTAGCAGGCCTCGCCCTATACTGTGCAGACTGCACATCTGACTCTGGTTAGACAAGAGGGAGGGGACTATGCTACGTGTGCTACATGATGTCATCAGCAGACAGCAGAACAAAAACTCAAAGCTGCAACACACCTTCCTTAGTAATAGTTTAATGTCACTAATATACCAGTTTCCCATCTTTTGTAATGTATTTTGATCAATAAAAGGCCTACATCTCACTTGTTTTGCCATGAAAATGAATGTTCGTCTCAAGAAAATGTTCCACTTCTAAGCCAGAACTCTACTGCAGTTTCCCAACTGTATAAGCTTGTCAAAGGCATTCATTTGCATACCATATGTATAATCCTGTAGAGCCAGAGTGAAACCCAGCAGGGCTCAGGGTGCCAATCATTTAAAACCACTGCTTGAAGGTGGATGAAAACGTCTGCCACTATTAGGTTTTTCCAAGTCTCTTGATGGCACATATTGAGAACGTTTAAAAAAAAAAACAACAACAATGTTCTGTGGAGTATTCCGTCACCCCTGAAACTCCATTACCAAGTTGAACATGTTCCTGCAATGGCTGTGATGGATTTTTCCAAGAACTTTGAAAGCAACGCGCAATGAAATTATGCAACTGCTTCTGCAAGGTGAGTGACGAATGAAGTACTGAATGTAGCCCTATTGTGTGAAAGCAGCTGAAGATCTTTCAGCACTTAGGTTGAGAGTATAGTCTGTAAGGTGTGAGGGTTATATAATCATTTGGTATTGTGAACTTTGGCACTCGTCAGAGCTGCTCCTCCGTTCAGCTGCACTTATCTTCCTCGACTACTGCGGCAGTCAAACTAGTATTCTTTTCAATGTGAGAGACAGAAATGCCGTCATATTGTAAATCTCAATCATCCAGTGCAGTAGATTTTTTTGAACTAAGCAAGGAGCTGACAGCGGGAAAAAAAAAAAAGATCACATTTTACAGGGCCTCAATGGCTTCATGGCGTCTATCTACATAATTGACTTTGAACATATTTGACTACGGACATTTTTTTGTGCACAGAAGTATTTCATTCATGATTAATAATATTTAAATGCATCCACCTGGAACCATGAATTTGTGGATATAAAATTTCATTGCATAGTTGTCAAGACATTTCACTTAAAAATAAAAATGGCACTGTCAAGGTTGACGTGATTATGGTGACACCGGAGGACAAAATCAGGTGATCACCAAAGTTACAGTTGCAGACTTCATCCTCTGGGGATCTGGAATTTCTGGGCACCTTCAATGTCAACCAGTGGTTGCTGAGATATCCGCGATCAACAAAATGATGCATCTACTGAACAAAATTATTATTCCTTTGTTTATGCTGCAAACTTTGGTGAAAAACTTTGTTTAGAAGAAAACAAATCACTTGAAATAGCCAGAAACATAAAGAGAAATGCAAGTTATCCATTTCATTAATATTTCCAGTGTTTGTCATGTATAGTGGTTATAATTCAATCTGTTGCAATAACTTTCCTATTCATTCTCCTTCCTGTTCAAGGTCTTTGTCACTTGACACTCTGTAAGACACCGATTACTGCTTTTAAAAAATAATACACAACTGTCCCTTGTCCTTGGTAGCTTTTGATATGCTAGAATCATTTCTAAAAAGTAAACGTTGCATTTCAAAATGTGAATAAAAGTAACCATTTCTTATTGACTATTTTTTGGCTTCAGATGATCGACTTACCCTTGGTATTCATGTTCCAAGTGCACACAGAGGAGGAGATACAGCATCCTTGAACAGGATGCTGACAGCATCTGCGGATGATGCTCTTCAACCTAATGAGAGAGAAGCTTGGGTCAAGACTCGACTTTGATTTCCCTCTCAGTTTGATTTTGACGAGCAGCTCTGCTGTCTCATGGATATTCGGAAGCCGCCACAAAAGGCTGTCTTGAAAGTCTTTGGATGGGGAAGAGATGCCAGCTCAACTGGAACTGCAGACACTGAGACACTCCTTTGTTTGCCCCTGGCTGAATGCCCTCAGGGCCTGTCCTTTCCAGGGTAATTTGGTCCTGGTGTGTGAACCACTTCTTTTTTGTGCCAGAATACAAAAATCAAATCTAGATGTGTTTTTTTTTATTTGATTTTTTTGCTCATTAATGTGGTGCATGTGATCCAAGAAGCTCAAGCTGTTAAAAATTAAGACCCTACACCTGGTATAAATATGCAATCAGTGCCTGTTTTCTTATGAGAAAATATGTATGTATGTTGATGCATGGGGACCACATTGCCATCGGATTGCTAACATAGGCTATTACATATATGCTAATATTATGTAGCAAAAAGCATCGCTGAACATAAAGCAACAGCAATGAAGAAGTCAGAGTCATGCTAGCAGCTCGGTGGGCCTGGGTTGGTATTACTCATCCTCTGGGGGACTTGAGTACCTAAAAGATTTCATATTAATCGATTCAACAGTAGTTGAGATATTTGAGTCTGGACAAAAGTGGTGGATGACCATCATGTCATTCTGCCTCGTGATATAGTCAGATCATAGTAAGATTAAATGGTCAGATGGAGGAAAAAGTTCTAAATAGTGTGGACCAGCTGTGTGTCATTTAATGCGGGCAGTGAGCCGCATGACATTAAATTCATGTTAGCTGCAATGCAGTTTCCTGTTTATTAAACTATAGTGCATGACGGCAGCTGAGAGAGCTCCTCGATAATAAAGATAGAAAACTCATACTTTAGGTAAAAGCTATGGGCCTCTTCAGGAGGTGACCATCCACTTGAACTCAATAATAATCAAAATGCATCATATTAGTTCAGTTTTATCATTTCTCTTGTGTGAATCTGTCCTTATTTTTTATTGAAGTGCTTTGATTCAGCGCTCTCACTCAAACACTAATGTGTTTAAACAGCCAGAAGGCAGCGACTACAAGCAGCTGGTTGGGGTGTTATGTGATATTTTGACAGATTTAATTTTTATTTCCATGACATTCAAACTTCAATACCTATTTTCTATTTCCGTTACCGTATGGCATTTCTAACACCTTGTCTGCAATTAATCATTGACATGAGCTTCAATGTAAAACCTCTTTGTAATGAAGTCTTTAGAGTTTTCTCTATGAAACTTAACCTGTGACTCAAATATTGTCCAGTCTTTGGTCAGTATTGATTGCAGCAGCAGTATGTAAAAGTGTGCAATGCCATCTCTTCTCTCTCTCTCTTTCCTTGCAGAACATGTGCTTTTTCCAGCTGACTTTTTCTTCATGGGACTTTGTCTCTTTTCCCCGTATGTTACCACCGCTCATTTCTAATTATTTGATTTTCTTCTTCTTTTGTTTATTGGTGACGGTAGCCTGCTGTAACTTCCAGTAATTGATCCGAAAGTCCGAACCATCCAAAAAAGTGCCTTCACACTGTAAACGAACCGTACCATGGTTCAGTTTGATCCGGACTGAGACCACTTATTTTCGTCGGACCAAAGACTGAGTCTTTGACCCGGACCTTGGTCCAAGAAGTCTGAAAGTCCGGACCAAACGAGGTAGGTGTGAAAGCACCTTTATTTGTCATTATAAGTTCATACAATAGACATGAGAAAATTAATGTAGAAAATAAGTTGGTCATTTTATTTAGCGCACTGTGACATAATAGTAGACAATCAGTGCAGGAAGGTCTTAAGACGCCCCAAACCAAACTTGCATGTTGTCTTTGTTTTTACCTTATCTTTTTATAGTGTATCTTCGTCCAGTGTTCCCTCCTCCCTCACACTGTGTATATAATTCATCTCCACCCTCCTACTGAATGTGTCCTCTCTGCACACCAAGAGCTGGATGCCAGATATAATCTAAGGAGGAGGCATCAAATCCTGAGTGATGATTTTGTTAATCGCTATAAAAGTGGGCTTCTTTTAATGTGTTTGCCAGAACTTTAAAAGTTAAAGTGACTTTACAGAAAAAGATGCATGACGGAATCCTCACCCGTCTTTCCAATATGACTCAGATTCCCTGTACCATCAGTTTGACAAAGTGCTTAGTGACAATTAATGAGCCAGATGCCCTTATGCGCACCTAAAAGGAGAAGGCAGAAAATATGAGGAGATACTGCTGGGTTCATTTCCCTGTTCACTCGGATAAAATATTTTTTTTAACCTGTGAGCTGCTGCTTAGATAATCATGTCACCTCCGCCTTATATCTCATATCTCTGCTTGCGAATTCATAACCATACAGAGTGATGCAACTGCAGCAAAACCATCATGAATTAAAAGCGTTAGGCAAATTTATGACAATGGGGTGTTTATGCTCCTAATGCTACATCATTTTCTGCACTGTGACTCGCACCTACTCAGGGACTGCATGTTTGGAAAGCATGAAATACAGATTCAGGTTACAGCTAAATCATGGAAACATGTCTGGATTTATAGGATCTGAAACTTTAGAGGGTGTAAGCAGAATAAAACAACACCTGTGCTGTCTCAGCTTCAGACACTTCCACTTCCTACTCAGGCCTATTTATGAAGAACCTTTTCCACGCGGTGCCATCCCTCACCTGTCCCTCACAAGGTCACTTTTGTGATGTATGAATGCGACTGATTCTACCATTAAATGTGTTGTGCAGAGCATTTTATGCGTTTATCATCTTGAGGCCTGATCAGGAAGGTTTGGTGATTAGTGGGTGAGGCCAGTGGAGTAAGGAGGAGGAACCAATCGAGACACAAAGACTTGAGTGCAACCAGTAACTAATTGCCGGAAGTGTTGACCTGAGGAACTGTTGTGGGGAAGTTGCTGATACATCTAACCCGAACCATCCTGACTGACAAAAGGGGACTGCACCAAAATGGCCATTTAACCAGCACTCAGTGGCCTTATCAAGTCCTGGAATACATATACCTGGCGTCTTTTCCACTGTATATGTAACAATGTTAGTGTGCTGCACAGTTGCATTCTTACCTGGGCCTATGTTCTTGTGTTATGTCTTTGTAGCTGCCTCTTGTCTCCTTCAAGCCAGAAATGTGAGGACCCAAGTGCAGACACACAGCAGAGACTCTGGAAATGCTGTTAAGACATTTGATCTCAAATCCAGTTAACAATCCAGGGTCAAAAACCATAGGGCAGTCCAAACGATTGACAGAGGCTAAAACCAGTAAAAACACACCAGAGAACTTGATGGAATAAAACACAAGGAAACATGAGGAGGGATGACTAACATGTCTGATGATACATTGACAACAAACTGGCAAGAAAAGAGCAGAAAACACACAGACTAAATGCACAGGGAAATGAGACAATGGGAAACAGGTGGTACAGGGAGGAGGAGACAATCACACAGAAAACTTAAAGGGGCAGACGGGTAAAGAACACAAAGAGCCAAAAACATCAATCTCAAAAGACACGAGAGGAAAGAGAAAGTACAAAAACACAAACACAGAACATGAAACAAGAACAGAGGGTATAACAGGGCAAAACAAATAAGAACAGCAAAGACAGGAAGTGTAAACCAAATCACAAGGAACAAATAAACTTTCAAAATAAAACAGGAAATAATGCACACAGATGACAAGACCAAGACCAAAACCATGACACCTTGTGTGAGACCAGTGTTCACACAAAGTTTGAAGATAGATGTTATTTCTTTATTTAAAGCTAGCGTTGGTAACACTGGAGATGATTCGGCTAGATTTTCAAAAGTAAAAACTGAAAAATCCTAACACTGCTATTTCATACAATTATTTGCGAATATATATATAATTTTTAGAAAATTTTGAGTTAAGGAACTACAGATAGATATTATTTTGTTTTTTCTGCAGTATTTTTGCTAAAGGGTTTTGTATGTACAGGTCGAACAGGGAATAAGTTGTGGCCTGGAGTACAAACAGTTATTTAAAGACCATAAACCGATGGGGAAATGTTTGGGTTTTTTTCAGAATAAAATCATTAGATTGCTGTCATGATGATTTTTTTTAAAAATTGAAAATCAATGCTATTAATGGCACAAATATCTTTTTATTTTCTTCCACTACTGCTGAAACCTGCACACTTGGACCTAATTTTTTCTTTTTCTGCCGTTATCAGACTAGAAAAGCAGCCAGTCCACACCACTCACTCACCGTACTGAATGGTGGATGGCATTTTGATAAGAGTTTTGAGCTTTCCCTGCATTACCATGTTTCTTGCTGGATGTTATGACGGCCTGTATTACTCTTTGGGGTGTTGTATCTGCGCTTCAGGCGGTTTCACTGTTATCAGGGCCCGGCCAGGCTCACACAGGAGAGCTGTAAATGAGCGCTGAGAAATATGATAGCTCATGTGTCGCCATACGCTACCTTTACTGTCCTGAATAAAACATGTATGTACCGTTTACGCAAGAAATATGTGTGCATCTGTACAATTACATGCATCTCCATATGAGCCCGAAAAAAAATAGAAATTTCATTATTTTGCCGTAAATTCCTACTTTGTAATACAAAGGGACTCTCTGGCTCTCCAACCATATCATAATGAGAAGTTGGATTGTGAATTTTTTTAAAAACTCTTTATTTCTCTCATTCTCTCTGGAAAGCATTCCTCGTCTGCTCCATGCTCTCCTTCAAGAGATAAACAGCTTACCTTTGGCATGACCTATTCCAATTTAATAACCACTAAGTACTTCACTGTCCCACTTATAGACGCTGTTAATTTGATAAGTGAGGGGATCTCTCACTTAACAATAATATGCTGGACAATTAAACCCATACATGAAAAATTGGGCCTATCTGGACGACTTGATAGCCAATTATGTGTCTCGGTGTCTAATACTGTCTTGAAGTGAGCCATTGTTGTCAGAGAATGATCGCTGATACATTGACATTAAGTGTTCAGTTCATTTTAATTTAAACACTGAGGAATAGGCTGTCGCTGATGTGATGTCCATGAAACTCACTGAGAGTCTTTTCTCATTGATTTGAAGGGAGATTAGACTTTTCATAACCTTTATTAATGTTTGCTGTTATCATCTCTGCTAAGGAGGTTGTATTTTCACTGTTGCTTCTGTGCTGGTTTGTCTGTTATACAAAAACTACTTGACAGATTCTCATGAAACTTGATGGGAGGGTTGGGCATGTGGCCTGGAAGAACCTGTTGATCATACACCCTACTGTGCCTCTGATTGGCTTGGCATGACAATGACGATTCTCACGTACTCGAAATTCTGTCATGGAGGGGCTATCCAGGGGCGGAGCCGGAGGGGCACTGGCCCCAGCTGAAATGTGATTGGCCCCAGAAGTGCCCCTTTCCTGTCTCTTGTCTTTTTTCTTTTTTTTTCCTCTTTTGGTGGAGTCTCAAACACATCTTGTTACTATAGCGATGCTGCGTTTACTTAACGTGGGAGGAAAGCTTACAATGGGAAGGATTCTCATGTTTATGACTTTTGATGCAACTTGGATGTCCATAAGAATCTTACTTATAATCTTACTATTCTCACTGGTGGAGGTAATGAATATTTTGACCCTGTCAGACTCAGGTTTGGAAGGTATCCTGGCCTCGATTGCCACAAGATTAAAATGTTTTCATGTCACAATGGAATAACAACCATAATAACACTGTTACCAGGTTGCAAAGCCAAAAAACCCAACAAAAGAATTCCCCGTTAACGTTCCTGACATGAGTCAGCCGATGTACCCAGAAGCAAGTAGACTTCTGAGTTCATCAACCTGACTGACCTGCGCTCCAACTCCACCACCGGCGCCCCGCCTCCCTTATCTCAGCATGACAAATGAAGAACAATGAGGCTTTGGAAGAGCTGGATAAACACAAGCAGCATAGCCAACCGTGGGCAGAGATCAGTCAAACGTCATCTCCTCCTGACAGCCGGGTCGGCAGGGTCTCATGTAATAGTGATGAATGTCTCCCATGCACTGATATGAAGCTTCAAGTCCATAAAGCATCAAAACTCATAAACACAGTGTTTATTACTATATTTAGACTCTGAAATACTCCTCAAAATGTCCCGGGGTGAGGAGTAAAGGAGAAAATGCTCTCACTGACCGATTTGATTGCAGATTCATGTTGGAAGCTTTGATTATACAGATTGCTATTCAAAATTGCAGGATTGTGATTACAAGCAGCTCCTACAAGAGGCACGTGTCAGTTTTGATTGGCCATTATTTGCAGGTTTGCGTCTCTAAAAGGAACAAAGGATTACGATTCCTTTCACTTTCTAAAGAGCGGTAATCGCACCATTCGAAAAAAAATAAGCCAGTCATACCCGGTAATTCAAAAAACATCACATGTAACTCCTTTCAAAGTGGCTCCTGTGATTTCTCTAAAGAGTTTTGTTATAGCAGAAGAAAATAGTTGGCACACTTCGTGGTTCTTCCCTGTCTGGATGTTTTATCGGGGAGACAAACCACCTTGTTTTAGAGATTAGGTCATGATTCACTTCATGGAATCAATTTCACAGTGTATTACAGCAGCATCCCCCCGCAAGATCAGTCTGAATGTCATTTTGGAAGATGATTTGTCTCACTCAGAGTGCACAAGCGTTTCCCGCGTACTGTACCTACACTCCTCAGTTTATCATATTTGCCCTCGGAAAATCTTTATTAGCGTGAAAGGCTTGCTTTGGGTCTCGTGGGAGAGCAGGCTGGCATTGATGCGGATGACAGCAGCAGTCTCTTTCACACTCCGTAGTGTTGACAGATGTGGAAATAGTAAGGATCTGTCAGGAAGCACTGCAGAACTCGCTGCTCGAGCTGCGGCGGCTATAAATATTTCAGAATATAACAATCAGTGCTGTTTATTCTTTCCGGAGTTATCCGTAAGTATGACTGACTTGTTTTGAAGATGATGGTGGTTTTGACAGCCTTTGGGGCACACAGTGACTGCTCCCTGTCAGTGTGCTGTGTGCATGCTGACGGATCTGCCGCTTGAGCCTAAATTAATCCCGCATCGTTTTCCACTGCCGGCTCTACTCGAGTTGACTTGCCTTTTCTTTTTTTTTTTGATAAATTGCAAAAACATTCAAGTAGCATCATCATAAATTTTAAATGTGTCCTGTCATACTTTGGTTTATGAGCAAATAGAGCGCCTCAATAACCTGAGACTCAGCTCTACGTCGTGTTTAGAGCTAATTAGCAAACTAATATGGTAAACTCAGCATGTTAGCATTGCTATTGTGAGAATGTTTGCATGCTAGACAGACCATGTTAAGTCAAGCATCATGAGAAAATAATGAAGGATATAGTTCTAAATATAATTAGACAGTGATTGGCTAAAACATGACAAATTAATACAATAAATTCTGATCAATTTTCTGAGGTGTGGGTTTTTAGGGGGTTTAGACTTCTATCCTCATAACATTCAGTCATCTATTGAATAAAAACAGACTCAACCCGTGACTGAAAGTTTTAACATATTTGAAATAATTGATCACCTTCAAGACTTTTAAAAAGCACATTTTGTTCTGATTGGTTCTGCCTGGGAATTAGAAAAGTCACCGTTCAGTAATTTCAAACAGTCGCTTTCAAAAACAGATTCATTATTTTGAGCTAAAATTAGCATCAGAAAAACAAGGATGGATTTGGAGAAAAAAATATGGATTACTCCACTGCCTTGACTAATTATGCTAATTAGTAATAGCTTTTAGCTTCACTGTCATTGTCCTGCCTCAGAAGACTGATTTGCTAAACTGGGTGTATTTTGGTAGAACACTTGAATGACTTGAACACTTGATTGATGAAACAATTCTGCATGGTAAGAATAGTTTTATTGAACTGTCAGGTAACGGCGCTCAATGATGGTAAAACTGCCTAGAATAGATTTTCTTATACTCTTTATACTTTATTAACACTTCATATTCATTCTTCTTAAATCTCAATTAATTAAGATGCATTATGATTTTTAAATTTGTGTTGCTCATACCTTCTGTTCTCTTGCAGATAAGGCAATCTTGAGAAAAACGTTTTCATTTTTTATTTTTGTCAGAATTGGGGAAAATGCCTGTGAATGTTTGTTTTGTTTGTTTTGTCGTGCTTCAATAGCAAATAATTATTGAGTTTGAATGTACACAGTTAAACTGTCTTTAAAACAAACAAAAAAAGTCACTGAATTTGCAATAACCCTAAAAAAATCACCACAACAATGTCAAGCCAAAATCATCTTGTGAAAAAATATGTTTGCAATTTAAAAAAATGGCTTCTGGTTTGTAGGAGATAAAGAAAAAGCCAAAAAAGCCAAAAAAATAACCAATGAAATTGATCTATGAGTCACGAGAACACATCTGACTGTAGCTAAATGCAATTTTTTTAGCAAATCAGGTTGAGGAGGAAAACAAACAATGTGACAAAGAGGCAGAGGAGAGGTGTGAGGCCTTCCTGTGCAGGTGGCAGAAACGTCCAGATGCTGCAGCGAAGCAGCGAAGCAGATAATGTCCTGCCTAGATTACCTCCGGGGCCTGATTACAGTGGAGCGTCCATCTAGGTCAGCTCAGACCTGCTTCTGCAGGAATCAGCTGATACCACCGTCATCCTGATTGTCTGTTCTCATCTGTCCTCAAACATGCGGGTTTGAAAACATACTTATGGTGGCAAAAATTAAATGTTAATTTGAAAAATGTCACAAATCCATTTAGGGAGGAGGTTATGACTAATACATAAAGAGTCCACTCTGCTGCATCAGTTATATCTCAGTGGGTAATGTGCTAAAATCATGAAGGGAGCAAATACACTGCAGCGTTTTGATTCATGCTGTCAGTCAAACTGTGTGGCTGCTACTGTCTTCTTTGGTTTTCAGTTGATTTAGCAATAAGCTAGCACGGAGTTAGCCAAGTGTTGCAGCAGGCTCTTCACTCCCATGTTTGTCTTGTACTTGGAAGGGCTATAGCACCAGGCACTTGAATGCACCAGTCATGTAACACATGGAGGTACGTGCTAAAACGTCAGTATTTGATGCCCCAGGAATGAGAGCAAATACTAATATTATACTTTTATCTTTGACATAACTCATCTATGTTATAATCCCAATGTGCTACCATACTCCATGGTGCCTTAGGTGCACCTAAATGGCTGGTATTTGCTGAAAGACAGAATTGGTTTTGCGATGTTTCATCCTCCAGCAACCACTTTATGAATTATACTCATCCTTTAATTTAGGTTTTTTACTTAGACTGATTCTCCTTTAGTGGAGTTTTATTAGAATTTATTTTTTTCTTCTTCTCCCCATCGTCTTTAAAGAGTGGAAGAACTAAAGGTGTGTCCAGGAGGGGTGTATTTTTTGGAGAAGAATCCGCTGAGGCTTGGTAGCGCTAAAGTTTAGAGAGCTCAAACATAATTAGCTAATCGTCCCGGCTGACGCTTTACATACGTAATTGACTGCCAATGTGAGTTTGAAATACTCATACAGATGAGTTGCAACAGCGATACTGTAACAAACACAATCCCAAAAACTAATTGGCTCGGTCACTGCTCAAAGAGGCAATTTAGAAAGCAATTACAGCCCCCGGTTCGCTGATTGGCCACTGATAACCACGTCAAAATATTTAATCCTCTGAATCTTTTCAAATATGACTTTATAACACTAATCAATTCCAGCTTCATAGCTAGGCGATGACTGCAGATATCCCAGCCACCAGTCTTCGAATGAAGTGTATTCTGCAGGAATGTGACCAATTCCATGATCCAATCCCATTATCACCAAAGTAATGGCCCCTGGCTGCATATGATCAAACACCGGATTTGTGCCTCTGAAGTTTTCACCGACTGAAACCAGATCCAAAGGAGTTGAAAATGAAGCGACTGATGTTGAAGGTGAATGAAATTGCTCACACAGTCACTCTTGTTTAAAAGGCTAATATATATAGAAGGCAATCAATAGAGAATGACCGGGTGATACAGCATGTCAGGCCACAATTACTCAGTAATGAATAAAAAGTCATTGATGTCACATCAGTCCTGAGTTCAAAATAAAAAGTAGAGCAAAAGCTGTTAATAACCTGCTTTTGGATTATTTTCTCTCCCCCAAATTTTTACTTTATTAATGTGATCATAAAAGGTCGGTTCAACCAAATAAAGAAAATAAAACCTGTTTTTTTTTTTTTACATTTATCTAAAATGTATCTGTTTTTTGTTTGTTTTGTTTAGTTTTTGTTTTGGGTTGTTTTTTTGTTGTTGTTATTTTTGTTATTTGTAATTCTGCCTCCACCCAATCACAAGTGAGAGTTTGAATTGACGTGAGCCAAATCTAATCATAACTCATCACAATGTTCATACATTTAAACACAAATCTAAATATTCAACCTTGCGGTGGTGCTGGAGGAGGAGTCAGTAGGGATTATCCTTTGGGTACCATGAATGAACAAAATCATGGCAATAAGTCACATACTGGTGGAGCTATTTCACCATAGTGATGGTTCATGGCTTGTATTGCAGGCTAAATGACCCTCTGATTGTTTTGCTATGTGCAACCAAATATTAAATGTTAAATCTAAGATCTACAATGATGATGGATAAATTTAGGACTATATCTCATGGAGCAGTCGAGTGATGTTTCTGCTGCTGCTTTGTTTTGCAAGCAAATAATGTTCACAGCTATTTCAATTAGCTCTGAGGTCCTAATATAGCATCAAGGGAGCAGCGCATTGCCTCGGCTATAAATCAAATGGAATTACAAACTAGAAGACATGCCAGGGCTGAACATGGAAATGCATCCCATTTCTAAAATATGCATCTACATATTCCATCCATGGATTCATATACTGTAATTTCCACATCCATCAGTGCATGGCTTGATAAGGATTAGTCACAATGAGTGCCTTGAGTCAGCTAATGCTCAGCTAAATCATTCATTTGCTCCAATTAAAGAGGCGAAAACCTATTTCTGGCTCGCACGCTCAGTCTTTGAAACAGCTGCGTTATTAGTTGTTGATTAAGTTTTTTTGTGAACCGCTGTTCATTTGCATTTTTGAAGCTCCTCAGAATTTTCAGCCTCCAAAATGCATCCGAAGGCGGTCGGCAGATGGCTGCTATTCAGTGTTTATCAAGCAACAGTAACTTTTATGTCTTTCACTCTGATCTTCAGAGACTTATTATCAGAGCCGGTTAGACGCTCCAGCAAAAGGCAGTTCAGAGGTTGACCACCTGGCAGCAGAAATGAACAAACATTTGTATAATGACAGAGAAAATGGAGGTTGAGAAGAACAAGGTTAGAAGAACAAGGGTTAACTAAGGGTAACCCTAATATGGGAATCTCCAAGGACCATCAGAATGTGCAAAGAGCCTCAAATTGCCTTCGTACATCCTTAGGATAATTTATTTAGCTTGCTTTCTTTCATAGACATAGCAGTATAAGTGAGGGTGTTGGGGCCGGGGGCACAAACCTACTGAAAAACATCGGAATAATTCAATCAGACCAGCCAGAGATCTCATTACTGGTCCTGAGAGGGATGCCGAGAATTAGTCTCTGAAGGTGGTGGGTCTGCTGATTGACACATGGAGGGGTTTTGCATAGTAAAATTGCCTTCTGCTCCTAATTGTACCAGTCTCTTAACTCTAATACTCTTCGATTCCCACTATGAAGTCCTTTATGTAAAGGAGGCAAAAACGGATCCCCAGAGCTGCTAGCATGTTTGTAGACTCTTAGTCAAGCTTTAGCATATGTCATAGTGGTTGTTGGGTTTTTTTTGCCCCCTACCCCCAAAATAGTCAAGGTTCGTGTCCTCAAAGTCTGTGGAAAGAATTTTCTCCAAAAATGTTCAGGTTATCTGTTTGACCCATGGGACTATACAAACATCTCACCAGCTACTGAGAGCCCCTCATACCAAGAAGAACATCTTACCTGCAACCATGTTTACTCCAAATATCTGGAGGTCCTTGAACCGTTTTCTACCATGCGGTGTTCTGTGCTGCAGAAACACAAGTTATTTTTCAAATAGTCTCAAGGGCAAAGAGTGTAATGTATAATGTCGGATAAAACACAGCTGCACAGCGTCTCACTAATGAAACAGAAGTCACAGTTTGAAGCTGTGCTATGAATTCGGTGTTGGGAATCTCTTTTTGTATGAGTCTAACTACAGCATCTGGAGAGAAGACTGTGCTCAGTTTTTCTCAACCTAAAATCTCTGCTGGGACCTGCAAGTTTAATGGCTGCTGGTTGTTTTACAAAAAGTAAATGTGTTGTATTATACCGGGTATATGATGTAGCCTAAAATCTAACTATACCAAATATATCTTTTCTGACAATCACAAATAGCTTGTAATAATCACGTCCTCTATTTATTACTCTTTTCTTTTTTCTATCACATCACCTGTTCCATGAAAGTCTCGCCGACAGCAGCCTCACCTCCACTAACCTGTCTTTTCTCCTTCTCTCCATCTGCTACAGACTTGCTCCATTTATTCTCCAATTATCTTCCATTACTGCACCAATACTGGAGGCTGGATCATTTAGCTTTCTGACCCCTCTGTCTCTACCTCTCTCTCTCCCGGTCTTTGTTTAGTGTGTCGAGTCCACATGACTCAGATTTAGACACTAAAGAAGGCATAAAATCCATGAAGAAGACAAACCAAAGGAGGCTCAAATAAACTCGCTCTCAACAAGGAATACTTTACGGTGAATGAGCATCGTCCTGTAAATAGCTGTTTGCGTTTTTCTATGTGTTTTTCTGCCGCAAAAATATAAGTGACACTTCTGTAAGTCCGTCTCTTATAGACAAAGAAATGAAAGAAAAAGAGAAGTGATCTGATAACATCCGATTTATTCGTCATGAAGTATAGCAAGTCATACATTTTTACTCTAAACTAAATACATCTGCTAAACTACAGTTAGCCAGTTGTATGACAATTCATTATAAGAAACTGAAAAAGGAATGATTTCAGAAAATTCTTGGATCCACCCCTCCATCTGGATCAGCACCAAAATGTAATGGCTTTTCGTCTGACCCATGGCTCACTCCTCCTCCAAGTTTTGTGGAAACTCTTTCAGTGGTTTTTGCTGAATTGGGGGAAAAAAGTTGAAAACTACATCTTGCAATGTTAAGGAGAGCTATAAAAAATTCAGTTCTTCAGTCTGGCCGATGCTCCACTCCTCTGCAGAGTTTCCTGCTAGCAGACAAACAAGCCACAGAACAGACATCGGTGGAATCATAACTAATAGAATACATTTTGCATATTCAGCATTTGCAGTGGGTCAAATCAAATGACCTCACAAAAAGAGAGCTGGCACAAACTGTAGGTGGACTCTGTGTATTCTACAACATGTGAGATGTTTTTCTTTTGTGTTCATTTTAATCGTAGACGCAGTGCAGATCCTGTAAAAGCAGGCACTGACTCAAAATGTTCATTTTCATTTTCAATACAGATATAAAGGAATAAAATCCTCCAAACTCCATAAATCATCAACCGATTCATTCGATTAGATACGATTTAGCATCCAATCCGAAGGAGGAAGTAGTGACATAAGTGCTCAGATGATGTCATCGTATCATAAATGAATAATCACACATATGCATATAAACATAAGGTGCCTCTGTTTGTTATATGTTTTATATATATGTATGTTTTTATGTCATAAATAAATTATGAGGAAACAAAGGTTTGCTGTAGTATGGAATCGTATAAAGAAAGCAGAAGCAGGCATTATTATCATATATTATCATATGATCATTATCATATGTCAGATAAAAGGTGAAAAAAACTAATGATGCTTGATTTTTTTGTTGGCTGTTTTGGAATTTAAAACCATTGGGTTCTTGTAATAATGTGCTTAGTGTTAGTTTTCCATATTCCACATATTAATAATGTGTGTACTGAGGAATTTAAAGGGGTCAGTAATGATGATCGGGTTTCCATTTATTTGTTCAAGCACTTTGGGATTCAACGTGCCTCTAAAGTCAATAATGAGTTCCTGGGTTTTAGCTGTATTAAGCAGGGGGGTCATTGTTTGCGCACCTCAACGTGGTTTTTGAAGGAGACAAAGACACAGTTTAAAGTATTTCATTTATTTTATATCTGGCTCAAAATGACCACGGTCAGTTTCGCCGTATACGACAAATAATGTTAAAAATACGCTTGAAATGACTGAAAACTCAATGATACCAGAATAAAAAGGCAATAATATTTTAGGTACTGATTTGAATTGTACGTTGAGATAAAAGCTGCAGTTTGTAAGCCTATTAAAGAAAAGTATGTTCAACAAGTTTAATTCCTTCACCTCTGCAGGATTTCCTCCCTGGGCAGTTTTCTCTCAGCTAATCTCAGAGTATTCCTCATGCTACAGATGAATGTTTGTAATGAGGCCATATCTTGCATACATTATATTAAAATAGCGGTGGAGATGAGGTGGAGATGAGGAATGTAACGTGCAAATTCCTCTCGTGTTCCTTTTGCCCTCTAGCTGAGCTTGTTAGCTTTTAATGAGCACTTGATCACATGTGATGTCTTTTTGGTCAGCTAACATGGAGAGGAGTGGGAGGAGGTGAAGGAGATCTCCCCTATAATAACTCCTCTTACAGCCTATGGTGGAAAAAAAAAATTTGTGCACATTAAGGATAGTTGTAGCCTAGAGGTATCGGTTTTGTGTGTGTAAGGTCAGGAGGTCACATCCAACCAGTTTGCTGATCAGTTGGGGAAATCCAGTTGATGAGGTTGAGTGAGTTACAGTCAATGTGGCCTCAAGCAGGACACCTGGCCCTGAGCTGCTCTAGTGGGCAATAAGCAGAAGACTTCGGTTAAACTGGGCAGCTCCCATGTGTGAATATACGTAACCTTATCAGGGAGAAACTAATGCCGTGCTGTGAACGTGCTTGTCTGCTCAGGAAACCTCTCCCTGCATAATTAACACTTGGAAAAATGGACTTAGGTGAGTATGGGGTCAGGTCAGCCATGCTGTTACCATCTGTGCAGTCTTAACTGATAAATACTGAATCTCATCCACACTATCATATCCTCAGGACCCTCTTCAGTATTCAAACGCACAGGCGATCTCTAAATCCATACTCATAAAATGTGGTTTCAAATATTTATGTGGTTTGGCACTTTTTTTATATATATATATATATATATATATATATTTGTGAACATGTTGCAAAGCCCCTGGGTAGATCTGCCAAGGTAATATATAGAAAATGCTGAATCCTTTCATTCCCTTTATGAATCTGATTTTATCCTTTAAGGATGCACAAATAGCAAACTTTCATTGACAGGGCTGTATCTTTAAAAAAAAATGCATGAAATAAAAGTATTGCAGATTTAAAACTGCAGATAAGACAGGCTAAGATCGATATGAAAAGAGTCTTATAATGTCATTAAACTGTAGGAGCAAGGGGGGAAATATGTTTTTACTGGTGGGAGACTTTAAATAAATTTAAAAAATACATTATAGAGTATAGATTACTATACATAGATCTCTTAAATGAATCTACGTGGAAAGGAATCCAGGAATCCAGTAGTCAGGAAAAGTGCATGGATGTTGGACATATACTTGGTCCCCCCCCCCCGTGTAAAATATGGCCCCTTTATGGCCCCTGATTTAGAAAAATACTTGCTCCGCCACTGCTTTTAATTTTTGATATTTGCATTCAGCTTGACATTGATGTTGAAGATGTGAAAAGCACAGCCATTAAAATGAATTTAAATCAAAAACATTAAAAGCTACTCTGCTGTGATTCCTTACACCAAGCAGCTGCTTCTGAATGTGCCGTTGCGTTCGTGTCTTTCCCCATTCACACGGACCGTAACTAAATGAAACCGGGTTTTTTTCACTCGCCAGCAAGGCTTAGCTATTGTCTGCTGCTTCGCTGGCTGCACTGCTTACTCTCTGCAGTCTGTGCCTGTGGCTTTGTCCATCCAGGAGATTCACTGCTGTGTATACTGAGCCCATCAAGAGAGCTTTACAGCAGAAACTGGAGCATGATGACGTTTTCAGGCCAGGGAAAGTGGAGAGGGTCAAAGCACGACTAATCAACAGGGCTCCGTGACAATAATATTATCTGGCCCTCAGCCAAAGACTTATAATAAGGGGTGAAGACAGGTAGATCCTTTCAGTTTTAAATTCAGACACACTGAAAGTGAAGCACCTTGTCCTTTGAGGAAGACTCTTACTAAGACTGCTTCATCTTTAGTTGCACAATATTAGGCTATTAGCACAAGAGATAAAAGTTTAATCACATCATTGGTTTATGGGGAGCCCTTTAAATCATTTGACTCTTAATGGAGAATTGCAGCATCAATCCCCTCAGAAGAAGTCATCATCAATTATTGTCTGCTTTCAATTAATTGCTATTTAATAATGATTCTACCCTCAAACTGCTCATTTATTTCAGTCATGCCCCGTGGTTGTGGATTCATTCATTAGTTACTGTGAATCTGTTCAAGTCTCTGCTGTATGTTAGATTAATCATCATCTATCAATCAGCTTCCTCAGGTTCGATGGCTGGTAGGTGGTGCAGCGGTTGGCGCTGTCACCTCAAAACAAGGAATCCAGACCTGGAGCCTTAGCATTGGGCTTAGCGTGATCCCCATCTGGGTGCTCCAGCTCCCGACAGTCCAAAACATGCCATATAGGTGAACTGGTGACTCTGAATTGTCCATAGGTGTCAATGCCAGCGTGAGCGGTTGTTTGCCTCTGTGTGTCAGCCCCGTGATGAACTGGCAACCTGTCCAGGGTGTAACCCGCCTCTCGGCCAATGTCTTCCGGGAAAGGCTCCAGCCCTTCTGCGACCCTGCAAAGGACAAGTGGTTGGATGGATGGATTGATAATAAATTTTTTTGAAAAACAGCCATAAATATAAACCACCAGAAAATACACAGCAGCTACTGAGAGTTTAAAGCTACAAGGACGAAGGCTGGTGCACCAGCTGAACCAAAACACCCCATTTAAATTCACTGTTTATTATTTGAGGTTTTTGTACTTATTTGCACATTTTAAGTATAATATTATCTTGCATGATTAAATTCCTGTGACCTTCTACCCCTTTTGTGTCAAACCTTAAGAGCTTTTTCATGTCATTGTATGTTGTGCATGTACTGCATGCTTTACATTTATCAATAAAGGTACATTTAATCAAATTGTCACGAATAATTTACACACAGAAAATGACAAACCATGTAGATTTAAAGCAATGTTTTCATCCTGGGTTATAAGAGGTAAATAGAGCCATTGTGGTGATGTTAACATTCAATTTGTAACAACTTTATCGCTCTACTTAAAGAGGAAATTTGTCTCACAGCATATAGTATGGGTATGTAGACTCAGGGACACTACGCAGATAAATAAAATGGTTACAACAGCAGCAATAACAACTGCAACTGGCCTCGTATCCTCGCCAAGGCATTCAAATCATGAATAAATCCATAAATTGAACTCTACCTCTGCTAAAATCATCAATACATAGATAAATCCCGCCTCGCCAGTAAGGCCACTACATCTTATTTAGCTGTGATATTGCAATGCAAATCCACATCATTTAGAAAAATAGATAAAATTGGCACCAATGGGCCTTTTTCACAGCATACATTCTGACCTCTTCTCATCATTCCTGCATCTTCGGCGGAGCGGAGAGCTATCGGATCTCTAAAACGTGTAAATGCATCCAAGAAGTATTTAAGTTGGACTGAAATACAAAGCTCACCGAGCTACTGTTGTATTTGTCTGATCCCCGATCAGTTTACCATCGAATAATCTGTGTGGGTGAGGGTGAAATACAAGGCCCGCTGAGCTGTTGTTGCATTCATCTCATGCCTGATCAGTTTACCATTGAAATAATCTGTGTGGGTGAGAGAGAGGCGTGCATTAGAGCCAATGGAAACGATAAAAGTTTTATCTGGCTTTGAGATTGATAAATACAGTTCATTCATGTTGTTTGTGTCGTCTATAAATAGATGTTGCTAAAGTGCAGAAGTAATTCTTCTGGTACTTTGCTTACACCGAACAGCTCTGGACCCCACAACAGATCTGGATGCAGCCCAGAAAGAGAAAAATTGATTGCGGTGAAATTTACAATCCATCCAACAGAAATGTACATGAGGGTGAGTGTAAATGAAAGTGTTTTATAGACTGTCAATGTAGGAAAAAGTACTGGTGCTATTAATAACATTAATGATGCCAATAAACTATGACAGTGAGCCAGCATGGAAAATACATTAAGCTGAAGAAGCTAAAGGATTTAAGACAACATTAAGACTGTCTTTAAGCTGCAGGTCTTGATGCCCAATTCTGATTTGTTGACTATATCTGAATTTTTTTTTTTTTTGACCACCTGCTTACATCTTCTTTTAAAAGAGACCCATAAACGACATCAGCATTTACACTGGTTAAAACTTGGGGCAACATCCCGCAACCGTATACGTGGGTTTGACCCCGAAATGGAAGGAAGTAAAAGCGGCGCCATGTGAGTGTGACATAGGGCTAATTATCCAAGCCTTTGCTTTTTCCGAAGCGTTTTTAGAGGTGGTGCACCGGTGAAAAGAGAGACCCGTGTGTGTGGATGGATCTATCTGCGTCCACCTATGTTTACGTCATTCGCATTTTCAATGACATATGACTTGACAGGGAATATCCAAATGCACATATCTGATTCATATCAGATTTATTTCCACACATGAATGAGGCCTGTGCTTCTTTCCTGCTTTACACGTTCATGCTTCATATCCGATCTGTGCCACATGGGAGGAAAAAAATCGGAATTGGGCCACTTGAGCCAAGTAGTTTAAAGAAATTCTTTCTGTGAGGATCTAGTCTGGTGGCCTTCATTGCATTTCAAAGCACGATTAAAATGCTTGTTCATACCAGTCGACATGTATCATGACGCACTTTTCACCAATCATAAATAGTGAATGCATGGACATTAAAATGTGACTGATCAGGACAAAAAGGCAGCATAAATGAGAAAGGTTTATCCCTCCATATTGAATATGCAAGATTGTAAATCATGTCCAACATTTATTATTTTCATCTCACAATTGTGTTTTAGTTTCGTAACAAATAAACTCAAATTGCACAAGTTGAGTAACAACTACTCAAATACAATAATATATCATTTTAATCGTCTCTTCTCACTTCCTGTATCAAACATTTATGTGTTTATCTAGTACTCCCTCTTCTTCCTCATCCCTCGTTTACACGTTTTAGTCAAACAACTCTTACTACTTTTCATTTGCAGCTTAATTACTGAGATAATCTTCATGTTTGGCAATTGTCTTTCCTAATTTACAGTGTTAATCTCATTGTACACTAATCCTGATGTTATCTGAGTATACGCATAAATTAGTTACGAGTTGTAACATTCTGTTATTAAGTGGTGCAGATTTAATTAATTTGTACAAAAGAGTTATTTAAACAGACGTTGTGATTCAGTGGTTGTCCTTGTTATTGAAGGCATTTGTCATTACTTTATTTCAGTTGCGGGGTCCATTAAGACAAGCTTCTCATTTATTTGTGAGAGTTTCACAGCGTGTATCTGAGTTCCTCTCCTCTTCAAGAATTAACAAGAAAAGAAACTGAAGCATCAGCTTGATTGCCTGTTCAAAACCTATTAGATATTTGGCCTCTCAAAACCTAATTTCTGGTAAGTCAGAAATGGAAATATATTCTGCATATTAATAACGAAAACAGATATATTGCTATTACCCTGAGATTAGTTGCCTGTGGCGTTTTCTTGAGGAAGCATTCTGAGAGAAAATTGATGTGAAAATTGCATTTTAATTGAGTTTACGGCTCAAGGAAGGATCCATAATGAAAGGAGCACCAAAATAGTATTTGTTTTATGCTTCAAATGTTGAAGGAAGTCACATAACTGATTAGAAATCAGATAGAAACCTTTACAGGAATGCTAAATGTTGACTAGGTGGATTGATCTACATTGAGTGTAATTTGCGCAGGAATCAAATGTAACCTTATTATCCAAAATGTCAATGATGTCAATCGATTGGAAAATTAATTCTATTTTAATCACAATAAAAAACTGTGATTAATCATGATTAATCGCAAGTTTAATATATATACAACAAAAAGATTAAAAAAGATAACAAATAAATGAAGATGTTATTTTACCAGAGATTTTTAAGGCAGGAAATTCATAAGAAGAAAGTTTCTTGGTTGTTTTGTGACTTCTGGCTAAAAAAAGAAAAACCCTACAAAAACCTTCCTAAAGGGTTTTCAAACCAGGCTCCACACCAACAGGTTTCTCCCTCGTCACACCAAAGAGTCAACATGTGTTTCTGCAGTCAGAAAATCCGTTCCCCAGGAGCCTGCTAACACCCCCTATCACACTCCATCAGCAGGATGTTTATTTTCCAACACACTGCTGCTGATTGTGCCGTGGGTGATTTAATAAGCAGAGAGAAATTGACTTCGCAGGGTTTGATGCTTCACCCCGGTGAGGTACGCTACCTGGAGCACACATTATTGGAGCAGGAGTGAGCGTTTGCTATTCATTGGGCCGGCTGATGCATAGAGCAAAATGGTTACCTGGTGGCTCAGCTGCAGCGAGGCCCCCTCAAGATGTTCGATTGCTGCAGTCTCCTGTGTGTGCTGGTAATCACACATCAAGCTGTTTCCTCGCTCCAATTTGTATATGACTCAGTGCACAGCGTGATGTGGAAAGCAGCACCTGAGAGAAATGAAAGAATTAATATATCAGAATTGTAGAAAATATGTTGTCATTGACAACAAGATATACCTGTAAATCCATTACAACCCAACACATCTAATGTATGCCCTCAGAATTATTTTAAGATACACAAAAACTGTTAAATTTTTGTTTTAAATGCTGTATTTTAACCAACTTAATACCATTTATTAGTTTTCGGTGATGATGCACGTTCAGGTTGCAGATGCAGAAAAAGGAGTTGTTAAAGAAATATGAGATACTGTGTCTGTTTTCTGCTTTTTTCTTCTTCTTTTTTTTGTATGGACCTGGTCTTGTATGGACTAGCTTTAAAATGTTTTCTATCAGAGTTTTGTG
Source organism: Chaunax sp. Z400 (assembly GCA_037577475.1). NCBI lineage: Eukaryota > Metazoa > Chordata > Actinopteri > Lophiiformes > Chaunacidae > Chaunax > Chaunax sp. Z400. Next base: position 4,816,922 of record CM075206.1, read on the forward strand.
ACCAATGCCTTGTTTTATGCCGCTGTATTCTGGAGTGGAAGTGTTCCTGCCAATGATAAGAGCAGAGATTTTATTTTAAAAAGCCTGGTTTTATGATCAGTTTGACCACTTCATTAAAAAGATTTTGGAGGAGAGTTGAAGGTAGCTCCCTTTTTGGTCTCTGTTTGTGGTCTAATAATTTGTGAAGTGTGACCAGTCATAGATGCTCAGATGCTCCGATAAATGTTAAAAGTTGTTTTGGAAAAGGGTTTGTTTAGACCTGAACTATACAGATGTTATCTTGCAAGTAAAAAGAATTGTCCTCTGAACATTAGTAGAGAGCAGGTCGGGTGGCTTGGAAGAGTTTAGAAGTGTCAAAACTGAAGCATCAGAGGTCAAGATATTCAGATTTTTGGTCTTTAGTATGATTTAGTTCTCCGAAAATGCAGGATCCTACATTTCCCATCATGCAAACATACTGTCAGGTGAGGATAGGTTAAATCATATAATCACCTTTCAGTGTAATTCAATACAGATCAACAGCAGCACAAAACACATCCTCTAAAAACACCTGAAATTTCAACTTTTCTATAGTAGCTTCAGCAAAAACTGAGCATTATAACCTTGGCGAAGGTATCCCACAGGGCTGATGAATTAGACCACATTTGTTTTAGCTAGAGTGTCTTTCATTCTAATTTCTTTCTCTTTTAAAATTTCCACCCTCACAGGCTGAGGCTTAATGAATGTTGTATTTTACTTTTTCAGATTGGAAAACTATTGTTTTCGTCTTAATTTATAAATGTTGATTTAAATATTTTAAAATGAAAGTTGAGAAAGTTGCTGGGCCTGAAATAAATGTAAACATCATACAGGCAAATATTATGTTTCCTTAACATACGTATATGCTTTGACAAACTAGTTGTGGATACAGGTCTGCTTATAACGTTTTAAAATCAGAAAAAAATCAGCAAAGTCCTGTGTAGATTTTTAATACCTATGGGAACCCTTGAACACATAAAGATCACCAGAGAGCCCACGCAGCATGTTTGTTGCACAAATATTCACCTATGAATAAAGCACAGCATCAGTAATATGACGCTGATACATAAATGCATGCTAGTAAACTGATTACCGGCCTATCCTTCAAGATACTCAGCAATATATCCAGTTTAGGCCACAGCTCAATAAGTATTGATGAATCAGGATTATTTACTGCCTCCACCTTACAGCACCGCATCTTCTGAATCAGCAGATCATGCCAGCAGCCTGTGTGTATGTGTGTGAATTTGTTGCTGCAATATCTGAAGCCATATGAGTCCATAATTAACATTTCCACTGGGATGTTTAGTGACCATCTAATGGAGGCGAATGAATCCCAACCGGGTCCTTTGAGAACCATCGTTTTGACTTCATTAGAACGTTTTCAACTCAAATTAAAGAGGAGAAAATGTTTATTTTGCTGTCAGGAGTTATGAGCAGCTACTAATGTGGGCTCTGCCTTTATTTAAATGCAACAAGACATGTCTTCTTTTTTTTTTTTTTTTGAGATGGCGTCACAGAGGAATTCAGGCCTTGAGGAAAACGGCTTTCATCACAGCACTCTATATTCATTAATGCAGTTTTCAACATGCGGCCCGTTTAACATCTCAGTTTCAAGGTTGCATTTGTTTTTTTCTGATTGAGAAGGACTGGGAATCACTTTTGCATATATTTATAATATATATGTATATACAAGTATATGTTATATTCCTTTTAGCCTTTTTTACTCGGAGAGAAGTCACGATTTTTGATCACACATGGAGTCGTTGTTGCAGTCTGACATTTGAGATCCACTGTTTTAAAGAAAACCCCAAGGAAAGTAAATGATTAAAATGAGCCAATGTAGCACTTACAGCTGAAATGAGAAAGGCTTTTATGCGCATAGGAGGAAGTGTAAAGAGGCTATTTGTTTGGACTTCAGAAAACTTTTTAATTAAGCCTGAATCACCATAAAGGCGAACATCTTCAATCTCGCCCTCCTTCATCTTCTGCCTAATACACACAAGTATCTGTTCATAAATAAGCTTAGGCGTGGGTCATTAATAACAGCAGAAAGTCATTTCATCTCTTCCGCGTGCTGAATTATTGAGCTGCTGGTTGCCTTGTGCGCTCACTGCAAACACGCTCATGAGCTCAATTTTTGGCTGGCCGTGCGTGGACCGAGGACACGTCGGGACATTTAATCAAGCTCCCGCTCCTTCTGTCTGTTGTGTGGCTATCACGTATCACAACATGCATAAACACGCTTAATTGGATTAGCATGCTGGATGCTGTGTTCTTACAATGCCCTTGCAGCAGGAGTCACACTCCCCAGAAATCTGTGGAGGCTGTTAACACGGCGAAGCAAATCAGGGGGCGTAACAGGTACAAGAGCGGTTGACCTCCTCTGTTTTCCACCGGCATGTTTGCACCTTGACAAACCCTTTTACTTCTGAGGTTCCTCAAGTTCATGTCAAGAGCCTTTGAGGATACCTAATTGCCATTCATAAGAGAAAATGCTGTGTAGACAAAAAGCGAAGTTTTTCCTCAATCGCACGGATCGCATTTAAAGTTACTCCGGGACCAAGGTTGGTGGAGAGCTGTGTTTAATGCACATGTAAGGTTTCTTAATGCGATCTTAACGTATCAGATCAATGGGCTGCATAGCAGTGCATCAATATACGACACAAATAAAGCATCGTGCATTTACTCAGCATTTGGATTAAACTATAGTTTTCATGCCCTGGAAATGAAGCAGCTTTTAAACCTTCCACAGTTGTCCATACCAAGATGTATTAAGAGCTGGCTGGAGGACATAACTGTTATTGGCATTGAGAAGAGTGAAAAGTATGCAGGAATCATGGCTGAGAGGGGAAATGAATGCAGTAACGACTGAGGGCGGAGATGGGAGAGCTGCAACAGAGTGGATGGATTTCACCATGGGCTGCTTCTTTCTCCATCAGTATGCACTAATGCAGAATACATAGGGTTAAGAAAGACACAGATCGACACTGCATTCTTGTGATTTATAATTTATAAGTCATGTTCGTAGACATATGTTCATGATTTGAAACAAACACATCACACCTACCATTGTACTGCATATGCCTTTCCTGCTGGGACATAGGCCGACTCGATTACATCCTTCAAATAATCATTAAATAATGTGTATTCCTCCTCAGGCTGTATACCCGCACACTTAACTCAAGCCTTTTGCTTTGTGTTAACATCAAATCCATTCTTTCCTCCTTATTTCTAACAAGTTAACCGCTTTATTTTCCTTGTTATTGGATAAAGCAAGAAGAAAAGTCATGAGGGATTGCTTTGTAAAGAGACGCTGTTGGCATTTAATCCTTGTCAAAACCGAACAGAGATGCACTTTTCCCTTTTTTCTTTTGGCACAAGCGTGATTATATTCGATCGTGTGTGAATGTAAACAGCACCAACAACAATTATTTACAGTGTAGGTGGAGGCGTGAGCGAGAGAAGGGAGCACGCATGTTAAAACAAAGAAAATGTCCTTGTTGTTGGGCTGATCTCAAAAAAATAATTTAATTACCTGGGAACTGCATCATTATTAGAGTATTTCAAATAATCTGTGTGATGTATCATCAGGGCCGTTTCTTGTGGGTATAAAGTTAATTAAACTGTCACTGTCTCAGAAGTCATCTTGATTCAGTCTCCTACAATCAGCCTACGTCGAATTTTGGAAGACTTTAAGGGAAAAACCTTTGATAAATTCATAAGAGTGCCGTTTATTTCTTATGCAAATCAGAAAATCGTGAAGGCCGCACTCAGAATGACACCTTTAGGTAAAAGTGTTGAAGCTGTGATCCATGAAAGCTTTTTGATTTTTGCAGCTTTCTGAATAATTTCTTACGAATGCAGAAGCAAAAAATAGCAACCTTCCCTCTGCACGGTGTAATATTTGCATCAGTCAGTCCACTGCTTACGAGTGTTTGCTAATATTGCACCATTCCAATTTATTATAGAAGTTTAAACATATGTCTGTCGTTGCATATTGTTCTATAATCAGTGAAATTTGAGAAAGGTTCTTCAATCCTCTTCCTATTAGTTCCAAAAATTTAGAAAAAGTGTTGATTTTCCGATGTTTTCTTTCTAGGAATGAAGGCATTGTTTTTTTTTCCTTTTTGTGTTTTCCTTCAAAGGACTACAAGCTCTTTTAAGGGTTTATAAATTTCACCATTCTTGGAAGTTCAATTCTCTAAAATCCCAACTTGGAAAAACAGGTTGTTTTTTGAAGAGTTTTGAGATAATAGGTGCAACATATGACGCGACAAGTGACTAAATCAAGAGGCTTTAAAGGGTTAAACTTTTTCAAACCGACAATGGCTCTGGCTATAGACAATTCCATACGTGCAAATGCCACGGTAACATCTATTTCCTGGCGTTATCGCTCGCCTCTGATTCACCTAACACCTTCCTGTCACCATGGCAGCAGCAATAGGAAGCAGCTTGATAACTCTGCTTCCTTTATCAGAAAAAAAAGCCTGTCTGCCATTTGGACTAAGTTGCCTGATACGACATCGTGGCCAACATTCATTTCACCTCTTTCAACCCACATCTTAATCTCTCTCTGAGTAATAGACGAAAAATCAGAGTTAGAATTGATTGGTTGTCTTAAAGCTGTAGAATGAATTGTTGTTAGCAGCGCTATAGTGCAAAAATGCTGCCGCTAGTCTATTCTAAATGAGTAGACATTAAGACATTGATTGACAGGAGATTGAGGGGCTTGTCTGTCATACCTCTCTGAATGAGGTTGCTGCCTAAGGCCTGTGGTTAATGCCGCAGTGGATGATGAGGTAGTGATAGGAATTCCCAGGCTGAATCATCATTAGTATTAGTCTCACTTGTGCTGTTACTGCAAATTCAAAATGTCTGCCGTAAAAATGTATTTAAGAATCACAAAGACTTGGTTTTACAATAATCCAACTCTGAGAAAAGATTCTCCTCCATATCTCATTTCTTATAATACTGAGGACTCCAGCTCAGCCATAAATGTAACTGATAGTAGATGGAGTTTGATGCCTGAGGACAACCACACTCATTTATGTTCAATTAAATTAGTCATGTTGAATGTGATAATTACTCATGTTAAGCAAAATGATCATCCGACAATAGACGCTGATAAAATGTGCCATGACAAGAGCTTGTGGGCATTTTATTTTCTTAGTCGTAGCAGTGGGGCTCTAATTAAAAGCTTTTCAGTCTTGCAGCTTGTACATATTCCAGCTAAAGCTGTGTGGGTGTGTGTTTGTGTGCGACACTGCTACACACATGTAGGCCTATTCATCTTTTTTGTGGCAACACCACAGAGAATACACCACTTTTCTGTCGTATTACTAATGAGCCTTACATACAGTGAATGCTTCATGGGATCCCAGGAAAAATCAATAAACTGATAGAACCTTAACTTTGACGCTCTAAATTTAACGCTCCGGCACAGGAAAGATGACAAATCATGATAGAACATGCCAAGTATGGAGGAAAATGTGTTGGAGTGTGGCTGCGGAGGCTGTGGTTCCTGCCTTCTCTGCAGGAATGGTAGTTCTGGTAATTGAGCCTCATTGACAATTTGGTGCACCTGCTGTTTGGCCTATTTAAACATCTTTCTGCTCTGCTCCAGTTTGCCTCCCAGAAGGCATATCTGAGCTGTAGATCGACCAAGATTAATTTTACTTGGGGACAGTACCTACACTATGTCCCAGTTCCATGCATCATACTTAGTTCAGGAGGTTTGCATTGGAGAAAACGACAAAATTAAGTATATTGAGCATTAATTTAGCTTCATTGAACGTAACAATCCCAATTTGTTAGTGTTACTTTAAATGTAGCCGGAGTTCATCTGCTCTTTAGGGAAATGCATTTATCTGAAGCCGTTTTCCCAACAGCGAGCGCAAAACGACTGTCAACAATAACCTACATTCACAATCACCCCAGCTGTTCCTGTGGTGGAGAGCAGAATTCATACAGAGTGTTATTCTTCAAAAGTTTCTCCACATCTGTGACGTTTAAAGTTTCTTTTTCTTTGACTTAAATGTGTGAACCATAAAGAAAGCCAGCTGGTTGACATTTGTTCTGATTTTCAGCATCGTTTTTTGGCTGCAGGCTGAAGAACTTGCAGTTGTTTTCCAAGTCTTTTTTAATGTCCTTTTCCCATAAGTGATTTATGTGATGTTTTTCAAGCTTTGAAATGTTCCTGTTAAAGCTCGCTGACTGAACATGTCATCAGTTGTAAATTCTCCCCTCCAATCTCCAACCTGAAAACAGAAACCTGCAAAGAATTCAGCAGTGAAGTAAATAATCTTGGCGGATAATGTTAAAATTGTGATTCACATCAGCCACCCGAGAATCATATATTCCTCTGGAGCCTATCCCAGCTGACTTTGGGTGGGAGGTGAAGTTCACTCTGGGCAAGTCTCCAGTTCATCACAGGACCACACAGAAAGACAAACAACCATTCACACTCACACCTACAGTCAATTTAGAGTCACCAATTCAACTGTATTGCATGCTTTTTGGTGGTGGGAGGAAGCCGGAGAACCTGGAGGGAACCCACACAGACACGGGGAGAACATGCAAACTCTGAAACAGAAAGGTCTGAGGTCCTCAGGTGGATTTGAACCCAGGACTTTCTTGCTGTGAGGCAACAGCGCTACCCACTGCCCACATGGCATCTGATCTTTTTCTTGGGCCACTTCCAATGTATAGAAGACAGATTATTTCATGTATACTGCAGGAGGACCGAATGCCATCCTTTGCGATTGAAGTAATCAGATTGATTTTCTTTAGGGGCAATGACAGGAATACGACTCCCATCGATGGCACCAGCGATGGCAGTGTGAACGTAGCCAAAGAAACATATTCCTGTATTCGTATTCAAATTTCCTTGTCGTCAATTATTTTAAAGATAGTGGAAATTATTTGGCATCACAACACTTTAAAACTTTCTGATTGTCAGAGTTTGTGTTCAGACAAAAGTTTTCCTTTTGCAGTGGTTTTTATGCGGGTAACATATTGTTCCCTGTGACATAAATAGACGACATCATCAAGAGTGATGGTGAGAGGAAAAACATTTCAGGCATTCCGACTGATGTGGGCTTTCTCTGATGTCATAAATTTGTGTTGTACAACGCCGCGCTGTCGTGAGAAAGCTCACCTTATAAAGGACATGCATCAATGACAATCCCAGAATAATATGCTCTACAAAGGAACAGTGATTGTTTAGGGAGCTCAGGGGATCCATATGCCTCTGCTGAGCTGAGCTGAGCTGCATACAAATCCTCACAAACATTTTTATGTTGTTAGTCCTGTAAGGTTTTTGTGTTGATCACAACTCTGAGTTGGTGAGTTGTTCCTAAATAAACAGCTAATCCTGCATGTTTGGTTATAAATAAGGGAAGATGGGTTATTTTATTTTTGAGGGACTCTGTATATTATTAAACATGAATTCTACCATTTGATGCATTGTACCAGAGCTAGCCTCAGGCTAATTTTCAATTTTTTAAATCTGTAGCCCCCCCGGCAGGATCACAATTAAACACAACAAAGATATAAATGCAACATTTTTGTTTTTGTTCCCATTTCTTCATGAGTTGAAGTAAAAGACCTAAGACTTTGTCTAATCCCCTCAAATTTTGTTCACAGATTTGTTTGTGTTACTGAGCATTTGCCCTTGATGGAGATCATCCTTCCACCTGACAGGTGTAGCCTATCAAGATGCTGATTGAACAACATGATTATTGCACAGGTGTATGTTGGGATGGTCACAATAAAAAAAAATCACTGAAAATGCAAATCTTTTACTTCAACTCAGGGGAAATGGGAGCAAACAAATAAAAAACAAAGACTACTAAAAGAAAAGTCCATGATTTCAAAGTTTTTTTTAACAGGTTTTTCAATTTAGCTTTAAAGCAATCTCTGCAATCACTGCCTGCTGATGTGGACAACATACTGTCTGCTGTAGATCCACACATTAGGAAACATCTATCAAATATTGAGACCCATGTCTTGGTCTATACAGAGTCCTTCGGCCTGGTGCAACATAAAAGAATATATATGATATTTCTTTTTTGTGTTGTATTAGAATATGTTTGCTGTGTCTGTGTATTAATTGTGTGGGGTTTTTTTGTCCTGTACAGTACAATCACAGATCAGCAGGAGCACAAATGCCTGATTGCAGAGAGGCAGCAGGGACACAATCATCTCAGCAGCTCTACTTGCTAGAAAGCGTATGTGAACCAAATATGGTGAAATTCTCTTTAATGTTAACCTCCAACCTGTGATTGCACATTATAGCTTGAGAGAGTAGTGTCTCCACAGCACTGTAATTACCTGCAGAGACGGTCTTCAGCCAAGAGACTGGGGGGTGGACTTACTGGGTGTGCACTGTTTCCATTCGTGCATCGTCTTGCACCAGTTTAAAAGCGTCTCTGGTGGCGCTCATGCTGAAAGGCCCACGCAGTTCGAGGGGCAAAAGCGCTATAAGTACGCCTACCTCAGTCACAGGGCTGATACAAACACGACAGAGACAGTCTTGATGTGAAACAATAGGGCTATCTCCTGAATATCATAAGTGTATCAGGTTAATGAGAGCTGAAAGAGCACAATCCCCTAAATGGTATCATTTTTACCTCCACCAAAGAGATTTCGAGGAGGTCATGTGATCAAACCATGTATTTGTGTTTGTTTATTTGGTTGTCTGCTAGATGTCTTGAAAAGTTGTCAAGGGATTTTGATTACGTTTCATGTACAGCAGTGGATTTGGGCCGAGGAAGTGCGGATCTGGGTATGGATGTGGATTCTGGATCACTCTCCCACTTTCTTCAGCATTGCGGGAGAAGTTAGAAGAAGTATAAGAAGTTATATCTTGATATGGATAAGATCCGATTAGGAAATATGGAAAATCATGTTTTAATTGATAACTCATAAATGACTGATAATGAACACATGATTCCAAATCCTAGGAGTAGGTTTCCAGGTTCAAGGATTTAGGTGAAATTACTTAATCTTGCATGAGGCAGATCCGAGTAAAGCAACGTCATCATGGCACCATCACCATAGCGTGTGCTCCACTCCAGGTGCATTGATGCAATAATCGATAATCTCCTTATGGTGATACAACATGGGAATTAATGTATTATGCACAAGCATAAACGCACATGTCTTCTGTCAGAGGCCCCAAAGCTAATGGAAATTGCCAAAAGGGTTAGATTGTGCAGGTGTCGTGACAGTGGCGTTGGCGGAGGTATGCATCCTCTGAGCGACTTCTAGTTTTTCTCCGTGGCATCATTAGCTCAATGATTAATGAGACAATAAATGTTGATCGCCCTGATAGATCCACGCTTTGTTTAAGGTGACGTCTTCCTCCGCCGGTAAAACTTTTCCACTCCATTTAAGAGATACGCTCCTCCCTCGCCGCTCATCATCACTACTTCTCGCTGGATTGTGCCCCGGCTGTAGGGAAAAGGAGCGGCCACTGTCTCAATTTGTCTGCTCTGTTTCCTCTCTCGTCTCTCCGAAGACAAGCAGCATGGAGATTTGGTGTTTGCCCTACGCACAACTGGTAAAGCCATTCTCTCCTTGACATAACAGAGAAATGTCACAGAATAAAACAGGAGGCGTTCAAAAGCTTCCTCTGAAGTGAAGGCGTTCCTTTGGAGTCTGGCATTGCTCGGCAGTCGAACTGTGATTTGCAAACAAATTGCATCCCTTCTGATATAAGACTTGGCAGTAACACTTGCCTGTTGCCCTGATAGAGATGTGAGAGCTGACAGCTTTTGATAGGTCACTTGTGACAATTTGTCATTTTGTCTCGTGTTTATTTCTGCTGATCTCATTAACGCTCAGTCTCAGGGAGGCTACAAATCTATGCCCAGCTTTGTTGCCACACTTTATCAAACCGGTGTTGGTTCCAGAGTACATTTAAATGTACTTTCAACCCATTTTAATAGGACTTCAAACCTCTCCGGAAATAAATAATGGAAGATAATGTTTCATCTAATCGAAAAAGATAGACCTTATTATAATGTAGTGCTTGAGTATCATATAAAAAGACCTGACCTTTCTAGAGCACGTGGTGTAGTCATGTATTATGAAGTGTTAAAACAGAGGCTGAACCACCAGCAGGTCTTTGCTCTTAATACGTCCTTTTCATCCTTTCCTAATCCACCACAAGCTATCTGCGGATACAAAAGCTCAGAGAGGGCAAAAGGCAGAACTGTCAAGACGTCGCAGGCGTGTGAAAGGGGCAAGCAGCGCTGCAGGCGAGGTCTGTCGGGGCGGTGGGAGGATTTGGGCGACAATAAACACAGGATAAAGATGCAAATGTCTCACAAGATGTCATGCAAAAATACCAGAGAAAAGAGGTGGAATGTGCATTAGTTAAGGTTTTATTAGAAAGCCTCGTCACCCACAAATGTGATCCTTCTATTGTTGGTGTTTTTACATGCTGCAAGGGGAAAAAAAGGTTTAATTCACTTTGAAATTAGAAAGTCAATTGCTGAAATTAGACCATTTTCAAACTCGGATCCAAAGAATCCGTCAGCGTCTGCCAATCTGAAAATGTCAAAGCTTTATTTTGCTTCATTTGCAGGAATTATTATTATTAATTTGTAGAATTTTATCTGTAATATGTTAGAATAAAATCAGTTTCAGTGGAGTTGCTTCAATTAGTGGATTGAATTTCACTTGACTAATATGAAAAGTTGCACCATTGGCCAATTACAAACAGCATTGGAGCTGGAGGTAGAGGAAGAAATGATATCTTTATCCGTCTTACCATCCAATAAACTGTAAAAAAATAAAAACACAAATCTTCAAATAGAGTTTATTTCAGGTAGATTGTGGCAAAATACATTTTAGTAAATGACCTACTCAAGTCAAATGACCTAAAACTTGTAGCTGTAGTTTATGACTTTACTTAAACGATGTGGCCACGAGTTGAACTGGAGAAGCTGCTTTATACTGCGATAAACCCAAACACACACTGCCTCTTGAAAGACCTTAGATCGCTGCTTTTATTGTGCTTCCAAACTGTAATGTGATCCTCAGACCATCTGCTCGCTTATTTTGAAATCGTCTCTGCAGGTGCATTCTAAATTCACTGCCCACACTGTTTCTTTGGGCGTCGTCAGCAATGACACCATTTGGCATTCAGTCAAGCACTGAGAAATATGGCTGCTGCACTGATGTTTCACAGCCCACGGTAACTCAGACATGATGTGCTTAGCAGTTGAAGATAGGTTTACTGCTTCTACTGTATTGTCGAAGGGAAAATGTAGGAAGGCCGACCAGAAAATTGGAGCTACGAGGACATGCATTCGCAGATGGTGGAGCCATTTTTTTGTGACTTTTCACCTTTTACTACGCTTCTCTCTCTCTAATACAACAGCCAAATCATTTTCCTGTCGATGGTTCACTTTAATGTTAAAACTTCTCCGCAGGCCTGAAACATTTGCATGCTAGGTATCATCTATCCCCCCCCCCAAGTCACAATCCACATAAAGCTCATTCCTTCCCCTCCTCTTGCCCCCTGCACAGGTGACAAGCTAAAATGAGAGATAGCTCCATTTGCTTCCTATAGCTAATTGGATTAGTGCTTAAGGCTCTACAATAACGGCTGAGTTTAGAGAGGCAGGCGGAGAGAATGGGGGAGTGGGGAGCTGAGTGGTAGAGCCAATTTTCCAGTGAAATGAGCTTTGCTCCAGGTGAAGAGAGAGAACTATTGCAGAGAAATAGAGGAGCTCTGTGTTTGGATGATTTTATGCCACCAGACGCAGTAATGTGTCAGAATTCACAGAAGGGCCACGTAGCGTTAAACATGTTTGTACCATTGTCACAATGCTGCAGATTAATCACGCGTCACGACGGCAGACGATGTCGTCCTTCTTATATCATGGTCGCGGAGTGTAACTGTTTAGCTGCAGTCAATTTTAGATAACGGCGCCGCTCCGATGTCGCATCCTTATCATCGTTATAAATTAAAGATTTATTCAAAAGGTACCGCGTGGAAACAAATTCTGCGGAGAACTTCTCAGCGTGTGTCACTTTACATTCCTCTTCCTGACATTTGCTTGTGTTTCCATCCCCAAATGCTGATTAACAGGATGTCTTGGCGTCACGAACGTGTATCGCATCATGAATCCAATGCATGCGCAAAAGACTTGTGTGCCTGCAAAAGACCAGCTCATAAAAACACTCCTCTGTAGTGTGTTTATAGGCTGCTGCTGTGCATAGATTCCATCACGCATCTTAACTGTATGAACAAATAGCATTTAAATTGGTCTAATGTTTTGTGTATGAATGCCTTCTGTTAATGTTGTAACTTTTTGCATTATGTGTAAAAATAAAAAGTCTTTTTTTTTTCAGTTGCAGCCAGTTTTGCTGACAGTTTCTCTGTTCAACACTCATGACTTAGTGTGAATCTGCTTTGAACGCAGGCAACGCCAGATGGTGGCAGGAGGTAAGATGTTTATGAAATGTGAACAAACAGAATTCAGTTAACCAGATGGAAACTCACTCCCCATACCCGTGTTTACTAATTAGCCAGAGATGCTGCGCATAACGGGGGGGACAAGGGAGGCAAAAGGTTTGACATAATTATCAATTAAAAAGGTCCTCTGGCTGAGAAAGGTGGGGACATGTCAGCCTCATTAATTCCATGAGAAAATAACACCACAAATAGTTTAAAGCTCCCTGAGGAGATTTTAATATTTCTACATTCAGCATTTCTCATCTAAATGCATCGAGTTTTTGGATTAATCTGAAATCTACATTGATTTTAGTCTTGTTTGCATGTTAATACGCTTCCCTCTCACCTTTGTCGGTCAGTGTGGCCAAACTGGATTGACAAAAGCCACATTTCCACTGCGTAGCACCGGCTCTACTCGACTCGACTCGCCTTGGTATCGCGTTCTTTTCTGCTGGTTATTGTCTATCACGGGATACTTCCTCTTCAGGGTAGATGGACGCCGTGGCCTATAGTCTTCAACGCGACACACACCTCTTGTGATCCTCTCATCGGCTGTTTAAGACAGGAACGTCTGCACCTCCTCAATATAGCGGCCGTGTGATGGACCAAGCAGTCAAGGCAAAGGAAACAGGTTTAACTTTTTTTTTTTAAAGCTAAAAAAAAACAAAAACCTGAATCCTGTAGTGGTCTGTTAAGTTTCACGTGACCTTTTAGTACCTGCTCGATTCGCTTGGAACTGCAACAGAGGTGGTACTAAAAAAGTAGTACCAGGTACTTTTTACCTGATGGAAAAGCAAAAAAGGCGAGTATAGTCGAGTGGAGCTGGTACTACGCAGTGGAAATGTTGCCAAAAGTGGCCCCGATCCCTTAAGATTTGTTGGTGTAATCCGCCCAAATGGTACAAAATGTTCCCCGAAGTACATCCCAACACCCCAAACAATTCCTTCCTGTAAAATTTCCTAGCCCAACCGGGTGGAAAATAAAGAAAATGTAGCGCTCATTGAGGCAGTGCAAAGACATCAGTTTCAGTCGACATGAACGTATGGTCATTCTACGGCGCTGATTTATCTGCTGAAAGAGGCAATTCAACGCTTCTGCGTTGATTTGTGAATGTTCTTCATGCCCTGTCCACCCAGATCAATATGGGTGTCAGAGCCGTGGCCTTAAATTACTGTTGGATGCTCATTACGAAGCAAAGCTCAATAGAATCAGAGCGTCGGTATGGTCTCTGTGAGTATATCTGTGTGTGTGGATGTGTGTTTGGTGCACCTGTGAGTGCATCTTTCTGAAGTGCCTGCCAATAAACACCAAGGCCATAAGGTGGTTTGAGTTACAGAGTTTTTAATCAACGAGAGGTATGATCTCCACCTCCCATACAAACACACTTATTACACTCTGTCTGTACAAAAACACAAACCAGTGGGGGAAACACCAAACTCTTTTTGAAGTTACTTTCCGAAACCACCGGTCTCTCGGTGTACAATGTAATGTATAACAAATAATGTTGCAGCGCAGATAAAACATGAAATAGTCTGTCCACAGTGTGATGATCAAAGAGCAGAAAAAGCAATAAAAGAAGTGTGTCCATCCATCAACGGGCTGCTGAACACCAAGAATGATCGGAGTCTCAGGTGGACTGGATGCCCGACGGAGACTCCTCTCTAAATCACATGGCTGCTCTCTTATTTTCTGGATGACTGGACAGTTTCTCCCCTCAGCCATGTACAAAACAAGCAACTTCTGAAAGGGAAACTTCACAAGTCGGTCAACGAAGGTGATGGTGAGTCATATTTATCTATTATTGATTTATTTTTGTTTTGTGTTTCAGTGAGGCTTTAAAAATTAATAGCTCTCAGTACACACTTAGTAAACATAGTGTTTCTACACTGCCTTGCTTTATGGGTTTATCAACTATATACTATTTCCTTGATACATTTTGTTCCCCCAGAGCCTCCAGTGACCACACATTCTTATGCTTTTTTTTATAGCAGCCCTTAAGACAGTATTCAGATCCTATACTTCAGTAAAAAGAACTAATTTCTAATTCATCATTAAAATTCAAACTAGAAAAAAAAACTTATTAGAAAATGTACTTTAAGTATCCAGAGTAAAAGCTCTGGTGGTTCTATGGTGGCATATTACTATATTACAATGTTCCTGTCTTTGATAGCGGATAACAGGATCACAAGAGGTGGATGAGAGGTGGATGAGAGGTGTGTGTCGCGTTGAAGACTTCGCCGCGGCAGTTTCGCGTGGCGTCCATCTACTCTGAGGAGGTACCATATCCTGTAATGGAAAACGACCTGCAGAAAAAATACCTGATAGTAGAGCTGGTGCTACGTCATGTGAAATGAAGCTATAGATATGTGAAATGTGACAAGGAGACACAATCAGGAAGTTTTCTTATGACAGACAGTCTTATTTCCATGCAATGTATTCTATTAGATTCAGCAACGTTTGTATTTTATAAGCTTAACATATTTTTTTCTTTTATTCTAAATCTGAAAAGTAAAAAGTAAAAGTAGTAGAGTGCAAACCTCCATCAAGGCCAAACGATCCTGCACACGTCCGTTTAGCTTGCCTGGCTCTCGCCCCAAACCCTCCAGCTTTGTGGAAACCAGTTCGACAGTTTTCGCATAATTAGGGAAAATGTAGAAGAATCCCCTTGCATTTAGTTCATGAAGTGCTCCTTAGCTTCGTTGGTATGACCTTGCTCCGGAACCTGCCAAAGGCTGATGTCCTTGGCCGCCTCGTCTGCAGACATGATTGAGACCATCCTAGTGGGAGATGAGACGAGCCGAGGCATGTCTGTGTGTTCCAGCATGTGTTCGTGTTGAGAACATCGGGCAGCATCATAAAATCCAATTTTCACACATCCAGAGGAGATATTCTGAACTTGCATTACATTTAAACATCTTAATCATACAGGTTTTTGATTAGATTGTTTTTTGTCTTTTTCTCTCAGTGTGCATCCAACCATATAAACCATTTTTCTTAATCAATACTTCAATACATTAACAAGCAATCTGTTTATTTATATAGTTGTTATGTAGTTCAGTAGCTGACAGTCCCTCCATACCATCCATCGAATTTCTAGATTTCTTCTAATGTCTTTTTCCACCATAAAGTAAAGCCTCTGAGTTACAAACATCACTGCAGCCTCTATGTTTATTTCAGCTTCCAATGCACCAATCAGGTGTTGGCTTTTCAGGCGGTGCAACACTGACGTCGTACTGGATTTTTTTGTATTTTAAGACGGTGTCATAATACTTATTTATTGTTGTGCCAGTAGTTTTTCTGAACTACAAAGGTGAAGTACATAGTGATTAATACATTTTTAATCAGTTTAATTCTTAATGGTAATTAATCTATGAATCATTCATTAACATTCCTGCTGGAGAAATCAAATAAATATTATTTGAGTTGTCTGAAAGGCCGGAAAAAGAAGACAAAATGGATTAAATCATAAATATATAAATATTAGCCAACCAATCAATTTAGGCTCATTTGTATACTACTACTATTAGTGTATACTACTGCAGAATATTTTAGGGTGTTGTAGAGCCAGGGCATGAACATTTGTATTAAATACATGTATGTTCGATGTCAATACTCTATATCTAAACATGTGCTTTGGTATAATCCCCTTTTCTACTTTTAATATCAGAAGTGCACCTCTGTCCCTAAACTTTCACTGTATTATTACAGTTCCAAACATTTTACACACCCTGGAAGAAATATTTCCCATATTTACACATGAAGTTTTAAACAGTTGACAGTTCACTGAGCAATTAAAGGCCTGGATTTGTAAAAGCCACAGACAGTGTGACAGAGAGTGTTTTTGGATTTTGTATGTGCCAAATGTTTCCATGTGTTTTTAATGGTTTGGGCATCAGCATCCTGTATTTATTGAAATATAAACAAAGCAAAAAGGAATAGAAATTCAAAAAACAAGTCAATGGAGACCATTTATTTTTACGTCATTTATAATTTTGTGTTTTCAAACTGTTTAAACTTTTTTAATTGTCATCTTTAAAAGAAAAATCATCCATTTATGATTCATGTCCGCTGTCACAACACTTCACCGAGTCACAGTCGCTCATGCAGGAACATTTTGGAGACATCATGCTGGCGTAATTAGGATTTTGTTTGGCAGTGTCTCCGAGGCCTGTTGCCTCTGCAGATAATCCTAACAGGCAACACAATGTGTTCGTCTGAGCTGTGGGAGAACTGTGAACTCAAGCCTGAGCCTGTAAGCTTCCACAGAAGAAAATGGATGAACACCCACATTAATAACAAAGCAGACTTGAAGAGTAAGAGGCAAGACGAGATGAGAAAAACCTGTGTCCAAGGACACAGATGCCCCGGTACTGTGAAGAAAAAAACAAAAGAAAAAAAAACTGAATGTGAGCAAACAAAAAACAGCCCAAGATCAATTCTGCTTAAAAATATAAAGATAAGCATATTGAAGAAAGCAGTTATGAGATGCACACCACCTACGAAGCATGTTTGAAATTCCCTATTAAGAACATTTTTTTTTTTAATCAATCAAAGTTAGTTAGTTTCTATTTTATATCTATGCTTAGATTTATTTAAAATTTTATTCAAGCACCAGAACACCAAGTCAGATTCCTTGTATGTGTACATAACAAAACTTTTTCTGATTGATTACATATTTTAACTTAATATAAATTAATTGATTTTCCTTTACTTGTTGATAACATAACAGTGGAATAAGGATGCCCAGCTTAGACCTCCCAGGACCACAGCATTTAACAGGAACCTGCCCCTCATTACTTATCCTTTATCTGCTGTCTCATTATACCTTTGTCCTGTTTTTGATTCATTTATTTTTTTCTATTACTGACTTTGCAATGCAAATCCTCTGCTTAAATCAGCAGCTCTGTGTACATAAAGGAAGGGGGATGATGACTCATCCTGTAAGTGTTGAGAAATCTGGTCACATGGGGACGTTGTCAGGGTGTAAAATGGCTCTGAAGAATGTTCCCATCATCCTGAGAGCTGCTGTTTTTAACTTAAGTATGATTTACACCAGAGAGAAAGACTTCCTATATAATCTTTTGCAGTGAAGCATCAGGTCTGCAGTAAACGAACGTGTGTGTGCTGATATGCCTTCCTGGATGGTGGATAATAGCTCATGTGTCACGACTCGCTGTGTTTCCCCCCCCCTGCAGTGGGAGCCAATATGTTCAGTAGACATAGATGTGGGCATTGCCTAATGGAATCCAGTCAGCATGGCTGATATCATCACCAAGTCACGCTGCCAAACCTCGATAACACGAGGCTCTCTCCTTTGGAGCCATGGCAAGTGTCCTGGAGAGGCCCTGCAGGACGTTACATATTAATACTTCTCGACGTTTGCTGCGTGATAAGCAGCCTGGGTGGAAAGATTTCTTCGGATGAAACCACTTCAGCACAGCTTCCTCACAGAAGACAACCTTTGGCTGTTGCCTCTTCATGGACACGTATCTGGAAACTCTGTCCTCAGTAACCTGTGCTTCTTAAAGATGCATCACCATATGGAAGTAAAGTGAGGCATATGGGAGGGTGTGGTGGGAAGAGCATTCATAAAGTCACTTTATTTCCTCCGCCACACGGCAAATTGTTCTGTACTCGCCAAGTTATTTACTTTTTTTTTTTTAGCATTGTCTCCTTATTTCTAAACTTGAACAAAGTAATTTCAATATTTGTTGAAAGTAAAATCATCCTGCTGCATGGACAGATAATGTCACTATTATTTAACCATTTTCTCCTGAAATTCGGTGTTTATTGCCTCTATTTTAGCTCCTTTTCTTTGCTGTGCAACAAGAGATTCAAAATGCAAGATGTTTATCTTTTCTGTCATAATGTAAAATTAGGTTATAATGTTAAACTGCTGATGATAAAGACACGGTTCCAAATGCCTGTGTGATAAATATGAAGAGGATCCAGGAGACAATTAGCTCTTATGCTACTCAAAGCTATAGCCGGCTGCTGGAGCTAGCTTCATTTTTGGCCTACAGTCATAAGAGCTGTGTCACTTTTCTCACATAAATCCTGGCAAGAATACAAATAAATGTTTTTTTGTTTGTTTTTTTATCTAAAATTATTCCAAGAAGCCATAAGTATATATGTGATATGTGTGTCTGTGTGAGGATTGGCTTCCCTGCATCTACCTGTGTCTCTGCATGCTACAGAGCAGTGAAATGAATACAAACCACACAGATCTCCAACCCCCCCGCCCCCTGCCGCCTCTCTGCTGCCTGAAAAATTCATGTTCTATCACCCCATCAAATATGAATTGCAGTTTATATGATCACATTTGAAATTCCAGGTCGGAGCTCCTGCATCCGCAAACACTTTTGGTAACATCGGGTTTATTTCAGGGGCCGACTGATCGAAGTATAGTTTACAAAATACGCATTTTTCACATCATGAAAAGGAAAGATAGACTGTGACCAAAAAAAAATCTATCGCAGTTTTAAATGCCAGAATAATGAAGCTATATGGAGATGTATTTAAATGTGTGCTGCAGATGCCGCCGCGCTGCATGAGTTATGAGACAGCCTGATCACTTGTCATAGGCCAGCATAAGGGAATGAGGCATGTGTCATATCTTGTTTAAGCAGCGTGATGCAGTGTGTTTTGGTGGATGGTTTACAGCTACTCCTCATCCCCTCATTCCAGCTCATGTTGTTGAACGGTTCCTCCCCTCCGGCTGTTAACTGACTGGGGAAGCTTCCCGGCCAGATACCAAATGACGGCGGCTGGCATCTGTGCTTTGCACCGCAGAACGGAGGTCATCCAAAGAGACAGCACCCTCACTCCTTACCTTCACCGCAGCTCCTGCTGCTGCTGCCATGGCTACATGAGAAGACGGGACTCTTTCAGCCCCTCAGCCATCCCAGCATGCAGTTCCCCTCTCAGCGGAGTGGAACTAAGCATCCATTCCAACATACATGTGCTCAGGTGCCAAGAGACAAGCGCAGCATGTGTCTGGATCGCTTGCACGTCCAAGTCCCCGGGGGCTTTACATATCCGAATCCCTCCAACTCGACGTGGAAATCCACCAGAAAAAATAAAACAGGAGAAGCTGCTAAAATGAAAGAGTTCCGCACTCCCTCTTGGCAAGTAGCCCTCAGCATGAGATGATGAAAACAGATTAATTATTCATCACAAAGTAAAGATTCCATATCTCTGATGTGTTGTTTTTTTCCTTTCCTGAAATTCACAAAGTTTCTACTTTTATTTGTTTATTTAGTTTGCTTTTGTTGAGGAGTTTTTCCCTCCTTGCTTGTATTTTCTCAGGTTAAACGTCTTCCATTGGAACATTAAAGCCAGAGATATGGAAATGGACGGAGCGACTGGTTCGCATTGGTTTGATCCAGGATTATTTTGAAGCAAATAAGGCTTCTTCTCTTTTCCAGTGGTAACGTTGGAGGAACAAACAAGATCAAGCCAGAATTTTAAAGTATCCTGCTGGAGAAAAAAAAATCTCACCCCCCTCCCTTCAGGTCGCCCTCTAAAGCCTGAGTGCACTACCTGATCACACCGACTGCCCCGTACCTCCAGCAGGGAGATGGCTGTAAGTGGTAAGTTTGCTCCATTACACAACTTTCTGAGCCTTTTAATCTCATGAATAAACAATGCTGTTAAATGCTACCATCATATAAACACAAGCAGCACAGCCGCCACAATAAGGCTACACAACCCAACAATTACAGGGCTTTGATGTCTAGAGAGTTTGTTTTTTCTTTTTTTCTTGTTAAAGCATTAAATTTATTGATTGATATATATATAATATATAGTTTTTTTAGTTTGTAGTTTGAACTGCTTTAAATACAATTATTGCTGGTAGTTTAGGTCCAGTCCCCTCAATGTTAAATGATATGCAGGTCAGTTTGATTTAGATTCTCTCATGTCCTAAATAGCTGCATAAAAACAAAATAAAAATGACTTTAATGTAATGTAATTCAATCTTTAATTTCCCTTATAGTTATAGTTCTGCAACTTGCAGTAAATTTGTGTTAATTTTTGTGTTCTTTTCTTCCTTTCGTACATTACTTGAGAAAGTGTGCTTTATTTTAATTTTGTTTGTTAATTAATTTTGTTCGTTTGTTAATTTCATATCAAAACACAGAGGGATAATGTAAAAATCTAAAACATGACAACGAAATTAGAAAGCTGAATGTTACGTTACTCCTGTGTAGGAGTGTCTGCTGGCACCCTGGTCCTGGTCTCTCTCTCTCTCTCTCTCTTTTTTATCTTTGCAGGTTCTCCCCTCCTCCTCTGCAGTGAAGGTGCAGCAGGTGTCCCAAATCAGCTGATTGAGCAGAGGTGCTTAAGAAGCAGCAGAGAGCTGCAGCCAGTCGCTCAGACCTACAAGCCAGCGTGGAGCACCATGTCATGTGTTGCATTGATTGATTCATTCTTGTGTTTTGGGTTTACCTTCTACCCTTGTTGCTACCTGTGGTGTAGAGTGAACATAGTGGTTTTTCAGTTTTGGCGTATTTCAGTTTGTACCGCTTTTCAAATAAATATCCTTGTTTATATATATTGTTTATATTTTCCCACATGGTTATTCTTCCTGTGTTTTATCCTTGTTATTCCCCGTTAACCTCCTATAGACAACCTCTTGGGACACTGAATAATAGCGCTCACCATTCAGGAAAAAGAAAGAAAAAGAAATTGATCTTCAATATTGCATTGGGCTGATGACAGTGGAGACAGTGGAAGATGAATTGAGAGTGACGGGGGGGAGGCAAATGGCATCGCAAAGAATTGAAAGCATAAATTACAAACTGCATCAAATATTAAATTCATATTACAGGGGATAACACTAACACTGACAGAGTAATCAATCCCCATTTTGGCCTGATCTTTTATGGAACATCTCAGACAAAAGAACACAAATGAAGAAAGAAGTCCATTTCTCCACCGCTATAAAAACCCATCTTTCTTTCACCTTTTTTTCTATCCATCCGTTTCTTAATGATCGTTTCCTTTTTCTGCTCTTCTTCCTTCAGATCACTTCAAGTCAATTTTCTTGCGCGACTTCAGCGTATTACCGTTGTCTATGATATCATGTGGTGCTTTCACATCTCAGACTTATTTGCAGGGGTCTATATGTGCTACGCCTGCTTTCTTTCCTCTGTGACAGATTTCATCCTCTGTGTATCCATCTTTCTTACCAGCTTGGACCACATTGCTTCGGAAATGGGAAGAAAGGTCACAGCGTTAATGCACAAAGTGACAGCAGATACATCACCGAAATCTGTGGTGACTTTTGGCAACACAGCCCACACATGGAAGCTCGGTTTCCGTTGTGTTTCCCTCATCGCTCCTGTTTTCTCCTAATGTGTCTTCTTGGCCTGAAAGGGTTTTTATTTCCAGCTGTTAATGGTTTTTAATCAGGAGATACTTAGAGAGGCAGGGGGTTATTCTTTCTAATAAAACAATGTGAGAAACTAAGTATGGACCTAATTTATTTGCCATTAAATTAGTCTTAATATGGCTGGTTTTAAAAACAGATGGCGGCCAATGAACTTTATAATGGAGGGACATCGAGAGCCTGTAATTTGTAGCCACTAAGAGACAACTTTGTCTCCCACATCGCATTTGTGTTTTGCTTTTCCTCTTTGCTTTCAGCTGTAAATATAACCATATGGCAGCAAGGAAGCCATCAGAAAGTCTTACTTTCCATTTCTGCCCTTGTTTCAGGACATTTCCAGCATGACTGTAAGTTTTTATGGTGCCGTTTTATACTGATTTGCTTTAGTTTAGGCTGTTTCCCATCTCTTTTGTCACACAACATCAGTCATTTAAATTGTACTTCAGAGTAAATACTTTGGAAAAGCAGTTCCTCACAATAAGACGCCACCAATTTTGAGTTGATTTTATACCCTTGTGCTTTATTTTACATTCATCCTGCAGATTACATGCTAATGGAAGCATTTTACTGTTGATTTGCCGGCTGACTTCACTGGGTTTTGACTGATATTTGAACATATTGCAGCCCCCAAAAAAAAACCTGGAAAAGTAAGGAGTCAGAAACTTGATGTAAAACACATTCAGCTCTCACTTTGTTCTCAAATATGGACATTAATGTGAAGACATTTTTCAACATGTTCAGATGTATAGCATGACATTGGTTCAGGGGGCTCAAGCAGGGGGGAAAGGACACAGCCCTGAGGAACACCAGGGTTTGAGACGATAGCATGGGAAATGTGTCGGTTCACAAAAACCTGCTGAATTCTGCGGTAATAAAATAGATCAGATAACATAAAATAAGAAGCTAATCACTCAATCCAAAGGAATCGCACAGGCTAAATACACTGGGATAACGAGGGAATGACAAACAGGTGACACACAGAGGGAGAGGGAACGAACTGGGACGGAACAAAGACGACAAAAACATAGACGGGGGGGGGGGAGCCAAAAAGTTCAAAACAGTTTACAGGAAATGACAGGAAATGCATGAAAATAAACTTTCAAAATAAAAGAGGAAACAGTCACACAAAATCATAATAATGACCCTTCTAAATAACGAAGAACAGCAAACTTGGACCAAAAGCATGATAAATATGTGCTGAGGGAAACATCTGTGCTACTACATTATTGTGTTACCATGTCAAATTTAAAGAAAGGTGCATCATTATGTTATAAAAACAGACAAAAATGTCATTTAAGGTCCATGTTTGAATTGTTTTGAGCCTTTCAACCTCCTGTCTCTGCCCTCATTAGTGATACTCTGTGTCTGCTAATGAGGTTGAGACTCTTGAACTATAACAGTCTATTTTCTTTGACCTTTCTGGGCAGGTGCTGTGTTGGTTAAACCAAGACTGTGTCCAAAGGCAGATTTTGTGTAATTTCATGAGAATACTGTTTTTATGATCATTAAGGTGGGTTTCTTTTCTCTACAGATTCAGTTAAATTGTCATTACAGGCTGTTGGAGCCATTAATAAGGAGGCGTTTTTCACACCCGCTGTCTCTCTCCATCACTCTTTGTCCTTGTGGGTGATTAGAATGCACCCTGGTTGTCTGTCTGCTTGGTCATTAATCACAGCAAGACACTGGACTTAACACTAAATATACAGTTTGTCCCCACCTCAGCACTCCACACAAAGTGCTAATACAGCAGAAAACCCAGCAGGGTCATAAATGACTCATAAGCAGGGCTACGGGTTGACTAGTGCTAGTTATATATAGGTATAAAATGATTACCCAGCATTCACAGATGGGCCTGCACATACACTCTGTGTACATTACCATTATATTACAATGTTTGTCGACGTTCTTGTCAGAACTCATCAAACAAACTATGAAACTTTAAATGAGCATAATATATTATGGAAAAACCTGTTCCTTTTCTCACAGATATATGTTCGCCAGCTGTCTATAAGCTATCATTCTTAATCCTGCCTAAAGCTAGGGAATCTGGCTCGGAGCAACAAACAGCAAATCTCCTAGCTGTGCAAAAAAAGTATCAAGAGAGCATTTGAGGTGATGCCCAAAACACACCATAAAGTCTCAGCATCAATAGCAACTTATTAGGTAGTATTTGCGTTATGTTCAAAAGATATAACTTATAGCAGATGCTGCTTTATATTGTTGTAACATCTGATTTTGCTAAATGTCTCCCTTAAGCATAAACATGTCCTTAATTTACCTCTAGACTCGAGGCTGGTTTGTAGTAAGGTATCATTATGCGAGACGTTAAGCATTTATCTCCACATTTCGTTTTAGTGCTGTGTCAACGCTGCAGACAGGTCTGGCTGAAGCCGTTATTATTCTGGTGTCGGGGAGAAAACACTGTAACCTGTTTGCATTTCTTTAAATCATTCTAAATCGTCTTGGGCGGCACAAAGTCCGGGATGCAACGATGGTGCCCTTGGGGGAAAAAAAAGTGTGCGAACCGTGGCATTAAAAAGGTGAAATCCTTGCAAAAGAACCAAGCAGGATGTTCAAACAATGGGAGTGACGTGCATTCTTAAAACTACAGAATGCTATTTATTTATGCTTTTATTTCGGTATTGCATCAGTATCTGCAATCCTGGACAAGCAGACAACTCGAACTGCAATGCTGCAAACACATATGCACATGACATGCCTCAAACGTCATCCAACACTCCCAACTTGACGGCCTATTTAAGCTGCAACAATTTCCCATCACTCCCTCTGCCTGTCAATGCTGCTGCTGCTCTATGTGCAGTTGCTGCCTGCACTTTTAGCCCCACCACCACCCCAGCATCCACCTCTAGGCTCCGATTAGGGGGCTCAAGAAGCTCTCATCACTCCCCCAACTTATCTATGGGGAGTGATAAGTTCGGAGCCTAAATGCTAATGTGTCCTGCTGCTGTAATAATAAACACTCAAACTCGTGAGTTGTCTCACTGAAATAAAAAGAAACAAAAGCTTCTAGAATAAAGCAAAACAGTGTTCACCCCTTTAGCCTCACTGGTAGGAATGATTTTCAAGATGTGGGAGAATATTTGTGACTCAGAAGAGAATGTTCAACAGTTCAGCACACATCAGAACTGCAGAGAAAAAGGCAATAAGACTGATGTAATAACTACTCAAATGCCAAGTCAAATCAGGTCTCCTGAGGACTTCCATTAAATGAAATGTGGGCTACTTTACCAAGAAATACATAACGTGACTTGGAGAGTAATATTAAAAAGAACAAGGACAGTGTAACAGAGACACCTTTGAAATTGTCCTCTCTCTAATTATTCCGCTTTAGATGAGCCTCGACTTTCAAAGACAAACCTGAGGGCAGTCATTTACCTGCAGCTTTAACTCATTATCGCTGCAGACATAATGAGGTTGGAGCAGTCGCTTCTAATGGAATCCAAACGTTTTTACGTATCGTTTTCCATCTGAGGGTTCACCAGCTAAGTGTGCAGCTCTTTAGCATCAGATGCCTGTTTTTTTGACAAATCCGAAGAAAATTCAACGCATCTACCTTGAATGATAAATATCCTTTTACAATAATTCAGATGTGAGCCTTAATTACGGGGTGAAAATACCTTTAAGATTTATCTTCGTCTCTCTGGAAATGAAATGAACGCAAGACTAATTTCCACTGGGAAATCTGGGAATTGCACCTGTCAAAGAAGCACAAGTAAATCTGCCGGCCATGGGGAATACTATACGATGTGTTAAAACAGTTGTGTAATATCTTCTGCCTGTTTATTATTAAGTCTGACTCAAATGACCACAATGTATTAACAGAAATCCCATAAAGCTCAGCTCAGGATGTGGATCTTGACCAGGCAGTTGGTTGCATTATGGGAAGTATTGGATCCACCCAAATTTTCAACCAACTTCACTTCTTTTTAAATCTCTTGCCTCTTGTGTGTCGCCCAACTCCCCGCAGACATGTTTATATGAATAGATTGGGGAGTGACGAGAAAACTTCTTCAGCCCCCTAATCGGAGCCTACAGGTGGATGCAGGGGTGGTGGTGGTGGGGCTTAAAGTGCAGCAGCAAAATGCATGTAGAGCAGTGCAGCTGGAGTTGACTGCTTGAACTAGCTCGCAGGCTGCACTCCATATATAATATGCTTCAAAACTGATCAAAACCACACTTGATTCAGATTAAATCTCAAATAGAGAGGACCCCATTATATATGAAAGATGGAAATTGATAAACATACACAATGCCAGCCAAGAATACACATAATCCCTGGTATGCCAGCAAACAAAATAAATACTTTCACTTTTTTAAACATTTCCAGACTCAAAGTTTTTGATTTATTTGCATTGCCTGGGTTTTATCTGCAGCCAACTGAATTATACTGCCGTGCAGGAGATTTATGATTTTCTTACCGACAACTCAAACCTCCTTAGGTCTCTACAAATATGAATATTCTTCCCACATCATACAAAACGTTGCTGTCGGCTGTGACGTTAGGTTTTATTTTCCTTTAATTACCACTATGCTGTGTTTTCAAATGTCAAAACAAGCAGTCAGGAAGTGATGAAATATTCTCCTAACACTGCCAATCATAATCGTCGTTGTTGTTTTTTCACCCACAACCAGCTTTTTCTCCACCCTGATCAGCTGAAGACTCTGCGGGGGGGGGGAGTTTTCCCTCCAGGTATACGAACACCTGGGTGTGAGGTGGGATGCTTTTCTCTGACAGGTTGTTTGCTCAGAGGGATGTCAGCAAGTCATCTGCAGCATATTCACACAGGGTAAAGAAACCCCCACTTATAATTCAACATAGGAACAGTTGTTTCAATGTGTTTCTGCAGGAGCGGGTGGAAAAAAACAAGATGTGCTGTGTTCTTACTGTATAAATATCTGCCACATCCTCCAGTGCAGTGTCAAGGCTTTACAGTACATGCTGAGCACAGAGTGTGCAGCATTTGTGCAAGGCCTAATCTACAGAGCAAGCAATGAATCATAAATAAGATGTCTTATTGACTTATCGACCTTTGCACACATCAAAGTGGCTGCCTGTGTTCCATCCATCTCCCCCCCCCCCCCACGCCATTTCAATTTGAGCCTCAATAATTCCCTGGATTGAAACTCTCACATTTCATGCTTGATTTCACATTTCTCTCCACATTTATGGAAAAGCAGTTGTGTTTGCTTACGCAATTTACGCTAATGGCTCTGGAGATTGTTTTCGCCACGGTTTCGGACGGCCGTAATGGGCGGGAAGTTGCTTTATAAAAATAGTTGTTCGCTTTGTCACAGATCGTCTAGCTTTGTTTCACCTTGGAGATGTGGGATTTTACATGGCATAAGGGGATTTACAGACATTACGCTGTCCACTCTGCAAACATGATGCATCATAGTGCCTCTAAAAACATGTCAGATAGAGATTATAAATGGAAACGCAAGGCCATACGCTGCTGTCATTACCGCTGCTTTTCATTCTGAGGAGAAGTGTATTTGTCCATGGCATCATACAGAAAATATAGAAGAGATCAGCAGCCCTTTACTATTTTTCAGGGTATAAGAAAGATGCCCGTATCTATTGTGATCACTAAGTGCTCACCATTAATTACCTGATCAGTACCAGATCCACCTCAAAATTAAATCAATTCTTCTTCTGCCCAGGATCCACCCCTATAAAAAAATGTTTTTATCAAAATCCGCTGACAACTTTTCATGATATTGTGATGTGACTGTAACCCCTGAATGCTATTGGTTGGGTGCCAGACAGGGGTATAATTAAAATAATTCACCTGTCAATTAAATTCATCTTATACACCATGGGGAAAATAATAATAATAACCCGGATAAGTATCAAGCAACGCTGCAGAAAGGTAACCCAGAAAAACAACACATCAATTCATTTTCATTAGATCAGTATATTCAATTCAACTCAATTCATCAAATGAAACAACTTTATAATCTCTGCTGTGCAACGCCCACTTCCTCACAGGTGTCACCCGTACTCTCTGCAGCAAGGATGGCAGACAGCTGCCTTTTTCAGCTGGCTCCCAGCTGCAGAGGTGTTCCACTTTTCCGGCTTGCCGCTGTCAAACTTTCTGAATGAATGCTCTCCTAACAGTTTTAGCTCCGATGCGTCCCTCTAAAATAAATCTGGGGGTCAAGACTTTCCAATTGTCTGGACCAGATTCACCTCCATAATGAATGACTGGAGCCTGACCTTACATGCCAAAGGTAAGGTGCGAAGGGAAGCTGAGCATGACGTCTGTGAGTCATATCTGCTGTAAATGATTGGAGCGCCCTTTCATGGTTGGAGTTAATAGGGATGTCGGGGAGAGGGTGAGGCCGTGTCTGACGGTGGGGAGAGGAAACGCAGGAATGAGCATGTGTGTATAAGTAATACATTTGTGTGTGTGTGTGTGTGTGTGTAAGTATGTGTGTGTAAGTAAGTATTCAGATCCTTTACCTAAGTAAAAGTACTAATACCATACTGTAAAAACACACACATTTATTCTTCTTTTGCAGATATCTCCCTTTTTTAAGCCTCTCCTATGTCTCCATCCAGATCTGCCCCCCATGTGTGGCAGTAAAGGTCAGTGCAGAGTAACCTTTGTCCAGTTTCACCTTGCTGCTGAGCACACAGACCTGATCCACAGCATCAGGGTGGAAAAGCTGCTCTTTAACAATCCATCAAGTCTGATCGGCTGTGAGGGCTCGCTGCTCCTCCCTCATTGGACGTAAGGTGAAATCACTATCTCTGATTCGACACAGTTAAAGCGGAGTATCTTAAAAGAAGCCACTCATTAAGAGAGAGTAACGCCCTGGAATGTAGGGATGCTCATTGGTGGTATTCTAGGCGGCTACATTTACAGCAGGAAAAGTCACAAGTTGCAAATAGAATATCTTAAAAATGTTGCATTTGTTTCCTCTCTGTCATTTATATTCTCTTCAAACACACACACACACACACACACACACACACACACACACAAAGAAAACAAGGTCTGACTACCAGCCATTAAACGGCCATTACTTCAGCTGACTCACCTCTTCAAGGAGCAGCACGGCCCGCGGCACAGTGACGCACCGTGGGTTACATAATGGTTCAGCTACTGCAAAATCTCAAAGGTTAATTCAGAGTTGGCGCATTAATTCTTCAATAAATCATCCTTAACTCCTTGTTAAATCCCTCCCCATTCCGCTGTCAGCTGTTTGCACAGGTAGCACCTCTTCAATGCCTTTGAATCACTAATGAGTTAACAAACTAACTGGTCCAGTTAAATCTCTGATCATCCAAATAGGATAAGCTTGAAGATCATGAAATAATTTTGCTATATTCTACGTTGAACAAGAGCCAGCAGTTAAAGAGGAATTCTTAATCTCCTTCATCCAATAAATTCCCCCTGTTGGCCCTTCTTGTATCAGTGTTAAAGAGCACGTGTCCATATTTATGGGTGTTGGTCAAAGGATAAAAAGAGTATCTTGGTCATAATTTTCAGATTTGCATGTTGTATGAAATCTGTTTGCTGGCTTGAGATGCTTCTCAGTGTCTTTCCAGTCTTTTAGCGCCATACTGTGCCTCAACTGGGAAGTACAGTTAGGGAGAGGGAGTGTGTGCCAAGTGTATTTTGGAGATTTGCTGATCAGTACTTTTTTTTTTTAAAAAGGCTTGAGATTTAGTTAGTGAGTAAATCTAGGCCTTCACAAGTATACTAGTATAAATGTGTGTTTGTGTTTGTGAGTGGGAGAGTGAGAGGAGCCACCAGGTCTGAGTAAACTCTGTCATACAGCAGAGAAGAGGGACCATATGACCAATTATGGGATGTTTTTGTTTGGCTTCTTTGTTCCGTTTTTTTTGACAGTTTTCCTGTGAGAGTGGTTGCTGTGCACCTCACTCTGCAGCCGCAATAACCGTGAAAATATTCAACCCATCCGCGTTTGTTATTTTCGGTCTGACATTTCTGAAGTAGCCTTTGAAGAATCACAAAGCAGAAATGATCTCACTGGCCTCATTCCCATTCCAGGTGGAGTTCCCTGCTCTTAAATGTGAGTTAAACTCCTAATATCTGCCGAGCGAAGCCAAACATCACTCAAACCGAAAGAAAACCATTTTAAACACTACTTGTTTTGGGAAAATGAGGTTTAAAGCAACACGTAAATATAATATATTTACTTTCCAATTGTTTGGATGATGCAGCCATAACAATAATATCTCATATGACTTCAATTAAAGGAATCATTTTGCGATATTTGCTTATTTGCTTGTTTTGGATAGAGTTATAGCAGATCATCTGTGTTTGCGAAGCCGGAAGCAGCCAGTTAGCTTAGCATGCTACTAAAAGGAAAGAAAAAATACTGGCTTTGTCCAAACGTTTCACTCTTATTACCTCCACCAACAAAAGATGGAGGAGTTTATGTGATCACATATGGTTTTTGTTTGTTTGTTGTTTGTTTGTTTGTTTGTTTGCAAGACACCTCGAAAGGTTGTCAACGGATTTCATTGAAACTTTGTGAGGGTGAATCTTGGACCAAGGAAGAGTTGATTTTTGAGACGGATCCAAAGTGGAGGCAGATTCTGGATCACTTTTTCACCTTCTTCAACATTGCAGGATTTTCTAGAACACCTTCACAAAATTCTGAAAAATAATAAGTAAAATCAAAATAAAAGCAGGCTCAAGAGATTAGATGGTGTTATGTAATCTGGCAAGAAGTAGATCCTAATAAAACTATGTCATCATGGCGACATCATCATAATGCAATTAGATTTTATATTTTTACCATTTTTTAAATTGTTTTTATATATTATTTCCTATTTTTAATATTTTTAATCTTTTTTCTTCAGTGTTGTTCTGTACAGTACTTTGTAAACTTGTTTCAGGCTCAAGAGATTATGAGGTATTGCTAAATTTGGCATGAGGCAGATCTGAGTAAAGTGATGACATCATGGCGACATCACAGAGTGTGCTATGTCAATGGTGCAATGCTACATTTGACTAAGTAAGCGCTCTCTAAGTGCTTTCTAGTTGTTCAGAATGGATTAAATAAGATATAACATGTTAATGAAGTGAATTTTGCATTTTTTCATTCCTCTCTGGGAAGTGACCCAGTGTCACATCTTTTTTTGTGTGTGTGTGCAACATAACTGCAAATTATATCCCTTTAAAACCTTGATGATCGTTTTATTTAAATAAGCATTTACCAGTGAGGAGAGGTTCTGTGGTTAAAAAGACATGCGCTATTATATCTTCCCGTCTGCTGCTCATCTTCTCTTTAATTTACACTCTGTTGTTTCAGTCACATGCACGGAAACGAACATGCTTGGAGTCCCACTGAAGCCACTATAAATTCTCAGCAATCCATCATCCACACCATATTGATCACAGACCAGCTGCCATCCACGTTCTGAATTAGCTTTGCAGAACGGAACCCCTCTGAGATAATCACTTTTTCATCACCAGCCATGTGACGTGGGGCAAATTCACATGTGGGTATGATGGGTACAACAAATGACAGACGTGTGTTGAGCTGCATCAGAATATCATTCAGTGGACGACGCTTCTGTATCGTTTATGGCTCAAGTTTGTTAGAAATCTGCTGCCCTGAGGTGTTAAAGCAGTTCAGGTCAGTTAGGCCGCCTTAAATGTCTGTTTAAAAGGCACAACTTCACAACTATTGAATATGATCACAAGTCCTTTCACTCAGATCCTCCTGGATATAACATAATGAGGTGTCTTAATGTGGTGGAGCTTTTAAATAGCGATTCAACTGAACATGATGAGAAAATAATTGAATTTCCACCTCTGAGATTATCCTTTTGTCTTTTTAACTTTTGATCATCAATAACCAGATACATTTTATCTATGTATATCTAGGTGTATTCTTTTTTTTTTATCCCTAGTTATGGTAAGAAATCATTGGAAAATTCATTCCATTTAAACATGTGTATTTATCTTTTAAAAGCTGATTCTATTCGAGCAACATCTTATTTGTGAAAGGTGAAAACGGCACAGAGGTCTACAGGCATCCTGCAGCATTTATGTCTAAATTGGCATCGAGGGTCTGGTTTGTGATCTCTGAGAAACTGTTTTCCATAAAGTTAAAGCAAGAGTTGTCTGAAGTCCACTGGGATTTGTCAGCTAAGCACTGGAACATTATGAGGTTTTCTATTAGTGGTCTGTTATCTCCATTACCAGGGTAGTACTGCTGAGACTCTATCAAGGTGTCTTTTTGGATTTTTTATGCTATGGCTACAACCAAAATAAGTCCATTTGAATTATACTGACTCACTAAAGGAGCTCGTCATGTCATATATGGTGTATACTGTATGCTCAGTGTCATTTACTGGTTTTTAGAGAGCCTTACAAGCAGGTACATTTGCCTGAATATCAAACTACATCACAAAAGCCATATTCATCTGCAGGTGAGTGAGTGTTTGACATGACACTGCCACCCAGTGGTGAGATCTATGAAGCCACATCTATGACTGCTCATTAATATGTAATAACTGTGAAATCAATCCTTGCAGTAATCAAGTAGACAATAATGCATTGTTGGCATTTTTTTATTAAACGTTTGCCAAAGAGGAAGGAGGGGGATAAAATCATTTTAGTACAAAAAAAAAAAAAAAAAACAAGTTTCCTTTTTGAACTTGGGTTACGTGTGTTTGTGTTTTGCTCCAGATTTTACAACACTTATAGGGGAAAAAAAGGCAGTTTAAAGTGAAAACAGCCTTTCTGCATGAGGGTTGATCAGATTTGATCCATTTGTCCAAGTGCTACCAGTCTCTCTGGATCTAACTGTCCTTTATCTCCAATAGATACCTATGCTGGTACCTAAGTCATCAACCCATTCAACTAAGCCTTCATCAACAAATTCATGGCCATAAAAGAGACAACACTACATTACTTGTCATATTCATAATTGTGCGGATAAAGCACATCATCCATTTCCTTTCATAGCTAAAATAGTTTCCACCAACTTCAGTCAGTAGTGCAAAACATTAATACTAGTTTGCCCTGGAGCAAATACAGAAAGGCTAAGGTAGAGGTTTAAAATTTACCCGGCCTGATAAATGTACACTCAAAAAAGGTAAAAGTTTAATTTAAAAGACAGCAAAATAGATTACAAAAAATATGAAAATGGTATGAGCGAGAAAAGCTCCGCCGGTGTTCTTCAGCTGTTCTTCTGCAACATACTCCATATTCCAGACTGAGAAGGAATACAATGCTTTACACAGATTCAAGTTACTACAAACTGAGTGTGCATCTCCAGATCTGTCTGGTCTGGCCTGAGAGGCTTCAGGCTCAAAAGTGAGTCCTTGAACCTTTTGTCTATTGTCAAAAAAGTTTTCAATTTTATATTTCCAGTCTTTCAGAAAGGCAGGCCTCGTCCTCTGATTGTTGCTGTCGAGTTCACATGTGGGACAAAGCCGAGGGGTAATGGTGGAGCCCCGACTTGGGAGGGGGAGCCCCAAGGCGGTCCAGGTGCTGGGATGGGTGGGGGAGCAGGTACGCCATCCTTTCGAGGCATGGCGTGGTTGTACAGGTGGATAGCACTGGGGTTTGGATGTCCCTCCACAGGTAAGGGGCTGTGATTGTACTTAAAACGATGGTCCTGGTCCCCCGTGAACACCATGCTGCTGGGTCCGGTGACCCCAGCACCTGGAGGGAAGGGGTCTGGGTGGGCCGGGGCCAGAACGCCTGCAGCAGACGAGGAGCCGGCAGCCTGGCCTTGGCCACTAAACACTTCTCTCAATGCGTGAGGTGGAAGACCTCCACCTAACATGTGACCCATGTAGCCATCCCCATAACCGACAGGAGTGTAGGGTGGAGGAGGTGGATGGCTGTAGTCTCCCCCATATCCAGACCCCTCTGCAGTGGGCAGAGGTGGGTAGTCTGGCTCTGGGGGTCTCCCTCCATCCCCTCCACCTGCAGACACAAGAGGGGGAGCGTGGCCGGTCTTGGGTTCGGGTGGAGGCTGGCGGTAGTCCAGGTCAGCATGTGGCGGTGGCTCTGGAGGTTCAGGTGGTCTCTGGTCGGGAGGGAGGATGGAGACTCCACCTACTTCTGACACTGAAAGACAGAAATAACTTCAATTAGGTACCAACTGCATTCATGTCATTATTTTCTTCTTAAAATAAAAAATCTCTCTCTATTATTTTCTTAATAAGAGATCAACCCTTTTTCCAAACATAATTATAAAAAGATTTTAAATGTGACCTTGATCCTAAACTACTTCAGTGGTTTTAGTGATACAAACTGCCAACATTCTTGGCCTGAGCTATTTTCTTGATACATGTTTCCATGTAGTAACACATTCACTCATTGACTATTCCGCTCTGTGTTCAGCTGTCTCACTGAGATCAACAGATGAGGGCTTACCTGGAGAGACTGGACTGGGCTCTGGAGGCTGTTTGATGTCTGGAGGTAGAGGCTGCCCTCCTGCTGCTCCTCCTCCTGCTGCTCCTCCTGCTGGGTTGTTGCTCTCCACCCCTTCTCCACTGTCACTCAGTTCCTGCCTATGACCCTGCTGAGCCTGGAGGAGCTGAGCCAGCAGCATCGTCATGGCTGTCTGCGTGGCAGCTGCGGCCTCTCCTTCTGGAATTCCCGACGGCGCAGACTTCGGGGGTGAGGGTGGCTTGGGCATTGGGGGTGTGCGAGGTACTCCTGCAGGAGCAGCGAGCTGGGGAGGCTTGGTGGGTGTGGGTTGAGGAGGAGGAGGAGGAGGCTCAGGTGGGTCAGTGGGAGCTAGGGCTTTGGAGAGCTGCTGTAATGTCTCCTGATTGACCTTGGTGCTCATGGCGTGAACGAACTGGGCCGTGTTGACTGTACCCGTGGGCTGACCCAGGAAGTTCAGGAGGACGGCCAGCTGCTCCTGGGTTAACTGAGAGTTTGGGCCCTTTGTGTCTATAAGAAGAGAGAAAAATATCATGAGCATGGATGTTCATTCTTAACCTTGGGAACCCATATCTGGGACGACATATTCTAAACTTGACGTGCATTTATTAGCTTTTTCTAGACATTTCCACCATATTAGAGATTCGACTCCAGTCTAAAACATTTTGTTACACAATGAGTCAGGACATTTTCGGCTGTCATTTGTAAATGACATGTTTGCGAACAATGATTTTATGAAGTGTTCCGGAGTCCAATAAAGTAAATAATATCCTTTCAATTGACACTATGACAAAAAAGTATTCACAAATTATCACATTGTGTTTTGTTTTACAGAGTCCCAGTTTTTTCAGAATTGTGGTTTACATTCTGGAACAAAGTAGTAAGCAAGTTTTTATAAACTCTAAAACTGATCTAAAGGACTAACTAAAAATATTTTACATTACCTTGCTTCCAGCAGCAACATACATGACACGGTTTATCATGCACACCAGTTATACTCGTTTTTGATGCGTTGCATGACACTGAAATTATAGTGCTTAACATCTTTCTCTCAGACAAGTGCACTTTAAAGGTCATGCCCAGTGCCAACCTGACAACCTTGGGATAATATTTTGAGTACAATAGTGTGATGTTAGTAACATGCTTTTGCACAAGGTCACATCCCCACTCACCCCGTCATCAAATGTAACCTATTCGACTGAAAATGAATGCAGGCCTTTGTAACTAGAGGCACACCTACATTATTATCTGAAGCTCATTGATAATGTCAAAGTAATAAGTTAAAATGCATAGTGCAGCAGTTTTGAGGGGCGGGGCATAGTAATGACTACAAATATATGGCAAGGAATTTCTGGCTTCTTTTAAGTAGGTCTTCTGTGCTCTCTCGCTCGCTCTCTCTCTTTCTCTCTCTCTCCTCTCTCAGTATCCTCAACATCTAATGTCATGATTATTTCCTAACTACAAGGCCAGTAAGGAATCACACCAGAAACACAAACACAGTAACATTCAAGATAACATTTTTTTTTTCTATGGCACGCTGTGCATTGACATTATGCATTTGTCAATCAAGACATACCCAACTGATATTTGGTTGAATGCAGGGTAATAAATTTAGCGCTAAGATTAGTCACACTCATCTTTGGGTTTTCAGCAGGCTAGACGCTGCTGCCTCTTGCTGTTTATACTCGAGTACTGCACATGCAACGCTTGGCTCACAGGTGTCAACAGCCTTCTGTGTTGTTTTGAGTGACGCATAATACCAGCATACTTTGACATCAAACTATGTGCCGGTTTGCACGTCTGCCAGGCTGACTGACAAGCCAATAATGAAAAGTACAGACGGTAGTTAAACTCACCCAGCAGCGCAGAAGCAGCTGCATTCTGAGCTTTGACACCTCCAGGGGCTGGGAAGCCCTGTGGAGTGTTGCTGCGGCTGTCGTCAAGGCCCAATTCTTTACGTGGCGCCTTAGGGGCCGCCATTTCTTCAGGCATCTGCTTCTGTCGCCGCCGCTTCTTACTCCACAGCTCATGACAGTCTTGCCACAGTGGAAGACTGGAGAGGTGGAAACAAATAGAAAACGAGTTTGACGAACATGATGAAAAAACATCTGGTGTTTGACATCCTTGGTGATAAACATGTTGTAGCATGGCACAAAACATACTCTGGTGGGGGCATCTTGTCTGGGTCCACGTCCTTGAGGAACTCGCTGCCTAACGCTTGTTCAGCTGTACAGCGTTTGCTGGGGTCCAAGTTTAACATGTGGTCAAACAGGTCCAGGGCAGTCGGAGGAATACTGGACAGCAGAAGTAGATTTTCAGTACACTGCCAGAAGGCCCGATGCTTGAATACTCATCATATTCATAAACTTACAAAGCAAACTCCTCTCGTAACCGTCTCCTGTACTGTTTCTTTGGTTTCATGGTGTTGAAGAAAGGAAGTTTTATTACATCTGGCCAGACAGCAGGGCAGGGGCTGCCACATATTCGGCTGAAAAGACAGAAATTCATTTGTTTAGACAGAACTACAGCTGCAATTAATTGCCAAGTGTTTAGGGGAGGCTCAGAATTAGAGTGTAAGAAGTAGTTTGATTGCCTGCTGTCTACACGTCACCCTTGGGTGTGGTACTGAACTCCAAGTTGCTCCTGATGACTCTGCCATTGGTGTGTGCATGTGAATGGTTATGAGCAGGTGACACCTTACGTGGCAGTCTCTGCCAACAATGCAATACCAGCGTATGGGTGTGTGTCTGAATCTTGTTTGTGGTGTTATGCGCTTTGGTTGGCAAGACTAGGCAAGTCCTTAGAAATACAGTCCATTAACCATATTTTCAAAAAAGGCAAAAATTATGGCTACATAGCATTAAAGTAAAAAAACAAACCTAATCCTTTGAGATCAAAATGCTTTATTTTCCTGTTTAAGACTCTTCTTGGTCTATTTGTGCGGGTGCATCACTATGAGGGAACCAATCAAGAGTTCAGAACTAAACCTACCTTTTACCTAATTTAGCCAAGACTTACCTGATCAGCTCTAACTGGGCAAGCTCCTGATTAGCTTGAAAAATAGGTTTCTTTGTGAATAGCTCTCCAAGAATGCATCTGTGAGTGACAAAACAAGATACAATTCAAACCATTTTTACTAACAAAGACTAACACAGGGCAGATAATTCATTCAGATCCAAAATCAGTTACGCTCTCACCCGCAGCTCCACACATCAATAGCCGGTGTGTACCTCTCCTCTCCCAGTAGTAACTCGGGGGGACGGTACCACAGTGTGATCACTTTATTGGTGTATGGACGACTGAACATGAGAGAAGATAAAAGGCCATAGTTATTAGCATTATGACACACAAGAGAGTAAATAATCATCTAGACCTACAGGTGTGGTGTACATCTGCAAAGAACATAGAGGCTTCACCTTTCCTCAGAGTTATACAGCCGAGCAAGACCAAAGTCTGCAAGCTTTATTTGACCTCTGTTTACGAGGGAAAAAACAAATTAAAGTCGGGAAAACATTTGATGTAATAAATCATATCTCTTCATTCTGAGTGTAATAACATTGAGGACTCACTTGTTATTGAGCAGAATATTGGAGCACTTGATGTCTCTGTGCAGAAAGTTCTTCTTGTGGCAGTAATCCAGGCCCTCCAGCAACTGCCGCATGAACGACTTGATGTGGCTCTCGTTGAAATGGACCAGGCCGGACTCGAGCAGACCCATCAGGTCATGGTCCATGTATTCAAATACAAGATAGAAAGCACCTGAGGTGAGAGAAAAATTGGTTAAATCCACATAAAAGATCGCGTATTAAACAATTAGACAGTCAGGACGAGTAAAAACATAAAGTACCTTTATCATTCTTAAAATCTAGAGCATCTTCCTTGTCTGTGACAATCTCCTTCATGTTTATGATGCTCTTGTGGTTGAGTTGTCGCAAAATCTTAATCTCTCTGATAGCTGTGATGGGGAAGCCCTCCTTCTCATTGTCCAGTCGAACCTTCTTCAAAGCCACCATTTCAGCTAAGAAACAAAAGAAAGAACAATGTCAAACCTCCAAAAGAACCTTCCTAACAAAAGATTATCATCACTTCCACCCTTTATTTCACCTCTTAAGAAAACTAAGAATGGATCCATGTTTGCTGATGATGGAGTCATGAATTACCATGCATCTTCAAAACACTCACCAGTGTCTTTGTCTTTAGCTTTGTACACCTGACCGTAGGTACCTTCCCCTGTGATTCCAATGATCTCAAACTTGTCCACGCAGCGTTTTCCCCAATCTATCTCTGTTTCCTTAATCTCACCATATCTCGGGCCACATATTCTGAGAATTACAAGAAAATATTTCAGGGGAATCAAATGAATATACTGCAAACGTGAACAGAAAAGGAAATATAGCACTAAATGCACTGTAACATACTTGGGTCTTCGGCGAGGTGTTTGGGACTTTTTATCCTCAGGTGGGCTGTGTGGGGAAGACATACCACCGGAAATTTCAGGGGGCAGAGGCAAGTCAGTAAGAAGCTGACGTGCCTTTCTCTCTAACTTTTTCTTCCCTGAGAGTGAGCTGTCCTTCAAGCTGATAGGAGAAAATATGAGATACAGATGCAGAGAGAGTAAGTCTTGAAAAAGTATCAAATCTGCATAAAACTTTTTTTCAATGTGTCATTTGACACAACAACACACGCATACCTTTCTCCTTTGTCCATGTGCTCAAGAACTGTTTGGGGCAAAGGTAGGGATGTCAGAGATGGGATGAGAGGAGCAGTGGCTCGTTCTTTGTCTTTGCTCTGTCCAGATGCTGGTGCTTTCCTTCTATCCCGATGTACAGAATCATCTTTCCCCTTTCCGTCCCTGTCCTTACTGGACTGGTGGTCAGTGGTCCTCTTGGATGACTTGTCAGCGGGGGATTGAGGCTGGCTCGGTGTGGGAGTTCTGGGACCTCTCTCTGGTTGCGGTGGAGAGGGAGGACGTCCCTTTCTGGATGAGTGATTGGACTTGGGGCTGGGCTGGTGAGCAGATAAGGAACTCTTGGTTGGAGTAGATGTGTTGCTGGAGTTCTTAGCTTTGGCAGCTGCTTCTGCTGCTTTAGCCTTTTTCTGCTTACTGAGTTCAGCAGCAAGACTGGTTTTGAAGGTGAGCGTGCTTGGTGAGAGGCTAGACGGGCGACTGCGGGAGCGAGAGTGGCGGTGACGGCTGCGGGAACGCGAGTGCCTTGTAGATGAATATGGACTTCTGCTACGTGTCCTAGCGGATCGCCTGGAAAGACAATGACAAGTACACCTATTTAAAATTTTGTTTTAAGACAAAGGATTAGGATAAAATAACTAATGTAGGATTTTTTTTGTCACTTAGATGGTCTGGCAAAAGGCTTTTGGAATAGAATAGGCATGCCAGCAAATACTGAAAGTAGAGAATCAATGAACATCTGTTTTTTTGTAGCTTGGTTTGTTTAATTATATTATTTAATCATAAAATAGGCATAAATTCCTACATAGGCATCCACCATAAAATGTAAGCAGAATTGGCTTATTATAAACCATCATAGATTCGTCACAAAATTACACACACTTCATCCTATTAGCCACTTTATAAAAACTCACCTGACATCTGAACTTGGGCTCAGGGACTTTCTGTATGGACTCCGTGATCTCCTGCGATTTCCATAAGGACTTGAACCAAACTCTCCTTGTTCATACGGACTATGTCGGCCATAACTTGGAGACCTGCGCCAATTCGCTGGGCTCGCAGGGGATCGCTTCCTTTTGTTGCTGGAGTACGAACTGGGTGACTTCGGCACACCATATGCCCCATACACATCTACATCCCGACTGTAATATGTAGCAGTGGGAGAGACTCTTTTGCTTCCATAAGTTGGACTTCTTCTAGATATTAGCTGGTTATAGCCACCAGGAGACTGGTAGCTATACGAATATGATGTCCCATAGGGACTTTCTGCTTTGAAACCAGGACTTCTCCTGTATGCCCTGAGGTCTTCACGGTCATCTCTGTAAGATTGTGGCGCATCTCTGTATGCAGATGGAGGCTCTTTCTCAGACCTTGTTTTACTTTTGTGTCTTTTTGAATCCTTTTTATCTGCAGATTGTGAGGTCTGAGATGTGGATGTCCTCTTACCATTTCTGTCATTGCTCCTTGTAGTATCTCTGTGATTTTTAGAGCCACTTAGGCTGCCTCCACTCCTAGCTTTTGAGGAGTCTCTCTCCCGACTCTGGCGGTCCTTTTTCCTGCCTAGTTCCTTCTCTTGCTTGCTCTTTTCAGATGGTCCTCTTGTTTGTCCATCCTTGCTAACACAAACTCCCTCCCGGTCTCTCAGCTGGCTTCTGTCTGGGGATGTTGGTCCATTATAGTCACCAAAGTCAACTTCGCTAAGTCGGTCTACTGAGAGCCTGTCAACATGGGGGTCAAGTTTAGGAGAGGGGCTCCCAGAAAAGCGCTCTGACTGGGAGCTCACGTCATCATACTCTACCAATGTCCGAAGTTCAGCTTCGTTTTCAAAAGTGTTTCTTCGGTCATTGCCAGGGTCCCCTGTTGTACCGGTATGCCACAAGCCTCTGTCCCTGGCCTGCCTGCGTTTCTTTCTCCTAGAAGCGGATGACCGCCTCTTCTCACGGTGTTTATCTCGCTGAACAGCATCGCTCCCCGGTTTACTACGCCTGTCCTGTCTGTTAGCATTTCTCTGTGCAGAGGGGCTTCGTCCCCGACCTTCGCGAAGCAGCTCTGAATTAGGCATTTATTTACAGAAGGAATGCTATAGCCACGTTGAGAATACTCTGTATATTATATGGTTTACCAAAATTATGTTCGATGTGCCATGGAACAAAACATTGGGTTAGCTTTGTAACAGGCTAGTTAGCTTTCATAACGGCAAATTCACAATTTAACAGCCGAGCTAGCTAGCTAAATCACAAGCTGAACATTAGCAATACAAAACTAGCTCGTTTAAGGGAGCATAAAAAGTGAGTTATGTTACTCCAATTCATGATAAATGGTACCTGTAGATCCCGTTACATAAAATCCACAATATGATATTGTGCTATAGACCCAGTCTGTTACTCAACCATTGTACGCCAGGACGGACATCTCCCAGATTTGCTGGTTAACGATAGGTGACTTAGCCGGCTAGCCTCCAATAGCTAACTGTGTCCATCTACACAGTTGCATTCCATTTCGTGGTCAAAGCATAGGCCTAAAGCGCCGCTAATATCAAAATCCAGTTCTTCTGAAATGTTGCACTTCATGCAAGCATATACATCCATTAACCGTAAAGTGTTAACGTGTAGGTAAAAAAACTCAGTCTCCCTCTGACAAACTTCTTCTCGCCTTCCATCACACTTCAATGTGCAACAAGGAAGTGAACAGCACACGAGCTGGCCGGATAGCCGCCGCTAGCTAGCTAGCTAGCCGCTAGCACATTAGCCAGCTAACATTCTTTTCTCCTTGCGTGGAGTTCAATTCAACTCAGTCAAGATGCAATAAAACAATGCGATTCTAAAACGCGTCTGCTTCCACGGATCCTGTCGGGTTGTTGCTCTCTCTTAACACCGCATCGTCCCAGTGTAGCAAACGTGTTTCCGTGTAAAATGGCTCCAAAAATCCTTGAATTTATTTTACATTATTCTAACTTTGTTCGCAATGTGGCTACTCGATTGGGCCCAGACAGCTTTCAAACTACAGGCCTCTTGCGTCGTTGTGAACCAATGATGCCCGTCTGCGTAATCCATATCGGCGTTTACGTCACCGCCAAGGGAAACCCCTACCTTCAAAATATAAAATAAAACTCAACTGAAATGTTGGTCATTGATAATTATGTGTCTTATTTCTTAACGAACCACACACTAAATGATTTGAAAACTGCTGTCTAGTCATTAATTTAGAAATTAATTTATGAATCATTTGATTCTCAAGTTGAGCAAATATTGCTGCAGTAGTTCTGCTACATATAATTAAAAGTTGACATTTAGATTTAATTACTGTAGATATTACTCATATTGTGCAAATAGTATAATTCATCAAAACACAGTGTAACTAATGATATAAAATTCTTTAAATGAGTGGTTTCATGTTTATGTGACATGCAAAATCATTATCAAGTGGGTCTGCAGGTGGAATTCCATGTGTTCATGCTCAGTGTAACAATCCAAGACTAAAGATATCTCATCACACAAACAAGACCTGGATACATTTGAAAAATGTTATTAATAATATCCATTTATTTGCCATTTTCAAATAACTCACAAAAAATGAATTGAAATGTAAGCTTCACCTCTTGCATTCACAAACAGGCTACGTTAGTGGTTATGTTCAAAATAAGTAAACATGGAGACATTTAACTTATGGCATACATACAACCATCCAATCAAAGACAGATATCTATTTTTAATTACAAGGGTATCTATATAAAAGGCGAAAGAAGTTATTTGAATACCCAGTGGGACAGTTTGCTCATAGCTTTCACACAAATCTGTTTTAATATCATTCCTTAAACCCTGCAGAAATATCTGGGCCATAGATTCTATCAAATTATATGTGAAGATGAAGATATTTATAAATATGCTCCTGAAAAAGCACTACAACAAGAATTAGACCGTGTTAAGCCAATGTTGGAGTAAATGTGCAGTATGGTGGTCACTCGGAAGTATAGCTGCAAATGTAATGGCTGTAAGCTAAGGAAGTTCTGCCATAGCAGACTGTGATTCTCAGAATGTGTCAGTTTCTGCGCCGGTCATTTCAACTTTCAGGGGCATTTCAATCCTTGTATGGTGTTCTGGATGTTAGCCCTTAGAACAGATTAACCCAACATCTTGATGCCATGGATTCTTAACTTTCTGGGTTTGAGTTCACCTCACATATCCCATCTCAACTTGCCATCTTTAGCGCCCTCAACTGTGTGCTTTTCCGTAAACAAGAAATATCACATTCTTTTGCATTGCTGTCTTTTTGTACAATGGACACACACAACTATGAGACAAAGCCTGTAATCAAAGCCAGAGATTCTTTAGTGTTCATGTCTTAACTCAGGGAATCAATTAGACTATCTTAGGTATAGTATTACTATTCTGGAAAACATAATGTTTCACAATATTTGAGTGATGTTGGATTTTTTGGAGCCATAGTCAGATCGAGAGATTGACAGATTTTTAAAGGCTGATGTAATAACAATAGTTTTATAGTTAAACTAAGCTGCTATTAGATTATTCTGATGATATCACCACCCCCATGAAAATACACTCAGGAAATGAGTCAAAGCAATCAACATCGAAATAAATAAAGAATTCTGGGCCCCTAAACATCCAACTCAAAGTGATCAAATAAATACAGGCCTGATAAAACTAATAGTAAAAAAAAAACTGTAGATGGGAGAGATTTTTATTTTTTGAACTAGCCTATTTTTGCGCTCAAAAGTCCTTTTGAGAAGTTGAGTGATGGAGACTGTCCAACCAACAACTACTATGGAGTTTGGCCGATACAGATAGTTTTTCAAATGTCTTATCAGTGAAGATTAATTTCCAGACACTGACAGTGATTTGAAATCCCTGCTATCAAAGCAGAATAATAGCAGAATGGCATAAAAATCTCTTAAATTCAAATGTGCCATGTCTTTTGTTTTGCATAGATTCTAGTGTTGGGAATCCAATAGGGGAAATAACTTTGATGTAATGGTGAGTGGCTGCTGTTAGCAGCGCATAAACACACATTCACTCTTCTGTTACACTTGATCAGAGTGAAAAGAGGCAACTACCTCTGGATGGTTGGGCAGACTTTAAAAAGGACTGAAAACTAAAATAATTTATTTTAAAGTATCCACAAGTTTTGTGGTTAAGAAATAAAGAGCGGCTCAGTCATAAAGGGAAACTCAAACAGCAAAAGATCAGACTTCACAGTGTGTTTTGGTCTAACGATGCTAAATTTTTTACACTGCTTCAAAATCAAGCAAACATATCAGGGATTTCATTAAGATGTACTACAGCTTCATAACACCGGGTAGTATTACACAAAAGTAAACAAAGCAGAATGTCAATGACCTCTTAAACTCTGTACATCATTGGCACCCTAAGATTACAGGCAAAACAGGATAGATTTAGGGGAATTCTTCACATTCACAATGGACAGAGAGGCAACAGTGATGCACTGTACATGAATGACTAAATCCTTGTAACGTTGCATTTCCTTCCCAGGTCCTTCAGACCCAATTCCGTTAAGATCCTCTTCTCATTTGCCACCAGCAGTGCTC
This sequence comes from Chaunax sp. Z400, assembly GCA_037577475.1. Taxonomy (NCBI): domain Eukaryota; kingdom Metazoa; phylum Chordata; class Actinopteri; order Lophiiformes; family Chaunacidae; genus Chaunax; species Chaunax sp. Z400. The sequence continues at coordinate 4,861,466 of CM075206.1, forward strand.
CATTTCTGATGCTCAATAAAGCAAATTGTCACTTCCATTAATAAGTGGGCACTTGTTTGTACTAGCTAGCATTTTTCTTTGGTGACTGAGAGCAACCTTTTTGAATAGATACCACTTCACATCTATCAAGCCGCATTTCCTCTAGCCATTAATTTATTCCCACTTAAATCCCAATGAAGAGAGGGGGACAAAAAAGCAAAACCGGCAAAGTAAATCTTGACATGACTGGAAGCCAATCATCTGATCAATTTTAGGATGTGTTTGAGACAACATGTAAAGGTTGTAGTGTTATGGAATCACCTTTGATCAGAGCACCAGGGATCCCTTTGTTGCACAAAAAGGCAATGAAAGTCATTAGCCGAGTGAGGTAAAACTTCTGAAATGTTAGTTGAAAAAATAAAAAAAAAAGTTTAAGTTCCTTCACAGATTTGAGGGTAATGATCGATGTCATTTGTGCATTTTGAGAAGTCTCAACAAAGTGACATGAAGGGGAGAGAATATGGGAACATTAGTGCACTTATCTTACACTGGTGATATGATAGGAGGGTAAGAAAAGAAATGTTTGACTTCACAGATAAAATAAGTGTTCATAACAATAGCATAAAGTAAAATTGAGGTGTAAAAACGATAAAAAAAGGAATGGCATCAAATTTCAGCTGTGGTTTACAGAACACCGTAATGTTCAAATTGAAATGCTTCATAGATTTACCAATGTAATGTACATGTCCTCGGTGGCACTTGATGAATTCTGGGTTGATACTACGCTGCTGAGTCTGCTAACTTACTCCTACCAAGCTCCAGTTCCATCTTCTTCATTCAAACCTCGATCCTGACACCTTCATTTTTCTATTTTTTCTTCTTTTTTTTTAACTGCACAGTCGTATGAATATTATACACATTAAAAATGTACAATGAAAGGTTTTATAACATTTTAGGGCTCTTTGTCAAGCTTAGGCCAAAATTAAAACACCATCCATTTACTATACTCTGCAATGTGGTCAGAGTAAAGAAGACAGAGAGAGAGAGAGAATACATAAATTATTTGGAGGTTCAGCACATAAAAAGTTAGAGCTATAAACGGTGTCAAGAGTGCCATCTTACGACTCCCTGACACACGGTCATATGTCCTGTTGGCCAGGAACAGAAAGTCATGGTCAGGTATGGGCACGAAATCAATGCAAAAGTCTGAGAAATGTATATGTACATAAGCAGCGATCCTGCTCTCTCTTACCACTATAAAATACAGCATCTCTCTCTAATTCTCTTGGCCAAGCTTTTATTTTTCTTCTTCCCATTCTTCTCTTTGCTGTCCTCCATTTTCCTCGCCCGGATCTCTCTCATCAGGTCAAAGAACACCTGTCAAAAAAATACAAACAAGGTTCACATTTCTGTTTACTCAATGCCAAACAACATTAATCTATGTAGCCGGGGATGACTATCTTTAGCAAATTGAATGCACCTTGTCCACATTGGCACGGGTTTTGGCAGAAGTCTCCACGTAGCACACGCCCCACTGCTCGGCGCGTGCCTTTGCCTCATCCGCGCTGACCTGCCGTCGGTCGTCCAGGTCTGACTTGTTACCGACCAAGAGGAAGGGCACGTTCTCATCCTCCTTCACTCGCAGGATCTGCTCTCTGTAAAGCAGGAAATGTCATTCAGCCATGAATTATTTAAACAGGCTACTGATTGCTTAAGTATAAAGCGAATGGCAAATTGGGAGAAAATAGTGGCTTTTAATGATGTTGCAAAGCAGGGGGAAAAAACAGTCACTGTCAGTAAATAGTAACAAATTGGGAAAATGTGTCATTGAAATGCTACCTGACCTGAAATCTACCGTTGCTGCAAATGATTCCAGTTCTGTAATGGAAAACACACAGAGGAAACCCTCTCCACTACGGAAGTAGTTATCTCGTATGGCTGCGTAGTCCTCTTGTCCAGCAGTGTCAAGGATGTCGATCTGTACCTCCTCTCCATCCAACACTACTTTCTTCCTGTAACTGTCTGCCTTGGTGGGCTCATAGTCTTCAACAAACTGAGAGGGGAAAAAAAACAAAAAACTGTGGTCAACTTGGTTGTTTATTAGGCCAACAAAGAGAAACGTCTCTTCTTCAACAATTTGTGAATTTTACTGCTATGCTGCCAAGTTGCTCACCTCATCATACATGAACTGGAGAGTGAGGGCCGACTTCCCCACTCCTCCACTGCCCACCATTATCACTTTGTGGAGGGCCAGAGAGTTCTGCCCTTTTGGCTTAGCAGCTGCCATGGCTCTGAACCAGAAGATCCGAGTGGAAAAGGGAGGAGGTTCAACGTGGAGCCAGAGGTGGAGGGAATGATTGTGAAATGGAGACTGTAAAAATCAGTCTGAGGACTCAAGCTGCAACAAAAGGCGCAAATGAAAATTCCTGGGTAGAAAAAAAAGAGAGAAGAAATCCTAAGACACTTCATCATTTCCGTTTCTGCAGCTTGACCGCTTAGCCATCATTGTGTCTCATAGAAATGAAATGAAACCTGGAGAAACTGCCATTACACTGCAGATACAGTGCAGGGAATTATTATCTGTATCTTGTTAAAACTACATCGATATAAAATGTGCGATGTCCACTGCTACTTGATTAATACATTAGAAACTGATTCATAATCACAATTTTTCATGATCACTCCTCCTTACACCTATGTGATGGCATAAAGATTACATTTATCTTAATTAAGTTATTAAGTTTCTTCCTTTCAGTAATCCTATATGTAAGTTGGAAGGGAAAAAGGTTTGCTGGAAAGGTGTATTCACTGCCAAGCTTGCAGATCAACAAAATCAAAAGTGCAAAGCTATTTTGCAGCCAACACTCACATACTGGATGTCCAATAAATTTGCAACCACGGGGAAAAGATCAGTGGTACATGAGTAAGCAAAGTACATCATCAGACAGTGGGCAAATTCCTTTAACCGAGGAGGAACTGTGGAAATCATTTAGCAAAGAAATACCATTGTTCAACAGCTGGCAGTATTTCCAAAGTTTGACAGGAGGGTTAAAATCTAACACATGCCGAAGCGATTTAGAGATCATTTTCCCATACTAAACAGACCTAGAATACTATGGGAATATAATCATATACTGAAGTATGTTAATGCTCTTTCCTATTGAGGGCCTACACAGACCTCTGAGGATCAGGGATACAGATGGGAATGCAGCCAAAGGATCATTACACAAATTAACAAAAGGGGGTCCATGCACTGAAAGTCAATATTACAATGGTAATAATGGAATGTCCTTTTAAATCTACATAAATATTAAAAAAAACAGTAAGGAAATATATCTTAAATAGTTTTGAGGAAAAGGTATGTGCATATATATATCCACAGTTTAAGTCCTAACAGAAAGCATTCCAATGTAGCAAGAAAAGGATGTAAATACAATAGCAACAAATACCTCAAAATTACATGCTTCATCATAATCGCTTAATAAATCTAACAGCAGATCATGAAATTGCCACAATAACGCCAGTAACATTATAATGTTACCTGAACAAGTTTCACCTAATTATAGCCACAAAGATGACTGAAATCACAATCATAATCATGTTAACTTAATAGCAAGTTAGCTGGTGATATGTAAACTGCAGGTGAACTAGCTAGCAGGTTGCCTATAGTGGGCGATGTGGCTAACAAACTAACAGCGCAAGCAGATTAACGATGACAAGCCTTTAATTAACATTTACCGAAGTTGAAGGTGAAGACAGCGGCTCAGATAACACACAAAACACAAAACCTCTAGATGGGCTCCTCAGCAACAGATGTTCGGTCGACCGTCTCAAACTCAACTAGCCAGCTAGGGTGGCAACACGGGAAAAAGGGCTAGCAAGCGATAACGAGCAGCTAATCATAAGTAAATGATGCAACGTTGAAGGAGACCAGCGGCAACCGTTACAACAGCGACGTTTAAGTGGAAAAACATCACCTACCGGAAATTTAAACAACATACACCCTGGCACGACGTTTGACGAAGGTTGAATTATGGTAGTAAAACGAAAAGACTCAGCTAGCTACTTGTTAGCTCATGGCTAGCTAACTCCAGAGACTTGGCTGGTAGCTGTTAGCAGCAGACTGCCTGGACGTCCTGTGGGCTTGGCTCAGTCTGACAACGCCCGCCCGCGTGGCCTGGAAGGACCAGACAACACTCAGTTTTACTTTCACTGTGTGAACGTAACATTAATTTCTCACTAATAAAAAAACCTACATTTATAAATAATAATAAAATCTGTGTTATTTTGGTCATTTTCTTTGTGGTTGTACATAAAATGCAGATTAAGGGCAGTGAATTGAACATGCCACACAATTGATTAATTGGCTAATCCCATAAATGTTTGCACGTTTGCTCAGGAGGAGACGCACCTCAAGTCAGCACGACAAATAGACTTTCAGGAGCCAGGTTAGGTTGATTTTTTTTAAATCAAGTTTTATTAAAAGATTGCATACATTTTTATGATTACATTAAAACAGAAGTAACTTTATACTTCCATGCTTGCCAAGATGCCCTTTATAATTGCCTAAAATGTAAGGAAAGTCAACAAATGTTAAGGTTTTGACTCATTTCTCTCCTTTTCATGCTTTAGTGATGATGGCAACGTCCATAATTTCTAAACTGCGCTTGAAATTTGCAGAGAAGAGCTGGAATGAAACATTTCAACTTGTTCGGAGATGCATGGTAAGACGAATTCCAGTAAATGTTACCTCTGGTTATCGTCTGCAGGCTGTTTTCATCTGCATGTTAGTTTAGCCCCTTTTTAAAAAATAGCACACTACAATTCATGATCACGCAAAATTTCCATCTTTTAAATATTGCCACTTACTTTTATACAAAGAGAAAAGCAATGTTGTGAATTAGAAAAAAAATATAATCTTATCACTGGTTGGCTTCTCTCAAATGATGTCCAACAAACTGGTGTGGTGAAGCACAGAGAATGAGATCATCTAGGAACACACAAGCCTTTGTTGTTGGATCAGCAGTTTGTGCATTGATGGCGACATGGATTCTGGTCAATTCAAGTTTCTTGATTGTCTTTTTTGTCTTTTCTTAGGTTGCCTCATGACAAGATGACCAGTCTCTGCTTGCTTCAGGGGTCATAACATGCAAAGCTGCACAGCTTCTGATGCCTTTCGCACTCGCATTGCTATACTCGCTTGTATGCTGAAGCTTTGCGGGGTGTATTTGTTGTCTTTAGGTTTGGGATGGGTGGAGCAGCGGGATAGATAAATACATTTGGATTAAAGTGGATCTTGGCAGTGGTCGGTCTCTGGAGTCTGGGAAACCTGATTACTTGGTTGTCTGACGTGATGTGTGGTCCAAAGGGATATAAGTCCAGGCCTTGTCGTACAGTTTCCTGCCAGCGGTGATACTGAAGAGGATTTTTGGAGTGCTTTTTAAAAATAAATGTGGTACAAAATGTATTTTCACACATTCAGGTGCACCACAGTCGTTGTCTACTTGTTTTTTTAAACATAACTATCCCAAAGTACACAGTGTCCACATGTCAACACTTGGCAGTTTGTGTTGCAGGATTGGGCGGGAGGACCAAGGACTGTTTACACATGATGTCATTGCCATACAACTGCTCCATTGTCTTTTTTTTTTCTTCCCATTGTCACCCCAATAGGACAAACCTAGAGATGAATCCAAACTATCTAAGCCACTGGCTAGATCCCTACAAACTCTCCAGGAAGTGTTTGCTGGTAAAGAACATATTGATAACTCTGAATGTATTGAAGTAAAGTATTCCACTTTGAGTAAGTCGGACTCTGTATGTTTCAGTGCCCTCTTTGAAAACCACGAAGTCTCGTCTGGAGATGATCACCAGACAACAAGGGTAGTTTTTCTTTCCTTGTCATTTACGACATTGTAAACTTGTGATATTTAACTCTTTCTTCTAATATGTTCCTCATTCTGGAATTTCTTTTAGAATCCAATGCAGCGACTTAAATTTTCTTCCATGTTCTGTTCTCTTCAGAATGGGTTTTCACATCACTGAGGCCACATGCTACCTGACAGCAGACTTGTTCTACCTGGAGGTGGTGTTGCTGCCATGTGGAGGGGTGGAGGACGTGAAGGTGGCCTCACATGGGAGATCGCCTGTTGTAAGTGGACTGCACCCTTCACATTATACTGTCTTTACTCTGCATGATTATAAAAAATGAAATTGTCTTGCAGCACAGCGAGTCCTTTCTTCAGCTGCTGAGGTAAGCAATCATTCATTTAAATAAGAAATAATTTTGGATAATGATTATATAGTTGTTGTTTTTTTGTTTTTTTTGCATAGGTCAAACCAATTTACCGAGTTCTCCATGAAGTTGGCAGACCTCTTCACCCAGTACGACATCCCTGGAGACAAGTACGTGGTCTTAGAATGAGAGTTGTTGGCCTTTTTAAGTTTTTAAGTCATTTAGCCATTTTCTTTTTTATTTCCAGTGAAATCAAACTTAAGTTGTTTAAATCTCTACAATATCTTGGGGAAGACTTACAGCAAATATCAAATCTGCCAAGGTAAGACAAGAAAACGAGACTGCCCCAAAACTAAAACGAAAAGTCGATTCTATTATTTGTCAAACGGACGAAAAAAATCATCTTTGTGCCATTTTCAAGCAAAAATGCCAAATTTTCTGACTGCAGCTTCTCAAACATGAAAACTCGCTGCTTGTTTTTTTATCACGATAGCAAAGGAAATTTTCATTTTGACTGGTATTAGAATAAAACCTCAATTTAAAGACATCACTTTTGATCCCTGCAACACTGTGATGGGCATTTTAACAATTTTTCAGATTTTATAAGATAAAGGATTGAGGGAAATAAACATCAGATTAATTGAAAGTAATTGTTTCTTGCATCCCTAGTTACATAAAAAATCTGCACATATTTTCTCCTTTCAGGGTGCAAAAGGACTCTGACCCCCATGTGGACATGATTAACAATGGCAGGATTGGGTTCCTGATAGCTGGAAAAGAAGGTAAATGACACCAAGAAGCCAAAACATGCGTATTTTCTTCAGCTGATCTTTAATTTGTCATTTCAGATTCCCCCCTGACGATCCAGTTCTATATCAACCCCACTGAGGGCCTGAACACCTCAGATTTTCGTAAGCCGATTCAAATTATACCTGTTGGTGAACAGAAATCCTTTAATCAGCAATAGACCTGTAAAAATGTTTCTATACATGAGGCCCATTCCTTCCTTCCTGTATATCTTTTGTTGTTGAAGAAGTGACAGACGCAGTCATCCAGGCAGCCCAGGTGACTTTAGGCGTCAGTGACGTGACTCACAATCTTCAGGTGGCATCTTTGCTCCCACAGCCTGCACAGCTTGATCCCCAGGGGTAACATGTTACTTTAATCTCTTGCTCAATGGGATACCTTCATTTTACATCCCACAGTGAATGTGAATGTCATTGCCAGTGGTGTTTAATTAAATTGTGTGTTTGCAGCAGTCGTCCTGTGTTCCTGCCGCTGAGCGAGGCGCTGTGTGAGACTCTCCCAGCCTGCTTTCTCCTCAAACTGCAGCCCGCAATACCAATGATGTCGTCTTTTGTCAGTAAGATCAGCCAAATTACAGGTCGGGCAGATTTCTTATGAATATTGTATGAAATGTGTTTTTCAGACTTCCTCGTTCTCACACACGATGTTGAAATATCCTAATAAAGCCAAGCATCACCTCCTTGTGCGCTTTCTTCTTCTCCCTTTATGCCATAGATGTGACCATACCAGATGTTGACCTGCAGTGGGCACCCTTCCCCAAGCTTCTGATGACCCGTTTACAAAGTGCAAACGGCCACGAGGAGACGACAGATGAGCAGGATGCTGTATTTACGGCGGTTCGTTTGTTTAACGCGCTTGTTTTAAGCTCGGTGCAAAAAGTAATTGAGGTCAAGTTAAATGTTTGTGCATGCATAAGATACACAACAAGATAAAAATGCTTCCTCCAGTCTCTTCCTGGTGGTGTGATGCACAGCTATATTCTTCCTGGATGTGCATGGGAAGCGCCTGCACAGAGAGGGACTGTAGTTGACAGCATTCCCTTCACCCACCCCGCCCATGTCCCAGCCTTACTGGAGCTGCTTCGACACCAATCTGTCATTAACATCCTGCTGAGGAGCGGTTTGACTTATCAGCCTGACAGAGCATGTGGGTCATTTTTACCCCACAGAATCAGTTAAAATGATCATGCAGGAATAAATGAAAATCATTAATCAGTAACGTGACGCTTTATTGATGCATTTTGCAGCTTGTGACCTGCACTATGAAGTCCTCCCAGAGTCTGAGACCAGCTTCTCTGTGACGTTCCACCGTCCTGACAGTGACTCCCTGGCTGTTTGTGAGCATTACCTCCCAAACACTGACTGAGGCTTAAGTTTTACTGTATAGACAGAACCTGAGAGCCTCGACTTGTAAAAAAAAAAAAAAGTCAACTTTTTAGAATCAACAACAATGGTCTGTATTTATCCAGTTTGGTTAGGATTTTTTTAGACCACAGGGTGTATAATTTTACGATAATGACATAGAAACTAGTATGATTTATTGGGTTTTTTCCCCACAGTGCTGGTAAACGTATCTGATTCCCATCAGATTAGCTGCACTTTGTTTGGAGCAGGAACAGGAACAGGGGATCCCTCTGTGAATGAATACCTCTCCACTGTCATGATGAGGTATGGCTTCTTCACCTACATCTACCTCTTTTGATAGTTTAAGAGGATGATGGCTCTGGGCCTATGGGTCGACTTAAACATCAACACTCGCCTCCTCTATTTCTGTCCCAGGTCCATGTCCGTTCCTGGGACCCTGATGGCATTACACAGCGAGCTCACCTCTCTCGCACCGTCTCCCCACCGCCTGGGTCCCACAGAGGCCGAGAGCGACCGTTTGGGACCCTCAAGCACCGCTGTGTCCGACCCCAGCGGCGCCTTCACCATGTTCCCCCGTGGTGTATCTTGGCCAGAGGAGGGCTCCAGCGGTCCTGGTCCAGCCTGCTTTGCCATGTCTGTTACCACTGAGCTCCATCCTATAATAAACATGAGTCCTGCTGTCAACTTCTACCCATTCTCTCCTATGGGCGTGTTTCCATACTGGATGATTAATTACAGCCAACTGTCAGAGCCGATGTGAAACTGTATGAGTTTAGCAGATGATGATTTTAAGTTTTAAAAAATGTAATGTTTTGGTACAGAGACCGTTTTTATTCACATAAAAATCAGACCATGAAACATGTTGTGTGCAGCTTGTATCTGGTGATTTTCTGAGTTAAAGTTTTGAGTTCATGTTCATTCAGTTGGTCTATGATCACATTCATTTCCTGCAGAAAGGCTTTTTAATGTGCGGCAGAGATTGCTGGTTGTAAAGCTTTGAGGTTTGGCGTTTGACCTCTCTCAGACAGCCAAGGGCCCGGTTGATTGGTACTGTGTCTGCCAATCAACATCGTTTAAGTACATGATGCATTCTTGGTGGCTTGTAAGAGCAAAGTAGGGCTCAACACACTACACATTAAAATAAAAAATAGCAAGGGTAGGGCTTGCTTGCGTAAAAAAATAGGTGAGTCATGACTTTTCTTTAAAACTACTTCTTTTGAAGAAATGGTAGTTGGTGTGAAGTGTAGGCATTTAACACCTCTGTGGAATAGAAACTCCCAATATAGCACAAATCGATGTACTTGGCCATATAATACAGTGAAGGAGAATATACCAACATGAAGCTTTATCATTAAAATTAGCTGCATTTTTTTTTTAAAAATGTCCCCTTTGCCTGTGAATAATAGATTTGAGATAATAATTAAAAAAAGAAGTCTTGCTATATTAGAGGATATATGAGTCTGGACCAAAATACCACTTCATCCTCCGTAGATGATACTTTATGTGCATTTAGAAAGAAATGTCAACATGTATCTAGAATATTAAGTCAATTGTCACCAGCAGCCAACTGGTTTTGTCCAGTGCCTTTACTGGGAGATATCCAATGACCTGTTCGACTGCTATTCATAGAAACATTCCGACATCTGCGGTTAAACCATTCTATTCTCTCAGTCGGTCTGTGTCGTCTGAATATTTAAGAGATTATGTGTTCTCAGCGTCTGGTTGGTTCAGGGGGAATCTGTAAAAGTCGCACATGAGATGATGTAATGATTAATCATTAATGAGATATGACAGAAAATAACTTGTTGCTGCTTCCATTCAGTCAATTCAATTCCATTCGATGGTGGGAAACAGTCCTCAGATCGTTTATGTATGTAAATGTGACAAAACCACAGATCAGAAATATATGAAAATCCTTAAGTGTTTCCAGCTTTTCAAATATGAGGATTTTCTACGTTTACTTTGAATTATTTTAGTGTTTTTGAAAGTGTCATTTTGGTTTATTACGATAACATTTCTCACTATTAGCAGAACTTTTTAGTGGATTGATATAGAAACCGACAGATTAATCCCTTTTCTTTGGGCCCTGGAGGTATGCTGAGTGCCCCCCCCCCCCCCCCCCCCCCCCCCCCCCCCCAGTTTGTCATATTAATGTATAAGCATCACAAATGTAATGCTGGGTAGTTAAATAATAATAATAATAATGTATTAGTTGATTTGTATTTTATTATAATCTCAAAATGCAAAGTAACTAATCGCCTAACTAATATTTAAGTAGCATAAAAAGGAAATACTCAAGTACCTCGATATTATACTAAAGTAGAGTAGGCCTACTTGAGTGAACTACATAGTTACAGTCCTCCTCTGTCTTAAAGCTATAGACTATTATTGTTTTAGTCATGCATATTAGTTACACAAAGTTACTTGAGCGGCGGCGCGTCTTCATTTCAAGCTATTTGCGTTATAATGCAAACGAGCAACTAATTACGGTGATATGTTGTGATTTCAATGAATCTGAGCCGCAGCCTGTCTTGTGTTCATCTTTATTCATACATCCACATCTCGCTCTCTGGTCTGCGGTCTCTTTAAATCCAGATCCAGAGGACGAGAGCTGCGCGTCCTCTCCAAGTTGTCTGGCGGCTGTGATTGCCCGCACTCAGCCTGATAAACAGCTGCCTACTATTTAGAGCCCTTAAAGTTTCCTCAAAACTCCTCGAACTGGATTTTCTTCAGAGTACAGCTCTGCGTGTCTGTGGATGTTCAGATATAAAGTCTGCGCCGCTGGAGATCCGGATTCTAGTTTTTGCGTAATGCTGAGGCGTCCTCTGTTCAACATCTGGATTAACTATTTGGAGTCAGGGCTAGCGGCCCTACACAGACCTCTGACTGTCTAGCCTATCTTCATGGAAAGACTGGCTTTTTCTCTGGAATTTAACTCATTCTGATAAAGCGAGCTTTGCGCATAGATTATGTATTCTCTAAAATGGGTGCGAACAATGGAAAACAGTATGGAAGCGAGGGTAAGTGCGTTAATCATGACTTTAAAGACACGTTTTATTTTTATTCTACGTAGAAGTCTTTATTTAAACCGTACAAATGCGACTTCCGTTATTTTTGGTGTCCATTTAAACTAAAAACCAAAACAACGCGGCAGTTTTTAGTAGTTTCCTCAAATGTGTCTTTTAAACACAGTGAGCTATTAAAACTAGTTTTATTCCTTCTGTATCTTTTTTTTTTTTTTTTTTTTTTTTTTTTACTGCAGTAACTGCTGTTTGTGTGGACTTGAACTTATTACTCAGGCCTACTCCATTCAGAATTTTAAGATTGTTAGAGTGGAGCTGATTGCAACTTTTTACTGTATGTGAAACATATATTCTGCATATATAGGCCGAACACACATCTGGTGATCGTGTTTTAACCACTTCAAAAGTTGAGTTTCTTATTGTTAAAGACTAATTTCAGCTGCTTTCACTGCAGCCACATCAACTTTGTTTAAATGATAGCTTTGCGTATGTATTATTTCCTGTGCTAACCAGAGTTGGAAGAGGTTCACTCATACTTCTTTGTTTGTTTGTTTGTCAAGATACCTCAAAAAGCTGTCAACAGATTTTAATTAAGTTTTGTGGAGGAGTAAATCTTGGGCAAAGGATGATTTGATTAAATCTTGTGGTGGATCCATGCAGGCATGGATTCAGATTCTGGATCACTTTTTCACTTTATTCGACATTCAGAGATTTTCTAATATTTCTCCAAAATCATGTCAAATAATAGAGGGCCAATAGAAATAAAATACTATACTGCATGGACAACTCATGATGTTCCACCACTACTGTAAAAGTGGATCCAGATCCAGATCCAGATCCAGATCCAGAGTCATGCAAATGGATTTCAAATAGATACATAGAACAGAATAGATCCAAATAGATCCTGATCGACTATTATGGAAAATCATATTTAAATGCTAGGAGCATGGTTTACAGGGTCAAAGCATTAGCTGGTATCATATGAGGCAAATCCCAGGAAAGCGAAGTCATCACGGTGACGTCATCATAATGTGTGCTATATGCCCTGGGTCCAATGATGCAACAGTTGATGATCTCCTCACAGTGATGTAAAATGGAATGCAGATATTGCACATACTCACAAGCACGTCCATTTCTTCTGTCAGAGGTGTTAACGGATTGTTCATTCAGGATTTAGTGGTGAAGTTATCGGCTCTCTGAGTGCGCTCTAGTTGTCTATGTAGCTGCAGTTTAAACCATTTTTTTACTCATATGTGACATTATATTTTGCACAGGTCTCAGCCTCTTGATGTTAAAATACAGTATTAGCAAAGGTGATGGTTTGGACCAGAAATGCAGTCAACTTAAATCAAGCATCACCTCACATAATCAGTCAAAAACGGCTGAGTTTGCAGGGCAGCCTGTTCATCAGACAACAGCAGGCAGCCCATAATTTATGGCAGGATTTAAAGAGTGTTTTCCTGCAGGTTTAGTGGAGGCTGGGCATGTGGGCACTTAGTCTTTCTTATCTCGATAGGAGCCAATTCCAGAGATGTTTCTGTCCGCAGTCCTTCAGCCTACCATTGTGTGATCAGGCAGCCATTTTATGGTCCTATACCTTGATCCTGGTGCAAACAAAAAACATGCAGTAGACACCTGGAAAAGACACAGAATAACTCTATGAGTGAAAAATGCCTGTCTGAAAAGGAGCAGCTGCACCTTAGATGGTTAGTGGACACGCCTAAAATGATTTCTTCAAGGGTTAACAGTAATCCTCTGGTTTACTACGTGTTTGGAGTCTCCTGCAGCTGATTGGTTGATGTTGTCTTTGCAGATTCTGATCATAATGAAAACACAAATCTTGTCTCCAGCCCAGATTTCCACCCTTATATTGAAAGACAAATCAAATTCCCACATATTTGCCGTATTGCTTTAATATTAATGGGTCTATAATTGTAATAAATTGCTCAATAAGGCAAATGTAGTTATTCGAAATGCAGACCTGACGGCCAAACATGCAGATGCTTTCACTATCCTTCTCACTCAGCTGTCAGATATATATAGTCAGAATATTTTTTTCCCCACCTACCTGGAATGTGGCTTGAATCCAACAGAAAACATTTTTGTGCATCAAAACCGTTATCTGACATCTCACATGCCTCAGTTTAGCTGCTAAAGGCGTGGCTAGACTACACATTCAGGTAGGACCAAGAACATATAGCCGTAATATTCCGTGCCTACTTGCTCTGTCTTTTTAATCAAAGTTCTAATCTTCAGTATTACTAGTTCAGAAAAAAAAAAAGTGGTCGGCCTCCACCGAACACGTTACCTCCGTCTCTGCAGCAGAAATGTTTGCATAAATAACATTCCAGCGCGCTCTCTTCCTAAGTCAATAACTGCAGAGAGAAGATTGGAAACCATGACGGTAAAAATAACAAATGGAGCGGCTCCACCTCGGAATCCAGCCTGCTAAGGTGCGTCAGCAGGTCTGAATCTGAACCTGTCAGCCTTTTATTTAAAGATCAGGTTAGCAGTCATCAGTCATGTAGGATGAATATGGTGTAGACTATATGAAGGGGAATCATCTGTCTGATGGTTTGCATGTGGCAAGATTGCTTTGGTGTACAACAAACACATTCGTGCAAACCTAGACTTGTGCTTATAGATGTCTTACTGGTCCCATTAAAACCAGGATCTTTGTTTGCTCACGAGGGCTGACACTGAGAACATCTTCTATATGATTTCCCACGATGCAGCTCAAGTTCCTTATTTAAAATCCGGTATACATTTAGAGTGAGCTCCATAGCAGGAAAAAGTCATGTGAAGTGGATTTGATCAATTTAATCATGAATCATTTTGCAGATCAAAGTGACATTTACAGCGTTAGCATCATTGATCATCAGATGACTCTATCATTAAAAAGCATTAGTGTTATAGTTCATTCCGTCCTGATAGATGCAGCTGAAGAGCACCTGATGCTGCTGCTGTTTACAATCACTCAAACATAGCAATGATTATTTTCATGATAAATTATTCAGCTATTAATTACCTTCACCAAGAACATGATGGATTTCGATGAAACTCGGTGGGAGGGTTGAGCTTGTCGCGGGGGAGAACCCATTATATCCTGAAGTGGATCTGGAAAAAGGGGGATGGATCCAGGTTTTTCTTTTTCACCATTTCCAATATATTATGTGTAAACATCCTGACAGATTATCATGAAACTTGTTAGAAAGCATGACAGTTTGGATTGGATCCAGATGGGGTGGATTCAGGAATTTTAGATTAGAGTTTTAATTAAAAGGGACCGTTGGGTCTCGGCAGAGTTCCCTTCTTATGGATTCATAGTTTTGCTGATAAAATGTCAGAAAATATTGAATAATGTCATCAGGACCCAAGGTGACATCCTCAACTGTCTTCTTTTGTCTCCTCAACAGCCCAAAGCCCCAAAATATTCAGTTTACAAGAGTGAAAGCAGAAGAAAACTAGTAAATATTGACAGTGGAGAAGCTGGAATTTGAAATTATTTGCAATATGACAGATTTCTTTTTTTTATCAATAAAATCAACTAGTCATTGCATGCTTCATTGTTTTGATAACTTAAAGAAGTCAGTCAATAATCAGAAACAGTCTTATGTCATTTAAAGATTCTGTAGGAAGGCTGACAATGTAAACACATCGAAAGTCTGTTTCTGACTAAATGTGGACCATAAATCTGAAATTGATCTGAAATAACTTCAATGTTAACATCGTTATACACTTTATTTATGGTGTGATCATCTTGATTGTGTCTAACACCAGTTACAAGTGCAGCGATTTGCAAATGTTCTGTCTCCATCTGTTTTAAAGTGCGACTCCACAATTAAATACACAAAGGTCACCGCAGCTCCCTGCCAGCACATTATATGAGCATGAGACAGGAAGCAGGAGCCTTTCTGAAAGCCAGGAAACAATCAGCCTTTGCTCACATCCACGTGCTTCAGACAGACAGCCCTTTGCATGAGGGAAAGATGGATGCAACCAGCTCATTAAAAATAATAATAACAATTACCAGCCTTACACTTTCTGCCCTGCTTAGATATTCAAAACGTGATCTCAGGTTGACATCTGCAAGCTCCCCGTGAATTTCGGAGTCATTTCTGGGGACTGACGGAGCCAAAGCAGATGTGCGAATGCAGTGATGTCACCACAAAATGTGATTCATGCTCATACCACATGAGCTGATTGAATCTTATTCCTATCTGTGCGACACAGGTTGCGTTTTTTTTCCTCTTTACGTGAGCTGTCATATTTACGGCTCATTTCTGGAACTGTCTGGATTGTTTAGGTGGCAGCGTTTGATGCACATGCGGCTGCGACTGTTTGGAAATACCTCCTGGGGCCCGACGTCCAGGGTGAAAGGCACACATTTAGTCTCAGGAAAGCCACAAAGCAACATTTATGATCTTACAGAGGAGCAAAATGCCATAAACAACTACTCCGCAAGCCGCCTGAAGTCACCATGGCGGTCAAGCTTTGGCAGAGGAGACACGCATTCATAGAATATCTCTATAAAACTGACCCCTCCTGTGTGCCTGTATTAAAATCTAAATCTGAAATCTAATAATACATGAACAGCTCGTGAACTAAGAGTTGTAAACGCATGAACACACGAGGCCACTGATGATGCAGATCATTCTGATCGTTCGTTAAAGTCTATGTTTGTACAGGATGCACAGGCCGAAGGGGATTTTAGGAAAGTTTATTCTTCTTCCAAATATTAAAAGAAAAGAAAAAAGGACACTTTCTCAGACAAACCTGCAGAGACTTTGTTCATGTGCCAAAACTAACCATTCATTCCAAATAGAGGAACATAAAAGTGGTGAAAGCAGAGAGTGACGGGCTTCATATTTCCTTACATACCTTCTTATACCGTATTTAATACATCATCAAAGTGCGACTCTTATATCTGATTTAAAAAGTGTTTTCTTTCAAATTAAAACTGAAAAAACCCATTAAAATCACATCTGCAGTTTGTCATCGTAAAGTTTCTTTACTGTTTTGTCTCTCCTCTCACCCCCCCACCCCCTTCAGGTAAAGGGAGCTCAAGCATCTCCTCTGACATAAGTTCGAGCACAGATCACACACCAACTAAAGCTCCAAAGAATGTGGCTACCAGCGAAGGTAAGGCATCTGGTGCTCATTAACCAAATTCCCCTCCCTTCGTTCCCTCCCCTCCCACCCCTCCTGTACTGCCTATTTTGGGAGAGAAACCTGCGTGTTCCTGGGATAACCCTAAATTGAAAACAAACACACTGCTCCCATCAGAACCCAGAAACCAAAGGCATTTCTTTGGCCTTTGTTTGAGAAGAGGGGGAAAGAAAAAAAAAAAAGCTTCAGGCTTCTCATTGTGGAAGAATGCTTATCTAAACTGTGGTTGTATCAGAGGCTCAAAGTGTTGCCAGGGAGGGAGGTCCATTTGCTCCACAGAGGAGGGAGAGAGAGGGAGTTTAGCTGGAGAAGGTGTGGGGAGTGAAAATGGTAAAAGGGAGCTTCACCCTCTCCTCTCCTCTCCATGCAGCTCTCTGGCTCCCACTCGTCTCCCCCGGCCTCCTGCCCGCCCGGGCAATCTTTCAACCCTGACTGCAGAGCTCCTCTTTGTCAGGCGTGTATTTGTTATGAATGTAAACTGTATCCTCGCTGTAATGCTTCAAAAATACTTTGCAGCTGACAGATGCCTTTTACAGCCTCCTGTCAGCGGTTGTCTCGAATGCGAATCCGTCCGATACATTTTATTTTGAAAGAGCAGAACAAACAAAGTTCTGCAACTCCAGTCGCTGAATCCCAGCTGCCTCGTAAAAACAATCTGAGCTCATGTGAAACTTTTTGTGCGTACGTAAAAAAAAATGTCGGACCACATTGTCTCGACAAAGCTGTTATTCCATTCACTCATTTATTATCGTAATAGATGTTGCTTACAGAGCAAGAACGCTGAACAAAACCTATTTGTAGGCTTAATAATCATCACAAAAGTATTTCATCACTGGAAAGGAGAAAACTGGGATGTCCCTGTCGGTGTTTGTGAAATCTGTGCTACATGACCTCTAATGAAAGTGATTCTAGCCCACTTTTTATTAGCTTCATAGCACCTTTAAAATGATACAGCTAATATCCATCATAGCAGTGGAATCCTACAGCTCATTACCACATATCATGCAGTGCTTTACAGATTTCAGGAGTGCGACTGGGCAGGAAATGTTTGGAAACGGATGAGTCGGACAGTGAAAATGAAATCTCCGAATCCAGTGACGTAATCGCCGACTCATTGATTTCGATCCCAAACCTTTTCTCCCAGCCTCCCCACAGATGCACGACGGTCTCTCTCCGTTGGTGATGCGGTCCCTGTCTTTCTCCCCGAAGCAGACCGATGATGACTCACCGGCTGCTGAGCGCCCTCGCGCACACGCTCGCCCCATTCTTCTCTCGCATTGTCATCGCCAATGTTAAATTTGCTCTGGCATGATGAATGTAGTATTCTTGTGGTTTGGAGCTTCCCACAGGAAAACAAAAGGATGTGTTTATAACCGTCACTCAGCCGAGGATTTCAAGGTGTTTCCACAGAGACGAACTCGTCACGAGACGACAAATGCACTTTCGGTGTCACTCAGGAGGATGCGTGTCAAATTAGTTTATTTTAAGTGAGGTTAACTCGCTGATTAACCTCTCTAAATGGAGCGAGCGTGCATTGGGAGGAGCCACGTAACTCTTACTCATTGGACTCCAGTGGAAATGCTGACTCACTTGGATCCATCCATTGAGGAGCTGCTGGAAGTGCAACCAGAGTATCTTGGAGGAACTGGTAATCGTCCTGAATGTGTCTACTTGAAGAACAACCTGTGCCGATAGAAATACATCAGCGAGTATACAGACCAGCGCCAGTGGCTTCCTGACCATACATACTGAAATTGCTGTTTTTTGGTGTGTTTTTTTTTCTCTCAGTGCTAAGTGGGAGTAATTGCATGGTCTGGAACCGCCACAGCCACAAGCAAATCCCCCCTCCTTTAAAAAGACACACACACGCACACCCACGTTCACGTTACTCGCACACAGTGGCAGATTGCACAGTCGGTCACCTCGTCCTGTGATCCGCTAAACTAATCAGGAAGCAGCCTGTCCTGTTTTCCCACCACACACTGGGAGCATTCATGTCAGGCTCTCACACAGTATCCACATCCTGCAGGAATGACATCGCTGCATTATTAGTTGATTCGTTAGTTTGCTGCCATATCAAGCAATGAAACACTGACATTTTCTGTTAACACATAACAGCAATAATGACATTATATATACAATTTACAATGCGGTTCACAGTGAAGTGGACAAAAGAGAACAAAGTCATTTCCTTCAAGTCATTTCCTGAAATAGCACGCTGGATAACTCCACCTCCAGACTGACGTACCATCCATTCAGCATTTATAATATAACAGGATGAAGTTTGGAGTCATTTTTTTTTAATCAAAGTAAATGAAATATGGCTGCAGGGAATATCAAAAAAATTCTAAAATCTTCACAACATTGTTACATTTAATGGTAAAAAATTAAAGTTTTATGCAAAATCCCATGTAAAAGGACCAAACTGATGTTCAATTCAATGAAATGAGCTTAACTTTCAGATAAAACTTCACTTTTTTACATCAAAACCGTTAAGAACTCATTTTGTTTGTTTCGTTTGATTGAAAGCGACATTTATGGGGTAATGACTGATGTTAAAACATAAACCCCCTTTATACAGCCTGTTCAAGGTGGGTCTGGCCTTTATTTTACCATACAAAGGCATATACCGGAGGGACATTGTTTTTCTGCTTCTGAGCCGACAGCAGGGGTAATAACGGCACCAAATCAGCGTCTATATAAACGTAGTGAAACAGGACGAGTCTGTGATGTTTGATGTCTGTGCGACCCAAAACCAGGAGGTTTACTGTAAGGAGCAGGTAGCAGCAGTTAGCGGCTCACTCAAAGAAGAAAATCAACCGAAAACATCTTCAGATCGGGGGCGACGTCACGAGGTCTGGGAGCTCCTCACTTCTCCTGAGGTGAGGAGGACCAACCAGGTAGCTCTCAAACCATGAGAGGAGAGGAGGAGGAGGAGGAGGAAGACTTTCAGGTCCACAGAGAAGTTCAAGTGATTGTGGAGTTCACTTAATTTGGAAAAGGGACTTTTTTTTTTTTTTTTTTTGCAGATTGCTGGCATGTATTTAAAATCACCCACTGGAGTGGGGCGTCATGCCACCATTGTTTTGCTCAGTGTAAATAAACAAAGGCTGCGTAGAGAAGGGTTTTTTATTGGGGCACTATTGCTCAATCTCTGTGTAAAAATGGCTTTTTTGAAACAGTTACCAAAGAGAAACGTTATGGAATGATCTCTCAGCAGGACAATATCTACCTAAATTTAATTAAAATTGTTCACCACAAGCTGCTGGTCATATTTGCAAAACCCTAAGTGAACTGAATTGGATTCAATTTCTCATGTGTAAGAGAAAGATTACTTCCTCTTCCAGAGGACACACAACATCCCTTCAAGTCCTGTTTGTAAGGCCCAAACCAGACCTGCTGAGAATGAACTAACCAGAACTGTTTCACTTCTCAACCAATCAGAGTTTATGCACCCGAACAATGTGAAAGATGCGATAATCATCTCAAAACGTTCACATAGTGGCTTTTAAGTGAATAAATCCTAATATTGAATTTATTTTCCAGCCCTAATATCAGCATGCAGATGGAAAAATAGGTCATCGCCTGTCTCCTCTCACCGGTTCAACATGTATTCTAACAAAAGTCAGCATTAGAAGGTTCTCCTCCTGAAAACAAACCGAGACGGGCAGTCATCTGGCAACTTTGTGCAACATGTCTCTGCTTTCATTTATTATTTTGACAGGCTTGTGGTGGCCTGACCCAGTTGGGTTGCTTATTAGCTGCAGACTGAGAGGCACAGACCCTGGACTTTAAATCCTTCCTGTGGGATGAAACTGAGTATCTCCCAGCAGGGGTTACACCGTGACCCTTTCTGGGCCTCAGGGGTTTGCTTTGGCACAGCTGAACTCAGGGTACCTTAGGAATGTGGCTCAGACATGGCAGGCGCTCCAATGACAACACGCCGAGATGTTCGGCCTGTGCGTTGTAACTCGTAAAGGCAGGTCTGATCCTCCTATATCAGCTGTAGCCTGTGCCAAGTTTCAGCCGCTGATGTAACCCAGACTCACGGGGGCGTTGATCACGTCAAAGCAGACATGCTTTGGGGTCAGATCCCTCACCCATTACTATTGGCACCAGGGAGGTGCTGGGAAACAGGGGAATGGTGGGAACAATGAACACGCTGACTTCCTTGCTTAAGGAGCAAAGAAATAGTGATAACAGAGTAAGAGGGAAAATCTTATTCTGCCCTCCCACACCAGAAAGCTAGTAGACAAAGATTACATGGCAAATCCTGATTTATTCTATGTTTATCAAAAGCAGTACTTTTCTGCAACACACTCTCAGGAAAAACTGTCCAATCATGGGGCATAAAGCACATTGCTTTGTTCTTTTATCACAGTGGAAGACAACTAATCCTGCATGTAGGATAAGTTTATTAATGCCTAGCGTCATGTCTTCATATGTCAGTGATGTTAACTCAAACTAAGACGATGTAACAACTGAACTGATTTAGTTTTCATCTTGTTTATAGTTTAAAAGGTAACTTAATAGGTTGAAAAGCCCTTTTCTCCTCTTGGGTGTGGTCAGAAGTGTATACTATCTTGCACATGTGACCACACCCAAGAGGAGAAAAGGGCTGTTTTGTTTTTTTATATACAGCACGCCTCTTGTGGAATACCAGCATGTTATCTAAAATAAAAGTTTTGGAGCTTCACAGAAAAACAGTGAGGAAGATGGGGACTTATACAGCGTAATCCAAGTCTCCAGAAAATCCCAGATTGATTTGAAAAGATGTTTTTTAAGATGGAATCTTCACTGTAGCCTCTTTGCTAAAAGTGTTAGCGCGCATGTGCAATTTGAGGTACTTGTACTTCCATGTCATTCACATTTATACTTCTGCTACTTTACCTCTTCATTTCGGAGCGATATAAATATTGTACTTTTCACACTACAGTAATTTTATTAGGCACTATTATTGAATTTATTATTGAACTGAATGTTCTGCACACCCATACAGTGTTTTCAATCATTCTGGCCAATAAAAACCTAATGGAGAAAACAATGATGCAATGACAGATGTTCATATAATACTATAGCGATACACACCCCTAATATCCCTTTTGTTGAGGCAGTGTGAGGGTCAGCTGTGCAGTCTGAACAGCCCCTACACAAAGCCCCAGACTCCAAAATGTTATATTTTTGCCCTCCTAAAGGCAACAAATCCCTCACACTCCATCTGTAAACTAACCTCACGCACTGATGACCCATTCACTCGTGTTTACCCAAGCAGATATATCGCGTTTCACTGTTGATTTTTGCCGTGCCAAATGCGAACGAGGCCGCAGCGAGGTGTTTGTGTGTTCCGTTGCTGTTGGGACATTTTTCACTGCCGAGGGAAGATTTAAGTTGTTGTCCCCCACTTATGTTGAGAATGCAGCTCTTATCATTCGTCAGGAGTCGTTACCGCAGTATGTATTTTAAGCCAAACAACTTTGGTCAAACCACAAGCTGGTGTGACAAATTCATCTTTTGACAGACTTGAAACTCAATGCTGCGTTTGTTCTGCTGCTCTACAGCTGTGTTAGAAGTTCTCACACAGACGGACAAGTTTGTTTAAATGAAGACGCATCTGTTTTCGGAGGAAAATGGAGATGATTGACTATCTTATGGGATCAGAGGAATAGTTTGTAGAGCGTTCCCATTTTATGCTTAGAAATCCACAGCCTGGAGAAGCTTTTTACTGCAAGCACCGGTGGAGGAACAGGCTTCTTTGACTACAGAACAGCAGCCTGAAGTTATTTGAATACTTTTGCAATGAGAAATATACATGCTTTGCTTCTAATACTCTTTGGAAATTGTCTACGCAAAGAGACAACACAGTGAGGCAAAGAATGCCAAAGCTATTCTCCCCAGATTTTCCCCATCAGCTGTCCTCGCTCCTCCCCCTTCCTCTCCGCCGCTCCTGGAGCCAGGAAATCTGAGCGAGGGAGCACAGAACAAGGCGGCGAACAGAAAAAAATAAAACAAGTGAAAGCAGTTTAGTGAAGAGGAGGAGGGGAAGCAAAGGGAAGGCAGCTCAGTGAGCTGCGTCTCATAACTCTTCTCTGATTACTGCTCTGTCTTCTCATTCAATGCAGGGAGGAAATGCTGGCCCTGTTGTTTTGAGTGCATTTGCCATTCTCTTCAACAGGGTCACATTTTCGGTTCGACTGCCGGAGCATATGTTTGACAGGAGTTGGGAAAGATGCCACCTGGCAGAAAAGTTTGCTTCCTGTAAGATTTTGGCTCGCGACTAACGTTTTTACTGATACACCTGGTTCTTTTGGCTTTTTATGTGGTCATATGACTACAGCGGAACTCTTCCCCTCTTCTCCTTCTGTGGTTTGTTTCATTACGTAAGCGGGGAAGTGTCGGCTGCTGCCTGAAGCTGCAATGGCACATAAATGAGGGAAAAATCTGGACAGTATTGTTCAAGGGGTCTTGCATGAACAAATTCAACGTTAAACAACCAGAACATCTAAATCAGATTGGGTTTACGGTTACATATATACACCTGGCTCTTTCAACATCACAAACGTTTGACGTCATCTTTGGTGGAAGGAGAAAAACATTTACTTTGGATGTCAGACCCCTCTGCCTTTTTTGGCTCAGGTTCTGACTCAAGCCTGATCCAGGAACATCATATTTGTCAGGCCCTTGATAGCAATCACAGACACAACGTTGTTGATAATAGAATCTCACTAGTGATAGGCAAGACTTTTACTGAAAGTGCCCAATCAAAAGTATTCTGGTGCAGGAGTGTTGGATGAATGTAGCTGACAGCTGACCTGCCAACAGCCCGCTGGAACCCTGATATAGAGGTTATGCACATGCCGTCACAGTTGGCGGAAGTTTTACTGAGTGGCAGCTTTACCGCTCAGCTTGAATGCTGTAAAAACACATTGGAAATGGGAAAGACCCGTTGTGTGATTGGCTGTACAAATTGATTCAACAAGGATTTTTCAGATATCTTTCCACAGACATGCAAAAAGCTAAAGAAAAGAGAAGCGAATGAATCACTGCAGTTCACAGAAACAACTGCAATCCAGGCATGGGGAACATTGGATCTGTGGTTGGACATCTGTGATGAACAAATCTTCAAAGACCTTATCGCATTTCTGAAGAAGCTCATTGTAGATCAAACCAACACCCTCAGCTTTATACAGTTATACTGCAAACATCAACGCTGCAGGAATGCGAAAATGTCCCTTCAAGTTTATAATGAAATAATGTTTGTACAAACCTGTCCACATACAACCGCAACATGCATCGCTGTCCTTGTCACTTTAACTTCTTTACACCACCAGCTACTGCCTTGGTATACATACTACAGTGTTCTCAATAGTTTTTGCAGATTTGTGTGTACGGGGATAGTTCAAAAGCAATGCCGTGTGAATGCAGAGGGTTTTGACAACACAATGAAAAAGCTATAGCGTTGTTGTGTAATTGGGGCTTAAGTCGTGCCTTGAAAACGTTGTATGATCTGGAGCTTTTGTTTTAGACCTGTCTCTGACTCAACACGGATTCCAGTATGCATAAGCAAATCACCTGCAAGGCATAGCTTCATATGTAGCATACAGACATGATGGTGTACCTTTTTTCAGTACTTTCCTCTCACTTTCTCCACCACTGGAGACAAAATAACATCTTGCAGGAGTTAGAGTGAACCCTCTTTTCTTTTTTTTTTTTTTGTCAGGAGTTTATAACCGCAGAAGTTCCAGCACTTCCCTTGTTCTGTTCCTTTAACCACATGAGATCATTACATTTGCTCCTCATCATAACCGAATCAACCGTTTTGGGCCAGCGCTCCCTTTTCCATTCCTGTCAGATGTGCAGTTCCTCTCTGTGCCGTGTGTAGCCAACGTTGCCCTCCTCGTGACTGTCACTCCACGTTCTGACCCTCCTCTCACACCGCAGTGCCAAAAAAGCATGACCTGTACGGAAAGGCATTTCATAAACATGACTCACACTCTGTCGCTCCATCTTTAACAACCTGAAAAAACTGACATCATGAATCTCAGCGATCTGCCAAAAAGCCGGAGCCGTTTTTCATGACGCAGAGTTGCTTTTGATCCGAACTGTCATCTCCATTCTCGAAAAAAAAAAAAAATGGTGTTGTGATGAATAAACACAGAGAATGCTCATTTTTGAAGGAATGCCTTTAAGCGGATCACGCCTTTGAGATATCTGAGCGCCTGCTGTCCTCCTCAGCTGAGGATTTATAAAGTGACGAGGGCAGAGCGCGAAGACGTTTGTGTCTTTTGAACTGACAGAAGGGCTTGACGAGGCAGAGAACTCCCTCGAGGAAAGAAGTCGCGTTGCGGGGGGGGAAAGACCGTTACGGTTTTTGGCGCTCGTATGGCCGAATCTGTTGCTGCATGAGCCTCAGAAACGAATCTCGAGTGTAAGAATAGTCCAGAAGTAGTGGAGTTATGGGGGTTGTGTGGAGCTAAGGAGTCTGTTTCCTGTCTAAGTGTGCACATTTTAAAGGAACTAGCAGGCCCTATTGTCTTTCAGGTTGCCCAGTGACGTGAGGCCTTCCTGTAGTGAAGGCTTTGCTGATAGTATGTTAATATCAACTTCCATGTATTCAATAAAACCTTAGACAGACACATTTTCTCTCTCTCTCTCAGTTGAATATTTCCCTTTAGAAAACTGGAGCATGTAAACATTTAGTGCTTTTGATTCTTTTCAGTCAAAACCTTCCAGCCTGGTTGTTTTTTATTAGCTGATTCTTCTTTTTTTATTTTTTTATTTTACACGCTGCTCCTCTTGTTCTGATTTGTATTTGATTCCCCTGGCGTATGAGTAGAAAATGATCATCTCCGATTCCTTCACATGCACAACAGCACACTGTCACAGCCTTGGCAGGAAAGCTTCCAGGGCAGGAACATGTCCTAGGGCTAATGGCATTGAGGTAATGGATTGGTCTGTTTTGCCAGATGCAGCAGTTATAATCCTGCAAGCTCCAGACAGGGTCTTAGCAGAGCTTCACAGCACTGCAAGATCCTGAAAAGAATCCCTGTAGCTTTAGTTTATGACCAGATTGCGTCAAAGTCTGGATTGACCCTGCTGGTGCACTTGTCTCTGGTAAAGTCTGCAGGTTCTTTGTGCCAATTTATCTTCCCTCTTTCCTTTCCTCTTGCCCCTATTTTCTTTAAAAGGCCCTTAAATGACTCCCTGAAATCTGTTTTTGTGCGTTACTTCTTTTTTTTAAAAGTTCATCAGGTTTTTGTCATTAAGGCAACATCACTCCGAACATGCAGCTGCGCCTCTTCATCACACAGGCATCTTGTCTTTTCAGTGATCACTTCAATTGATTTACATTAAACTTGTGGTTTCAAAGCACGATCCAGATGTGTCTCAGAGGGAAGGCTAAATGGGATCCTGCTGTGGCAACGCTGTGCATCAGCATAGATTCGGGTATTAGTGGCAAATGATTTCAGCCAAGTATGCCTCTCTGTGGCTATACGCACATTCAGAATGCATGACTTTCGGTTTTGGTTGTTCTTTGTCAAGGGTACAGACCAGATGTTCCTCTGTTTCTCCTTTGATTTCCCAAGCCAAACTGAATCTTCCGCCACCTCCACTTACGCTGCCTTCAAGAGCAGTTTAACAGCTGCATGGTATTTGTTCTGTTAATGATACAGAGATATAAAACACGACACCACTGGTTGACTTATCTGAGAGTTTCAAGAAACTTTATTCTGCAGGCATCACATCTATAGGACCTCTCATCTCTGTTGCACGAAGCATGAAGTTCATTCTTGACTTCTGAAAGCTCATTATTTGCATATTAGTCGTTCCTGTTTTCAGAAAGTTAAATTTAGTTGGTGTGTGAGTCCAGATTTCAACTTCCTCAAGAGTGATCGTCTACTTTCTGCACCAGATTAATTATGTTTAATCATATTTGCACACAGTATGATTCATCTGTATTTTTTGTCATGCCATCAAACTTTTTGCAGCCATCCTTTTCATGTCTTAACTCCACAGATCTTTATTTAGAATCTGTCTGCAAGGCTGGCTTTGTAACAATATGTTTGTCTTACTACAGAGTTAGATTGGCATGTCTAATTGCTTAGGCTGTATGTCCTTGGAAACTACTGTTCGAGAGTATGGGAAAAGTTGGATTGCAAATGTGCGAGAAAAAGGTTTGCTGACTGAAAAACTAGTAGAACAGCATCAGTGGCTAAAGACGATTGGATAATCTGAGCTTGATAACACCTGGATGACCTTACAAAGACCCAGGTACTATCCAAAATCCACAAAGAAGCTGTAAAGCTCTCTTCTTTTAACTTCTCCCAACATCTGTGCTGAAGAAGTATGACTCTGAGAGGAGGGAAGGGGGTGTATAAAGTCTAATTAGTGAACTGTGTTTCTTTTGGCACACTCCTCTGGTCAGTGACACATGTAATTATGCAATTTGGAAGCTGCTTCTTAGTCAGTGGTAGTTGATTTTATCTCCGGCATGCAGAATCCATCACATTAACTTGGACTTGGACAATAAAGAAGTGCCTCATCCATCAAAGCTAATGACTCACGAAATGCGTCTCTGTCATGGCTGCAAATGGAACTGTGGAAAATCTGATCTTCTCCTGGATGTTGTGGGGTTTTTTAAAAAACATTGCCTGAATTGGACCAAAAGAGGCACCAGTATGCTAATTAAGCAGTTGCATGACATGATCACATGTGTCTTGGATATATTTATATTTATTTGCAAGTCTTAGTGCAGCTGTGGTTCAAGAGATGGAGCAGTCATCCACTTATCGGAAGGCCGCTGGCTCAATAGCACGCAGAGTACATATCACAGCCTACTCAACACCAAAGTGTTCTGAGAGGTGTGTGAGAGGATATTGCACATTGGCACCTTGCATGGTAGCCTCAACCACCTTTGTATGGATGTGTGTGTGAATGGGTGAATGCTGGCTCGAGTCATAAAACTCTTTGAGCGGTCAGTGTAGAAAAGTGCGATATAAGTTCTTTCCTTTTGTATGCATATCATTACATACTAAACCCATTTCCACAGTTTGTGCATAAATGCATGTTTGGGTAGTATATTTGGCAAGTTATTCTTTGCATTTATCTTCTCTGCAAATGATATTCAATATACCTTTCAGACATAGTCAACTTGGTCCCCTGTCCAGCAGTCAGGGGCATTCTGCCCATGTATAGTGTTCCACCTCGGTAGTTGGCAGCTGATAGGGAAGGCAGTTGATGGCGCTGTAACTAGTACCGACAGCCTCTGAGTTATTTGCTCTGCAGCTAGCCACTAATGGTGCAGGTACAGCTGGTACTATGCAGTGGAAATGGGGCTAAAGTTAGTTTAGGAGTTAAGGGGTGGTTACCCAGACTCGCTAGGAGGTGGTACTCAACAAGCCAATAAGTAGTATTGGCGCTCATGTGGACAAAAATCAGACACACCAGTACTCAACTCCGACCCATTTCAGGCACAGCACAAAGGCTGATTTTCAAGCATCAACATGTAATCTTGTATCATTAATGTTCTTATTATTTAACTTTAAAAATTAAATAGAACAGTTGTTGAAAATATACAGATTTCCCCTTGTTTGCATAGCCCTGTGTTGCACAGTGTGTGGCTCCAGGCATGTCGGATGAATCCTCAAGCACTAGATATTAACTCAGGAATCTCGCAATATTTGCCGTGTACCTGAATAAACATAAACCCCCACACACCATTATTCTCATGACATATTTGGACAGGTGTGTGAAATTCGAAATAGATGAGGTGTTTGTAATGACCTCAGACCATTAAATCCTTTGTATGAAGCTCAAGCTAACACGCCAACATAAGTTAGATGACCTAAAGGAAATACTTCTATCTATTTAAAGTTTAACTAATCATAGGCAGACCACCCATAAAAATGCGATGCATCAAACCCCAACTGAAGTCAACTGTATCTCACAAGAACGATGAAGACCCAGCATATTCCTGTAAACTGAATGTATGAGTTTGATTATCATACACACATGTCATATGCCTCAAAATTAGATGCACTGGAGAATTTTAAGGCACACAAGGGTGTTTTAAAGCAGCCGTGAATGGGTGGACATGTTCCTTTGAGGACAGGTCTGTGAATGTCATCAGAGGTGGACTGAGCCAAAGGTCTGGAATACAGATCTGCAGGACAGTCATAAGGATGGTGTCACCGTCCAGCTGTCTATCCCTGCACAAAAATCCATTTGTCATGAAGATGCTGACATACACCGTGTAGAACCAGTTGACAAGCGGCCCTGAACGATCCATTAATCACAGTAGCGCAATGTGCATGGCCGGATCGAGGAACGTGGGTTAATAAATGAATGGGAATCATGGGGGAATGGTGAGTAGTAAAAGTACACTCAATAATATAATATATTGAAATACAAAACTGCAAACCATCTAAACGTTGCTGTAGAGTCGACTCAAAACTTTATGGCAGTTTCAACAAAATGAATCCACTATAAGCTTAATATTGTGGATAGTTTTGAACACAATATTGACTAGAAACTAATAAAGTAATAAAAGTCCATTCCTGTTTGCATTTGAAATTGTGACCTCTGCAAAGTATTGAGGATCTCTTTCCGTTGTTTGATACATAACCACATAAAAATTATTAGCAAATTACGTTTAGCTTCCCTCCCATAGGCCTTTGGGGAATAGAACTCTTTTATAGACTTCAATAATATCACAAGAAATTCACACCTTGATTGTGATAATGGTGACAACCAGGGCTTGTCTGAAGTGTTTCATAAACTCAAGGCTTGTGTTTAATCCATCAGCAATGTTCAAGGCAGCTAATTTCACTCCAATAGCTCCTTGGGCATTAATCAAACACAAGCATTCACTATTTTTAACTGAAATGCAGGTTAAGTTGCTCGAATGGTTCCTGTAAAAGTCGTTGTGATGGAAAAAGGCCATCTGCTGTTATAGAGTACAATCATGGACATATAAAGATGGACGACACGGCTCTACTTCCTCAAAAATGAAGCCTAAATATCCCAGATGTAGGCACTGCCATCTTGCATTGGTGACGTCATTTGCAGTCAAAGTCATTGCAGTAGTGATCAGAAGGTGGCGCTGTGACTTAAAAGCGTCAAATAAGTAATTAAAACCAAACTCATCAGGAAAATTGAACATGCATGATAAGAACGACCTAAAATGACAGCAACCATCTTTGGAAATAGTTTATTTGACACGTACTGTTTTAGTTTGGTCCAAGCCCTTTCTGCTAAATGGACTGAGGGGTTTATAACCAAGTCTGCAACCAGCCATATCATCCATCTTTTTAGAGTCAATACGTCCAACACATTCAACACATGTGTTTTAAGAACAATACGTGTCAGTTTGGTTGTGGACCAAAAAGCAGGACTTGAATGACAGACTTGCAAAAGTTGGTTGAGGGGTTTGAGGACTGAGTAGAGTCTACAGTATACAGTGGAGCAGGACAGGCAGGCTTGGTATAGGGTTGATGAACTGATGGGTTGCAGGTGAGCAGCTTGGAACAAGTGTCTCAGCTGAACAGCAAACAGGGAGCTGAGATCAGAGGAGTGCCACGCCCACACATAGTTAAACAGCAGACAAGGAAGCACACTGGAAGGCACATAAATTATTGATCTCCTAGAAAATGTCTTGTGGCAGAAATGGACCGTTTGGTGTTTTTACCTCTGCCAAGGAGGTGGTGTTTTCACTGGCATCTGTTTGTTTGTCTGTTTGCAGGATTGCACAAAAACTACTTGAGTTTCACGAAACTTGGTGGGAGGATAGGGCATGTGGAAGGGAAGGAGCCGTTCAATTTTGGAGTGACAGATCCAGGAATATTTTTTTCCGTTTCTTTATGAGATTTGTCTTTTACACAAACAATCCGACAGATTTTGATGAAACTTGGTAGAAGGGTTGGGCATGTAGCAAGGAAGAACCCATTAAAATTTGGAGTGGATCCGGATAAGGGAGCAGATTTAGGAATGTTTTCTAGTTTTTGTGAACATTGCGAGGGAGGGCTTTAAACTACTTGACGGATTTTCCTGAAACTTGTTGGAAGTGTTGGCCATGTGCCAAGGAAAAAAACATGAACAATTTTGGAGTGGATTTGGAAACTTTGCTAGAGTGCAGATGGCGCACATGTCTTGCTGGAATTTGGATTAGGGTTTATTTTAATGAAAAGTTGGGCCTTGGCTGAGGTATGTGGTCGAAAGTGTGTCCTCCTAGGTGTTATGTCCACCACATTTTTAATATGAATTTTTACTAAATTGGTGTATGTCCTTCAAGTTACTGATTCCCCTAAACGTTTCTTGGAAGTTGTACATACAAAACTGATGTATCTATTATTAATTTTGGAGTAATTGTCTTATCTTAACAACATTCTCAACACAAATACTACTCAATAGATTGGAAAATATATGTGTATTCATTCTAGACTTGCCCTTATAATCACACAAGTAGTCTCAAGCAAAAAGAATTATATTTATTTTAACAGATGATAACATCTCATAGTTTGCCCAAAAAGCCTGCAGCCTCATAGTTTGACATCTGCAAGTGACGTCATACTCGTGACTGCTTGAGTTGCTTTTAGTGATGACTATCAATCCCACTGAACTCCTTGAGACTGGACAAGATGAATTTGAGGGGTGATGAGGAGACATAGATAGCATCGAGGAAGAGCACTCCCAGTGTCCCAGTGCAACGGTTCGACCCCGGGAATCAGATCTGATGTCCTGGCTTATGAGGTGAAAGGCTCCGCCGTCTCACGCCACAGCAAATGGGATCCAGCCAGCGCCTCTCACAGCTGCGCCTCCAGACGTGACGGCAGTCTGAGCACATCTGTCAGGAGGGCCTCAAGGTTTACACAAGGCTAACAGTTCATTGTCAGCTCCAGCACCGGACTCCTCGGCTGGTTGCTTTGAAGCCACAGAGTAGATCTGATGAAGAGGCCCATTGACTGCTGCCCAAATCCCTACAAGATAAATGTGGCACATTTTTCTCCCCAGCATTTGAAAGCATGATAACGACACCCATGGAAACTCCTCATTGATGATAAAAGCTGGAGTGCATGATGAACCCCGGACTTCTGACCTATTTTCATAGCTTTTTCTTATTCCCACAAATAACTGGAAATTATATTGTGACCTTATGTAATTGTCATCATAAATCCAGTGGAAATCAATCGAAAAATGAATTTCTGTGACGATAAAACAGCAATGACTGAAAGAATGAAACACACCATTGGAGATTAATAGTCCACAGGAAGAAATTCATCATAACACAGGAAGGGAGACCAGTGATCATAATGTAATGCAGCCATGACACATGTTGCATTTTAAACCTAACACAACATCGGTTTAGTGCTTAAAGAGGAACTCCTCAAAGTCTGTTAAGAGTTCTTGCAGAACACGCCTGCATATGTAGAAACAAAGTTGTGTTAAGCTTTTTGTTTCTGAGTCAGCCACTGCTAGCTGCTAAATCCTACACTAGGTGGTACTAGCATAACACAACACAGTCTGAGTAGCATTAGATTGAATTATGATTGAATTTTTTAATGAGTAGTTCTGTTGGTAATGTGTGGTTGCATAGCATTTTTTTTCAATGTTCACATTGCTGTTATTCTATACTAACCACATATTTGGACAAAGTGTACATTGATGCTTTGCAAATTTTGTTTTTGAAACTTTCTTGCCAATAAAGGTTATTCAAATTGACTTGAATTGAATACATGGTACAACAGACAACAACACACCACCGTCCTAACGAATGTTATCCTAATCATAATTAAACTTCACAAATTAATGATTTTAATGAAGTTCTATGTCCAGGTGGTGTTCGTGTGTGCGCTGCTCAGATCAGGCTGCTACTGGAGATCGGGGAGTGACAGGGAGTTTTTTACCCACCCTGTGAAAACAGTTGTACATTGTTTGGCTCTGAAAGGAGCTTTGATGAGTCTTGAGAAAGTAACCCGAGGGTTATCTCAGCTTGGTTTTGGAGATTGCAGTTTTCCACAGACAGCCTGCATTATAATCGAGGGCCGTGGAGTTAAAGGATATTAGCATTTACCAGAAACAGAGGGTCTAAAAAAAGAGGCTATGAGTTAAATTATGGGAACCAATCTAGGGGATAGATTATTTAATATAATGTCACTTGATTCTTCATGCACTTTAATGTAAAGCAAATTAATTTTCCGTAGTAATGAAATGTGCTTTTTACTCATTATTAAAAGTGATTCTAGGAAATTCAATGCAAAAATATAATAATTCCTGGAAAACATAGACCATCGTGTTAAAGTATTTCTCAAGGTTGATTTTTCCTTTAATAGAAGTAATATAATGATGGCACTGATGATGTCATCTGGCTCAGACATTGTTGGGGGAAAAAACTTCAGAATAAAAGCCTTACAGCTAGTTTAAAACTGCAGTCAGAGGTGTGACACTGTGAAAACAAGAAGAAGGGTGATTTCACTTCTTCTTAACCAGATGATATTAAATCAGGTCTTAAGGCGTGTTCTGCAGGAGAAGAGTCAGAACCTCCCAAATTATAAATCAGATGGGCCTCAAGATAATAAACAAGATTAGAAATAAGAAAACAAAACAAAAAGAATTAAATAAATTCTCTCTTCACTTTCTGTCTATTTATGATCACATCCATCTTTTCCTCCTTTTCTTCAGGTTTGGACTCCAGCACACGGACTCTGAGCACCCCCAGCCCTGGTCTTATCCTGCCATCCAAGTCCTCCTCTCTCTCCTCACCTGCCCTCTCCAGTAACGGCCATGAGACCAACTCCTCTTCCTCCTCCTCCGCCCCTGGTGAGACCGTCGCCGTGGTCCACCCTCAACCTGGCACCCACACACGCTCTCGCCAGTTGAAGAGCCACCACCACGCTCCCATCGACCTCCTCCCCGACCACACCCTTCTGCAAATCTTCTCCCATCTCCCCACCAATCAGCTGTGCCGCTGCGCACGCGTGTGCCGCCGCTGGTACAACCTAGCGTGGGACCCGAGGCTTTGGAGCACCGTCCGGCTCGCAGGAGAGCTGCTCCATGTTGACCGTGCCATCAGGGTCCTGACTCACCGGCTGTGCCAGGACACCCCGAACGTGTGTCTGACCCTGGAGACGGTGATGGTGAATGGCTGCAAGAGGCTCACCGATCGGGGGTTGCATGTGGTGGCTCAATGCTGCCCGGAGCTACGTCGCCTGGAGGTTGCCGGTTGCTATAACGTCTCCAACGAGGCTGTGTTTGAGGTGGTGTCCCGTTGCCCCAACCTGGAGCACCTGAACCTCTCAGGTAAAAGTAGAAGTCATCTTACCTTGATTAGTGACTAATGCTTCACTGACAGAGTGTCTGCTACCCTGCATCACACACATCTGTGGCTTTACCTCAAAGAATTCCTTATTTCAGTCTCTCACAGTCATTTCTACCATAGCTGGTAAAATCATTAGAGCTGCAGGAGAGGCTCTGCCAGCCTTAAGCTCCCATGTGGGAGAAGAAAGACTTTCTCAGGCTGAAAGCAGAACTTACCTCAGTGTGAGTAAGAAGAGCGGTCTGCTGCTTTTATTAAGGAAGTGACACAAATAACACTGACTTGGACAGGACTGCGATGGCAGAGCAACGTCTGCACCATTAGCACCAGGAAATAAGCCCTTTGTTGCAAAAATAGCCTTCAAGAAACTGGTGGATTATGTTAAAGGCACAAACTAATGAAATAAAATCTTTTTTTTTTCTTTTTTTACTGCTATGGACATCAGTCTTTGATTTTTTTTCCATAAAAAGTGTCCCAAAGATTGTCTTTCATGGAGCCGTTTGCATATGAGCATCATTCTAGTTGTTGCATTTAGTCCAATATGGCAGGTTTTACTCTGGTGCCCTCAAGTGGTTGTTCAGCTGGGCCTTCAAAAGTGATATTGTGTTAAAGGATTTTTTAAGTCTGCCATTAATGATACTCACATGCCCATTTAGAGAAAGAGTTTTTGTTGTAGTGATGATATCCATATCCTGTGAAATCAGGTTTTAACAGTCTTTTTAGTCAGTAATAACTTGCGATTTAGAGATTAAACAAAACATAACGTTCTTAGTTTTTTTTTCCTCAAAAGCCTCAATTCTGTTTAAAACCAACTGTCAGGTTTGTGGAGCCTTTATTTTATTCATAAAAACCAGTTCTCCAGCTCTACAACGACTGGAACCACACAATAATTCAAATAGGGAATTTTGCACTAAAAAGACTGTGACTCTTGGTTAGCTTCATTCAAACCAAGCTTTATACCCATCTGTTAAATTAGAAGCACATAGGGAATGGATAACTTAATAACTAGTATTATACAGAAGCAGAATCATTGTTCATATTAGCCGCTGGTCATATTGACCTCTGCTTCCTCTTCCTCCAGGCTGCTCCAAGGTGACGTGCATCAGCCTCACCCAGGAGGCCTCCCTCCAGCTGTCCCCTCTGCACGGACAGCAGATCTCTATTCACTACCTGGACATGACTGATTGTTTTTCCCTCGAGGATGAGGGCTTGCGAACTATCGCCTCCCACTGCCCTCGCTTGACGCATTTGTATTTGCGCCGCTGCACCAGACTGACAGATGAAGCCCTGCGTCACCTGGCACTCCACTGCCCTTCGATAAAGGAGCTTAGCCTCAGCGACTGCCGATTGGTCGGGGACTTTGGCCTGCGCGAAGTCGCCCGCCTGGAGGGCTGTCTGCGCTACCTGAGCGTGGCCCACTGCACCCGCATAACCGATGTGGGCATGCGCTACGTGGCTCGCTACTCCCCAAGACTGCGCTACTTAAATGCGAGGGGTTGCGAGGGGCTGACAGACCACGGCCTGAGCCACTTGGCCCGGAGCTGCCCGAAACTCAAGTCTCTGGATGTGGGTAAGTGCCCGCTTGTGTCAGACAGTGGGCTGGAGCAGCTGGCCATGTACTGCCAGGGCTTGAGGAGGGTGAGTCTCAGAGCCTGCGAGAGCGTAACGGGCAGAGGACTTAAAGCTCTGGCGGCCAACTGCTGCGAGCTGCAGCTGCTCAACGTGCAGGACTGCGAGGTGTCGCCGGAGGCTCTGCGGTTCGTCAGACGCCACTGTCGCCGCTGCATCATCGAGCACACGAACCCGGCTTTCTACTGAGACGGGGGGAGTTCTCGGACTGGTCCTCTGACAAGTGGATGATATTCCTGCTATGGAGTGCAGCGGCTGAACTGGTCAAACTGGTGTGCAATACTGGCCAGAATTTGTCTCTTTAAATCCTCTTGGTTGTTGTTAATACTGTCCCTTTGAAACTACTTCCCTAGAATGTATTTAACGTATTTATCTGTAAAAAGGCAGAGAAGTGCAGTATTTTAGTATATTACTTGTTTTCAGCATCACAATGTAACGACATGCTACAACACTGAGCACTGGGTACAGTTACCATTTAAAAGCCTTTTAATGTATTTTATCTTAAGGGCCTGAAACATAACCATTACCATCATTACTGCATCTATTTATGAACAGCAAGTATCTACAGACAAACCATAACGAATGTAGCTACATAGCAGCAGCTAAGGCCGATCTGGTGATTTGAAATAATCTCATTATCTTCATGTTGTGTGCATGTGCACTTTATGCAACTGTGCTGACAATCACTTCCACTGAGCTGTCATCATTTTCTTAAATGATTTGCTGTAAATTGATATTCGCCAGACAGATTTTTACTGCCGAACAGAAACAAACTGTTGTGGGATCAGTGTTGGAAATAAATAAGAACACATTGCTGCTACAATAAATTTCTCCAAAATCCGCCTCCACAGCTGTGAGTGTTTTACTCAAACCCTTATTACATTGTTAAAGGAGTGAAGCCTGCATGTGTTTGTGATATGGATTTGTAAAATGCTGTATTCCCCTTTAAGACCTGAGGTGAGTTGGGTTCCAAAGGCACATGGTTGAAAAGATTCCTCCTGCTTTTCATCCTTAGGTTTCATTACATCTGCTTGTTACTTTAAACAAAGGTATCATCCACATCTGCTTTGCTAACAGGTTGTTGTGGTCGTTACATTTCCTGATTCTGTATAAAGATATACTGCTAGTAAATGTGATCTGTCTTTTTTTTTAGTTTTTTAGAGGGTCTTTTACCTTCATCAGGCATCTGTGAGCTATGGGGAAAACTTCTCCTCCACCTGTTCTTGATTTTTTTTTTTTTATGCTCCTCCCGTGTTCCTTGGCCCAAGCATGCAATAGATGACATCATCACAACACAAGGCAAAACAAGAATATCTCTAAACCCATCTGAACGCCAAATTATCTGTGGCTTCCATCCATTCATCTTTGCACTGTGTATAACCGATTATCCTTTGCAGGGTCACAGGGATTTTTCTGCCAGCGGCTGACACTGACGACCTTGACAACATGTCAGTTTGTCTGAGGGCTGACATATAGAGAGACAAACAACCATTTATGCTCAGATCCACAGCCACGGGCAATTTAGAGCCACTAATTCACCGATATTGCATGGTTTTTGACAGCGGGATGGACCCCAGAACCTTGTTGCTGCGAGGCAACAGCCCTAAACTCTGTAAAGTCTGTGCCACCCAAACTGCTATATATGATTACATATTATCACAACTCTTTTATACTGTGTTATAAATCATTTATTATTCATTCACCAGTTATGTGTGGTCCACATTAATTAATGATTGTTTGTATAATGTCTATGCAAAATACGGATGATTAAGATAAAGTTCTTTTATCTTATTATAATATTTTGCACATATGTTGGGCTGAATTACAGGTTTTCTAAATTCAAAGGACCTTAAAGTGTCAGGTTTGGATAAACAGAAGAGAATTGTACAGCAGAAAACAAAAACTGAGATGCTGCACTTCCTTCATTATGCCAGTAGAGGGCTCTATGTATATTAGAACTGATGCTACGTTCAGGTGACAGTGGGATTGGTGTGAAATTACTACTTTGCTGTTATCAAAGTAAGTAATGGAGACAAACGTACACCCCTGGGTACTGGGACCTCTAGGATCAAATAGCAAGTATGTCTGTGACAATAACAGCTTTAATAGAGACACTCCAGCTGATTACGACTCAACCATACGCCACTCTGTAATAAGGCAGATGCTATGAAAAGAGTATGTAGAACTCATGTATGAACAGCACACATGGTATCTATATCTCAGGTCTTGAACATTGCACACTTGTAATACACACATTGCACTTGACAACAAATGCTGACTCTTCTTTTTGTCCACTGACCATAGATTATAAATTATTATTTATAATATAATATAATATAATATTATTTTTTTTATTGTACTTTCATTCTTAGTACTAGTCTAGTAGTGGTAGTCAAATGGAATTTTCACCCTCGGGGGATCAATAAAGGTACATCTTATCGTCTTATCTAATTTAAATAGAACTAATTAAGCCTTTATTTAAGGCTATTTGTGTTGGTAGCCTTTTTGGTCAAAAGCAATAACCTGTTGTTAAAATAATCCAGATACAATACGTGGCAGCATATAAGTGAAACCATGACGTATTATAGTGTTAAAATCTCTAATCATTTAATTTCTAATTAGTAATGCTGAGTCATTACCACAGATCCTAAAAACCCAGGTTTCAAACCCAGGTTGGT
The DNA here is from genome assembly GCA_037577475.1 of Chaunax sp. Z400. Classification (NCBI taxonomy): domain Eukaryota; kingdom Metazoa; phylum Chordata; class Actinopteri; order Lophiiformes; family Chaunacidae; genus Chaunax; species Chaunax sp. Z400. Next base: position 4,899,658 of record CM075206.1, read on the forward strand.
ATCGCTGATACCAATACAATACCGATAGCCTAACAGAATGTCATTCTGTAGTTTTAACACACAAGCTGAAGCCTGAACAGATTTAAATCATGTTTCATGGTTGATGTCAGTGATAAATGTCACCAGTTGTGCTCCTGCTGCATAACCTCATCATATTCTGTATGCGATCAAATCTCAGATGCTTAACAAGCCCTTGTTCCTCAAAGTCCTCCCACACACAGAAATGCAGCTATCATCAATGTCCTATTTATTTTAGTCACAGTTCTTGTATGACTATGACAGCTGGATGGGGGTCATAGTTCTTATCAAATGCGTTTATTTAGACTAGATGTATCTGTTGATGATAAACAACACATTTAGTCCAAATTATTGAGTTTAAATCGATCTGTTAATATGAGAGTCTGGCATGTTCTTGTGATGAGCTCCTATAGGACCTCCTGGATGGGATCATGGTACATAGTATAGGTGACAGCCTTAATCGACATTTTATTTGTATTAATCATTTCTGGTAGAGACTCAGCACACCTGTACATGCAATGCTTTATTTTAATCGATAAATACACATAAAAAAAGTGCCAATAAACTATTTCAAATGGTCATGAATATACAGTAAAAACTGTCCACTTTTTCCTCCTCATGTGCAGAGCTGCCCCTGAACTGATACTGCATGGGTAACTGCACAAAAAAAGACACCCCAGAGAACACACAAAATGGTCCTTCTTCTGCCTGCATTCCACCAAAGAGAACACAATGACAGCCCTGGTATTTCCCTTTCCTCTGTTGGATGTAGGTGTGTCAGTGCATGTCTAGGAATTTCAGCATTCTGGTGCGCAGTGGAACAAGACCCACGTCTGTTAAAGCAGAACTCTATGATGATGTTTTGTCTTGGATCTTCCTCTTGTATTGGGAACCACTGTGGTTAACAGGCACTGGAAACAAGGAGATCCCTCAAACATTCTGCACCTTTGATAAACAGTATCATTATCAGTAGTGTTGAACCATGCAACAATTGATATCTCCCTGAGGTCCAAGAAGAGGAGAAGCTGGCAATGGCTTACATCGCAAACTTTGCACGCAATGGGACGGAGTGTATTCTTTCACCATTGGCTGCTTTTCTCCACCTGGGAAGTGTTTAAACTAGAAGTTCTTGTTTTTAGTCACAGGCTATTAAAGTGTGACATCTGTGTTTGTTTGTGCATGTTAGCTTCCTCCACAAAGGTTGCCTGATTGGCCCAGACTGGTGGAAAGGCCTCACTGCGACAGTGCCGAAAGCTCAGGCTGAATCTGTGGTTGCGGTTCTGCTTAATGAACAAGTCTCACCTTGCTAATTATTAACTCTCATCTGAGACTTTCATAAAGTGCGATGCGTATTATCAGACAAAGAGTGAGGCCATTGTATTTCACAGTTGTCAGCGCTCCGAGTTTGGACATTTGGCTTGATTTGTGCAGGTGCATTCAAGGTCAGGCTGTGGTCACCTGGAAAAAGAGAGACACTGTTAAAAGTCTTAATGCCTTCATTCAATATTTACTGCAGGAAAAATAAACTCTTCGTGGAATATCGTACCTGAGCTTTGAGGACACTAGAGCTCACTGTGGACTTTCCTCAACTTCTTCTCCAGGTTCAGACACTTCTCCTTCAGCTTCTCCCTGTCCCTCCGCTCCTTCAGGAAGTCTTCCTTGTAGACTTCTGCCTAAAAATGGACGACAAGGAAAGACGATGTAAGGATTCAAATGGGATTCAAAAGTGTCGTGAGTTACGAAAATGAGGCTCACCTGATGTTTCCAGACACCCTGTAGTGTTTCACTGCTCACATCAAGAGGTTGAGCAGCCTGGAGTGCCTCCTCTAGAGCCTGCATAGACATATTAACGCCACTATAAGTTGCAGGAAACAAACACTCAGAAAAGTCTTGAATCTCAATGATGTGAAAAGCGTCTTTGTTCCCTCGATCTGTAACGGAGGCATGAATCCTGACTCACCTTGTTCAGTCGTCTTATCTCCTCACGCTGCTGCTGCCACCTCCGCGTCAAAGTGCTATTTTGCGCTCGCAGATCCTTCGCCTCCTTCTCCGCTGCTCCTTTGGAGCTCACGTCAGCATCTCCAGTCTGTGTGAGGTTTTCCATGACGACTGAATTATTATTATACATATTTTTTCAGATTGAATTCATTAAAACACCTTGAATTACATCTGTAATTTAAACATAGCCTCATTTACCTTTGTGCTCTCTTTATCTTTATCTCCTTCAAAGTGACACTGATCATGTCGGAGTAACGTTTTTAAACCTCTCACCTGTCCATTAGGGAGAGAGACGGTCATGTGACGTAAGTCAGAAAGTACTGAAATGACATAACAAACTATGAGTCGGCCAGTGAATCAGTTGCTTCCTTACCTTTTCTGTGTAGAACTGTTTCATGGTTCGATGCTCTAAAGCCCATTTCTTATTAATAGAAAGAAGCTGAGTAAAAGAGAAAGAACATTTAAGCACTGGTACATGTGTTTTGGTATGAATATAACTCTCGGTTCTGAAATGTACTCACCTCTTGCCTTTGCTCCTCCAAGATAAGAATTTGAGCTTTCAGTCTGACGTCACTGCCGGCAGCTGACGCTTCTGACTGAGGCAAATACAAAGAAGGAAGTACTAAAATGTGGCACGATTATGCAACACAACTGCATCCACTAACTTCCTTTTACACATTTCTGGAGTTTTTGTTTTGGAGTCTTTCCAGTAACATGAAGAACACGATCATTTCCATGTGGTCAGGAAATCAGAGGGTGACAGCGAGGGAATGAATATTGTTCTGTCAGATGTATCTTCCAATGTTACCTGAGTGTCTGGATGATAAACGGCAGCAGCGTGAAGTTTTTCTCCGATAGAGCGGTGCGGCACGCAAACCTCTGTCCTGCAAACATTTGATGACATAACCAAACATGAATATTTGGCTTTATTTAGACTTTTACAAACAGTATGAAGCCAGGAAATCATAGGAAATCATACTGACGTGCTGCACTTGTCTATATTTGGCAGTGATGGATACAGTCTGAAGGTCTGTTTTCTGTCTGTGTTGACAGTTTCACTGGTCTTTGATTTCTTCATTGAATTTTCATGTAGGGACTGCCAAAACACAGAGGAGGACACACATTACACTTAAAAATCCTTACTTTTAACATTCATATAACACAAGTCAATGGGAAAATCCAGCATTTTTATTTTACACCTTTATATGTATCACTCACTAATATTTTTTAGTCATTTTCTTATAATATTTTGAATTTCTTGATTTATGTTTGTTATTGTTGACAGACTACCCCTATGTGAACATATTTAAATCTGGTGGATCCAGATTTCTATTTGGATCCACACCAAATGGCACATATGCCTGATTGTTTTCATCAAGATCCATATTCCCTGAGAAATTAAAGAAAATGTTGAAAAGCCAATATAGTCAATATAGTATATATATATAGTGTTAAATATAGAGAAAACAAAATTCAGGCTCTGCCCCTTTATCTGGATCTGTCCCAAAATTTAATGGGGTCCACTTTGGCACAAGACCCATCTTTCCACCTATAGTTTCATAGAAATCGGTTAAGTGGCTCTTGTGTAATTATGCTGACAATCCAACAAACAAATGGACACGAGTGAAAACATACTGTAACCACCTTGGCAATTATTAATTGATATTAATATCAATTCATAAACAAATTTGTAATTTCTACAAAAAAGCAGAAAAACAAACCAAAGACCTCAACATAAGAGAAAAAAAATAATTTAAAAAGACTACAATAAATATATTTTTGCATATTTTCTAAACTCTCAAATGTAACATCTTGAAATAATTGTATTTTGAAGATGCCACCCTTATCATAGGCATTTTAATCAAATAAAATTAAAGATATATATTTTATTATATTCATCACCAAACGTGAAAATAATAATGATAGTAGATTACATTTTAGCGATGCTGTGCTGCTGGTTATTCAAACACAGAGGATGTGAATTATCTGCATATTGATCACTAAGCTGCACAAGGAGCATCTCAGATAACTGCATTCATAACTTCACAATAAACAAACATGGAAGAAGATTTGGGTGAATTATGTTAGGCTAACCCAAATACACACAAAACAAACTCTTAGCCTCATAATAAATTGATTGAACTCACCATAATTATTTTTTCTGTGGTCCTCGACACGTGCAGATTCCACAAAAGCCGGGATTTAATTTCGCGTCTCGCTCCTCTTGTAGTTATACTGAAGATCCCGTCTGACGTGGAAAAACCAGTGTTGTCCAATCACCTTCCGGGATTCCCTCCCACTGGCCATCACCGCCTCGAGCATCTGTAGTGAAAGAAAAGGAAGTACAAGTAGTTGATCAGCAGCACGAGCCGTAATCAGCGATGTGTTTGTGGTGCAAATCGATGACTAAGAGAAAAGTCTGACTCCACACCACAAGAAATGACACAAAAACATGAATAGAAATCCAGATATATGTAATATATGTAAGTATATTTTTTTAAATGTATTAATAGGTTGCATATTTTTTTTAAATTAAAGCAAATCAATAATAATCAATTAATGAATAATACGATTTTAAAACGCACCACTTTGTTTGAAAATAACAACCTCTATTTTGTTGCTTATTAACATAACATAACAAAAACTTAAGCACCATAAATTTCTCAGGTGATAAAGTGGATTAAATAATATTTTTACACAATCAGTAATCAGTAAGTGTGTCCTCATCAGTATTTCAACAGCAATCTTCCTCCTCATCGATTGGCACAACTTCCGGATGATGTCATAATGTGGGCGGCGACCCATTCTTCAGCACGAGCTGCGTGGCGCTGCTGCTGAGTTTGTGGAGGATGTTCAAACGACCAACCTCACAGGTTATCAATGAGGTTTACATTGAGGGTCATCAGGCACTGCCTGGCCTGCCTGACGATACCGGTCATGTCACCTTCTCCCCAATCTTCATGCTTTTTTAACTGGGGAGAGGTCATTTGGGATTAGAATGATAAATGGCTAGAATGGCTGTTTCTCCAAAAACTGTGTTTCTAGACTGCAGATAACACAAAAATCAATTAAACATGACCAAACCTTGTATGTTGAGAATTATCTCAAAACCCGCCCGACATATTGATGTACGACCAATTTTAAAATAGAGAAAAGGTTTTCTCAAATTGAGTGTATATTAAATTTAATATGATAATAAAAATTAAATGAAAAAGTTTTGATTGTATTCCATTAGTAGTAGGCCTATATTTTCTCTAAATATTCTTTAAAAAATATATTAATGACCAAAAATCTTGCATTATCTTAATTAAAGCCATTTTTACCATTTGAGCTCTTTAGGATTAGGACAATATAGAAATTTAAAAAAAATAGTTTCAATCAAGTAAAACTGAAATGATTTACCAAATAAATCCAGTAAAATGAGATACAGTAGGCTAAACAATTATTTTGACAGAGGTCGAAGGTGTGGGTAAGAATAGGTCTTTTTTTAAACAGTGGATACAGTTTATAGTTGTGAGAATTTGATGAGCCTCTGATCTTCCTGGGTGGGTCAACTTGACACGCTTAGAGACACTAGAGTCAAGATGAAACTGTCCACAGAATAAAAAGAATCCAAATGTGCAGCGGGTCATCGGAAAACCACACATCTGGCAGGTTTGTTGTGTTACTCAATGTTACACTATGTTCTCTAGGGTGTTGACTCAGAGAGGCTTGTTTCAGGGAAGGAGGAGAAGGGAAAATACACTGGTGCTTCTCCTCCAGTAACAGCACTCGGTGCAGGAGACTCACCCCTCATTCTTTCTTATATAAACCTGCATTACCAAATGCTTTTTTTAAATTTCTTTACATATAAACCAGTAAGACAACTTTTCATTTTGGGGAATCTCCTCCCAAAATGAAACCAAACTGCCGCCTCAAATAAAACAGATATGGGACCAGCGCGACTTTTCATACCAGAGTAACAAGTAACCACATGATACAAGCAGTTATTGGTTAGGTTAGCATTAAGATTGAAACTAGAGAACAGCTCACAGTGATGACAAGCTCCAGGAAGTTACTTTGACCAATGAAAACGTCTGGCCCATACCCCCTAATAAAAACACAATATTATGTTTTTGCACATTTTTTTACATAATAAACAAAAATGGATACAGAGCTGCTGTTAGGTGGACTAATCTTACATTTAGACACATATACTGTTCCCCCATTATGCTAAGCTAAGCTAACCACCTGTTGGATAAAGCTTTAGGTTATCGCACAGACACGAGATTGTTTGACCTTGTTAAATAATGGACGACAGTGTAAAGCTATGTAAAGCTATATGCTACAGGCGTTGAAAAGTTAGCTGAAAAATTTGTATTAATTCAATGTAATTGAAAGAATTCAAACTCATGATAAATGAATGAATGGAAATATCAACAAATGATTTTATTGTAACTGTTTCGTATGAATACCACTGTAAAAACATTATTGTGGTGTTGGTGAGAGAGACCAAAACTATGACAATGTTTACCGACACTACTTGTCACACTACCCTTGTTGGGGTTTTATAGAGGGGGGTTCTTTATGCAACACCTGCATATCCTTTCCCAGCATCGACACGGCAGCAAGTCACCAGAAAGGGAAGAGGTGGTGATTACTCTGCTCAAAGAGTCTCCCCCCCTTCCTGCCACAACAATCTCACTCTAAAAAGCCTCCGACTCTAACTTCCTGTCAGCGACACCTGTGATTCACACTCATCATAGTTAAGACATTTTGCGGCCTCCATCCACAAATACAAAGCCAAAAGTTTTTTTCTGAGCACTCACACACTGTGTAGTGGTTTTGGATTCTTCATCCACATTAGTCTGAGGCAGCAGTTTCAGTTTCGTGTGAACCATAAACGAATCGTAAAAAAGCATTAAAAGATGGAAAGACGGTTAAGATACTCAACATGTTTGATGACGTGCGCACACAAAAAAAACCCATAAATGTCAAGATGAAATAGATTTCTCCTAAGTGATTCAAATGTTTCTATGAGGTTTGAGGTCAGAGGTCAAGTCAGATTTATTTATATGGCTCCAAATCACAACAAAAGTTATATCAAGAGCAGTTCTAGACCGTCCAATTTATTCTACAGAGACCCAACAATCCCCCAATGAGCAAGAACAGGGCAAGAACTGCTTTGACCGGTTGGGGTGAGAGAGATACAAAGAGAGATAGAGAGAGAGATGGGAAGGATAGGTGGAGAGAGAGAGAGAGGGAGTGAGGGAGTGAGGGAGTGAGGGACAGGCACACAGACATACGCAACCACATTAACAATAACAGCTATTATAATAGAAAGATTACAATTTGTGGTATTTATAATAACTACTATGATAATAAAATGCTTCCAATTTAACCTACATGACATCACTGTTTTAAAGTGAAACACACAAAAACGACGTCTATTTGAAAGTATTTAGCACAATAGTTTGGATCATTCTACTTTATGAGTTTATAAGTAAATATTAAGAATATTAAAGAGGAATATTGCATATATATGTTATTCAGATTTGTTGACTGTTTTTTGCTTTTGTGTGATTAATGTGAATTTTCTTTCTTTATCTCTCACACATGCAGTCATTATCGCTGTTCAGGACCCAAAGACAACTTTATAACTTCATATTTTAAGATTTTATTCAAAAACATTCAAACAAATTCACCAGTTAAGAGCAGGGTTAAAAAGCAGCACTGGTATTTCACCCTACAGTACATCATATTTTACACTTATTAATGATAAAAATGTTTCCCCACCACACCCTGACCCTCTTCATTAAAAAATACAAAGGTGCATTGTCACATTTTACAAATCAACATATCAATGACTTTCATATAAAAAGACACATCTTACATTACAAATGAATGACATTTCCACTGTACTGTATAACAGCACAGCATTTCACATGTAGCTGATGCATTCTTTTACCAACAGGCTCCACAGGATTGCTGTGAGTTAGAGCTGCACTCTTCCAGCTGAGATCTGCAGACGGAGACAAAAAATACGCAGTGAAAAAAAAAACATGTGAGAACACAAAAATAAATGTGATCAAATATCCTCTAACGCAAACATGTTCTATTCTTACTGAATCACTTCCTTGCAGCTATATTGAATTCCTTCATCCAGCTCTTTCTGTAAATCCTTTAAAGATGCATTTGTACAGTTTGTGCTGAAGAGACACAGAAAACAAACGATCAGTGTTCCCAATAGAAGTTCAACTTTATGCATATTTGTGTGCTATAGCGCTTAATTAAAGGGTGTTGAAGACTGTATAGATATTTGGGTGGGGTGAGTTATATCACTTCTCCTGTTGGCTGATCAGTGCATGTTGTGATTGCATTCAAAATGAACAAAACAGTACAGCAGAAGTCTTGTGTATCAGGAGAGACTCTTACGCAAATTCGTCCTGAGTGACCAGAGCGACATTCAGGCTTCTCATCCTGGTGGAGTTAAACCTCTTCACCTCGATGCTCCCAAAAATACTGACAAAGAAAATTTTTTAAAAAGCACAGTTTAAAGGAGACTGAATGATAAACTAGTAGTGAGCAACAAGCTAAAAGTAAAGACAATCAAATGTTACACTGAGCAAACTGAAAGAAAAAAAAATATACGGGATGGGATGTAATTTGATAAAAAAAGAAAGAAATAAAGGTCACAATATATCTTTTAATTTAATATTGAGATACAACCACCACTCATTATTACGTATCATGTACTTGTTTGCATTCTGCACAACACTGTTGGACACTACTGCCTTCTTTACACTTTGAGCTAGGAAAAATAAAGTTGGTGCCTAGTAGTTAATAGCATAAAGGAAATATTATGCTGTGGTGATTTCAACACAGATGTGACAAAGATACAAGATGAATATAAAGATGCTTCTGGGGGCGCAGCCAGCGCGGTGGTTAGAACATGCGCCCCATGTACCGAGGCTATAGTCCGCTCTAGTTCAATTCCGACCCGTGGCCATTTGCAGCATGTCTCCCCCCCCCCCCTCGCCCACATGTCATGTCACCTCTTCAGCTGTTCTTGTCCAATAGAGGCATGACATGCCTGAAAAATAAAGATGCCTCTGTGCCAGTCTTGGATAATATTGCTTTAAGCACAAATGCTGATGTCTTAAGCAACGTCCTTCCACTCGCAGGATTTGATTTGATTGCATGGAATATTAGAAAGTGAGTATTTCCTCTCTCACTCTCTTACCTTAGAGGACTGAACGGGGCGTTGATGGATCCATTTAGCATCACTGTGACATGACCACAGGCAGCATCTGCGAACTGCGAACATGAAGATGATGTTACAGAAAACACACACTTTACATTTGGACTACAGAACCACGTCATCTTACTAAAAGAAACAAGAGCAAATTTTTATTTCTTTCTCAATGATGCCTCATTTTAAACCTATTAAATCAACTGAGCTGGAGTTTCATTTTCCTATTAACATCTACTAAACTGATTTACTGGAAAAATGTTGCCGTCATTGTTGCAATCAGCTATAGGAGTTCTGCAATGTTTCCTAATAGGTTCAGTCAGTGAGTAGACAAATAATTCCATCACCAGAATAAGATGGGCAAGATGCTTTCAAAAGCTGTCAGATTTCAGTTTGTTCCCACCAAGGAGGCATTAAACGGAGGAGATAACAACACATTCCAGGCGTATCGAGAATGGCACTCCGTAGAGTGCACATTTTCACCAAGGCCAAAGAATCCTGCACACGTCCGTTTGTCTTCCCTGACCCACGTCCCACTCCTCTACAAAGTCTTGTGGAAATCAGTTCAGTGGTGTTTGTGTAATCAGGAAAAAGCTTTAAAAAATGTCTCACAACGTTAAAGCTATAAAAACTGTGTGTTCACTGACAGCAGTTATATGTTGTCGTTCTGTTTTCCAGATGAGTAAATGTCAACAAAAAAAAGAGGAGTAAATTATCACATTTTCTATAACTGTGCTCTTAAGCTTTCATGTCTCATTAATTCATGTTACTGACTTGACTTCCTCCTCGGAGTCTTTGTGCTTTCTCAGCCCGCTGGTTACCGTGGACTGTGATTGGCTCTACTGCTGGGATCATGGCTGACACCCACTGACATCATTATCATCTTCATCATCGTCATTATCAGTATTACTATTCTCATCATCATTATTGTTATCAGTGTTTCTATTGTAGAACTTATTATTAATACAACAAATGATAACTTTTCTACTATAATAGCTGTTATTCGTATTGTGGTTGCACACGTCCCTGTTCCTTACTTTATCTCTCTCTCCACCTATCCTCCCTATCTCTCTCTCTCTCCCCATCTCTCTCTCTATCTCTCTCATCCCCTTTCACATTGTGCCAACTGCAGCTAATGGGAATCTGTGTTCATTAATTTAACTTTCAGCATTTTTATCCTGGCTCATGCTTCGTTTTATTGTGTAACAGTTTGTTTTTCATGCTTTTTAGGGTTTGTTTTATTTATTTTTTTCTCTTTTCCATTCCTGAATCTGCACCTAGACAAGCCAAACTAGGGCTCCTCTGAATGTGTGGGCTGTCACTGTTCCCTCAGGAACCTGCTTTGCAATATGGCTCCATGGAGACCGACACAAAGCCTCATTGATGAAAGCCTGCTGACCTTTTTTTCCGGCTCCTCTCCATCATAATCAACTAGATTTGCTTCTCCTCATATTCCACAAATATATTATTTTGACCAATGCATGATCCTGAAACTGTCCCATTTTGTGGCAAAATGGTGAATTCTTGTTGTTAACTTACAGCAGCTGATGCTGTGCTCCAAAATGAGCGGACAGTGTTGTTGTTGCAGTCTGCCCATCCTGGGCAGCCGGTGGTGAATGTTTCTAGGACGACACAGACACGTTCAGTACTTTTTCTTTTTCTTTAGGCCATTTCACTGGAGCTAATGGGATTTTGCTTTGGTGAGCTGCTCACATGAATTCAAACAGAAATGTCTGGACAACAACAAACACGGACAAAGACAGAAAGTAAGCAAAAAAATCATCATATCTTGTTTGTTTGAATCCCTTAAAAGCTGAAGTGTGCAAACAAATCATGTTTTTTTAGGGGGAAGTTGCTGCACCTGGCCAGGTTATTATTAAGTTAGTTACTATTGTTTTTTTTATTATTAAAAACATAATTCACTCATTTTCTGTACACGCTTATCCTGCATAGGCTCGCGGGGGTGCTGGAGCCTATCCCAGCTGGCTATGGCCAGGAGGCGGGGTCCAGTACTTAGATGAGTAAGTACTTGATCCATTCATGAGGTTGTCTGTCTCCAGAGGCCACTTACCACTGCTCCCCTCTTTTCCACACCAAGTCAGACCATCCACCACATATCCCAACAGAGTGTCCTCCATTGTGACGAAACAATCTCCCTTCTCAGTGAGGTCATGGACCACGTCCTTCGTTTTGCTCCAGAACATCATCTAACCCAACGACATTTCACATTGTTAAATGTTTTATTCTGAATGATGAAATAAGTCACGAATGAGTAATGTGCACACAGAAAGTCGTACGACGAGTGAACTTTACTCTGTTGCATGGCGGTTTGAAGGAGGCAGCGGCAACGAAAGGGTCATAGGCTTCCATGGGGACTTTACAAGGGTCCTTCCCTACGTAGGCTTGTTCAAATGCATCCCATATCTTTTGACAGTCATATCTGAAAAAAATAAATGACAGCTTGGCTTAGCTTCAGGAATGTGAATCACCGTCATTCTGATGGAAAAAGCTAGTGAAGGACCACATCAGTTGATTAGTTTTTTTGTTACTAGATGAACTGACAAACTAGTTAGCTGGTAGCTGGTAGTTTACATCTCACAGAGGATAAATATCCTGACCCCGTACCAACAGTTTAGAACTGATGAAGCCTCTCGGATGAGAGGTGAAATGTCTCCAAGCTAAGAAAAGAAGTCCAGTTGCTTCTGAATCTACCTTCAAGGATTACCATGACCTGGATGACTGAGAATCTACACAAACATATAGTTAGCTGTCATTTAACAAAGGGTGACATACTTACAGTCCATATTATGTGTAAATACTGTCTTAATTGTGATAGAATGTAGACAAATATTCCAGTATATTATGTTTATTTAAATCAGCCTCATTGTAATGGATGCATAGGACAAAATGTGGTGCAGGTTAGACTGGTGGAAAAAGGACACCTTCTAATCTATTTTACTTGAGGGATGCAAATGTTTTAAGTCCAGCTGCCTAACAGTAAATAATCAGAAAACATGCTTCAGCCAAATTAGAATTAGAATAGAGTATTCTCATTACAGTGTATGCCCAGGGGACGCCAACAAACCTGCAGAGAGGGCAGAAAGGAGGCCAGATACTTAATCACTCGAGACCAAACTTTGGGATGACTCCAAGTTTAGCATTAAATTTCTTTTTCTCCTTCTGGGTGGCACTTATTGGTATTACACTCTTGCGATTGATCTTTTTGTTGAAGCTGTTTTTAGAGATATGTTGATTGAATTTGAGCATAATTTTTGAATATATCATTTGTAGTGTTTTTGAGTTGGGCTGTAAAAATTTTAATATTATTATTATTATTATTATTATTATTATTATTATTATTATATTTGGGGGGTAGCACTTGACTCAGCAGCTGCTGCCATAAATGGGAATGTAACAATGCCATAATCCGTCAGGATGCCTGTCACACATCGGTGTTTTTATTTTCCCTCAGAACCATTTAAGTTAAATTTTCTTCCTACCAAAAATAATATGTAAAATAAGACTTTCAGCTGATGCAACTTCAGAAAAGGAGGCAGCCGATAGATTTCAAGTAGTTAAGGGAATGTTGAATTTATATTTATTTGATTTCAAAAAGCACCACTATGTTTTTTGTACATTTGCTTGGACAATTTGTATTGGATGAAATTAAAAACCCGTATTTTGTTCCTTATTCATTTCAAATGATTCTCTTATTTATCAGTAACTAAACAAAGAGACATAACAAAAACCTTTCCCAGATGACACAACATTTTACACAACCAGTATTTAGAGCACAGGCCTACTATGGGTACCAATGGTCCAGTCCAAACCTGTTTCTGAAGTGTGATTATGGGTCATAACATGTGGTTGACCAGGGTGTGGGCAGTCTGCCATTGTTCTTCAGGCTTCATGATGCTGGCGTAGGTGCACTATTGTTGAATGAATTATATAATAATAGTTTATTAATCCCACAGAGGGAAATTCTTTCTCTGCATTTGACACATCCCTGAGGATCATCGGGCTGCCATTATGGCACCCGGGGAGCAGATCTGTGGTTCAGTATCTTGTGTAAAGACACTTCAACGTTTTCTCCCCAATCTTAGTCTCTGTTTTATAGATGAGGGCTAGTTAATCAAGGGAGTGATCATTTGGAATTATTTAGATAAAAGCATTGTAACTATTGTGTGTGTAGAAATTGTGCTTTTGGACTCAAGACTACTCACAAAAATGAGAATGAACACAAAACCTGCCCTACATATAGAAGTATGACCAATTTGAGAACAGAGGAAACATTTTCTCGAATTGGAAAATATTTTCTCAAACAAGAAATAGGACTGTAAATGTTGGGATGGAGTACGTCTGCAGGAGGAAGACATACTGCTCGAGCACTGGAAGCCTGCAGCGTGGAGAGGGAAAGATGGATTCCATCAAGTATCAGAAAAACCCTCAAACACGTTTCACCGTCTGTGAGGAAGCTGAAGCTGGGGCATCATCAGACTTTACAAAGAGATAACCTTGCCAGAAGCTGGTGTCTGGCTATGCATCACATTTACAGCAGGTCATAGCAGCTTAAGGGTCTCTACAAAGTGCTGGAGACGCTTGTCATTAAGGGGTTGAATCATTTTAAGACTGCAGTAAAAGTAGCCTTTTGTGTTGGATTTTGTTGTAATTTGAGCTATTGTGTGATTTGTTTATAGCAAACATCTGGTAAATAGTATATTTTACCAGTAAACCTTATACACAATGGGGGCTGAATAATTTTGCCTCCAACTGTATTATTCCCATTTATCCTCACTGCTATGGCCGCCTGTCAAGTGCAGAGTTGATTTTAAGATTATTTTATTTAGTCAGCAATCCTGGTTCAGGGTTTATACTGTAGTGTTTGGTAGTTTAATCTACTGTACAGTACATCTGTGCATCATATATCGGATCTTCATATGTTTGTAAAACCGGGCAAACCAAGAAGATTTTAAATGGTTTATTTGTGTTTATTACGTAGGAGAATTTACCCAGCCCATAAAGGAACAATGAATCATTCAGTTATACAATTATTAGTTACAATTATCACCTAATACATATTCAGTATAGTACAATGAACATTATTTGCCTCTGAGGTGTACTGGAGTACAAGTATAAAGTTGCATACAATGGAAATATTCAAGTAAAGTACACACAAGTACGTCTAATTTCAACTATAAGTTAATGTATAATGTTGTGTTAATATATTTTAAATACTGTAGTACTCTCAAAGGATTTTTTTATTGTGTGAGGAAACAGGAAACACCTGTCACACATGGTATCCTTCAAATAAAGTTATATAAAAATAAAATGTCTCACCCCTTGAACTCCTCACACCTGGTAATAAATGTCTGCTTAAAGTCTGTGTCCCGGCGGAGCGTCAGTCCCAACACGACAGCGGCGAAAATAATGAAAAGAAGGGCGCAAACTAAAGCTATAATGAAGCTGCATCTCCTCTGTCTCTTGTCCGGAGGACGAAACGGTCCGCTCTCCATTTAAAATTCCTAAATAAAAAAAAAAGGATAAAGCGTCGGTGGAGGTTCAAACTGCTCCTTGTTGTCATTGAAAAGTCGCTCATTCCCATTCTATTTATCTGGAAGCGCAATAGAAGCTCGTGCATATTGGTGCGTGACAAGGTGTAATCCGCTCCAATCAGGAATCTTATTTGGCATGGTAGAGCCGCCCAAAACTGTGGTCCGAGGTGCACAACAAGGTCGTCCTGCAGCGGTGCACAGCACTGTAATAACTATATGCGGCAATTTTATCACCAAAAAAAAGATAACTGGTATTTTTTAAATCTTGCTTTAGGTACGTCATGTCCACCAGTCCAACAGAGATTTTACTTTCTGAAAAATGGGTCTGGCTACATTTTTGCTTTAGTCAATGATAGAAGAAGAATTCAGATCTTTTAATACTCTGTTACAAGTAAAAGTACTCCATTCAAAATTGTATTCAAGTTAGAATACAAAAGTATTAAAGATAAATATTAAATATGTATAAATGAATAAATAAATAAGCTATATAGAGTCTGCCCCATCAATTGTGCAACCCCATACCCCCCCCCCAAAAAAAATAAAAAATAAAATAAACACACTTTGGGGTTTTTAAAGTCTCATTCTGATACTACCAGGCAAGTAAGAAGGTTAACAAGAGATAATCAGAGCTGTTAGAGTAGCTGCGTCATGTTCCTGCGATTAAATGATAATTACTTACGGAAAGATGATTTGGACTGTAATTCAAAAGTCATGGAGTAGTAAACAGTGGACGTGTTGAGATATGCTGCAGACATTTAAGATCACAAAGGTTAACATTCAAGTAAACAGGTTCTACGTCTCTGTGTTGCTGAATGTGTCATTACACATGTAGGCTTATATCCTTGATGTCACCTATTTATCACGTCCCATATACAAATTACAAGTGTCATGATAAGCATGTTGCATTTCTAAGTACCAACCAGAGTTTTCCTATTGTGAAATGAAAAATTAGTAAAGGTCATGTTGATCCCATCAGTATGGGAGGGTTTACACGCATGAAAACTGAGCACACGGAACTAAATGCATGGCCATGTAACCAAATGTAATAATCAGTCGGTGGAATCATGATAATGTCAGACAAAAAAAATATTGCATAATATTTTAGTTTATTGCAACACTTAACACTTTGAGATTACAAAAGGGCAGTCGTGACCTGCACTGATTCCCTTGTGAACTTGAGTCTCATATAGAGCTACTGTATAAAGTCCACAGCTAATGGGCTGCTGGACTTCAGCATTAAACAATAAACATTCATTAAACTTTCTGTGACATCCAGGTTATCAGTGATGGAGTACCTGCAGTGCCAGATTAGCTTTGTGGTACCTTGACTAAATTGACTGATTCAGAAAAATGCAACAAAAGCTGTAAAAAAGACCAAAAAAGTTTTATAACTAGATTTTGACACAAAGGACTTCAAAATTAGCAATGACTGTATTTTGCTTCAGTGGTGCACCCCTTAAATACAAAAACAACAAACATTAAATTAGCAATGACAAGTTAATATTTTGTTCTCCAAGATGCTTTTTGACCTAATCTGTCAATAAAATGTATAAATAAAAAGCACAGGGTGAAGAAATGACTTTGCAGCAGCCAACTTAATTTCGTCACTGCGGATAAGACAAACGGAACAATCAGATAAATAATCAGAAAACTAAATCGACCAATGATTCGCAGATGTTTGGCAGGAGGACCGTTTGGGGTTCTGGATGCGCTGAAGGACCATCAGGGTGCTGTGGACAAATAAGATATCTGTTAGTCCAGAGTGCGTCCATCAGGAAGTTCATTGAGCCACAAAAAACATGGTCAGAAAACGTTTCTATGCTTCGTTCCCGAGGACGCAAACAAACATCGTACATTGCTGTTTGATTTGGAGGACTTGCTGGAGGTCACTTACTGGTCATTGTCCGTGCAGGTCCAGCGGAAACCCCTGGACTGGAGGATTTGGATCAGGTCCACAATAGATCCTTGACTGCATGATTCTCTGCAGAAGAGAAAAAAACTTCATTGCTTGATTTGTGAATATTAATGTTTAACACTTTCTGACAAGTCAGCATTTACAATGGGGTCATCACTCAGGGCAATGTTAATGCTTTTTAATGACAGATAAGACAGTAGAGAACTCTTGGGGTGACGGGCTCCAAAGAGATGATGTTTATCCTCTTAGTTTGGAGTTAACTCAGCTTTATGTTGGCACTGTAAGACAGTAAAGCCATAAACGTTGGTAACCTATTGAAGGGTTTGAAACCAAACCATACAGTTTGCAGTTCTGAATGTTTTCAAGGTTATAAATTGATTTCACTCCAAAATCTCCACACATTAACCCAGAAGTTGTCCATCAGAGGGTCTTCATGATAAATTACAGAAGAGATATGAGAAGTTATAATGGAGGCAAACCAAAAATGTTCTTAATCACTGCTTATAAGTGATCTATGAAGATTTGTCATAAAATAATCAGTGAGTCAACTTATGAAAACATTATAAAAAGCGAGTTATTGGAACGTATTACTGTTATATTTGATAGCTCATGTGCTTTTGGTGAACATCCAACATTTCACTGTAAAACAAAGGATTAGCTGATTTAATCCTCACATGAAAGGTCCCTCTAGGTTGGTCACCACCTTTATGTTGACATAATCCACCCTGTGTGGGTTCAGACCGTCCACTTCAACACTTGCAAACATGCTGTGAGGTGAGACAAAGAGATCATTTTGTGTATCGTACACAAACTCCCTTGCTTAAACAGTTGCTTTGTCAATATTGTGTTTACCTTTTCCTATTGAAGGCGTTGACAATAGATCCATTCAGTAATACAGTGATGTTACCACATGCCATTTCTGCAAACTAACAAATGGGTGAAGAAAATCACATGAGAGCAATATCCCACTGCTGCTTTTGGAACAATATGTTGCATCATGATGATAAACAATACAGCTATGCATGCTGTGGAATGTTGTGGAACATTTCTGACAATAAACTCACATTTTGTGAGGCGAGTGTCCACAGAGAATACACCGGATGATTTTTACATGCTGACCACTCCGGACAAGAGCTGAAATCAAAACCTGCTGTGTGCCAAATTCACAGCCGTTAGTTAAAGGAAGCCCTCACCTTGATAATATTCTAATGAGATATGAATGAATATTAAGACAAAGAAGTTTAGGTGATGTGTTGCCATGCAGTGTATGGTTCCTCCCTGTAAAAATACATGAATAAAAGCAACATGCAAACACTTTTTGTTTTTAAAAGAATGATATAGTAAAAAAAAAAATGGATATATTATTTGTAATATGGTATAAAGATATGTATAGTAATCAGTGTTTCCCTATAGGTTTATTGGTTAGTGGGTTGGTTGGGGTTGAAAAACGCAGATATTTTGGCCTGGTTTGCTCTTTGGGGTCGACGTTTGTCCATCTTTGGTTTTGGGGAGGTTGTTATTGCTTATAATGTACCGACTTCGTCCTCAACTCGGGTTACTGTCGCTCAACCTGTCTCCTCTACTTTGCTCTGTGCGTCTGTGTGTGAAGCATGGATAAGCCACGCCCTCGGTAGGAACACCAGACCACAGCAGAGCAGAGTCGAGGCATTGATCAGGAAACGCATAAAAGACTCTGCTGGCACACATAAATTACGTAAATTCCATAAACAAAATATTTTTGCACAAAAGAAGAAAAAAATTTGGGAATCACTGGGTTCTTCTTCTCTTGTCTTTCATGGGCATACGTTAATAACAAGTAGAAGTATTATGTTTTTAATTTTATGAGTTCTTTTAATTGTGTCAGTCTTGATAAATTTCATAAAGACCTACCAGAGTCCTCCTCTTGTCCACACCAGATGAGGTGATTGAACATGTAGCCAACCAGTGTGTCCTCCAGCGTCCAGAAGTCACGTAAGACAGCCGCATAGCTGTGCATCAGTGTCCTGGTTTTACTCCAGAAGAGGAACTAAACAGAAGGGAAGGGAGATATAAAGCAGCTCAACTAAAAGATGCTTTATCTAATGGGGTATAATTGAAAGATTATAAACATATTTGTAATTGCGGGGCTTTTACTCACCCTACCACAAGGCCAGGCTTGTGGCAAGGCGTAAAACATCTGATGATAATCCTCCACTGTCACGTTACAAGACGGCTTACGGACCACCACCTCTTCAAACTGTCTCCAAATGTCCTCACAGTCATACCTACACATAAAGACACATGCCTTTTACTTGTTTAGATTTAATATAATGTACAGCAATGCATCACATTCTATAAGATCATTATATATTCCTAGCAATGCAGTCAGGGGAGAACCACGTACCTTGAAAAATAAAAAGAAATATTGCCCATATTTCAGTTTTATGACTGCATTTTCAAGCTATTATGCAAATCACCTGTAGGTCTACATAACATGTTGACAATCAACTCTAACTTAAGATACCTGATCCACCAGATTAAGTTGGGGTTCAAGACCTGAACAACCCATAACATGTTCTTTGCTGACTTTAACAGTATATTGAAGTTTAACACTAGGATATTAGCTGGTGGCGATAAGTTGTATCGTGATGACACAGACTCAACCTTTTTTCAAAAGAAGCCTCTGCAAATATCAAGTTATGTAACGCCTTTTCACACAAAGAGTCTCAGTACCTGCCCTCGTTCCACAGAAAACGTCTTTGTCTCTTTAAACAGAGGCACAAAAAAAGGAGGAAACTCATTGAATGTCACATCCAAACTTGGGCCTGATCATTTGCTCTGTCTTAGCAGGGCCAGACAAAATTCTTCTTCAGTGGGCTTGAAGAGGAAATGTTTTGTCTTGTTTTTAGGCTCAAGTCCCTGCTGTTACTGTCAAAGTCGTTAAATCTGAAGTTAAAGTCAGGACAGGAAGTTTTATGACATATGAGTATAAATCCTTGCACCGGTGCATTACCTCAAGCTGGGGTTGACAAATGTGATGTAATTGTAACATCTTCCAACGACTATCTGTTTAATGTTGGGGGTAGTCCCGAGCTGGGCTGTCTGCTGGACAGGGCAGAGCAGGAGCATAATAAACCCTTTGAAAGGGACACAAAGATAGAAGACAAAAAGAAACAAAAAACATTTGTCTAGGTGGGCAGATCAAAAAGAAGAAAGACAAACAAAAGAAGAAACTGTGGGCATGTCATGAGGGAATTACTTACATACTGTCACGCTGATCATTACAAAGGACGCAGATGTTTTATGGGAGCTCATGAGTGACACCCTGGCCCGCATTAAGCCTCAGAAAAGATATGTGTTTGAACATGCCTTAATCCGCCTTACTGTAGATCAACAGCAAAACACATTTTTCAATCAGTTTTTGGATTGATTCCTGGCCAGCAGATAGTTGCTGAGAACTCTGTGTGTTTGCAACTGCATGATTGGCTGAGATCCATTTATTTTGGCAAGAATCTACCAAACTTCTACCCACCTTATTTCTCCAGAGCTGTTGAACCCAACAGCTTTTCAAACACCCTGCAGGTGATTTTAACACATGGCATTTAGAAATCAACGAATCTCCTAGCATTTGAAGAAGACACAGAAAATATACAAGTCTTTTAAAGTATATGTAAACGCTCACCTTATTCAACGCAGAAGGTTATATTGCAAAAAATGGCTCCACGGTTGTTAAATCCTTCACTCAGGTCAGACCTCTGCCAAAATGAAGTCCTATTGTGGTGTGATCTGATGTGTTATACCGTCCCTCTGGGCTAATGGTTGCCGGAGAGGCTCGTTGTCATAGGTTGCCAAAAACCCCAGCTCCTTACCAACCCATGGTTGCACCCTCAATGGAGAGATGAGCAGCTCTTTATTTCAGCCTCCTCCAGCAAAGACTAGATCCGCATGACTCTGATTAGGGAGAATCTCCCCACATTGTGTACTGTTCTCTGGTACATTGTGTCATTGCAGGCTACAGAAAGACATACATGTCTGTGTTACAGGACAAAAGTTTGAATCCTTTTTTTGGTTTATTTAAATTTTCATTGTTCTGGACTCAAATATCTCAGGATTTATTGCATGAAAACAGACATTTGTGATCACCAGAGGATAAATTGTGATAACTTTGATTAACTTTCCCATCAGGTTAACATTTCAGTTATAGTACAATACTTGCAAATGACTTTCCCATCAGCTCCTGTGCTCACAAAGCAAAGTTCAGCATGCTAAATCTCTAAAATAACATGGTGGACATGGATAAAGATTACAACGGCTCAACGTCGGCATGTTAGCGTTACCATTGTGAGCATGTTAGCATGCTCATTAAACCCATAGCACAGCCTCACAGAGCTGCTAGTATGTACAGTTTCACTGAACATACACAGAATTGCTCTCAACTTGTGATCAGATGAGTGTGATTCTTATTATACTTGATTTATTTTATTCAAGAGATGCAAAAAAAAAAAATCACTCTAAGTTGGAGGAATTAGAAACCCTGTCTTTTCGTCACTTCTTAAGGCTGTCTGAGGGTAAATCTGTAAAACATGAGAAAGTCCCCTCATGTTTTTAAGTGACCCCACAGGTCAGCCCAAGATTATTTACAGTCCATGCATGAAACACTCTAAGTCACAGTAGACTAATATAGGCTCAAAGAAAAGGAAGCTAAATAAGACCATACACAAAGAGCTGATAGATGGCAGATCTGGTATATAATTACCTCTGTATATGTACACAGTGCACACAATGGGCACTTTATCTTCTTGGAAGCAAAACATTTTGTCATTGGGCAACTTTATGAATAATTAGTTCAAGTAAAAGGAAGCTAACAGTAATTAAATATCACATCCCTTTTCTGCTACATTTACTGTAAAAAAGTAAAAGTAAAAGTAAAAGTAAAAAAAAAGGCTACACATACGCAAAATGGAAAAAAACAGATTCTCAAGAAAAGCTAACAATTTGGTATATTTATACACCAGTAAGCGTTCACTAACTGTCATTAGTTGAAATAAAAATGACAAAGTAGGTCGGACCTTTCTCAGAGAGTAATACGTCTCTTTTTTTTCCAAATGATGGAACATTCTGATATTTAACAATCTCTTGCTTTCAGAGGCTTCTATTTGCTTTTTTTCCCCCTCTGGACAGGAGTCTAAACAAATTTGCTTTGAGTTAAACATGCAGATATGAAGCGGAACAAAACCCGGCTGTCAAGTCAAACTTGATCTGAGCTGTTACAGTATTGCTTTTTACCGAAGTCAGTTCCCAGCTCAAACTTATGGCAGCATCAAACAAGAAATAATTGATAAAGTCCCGTCACATGTTACATGAAAAAATGTTTCATGACACAAGCAGCCACAAACAAAAATAGAATAATTTAAGAGATGCAAGAAAAGCAATAGACTAATCCCATTTGTGAAATTATAACCAGCAAATCTCTTGGATGTCATTTCACTAAAATGACCATATGTACGTCCTGAGATTATATGCAAAGCCTTAATATGAACAGCAGCGCATAGAAGAAATTGTACATGAGTGATATTACATCAGTGGGGAGAGGTTTTGCCTATATTTCAATCTTAAATGTGTGAAACAACACAAAAGGTCACCTGCAGGTAGAACTCAATACACATCACGTCTGATGTGTCGCCTTCTTCTTAAGAGGCAGCCGACACATGCATTACCTCATACAGGGCTACTACTGACATCTTCTGGCCTAAAGAGGTACGTGTGTGTGTATCTTTATTATTGTACAGTCTACTCATAGAGACAAAGTGAATTTTTTATTTTATTTCTTTTTGTCACACAACATAAACAGGTACATGCAAAATTTTCAGCAAAAGTTCACACCATGATACCTAATATAAGAATTTATCAAAATGTTCCCAATGAAAAGTGAATCAACACTTTCAGGCTATATTTGTGTGAATTTGTAGATGAATATGAACTTCAAAGTAAACAATGGAGAAAAACAAGTCTGCAAAATATGTTGTTGAATATTTGCTTTTTATTTTGTTCAGAAGCAAACTTGGCCATAGCTTGGTCATGTTGGACTGTGGTGACTGAGGAGATGTCTTTACAATCCATTCCACAGTTGATATTTATGACGTGTCAAATGGAGAGCATGAAGGTTTGGGCTGTATAACCGCACATTTAGCAGGGTTATTACTACAGTGACTTCAATTTGTATTTCTTATCTATTCGGCTTTGTTGGTATATTGCCTCATGAATATCCAATGTGGTGGGACATTAAACATTAAAAATAACAAACAAGCTTAGCTGCACCCTTGGTTTTTCTTTTAAAACACTAGAACCGCCGACCTGCACAAATGAATGATGTTTAAATTCTTTCCACGAAACCTCCTAATGAAGCCATTCATCATTCCACATCACTGCCTGAATAAAGAGGCTCTGTGAATGTGGTTTGGAATCAGTGGATGAGATCTATTGGGTCATAGGTGCTGTAAAAAGTCAGAGTTCCAGCTTTGCGGTTCAGGAATAGCCGGAACCTTGAAGAAGAATAAGGAGCTTTTATATCAGTATGTTTATTATCCTGCCTATACATTTGCAAGACATTCCCACAAGCTAATAATTTGTGCGCACAATATAATTATCTTGTTCCGACCGGATAATAATTTGTGCAACACAATATAATTGTCTTGTTCCCACAAGATAATAACTTGTGGGCACAAGATTAAAAAAATACCCCTTATGGAATTTTGGGTGTTCCGTAAAAAATGCCTCTTTTGCAGCAAGTAGGAAAAATGTGAAAAATCCTCAAAGATGACTTCCTCTACGGATAAATGACAGCGCTTTAGCCTATGAGGGAGGGGAGTTGACGTTTATCCGCATTTATTGACCAATGAGAGTGAGAATTGCCTTTAGTCCCACCCTCTTGTAAAACTAGAGAAGTACTCCGATGAGTTAGCTTTAGCTCATTGAGCGCTACAGGCAAGCTGCAGGCTTATAAGGCAAGTGAAGAGTCACTACATTGTAGATGCAGTTAATTGTCATTATGCTAAGCGCTCGTGTATTTGTATGAAAAGCTAACTTATTTCGCTTAGAAAGCTAATTTAGCTGAGCTCATTTAACAGCTTTTCTCGCTTCACAGTTGTCTTAGCTAGCTGGTATTTGACACAACGGGAGCAGAAAGCCACTCTGAATCTGACTGGATCTGTGAATAATTTTCACCTTTTTCCTCAACAGAAACGTGACGTTACCGGCTGTCTGTCAACATATTTACTCCTTAACCCATCAACATGAGTGATACTTGGCAGGAGTGCATGGACCACTGTGTGGAGGTCACCAAAAAGGCTGGGAAGGTGCGTAAGTACTACTGTAATGTCTGTAACATCCCCTTTTAGTGCTATGATCAGGATGTAAACATGGTACATTAGCCTAAGTTTTACACCGACTTATATAGTCATGTAAACATACAACATACAGGGGAGAGTATGACTTTTTAAATGACTTATTTCCCCATGAATCAGGTCTTACAGGTGGGGTTTGAATGCCTGGAATGATTTTTCATTGTAAATGACTGTAAATGAGAGTGTTTTGTACATGAAATACAGTTTTGCAAAGTTCAAGACAAGACAGGCTTTGTTACCGGACTGTGACCCAACACATACTGCCCCTGTTAGAATATGTATTTTTTATCTCTCAGTTTCTGATCTGGATCCAATAATCCAAATATTATTCATGGTATTGGCAAAATGTAAAAAAAAAAAAAAAAAGAGGCCCTATCTCCCAATGTTGAATAAAGTAAAAAAAAAGAAGAAGTGATCCAGAATCTGCAAACATACCCGGATCCTCCCCAAAATGTTATCATCGCTTCCTTGGCCCAAGATTCACCTCTGCAAAAAAACATCATTAAGATAAGATAAGATAAGATAAGATATCCCTTTATTAGTCCCACATTAGTCCCACTTTTTAAGACATCTCGCAAACAAACAAACGAGTGATCATTACACGTCCTCAAATTCTCTTTGGCAGAGGTAATAACCGGTAGAGATAGAAATGATGTAGGATAGTTAATTATTATAATTATTTGCATGTACAGATGTCCTCATTATCCAGAGCAGGAAAAACGAGATTTTCTTGCTGCACAGAGCACAATTCACTTCTTAGCACAAAAAACAACAATACATGTTGTGTTAGAGTAAGTTTACTGTATGTTATTAATGTGAGTATGAAGAGTTTCATTGTCATCCAGTTCTATTCAAAGGTATTTGCATTTGAGACTTTTACTAAGTTACATCCATCTATGGTTTGAAGAGTAATCATACTCCTGCCTTTTGTAGAAAACAGACATGATTTCAGGAGAAAGTTACAATAATATGTCATAAACATGTTAAAGACAACACATTAAGATATTTCTGGGGCTTTAACTTCTCTGGCCCAGCGTTGACATCCGTCTTTTTACTGTAACACATCATACATACTAGGCTGATTAAAGCAGCAGATGTAGTCAGTCATCCAAAAAAATCCTCTCGCTAAATCCTCCTCTGTCATTGTTGTGTGTTGGCCAGATGATCCGCGAGGCACTCCAGAAGGACATTGTCGTCATGCAGAAGAGCTCAGCGGTTGACCTGGTGACCGAGACGGACCAGAAAGTGGAACAGCTCATTATATCCTCCATCAAGGAAAAGTACCCCACTCACAGGTACCTTACAAGCAATTTAGACACAAGAGGTGGCACATGAACTGCCTGATAGTACTGTAGGATATAAAGGGGAGAATCATTCATTTTTATTCAGTCTCAAAGTTTGGCTCTTATTTTCATGCTATTTTTTTATTATTCTGTATTTTTAAATTTTCATTGTATTTAATGTTTTATTTCACTCTTCTTAATTTGCTTATTTCGTTTGCAATGTGAATAATACATTTCCATAATTTGCATGATTATCATGGATGTTCACAGCCTTTTTCTTTCTACAAATCCTTGCAGCACTGCAGCCAAGCATTCAGAAATGATGTCACACTGTCAAGAGCCACTAAAAAACATAAAATGATGTAAAGCAACTAAATGCTGTAATGATCTTTGAATTATACAGTTATTTGTAAATATGAAGATCTTAACGCTGTTGCAAAGGCTTCTCTAAATGACCCGGAATAAAAATTTCTGGTGGGGATATACCTGTATTAAATCCTTTATTTGCTGATTTATTTTTGTTGGACTAGACAAAAGTTAAATAGTTAATTGAATTAAAAAGAGAAATCGCTGGATATAAAATTCCTCCAGGATGTTTAGATGCCTGAAACTGAAGAAAGCATGCTGAGTTCATGAACTCTGTTATGGGGAAACTGTACTTAATACCACTTATAATGCACTCTAGTCAAAAAGTAAAAAGTACACAAAGCAGGTCGACAGTATCAAGTGCAATAGTACCATTAATTTTACAGTTGAGATTAACCATTAGTGTATTTTCTTTTTTTCTATGTGTGATTTTTCTTTAAGCTTCATAGGTGAAGAGTCAGTAGCAGCAGGCGCTTCCAGTGTTCTAACAGACAATCCCACGTGGATCATCGACCCTGTTGATGGTACAACCAACTTCGTCCACAGGTATTGCTCTTGCTGAAATACTGTACAAACCATTGAGAAAACTGGCGCGGGACTGGATCTGTTCTATCTTTGTCGCTCCTTGTCTATTTTTATCTTTTAATTAGGTTCCCTCTTGGATCGTCCTCTCTGTCAGGGATAATTAGACAATGTAGACGAAACTGAAGTGATAATAGGAATCGATTCCTTTGAGCTTACACCTAGAGTGGGTTCATTAAATGAACGTTTAATATTGTAAATTTCTTTTATGTAGCTTCCCGTTTGTGGCTGTATCAATCGGCTTCACTGTCAAGAAAGAGGTAGGTTTTATTGTTTGGGAATTACATATTGTTTTGACACTGTAACATCATTAATTAAAGGAAACATTAACATGATAATTGCTCCAATACCGCAGTGAATTCCTGATGATTAGCACAGTAGCTTTCTTTTTTTTTTATATGGTTCCTGCTCTGTTTTTAGTCCTCCTCCTACAGCACTTTAATCCCTTCTGTATTCTGTGCTGCTTCTTGGCCTCAGATAGAGTTTGGAATCGTCTACAGCTGCATCGAGGACAAAATGTACACAGCGCGGAAAGGCAAAGGAGCGTTCTGCAATGGAGTCCCGATAAAAGTGTCTGGACAGGAAGGTTGGTAATCATGTCAGGCTTCCTGATGCAGTGTAACAAATCCACCAGGTGGAGGCAATGTCACATCAATACCCTTTGCTTGTACCGACAGCTCCATGCGGTGAAACCTCAGACACAGACGATGCACTTTTTCTTTTTCTTTTTTTAACTGTGATTCTGTTGTTTTCAGATGTGACCATTTTTCATTCTGTGCTTTTATTCCAAGATATTAGCCAATCTCTGGTTCTGACAGAAGTGGGCTTCAAGAAGGATCCGGAGCTTTTCAATACGATGTTGGCCAACATGAAGAACATCCTCAAAATCCCTGTTCATGGGTAAATATACACCAGCTCACAATATGTAATCCTTAACATTTCAGTCCTGGTTGATATGGGGACACCTGTGATTAATGCTTCATGAAGTATTCCCTTGAACTGATACACACCAGAGGAGTATACTATGAAGCAAATTGGACATAGCCAGTCTTTCTTTAATGAGCATCACATGGCTGTTATCAACTTTCTTTGTTAACCCAGGCCTTCTACAGTATACTTCAGGCTCTGTGCACGTTTATGTAGAAAGGTGCATTAGGTGGACTGATTGGTGTCACATCAAGAGGAAGAGGTTGTTATAATGAGAGGAATAAATGAGGAATAAAAAACAAACAAACAGTTGGAGCAAAAAGAAACACTGTTGCTGCAAATAAGGCAAGAGAGGAAGTTCATAAGTTAATATATTTAGTTTGTCACTCAAAACACTCTCAATACCCCTTTTACAGTATCCGCTCCCCGGGCAGCGCAGCCATCAACATGTGTCTGGTGGCGTCCGGATCAGCCGACGCTTACTACCACATCGGCATCCACTGCTGGGACATGGCTGGAGGGGCAGCAATTGTTACGGAAGCTGGAGGGGTCATCATGGACATCTCAGGTGAGTCACCGAGGAAATGCGAGCTTGTCAAGCACCAGCTCTTCAGAGGCTTCTGAGTCACTGGATGAAATGAAGGCAGCAGTTCACAAAGAGACTGACTGACTGATTGTGGATTGCTGACGGAAATTGCCTCACAGGAGAGGAACAGCGAGAAAGAATGAGCTGCTGTTCTTTCAGCACAAACACAACAGAAGCTATTAATGTTAATGAAGGATTTATTGTTGCTAATTCTTGCTGTGATTGGTTTTTATCCCTCTTTCTGCTCACAAACGCCTGTGAAACACACAAATGAGGAGCAGGGCAGCTCGTGGTTTTGTGCTACAGGGTAACAGAGAGGTTTGAGAAATGTGGTCTTAAATTTTACGCCACTGATAACATCTATATGTGTCCAGCATGACGACTGGATGCTATTACCCACTGATCCGATCTCAAGATTCAAATCTGATACCGCAGATTATATAGTTTTAAAATGAGAAGAATATTAATTGTTCCAACTATTTCATAAATATGAGAGTTGGAACTTCACACAATTTTATTTTATTTGCCATTACTTTCCTTGGATCAGTCTGGTTTATGCAAAAAGTGAAGAGAATCCCCATGTTTTTATCGTCTTCAATGGAGTTTAACTGAACACAAATAAGGATTTTTCACATTTAATACATCAATCATGTAAATTGTTAGTTTTACAGTCCATGTGCGACCTGTTACAGTAATACTTATTATTTGTCATTTAGGTGGACCGTTCGATCTGATGTCTCGGAGGCTGATCGTCGCCAGCACCAGAACGATAGCAGACCGTATTGCTGAGGAGATAACAGAGTTTAATGTTGGCAGGGACGCCGCAGACGGACAGTAGAATGCGTCATCTCGTCAGCCATCTTAACAGTTAATTAAACATGCCACTGTTGTATTTGTCAGGTTCAACCTTTGCCTTACGAACCAAACCGATGAGAATACCTCTGAAGAAAAGTCAAGTCTTTCTGCACTTTGACATTCACAGATTCTGACTTTTCTGCTTTGTGGTAACTCACTTTAGTAGTAATAATATAATTAAATATAAATGACAAAAAAATAAAACTATTTTTTATTGTTTGTAGGCCTATTTATATCTGTGGACAGCTGAAACTAAATGAAGGAATTTGACCCATGAAATACCTCCGTCAAGCACGTAATCAGTCTTTGACAAATAATAATAATATTCCTTTTGCTTATAGGACTTTGTGTCTTGATTCTTCTGTCATTTTGTTAAGACATTCACTTGTACAGTAAGATAGTGATTTTAAATCCATCACAACAAGTTTGCACTATAGTTAATGTAAGAATATGTGCAGAAAACACTGTATGTAACTATAGATTTTAGTCCAGACCAAAATAAACTGATGGTGTTCTCGGAAATGGGTGCAGTATTTTTATTATGTTTGAATAAAAAGGGCCTTATTTAAAATAAAGTGCACAGTGCAAGTGCATTTAGGGGGTGCACAACTCTTTTGCAAGTTACCGCCATACACGACCCCATTACCGCCCAGTCTTCATCGGCGACATCAGTCTCAGCAGAGTCATCAGCCACCACCACCAGTATCTGGACTCCATTGAGAGACTTATCTTGCTGCTGTGCAGAGTAGCTGCCCTTCAACTACAGTCTCCCTCAAGAGTAAGCGCCAATGACTTTCTTGATTGAACTGCATTGGTCGGAAACTCGCAATGATTCTTGTGCTACACTGTGAAATTAGTGATTTATGTAAAGATGTAATGAAGGCGTGCTGTTTCAGAAACGCTACAGATAAATTCATATCATTAAGTCCTGCAGTCATGCATCCACATGTCGGCTGTAATCATAAGCTAATGACGATCATCACCAAGAGACGTAAAGCCTGAGTATGAAGATTTGTGCTTAAAAATGCTAACATAGCAATTTCATTTTATTTAATTATATTTGAGAATTCAGAGTCATGACTTTTTTCCCTCTGAAATACTAAATTAAACCAGCCACAACACCAAAACCAACAACATGAAGAGAACAATAAGCAATAAAATCTACCAAAACATTATGAGAAAAGAAAAGCTGCTATATCAGCCCATAGATTCTGAAATCTGATTATATCCAGAACTACATCTGATAAGTTTACAATCCATCTGTCATCTATCCCTAAGAAAAGCTCTTAAACACCTCTGTGACTTCCTATCAGTGGACTGAATCAGCTGTGTGTTCAGAACGTAAATGTTCGTATTTGCTCTGACCCAGAAAAATGATTTACTGCCTCGTCTCCTTATAAAACCTAAAAGGTAAAAGTATGAAGAAAGAAAAGTCTCTTGTGGCAACCAGGAAACCAAATGAACACAAAACAGCAGGTTCCTGGAACACCATAAAACACAAGAAAAAAACCACTGTTACCATTGTGATTTAGTAGAGAGATAAAAGCTTTCACCTCCATTACACCATGTAGAATTCTATCCTTATATGCAGTGCTGCAGATATGCACATGCAGAGCGGTGGCCTGCCCCCCTGGGCTGATGTGTTTTATGAAATAGCCTCGAGTTTTGCTCTCCATGCATGGACTGTTATCTCTGTTCGTGTCAGCTTGTGATGACCAACAAATGATTTTAAAACACTTGACTTGAGCAAACCCAGCTTTTTAAACTGCAGTTGCCCCCTCCACAGAAATCAATGGTTCGTGTCAGTCTGCGGCGGGGGGGCTCAGACCTAATCACCAGTGTAGGGAATGATTTCTAGCGTCAGGCAGCTGAAAGCCTCTTCTGTCAACTCCACCTTTACAACAGCTACTGAATAAATCTTGTTGGATCACCATCGTTTGATTTTTTTAATGTTTTTTTTTCAAACTTGTTTACAGTTAGTCGACCTAGTCTGTATTTTTTACTGCATGCCCTGGTGGCTGCTAAAGGAAGTACCAACCATTGTTCTTTGAAAAACTTGGCAAGGCTGTGCTTTTCCTGCTACGTCCCAAAAATGTGACCCTGGAGACGAGAGAGTCACGTTCA
Source organism: Chaunax sp. Z400 (assembly GCA_037577475.1). Classification (NCBI taxonomy): domain Eukaryota; kingdom Metazoa; phylum Chordata; class Actinopteri; order Lophiiformes; family Chaunacidae; genus Chaunax; species Chaunax sp. Z400. Next base: position 4,930,477 of record CM075206.1, read on the forward strand.
TAACACGTTTTTTTTTAGAATGACTGTTTTATCTTTGTTTCTATGCCCCAATATGAACGTTTGTTTATTTCTTTGTCCACTTGTCCACAGATTTTAATGAAATTTTGTATAGGGGCGGATCTTGGGCCAAGGAGGATAAAAATTTTGAGGCAGATCCGGATATAGATGTGGATTCTAGATCACTTTTTCACTTTGATCAACACTGTGAGATAGGGCCTTTTTTTCTTCTTTTTTTTTTACACATTTACCCAAAATTTAGAAGACTAAAACTAAAAACCAGATCTGGTCAAATTAACACTGCAATCAGCACGTGCAACCAAGAAGGGCTTGAATCAGGTAGTCTTACATTGAACTGAACACTACATGTTGAAATGTCACCTGGTGCCTGAATTTTGTTTTTTGTTAAATAAATACTTCTACTATAAATTGATGCAGAAAATGAAGGAAATGTTGTGTTTTATGTTCAAATGAACAGAAAAATTAAGAATTTATGTCCCCTTCAGTTTTGAAATACATCCTACGCCCTTGAAGACATTCCCGTTCCCCTCAGGATTTATTGAAGTAACTCTAGCGATGTCCTGGATTTTCATCTGGTGCCAAAATCAGGACAAAATTTATCTTGCACTTTGGTCAGTGACCAAATATCTGGAACAGTGATGAGATTCCCATCAGCCTCAGCTATGTGTAGTGATAACCACTTTAATCTAACATGGCTAACCTGATGAAGCCATTGTGTTAACATTGTGACCATGCATCAATTAGCTTTGAGCCAGAACCACCAAAGTACAAACTCACGGAATGTCTGGATTTAGGCTCAAAAACTCAAAGACGTCTTGATGGAAAGATTATAAAGGACTGTTCAGGGAAACCTGCCTGTGTGAACCTCCTGCTCATCTTTCATGGTGCACCATTGACCTTCAGAAACTCCAGGATCATGGCAGGACTCGGTTACAGCTGTGATCCCAGGGAGCCAAACATCCAAAACATCCGTCATCCCGGATAAATTATTCATAACAGACCTGCCAGGGAGATGGGAGGACTGATGTATTTGTTTTGCTTGTCCTATTTCCCTCAGCCAGCCTCCCGACATTTTAGAAAGCGTCTTATATTTAGTGCACAACAGAGACAACAGGGTGACAACTTCTCTCCCGCTGCTCCAGGTCAAACAAAACTTCCAACAACGCCTCCTTTTATGACACCACATACTGATGTGTCAAGATAAACAGAGGTCTGTATTTTAGCTCGTGAAACGTTATATATAGTTTATATGGTAGGAGGACAATGTTTTCTGGCAGCGTTGTCTTTGTTCAACAAAACTGTTATCATGTGATGATCGACATCAGGTCACTAAGTTGCTGGATGAATATCATACACTGTAAAAACATTTGTTTTCTCCAATTTTTACGGAAAATAACTAAATATTTACAGTAATTTTCTGTTTATTTCCTTTAATACAAAACTGCGTAAAATTATGGACATTGTCTATAAATGAATAAGCCAACTGTCTTTTTAAGTGTAATGCCAATAATCCCAAGTTTTACAGAACAATTACTTTATTATTTATACGATATTTTTCTACTTTCTTAAATTACATACAAATATACGTAAAATTACATTAACCGTTATATACTGTATGTTATATATGTAATGTGTCGCTTGTTATATAAGGATTTATGCTCATACTAAAAATTTAACATTTTTCTTTGTAATTTGAAGGTACATTTTATTAGTTATATATTAATGTGTATTTTTACATTCAAAGTCTAATTCTGAATGCAAATTTATCTTCTTTTTCTTTTTTTACATTGCATCGGGGGCAGATCCAGGGGCTGTCCTGTCACTTGTCTGTCTTTTTTTTCTGTTTGTTTGCAACTTGAATACTTGACTGTGTCAAGTTTTTCTCCTCTAAACTGTTGTGAATGCTTTAATATAGTATTTAAGTATTATCTTTAATGTAAAAAATTGTTTAAAAAAATGATTTCATGTATTACATAATTGGAAAAAAGTGTCATGTTTTATATTTATTTATGCGTCCTAGCTTACAATTCAATAATTGCTAAACTTTTTTGATGTAAAAAATGTGCTTGAAAAAGCGTGTCTTTACTAAAAGCTATGGAGCCAACAGCAAACAATGAATGACTGGTGAAATATTCTGTGTATACATCTTACTGAATAAGAAAATGTGCATGAATGTTGGACATATAGTTGGTCCCTCTGTAAAAAATGTGGCCCCTCTATGGCACCTGATTCAGAAAAATTCTAGATCCACCACTGCATTGCATCAAACAAAATGTATAGTCTTTTTGAAAGATTCTCCACATTGAGAAGGCACTGCAATGCATTAGAAGCTGCTCACATGCATTGTGTAATAATGTAACGGATCAGTGGTGTAGTGGTTGGCAATGTTACTTTATGACAACAAGATCGTGGCTTCAAATCTTTTCTTATATTCACACACTAAAACCAGTATTTAGCATACATATTTGGGTGTGGCGGTTGTGAACATTATGCCTGAACAAGCCTTGGGGAACTCCCTGTCTCTGTGTTTTTACAAATACAGACAAGGGTATCAGATTATGAAGAACCTTATGCATATTTTGGTGTGTATTTTTAATTCCAGCAACTTACAATTTGTTTTTTTATCATTTGGTAACACAAAAACCACGGTCAAGTGCTGTTGCCTTTGCATATGCTACCTCCTCAAATGAGCCACATTGCAGTGTGTAAGCAAAGAGGAGGCATAATGTAATTTTCTTGAGAAATGCAGCATTTACCGCTAATTGAACAATCTGTCTTGCAGCAAGGTATGGCTTCCTGCAAGCCAGCTGTTTGGTGTTTGAAGAGAAGTAGACTGAAAATTCAGTCTCCTATAGGCCTACTCCCTCTGGACTTGAATGCAGCATGTAATGAGTTGAAGTTAAGTCACTTTGGGACAAAAACTTCATATTTACTACACTTTAACTGCCTTCATAATATTGTCCTTTCATATATATACTTCCCTTTCTTCCTTCTCTTCCTGAAGAGACTTAGTTTGTAGCCTCCTTACAATGAGGTGTGATAACTGCATGCCTTTACATGTCCCAACAATAAACTTTGCCTGAATGAACAGTAATGATAGATTAACATAGATACAGACATGCAGATCTGCAGTACTTTCACTCAGTTCAAGTTGAAGTTGTGAAGACTTTAACTTTCTGCAGCAACAGTGAGAAACAGGCATGTATGCTACGTTGTCTCACCAGGGGACCTCTCAAAGTATTTTCCACTAGTGGAATACAATAAAAGGACATAAAGGGAAAGCTCAATAGCTGTGAAGCTGTCAGGAAATATAAAACTGACAGGAGGTTTGTTGTTTGTCATGGCAAATCCCTTGTTAAAAAAAGCCAGGAGCAGGAATGTACCATTATTTCTCCAAAATGTAAGATTTTCACCTCAGCAAATCTGGTTGAAAGTTTTAAACTGGCATCAACACTATATTAAGCACTGTTCAGCATTTGATTACTAGTCATGCCAACTGTTTCATGCATTCATGTGACACTGTAGGCGTGTGAGATCAGCTCAGGCGATTAGGAAGGCATCCGAAAATCTTCCACTTCAAATAGGTGCATCGACTCTACAGGAACTGTTGCACCTTGTTGTTGCATGTCTGTTTTTTTCCTCTTGTGTTGCTATTAAGTAACACATGAGGGTGGTGCTAGTACTTTTCCTACTTTGTTTCTGGTTGCTTCATCTTTGCAATGAAGCAAATTAAAGTTCTTCAAAAGAAGGTGCACTAGCGTAAAAGAGCTATACGTTTGACAGCCCCACCCGACTTCACCAGGTAAAGTTCCCTTTCATTTAAGACATGCATGGATATTAACTACTTTTTAAAAATAATTAAGGTATAATTTATTACCAAAAACTCTTCATGAGGGTGGATTCTTTAAACTGCCACTGCTTAAATGCATGTAACTACAGTAAATGACTTACTCAACTATTGTACATATAGACTTTTGTGGTATTTGATTATTTCCATTTTATGCTATTTTGTACTTCAATTAATTTTGGAAGCAAATGCTGTACTTTTTTCCACCTTTTGTTTTTTGTTACAGATTATAGATAGATTATTAATACAATATATAAATCAATTAATACATGATGAGGTATTAACATGGATGAAGATTATTGTCAGTATAAAGTTGATCAAATGAGCTCCACAAGCTTTACCAGCTGTAACATTAGTGATTTACACATGAATCCATCAATAATAAAAATCCAGTAAAATAATATATATAATATATACATATATATAAAATAATATAATATATATGAAATGGGCTGTGTGGCATAATAAGTACTTTTAGTTTTGATTCTTCAAGTATATTTTGATGTTAGTATAAGGGCACTTTTGAATATTTTTCTAAATTTGACATAAAATTAAAATGCAGGAAATATTATTTACATTCTTTAATTTCTACTTATTTAATGGAGAACATCTGACTTTTTTTTGTGCCTTTTCTGAAATTAAACTTACATCCTGACCAACTGTTTCCTCATCTCAAGTCTAACAGCTGTCTTTTGTGGTGGTGATTTAGAATAATACAGAGCAGACTGACAGGCAGCTGCAGATGTGTTACATAACTAATTCTTTTGTAAGAGAAGTGTGCCAACTATGCAGGTTCTATAAAATACTCTTTTTGCGCCTCAAAGACAAGATGTTAACACCTTTTCATGACAAACATGGTACTTAGTAGCATAGTAGCATTGTAATTATTTATTTAAGTTGTTCATTAATGCATTTATCAGCCATTATTGCACTTCTACAATGTAAATTCATATAACAGGCTCTCCTCAGAAAACCCTTAAAGACAATGGAAGACCCATGGCAAAAGGCATATGACTTTGCTGTTGAGGTGGCAAGAAAAGCTGGAGTGGTACGTAAGAGTCATCTGTGTCTGAATGTATTTCTTCTTTGGTGTTTGCAACATTAGATAAAACTTGACAATATGGGGAGATTTTCTGATGATCAGAATATGACCCATTAAATCCACAAGCCCCTAAGCATGTGTCAATAATGTCCCATTTGTTTAGGAAATTAGAAAAGCTGGGGAGAGCGAAATAAGGATCCAGACAAAGAGCTCCGCTGTAGACCTCGTCACTAAGACGGATGAGAGGGTGGAGAGAATCATCATCGGGGCTCTTAAAGAGGAATTCGGAGAAGGAACACACTGGTATGACATGCCTGCAGATACACAGCTAGATATGAACCTTGATATTCTTGTTTGTAACAGAGGCACGAGGATGCTCTGTCATGTTTTGATTGGTCCGTTGGTTCCTCTGTGCTGCAGTTTCATTGGAGAGGAGTCAGTTGCAAAAGGGCTGCCGTGCATTTTAACGGACAAACCTACATGGATCATAGACCCTGTGGATGGCACCACAAACTTTGTGCATGGGTAAGATGGCTCACGTTATTGCTCAATTTCTGTGGGTCTGGGAGGTAGCACCTAATACTCAATAATCTAATGGTCAAACAATTGTGACAAATTTTTTTTTGTTGGATTTTTTATTTTTTTTAATTTTATTTTATTTTTTAGCTTTTTTGCTATTTATGCTATATATTAGTATTATTTGCTATTCTGTTATCTGCTATTCTCATGTCTGTATGCTAAATATGAAGCTACAACCAGGAGATGGCTAACCAGGGTATAAACAGGAAGTTCTTGCAAACTTTATTACTTGTGAGCAAAGCCAGGCTAGCTTTTTGCCCCTGCTTCCAGTCTTTATGCTAAGCTAAGTTAACTGTCATATTCATATTTAATGGAGCAACATGAGAGTAGTATTATTCTACACAACTTCAAGTGAATGAACTTTAACAAAATGTCCAACTTCCTTCAAGGAAGTTTGTTAATCATTTATGAATTAACTAAATAAATGAAATAAATGAATAAAATTAATGGATGCACTTAGCATAACCTTTTCAGGTTATGTAATAACACCTAATGTACATTAAACTACTCATTCACAGATTCCCATTCGTGGCTGTGTCTATTGCCTTCGCTGTCAATAAGGAGGTATGTCACACCAAACAAAGTAGTTTATCTATTCTTTTGATGTGAAATCTGAAGGAATGACGTCTCTTTTCAGCTGGAGTTTGGTGTGATCTACAGCTGCTTGGAGGACAAGATGTATAAAGCAAGGAAGGGGAAGGGAGCTTTCTGTAATGATGAGCCAATTGAGGTGTCTGATGTAAAAGGTAACGCAGTATTGTTTGGACATGCAATCAAAGTCATGAAAACCAGGAACACAAATTGACCACAAACCATCCTTTACATTGCATTTAAATGTACAATTGAATATCTGAACATATCCACACAAAGTCATCACGTCAACATCAAACGCCTCAAGCATATTAAGCATTCAAATATAATGCTCAAGATCAAAAAGGTTACATACATTGAATTTAGAGGTTTTCTTTGACTTCTCCTGTACGTATGATTCGGTGTGTCTTTACAGTCACTGTCACACTTGTACGTAGTAGTTTCTCTTTGGCATGCTGTCATTACAGATATCAAAAAGTCCATTATCATGTCTGAGCATGGAACGGACAGGAGCAAGGAAAAAGTAACCAAGATTTTGTCCACTATTCAGAAGATCCTCTGCATTCCGGTGCATGGGTGAGTGGTCATGGCATGAATACACCGGCTTATTACTCTGCTGTTTGCTACCCTACATAGCCATTAAGACCAGAATCGGACTTTCTGACATCTGTTTTATTAATAATTCTGCAACACCAGTAAAACAGTGAACTAGACAGTTAAAGAAGAGAACTACAGGCTATAAATGGAAAGGTAGCTGTGAGATAGACAACCATGGTGGGAAACCAAATTACTTTTTCCCCATAGCTGTTATCTCTTAGTGAAAAATACTGCTGATTTTGATAAGCTTATTGGTTACTCAGTATTGGCCTACAAAACATCTTGGCTACACAAGAAATCCGTGCAATTTGGTGTAGTTTCAACGTTGAAATTAAATTGTATTTAAATTTGACGTCAAATGATAAATAATAAAGTTTAAAGTTAACTTTAGAAACTAGATGAAATGGAGAGGACATTTGTTTCCCTATGTTATCTGGAAGTGTAGAATATGATAAAAATATTTTGATAATTCACGATAGTGAATAAACCCAGCAAGCTAAAGTCTTGCTAAAGCTAACTAGCTCAGCAAAGTATTAAAATGTATTAAGAAATTAACAGAAATAGATTGCAAAGCAGCCACAGAGAGTAAATAATCTAAATTAAGTTTTTACTGTAAAAAGTATACAGTAAAAATGTGCAGTGTCTGCCTTTTCAGGTATTATAGGTTCCATGTTGGCTATTACTTATATTTGTAAATAAATAAGTCTTATAAAAGCATAAAATTAAGGTAGTGACTGTAAACCTTTTGCAGGCCAGTCTGAATTTTTTAAACCCTTTTCTCTTCACTGCATCAGTCGTTAGCTGACTGTTCACTGCCTTTTGCAGGGCAACGTAGATTACCTGTATTCATACATCCCCTATTGATCTGCCCTGACAGGATCCGTGGGACTGGGACAGCTGCCACCAACATGTGTCTGGTGGCGACGGGGGCGGTGGAGGCCTTCTTTGAGATTGGGATCCACTGTTGGGACATTGCTGCTGGAGCGGTTATAGTCAAAGAAGCTGGAGGAGTGCTGATGGATGTTGATGGTGTGTATTTCAGATCTGATCACAGAGCATTAAGTTAAGCAGCACTGAACTGAATGCAAACTAAAGATAATGAATGAAAACACTGAGGTTAAAAGCAGGATTTTATTTTGGCGAGACCCCAATTAATAAAGGCTTTGTCTGACGATTTAGGGGGACCGTTCGATTTGATGTCCCGACGGATGGTTTCGGCAAACAACAAGACTATTGCTGAACGGATCATCAACGAAATTGAAATATTCCCAGCGTTGAGGGACGACGAGCCGATGCAGCAGTAATGAGAATGCATTTCTCAATGAGAAGAACGGTCCAGTCTATTGTAAATGTATGCTGGTCAATAAAGTTACGGTGGTCTAATCACCACTGATTGTCTGAATTTGCATACTGGCTTGTGTTTCATTGGCTGCAGATCGGTCACCAAATTAAGTGTCCTCCAGGTTGATTACACGTCTGTGATCTGTCAATCAAAAATATTGATTGAAGTGGGAAATGGCTGTAATTTTGCATGTATCATTTTACTGTAATTTACACACATGCCACACATATATCCGTGTTTGGATGACTTATTCAGTTTGTAGACACACATACATTGGGATATTTTTTGCAGCGTCTCAACAGATTACAGGGGAAACTTTGAGACTGATGCTTATTTGGACTTATTTCCTATATCTGAATTTATTCTTTCTTCCGTCCCATGTGACTCTAATGTCCAATTATCTGATGGAAATGAGTGAAATTCTGCCGGGGTGATTACCCTCATTAGAGCCAACAGTCCTTAATGCTGAGTTAAGTCAATGTTGAAGTAACTCTATAAACACTGGCCCTGTCAAGTGTCATAATGTATTCGGAGTTACTATCACCATATTGCCTTGAGAGCCTCTAATTCAACATTACTGCTGTTTACACAACTCGTTACACTCATATTACTGGTTACCACTAGAGGCCAGTAATGTATCAACTATTAGACGTCATCTTCAAGATGCTCTTTTTGCTTTGGTTGTTGAATTTGCAGTATTTTTAATTTCATTTCATAATTAATGTAAGTTTATATTGTGACACAACACAACATGCTCTGAAATCCATTTATGGTTTATTATCATCACCTATTCTAGTCTTTACTATGAGAAAAAAAAATGACCGCATAGCTGAGATGAGGTCTTAATTCAATTCTATTCATCATCTGTAAATTGAAAGCTTTGAGATCTGTCACCAGTGACGGATACAAAGGTGGAGGAGCGATCCAACAAACAGGAATGGAACTGGAGCACAAACAAGACAAACAGCAGAGACAACAATAGCAAAAGCAGCAGCAGCAGCAGCAGCAGGAGGTTAGGTGGAGGTGGGAGGGGGTGAGGAGTCTATGAACGTGTTTGAATGGCTGGCTTTGAAACATAAATAACTACATTTTCTACATATAATTACGCCATTATACATCTGCTGTTGTGTACTGTGTGATTAGGTGATGTTCTGACTGAGATGCTGTTTGTCTGTCTCTCAAATTGCAAAAATCTCATTCCAGCGCACTTTGAGCATCAGCTCTGTAATATGAGGCTCTTCTTTTTCTATCATGTAGAGGGGAATTATGTGTTTGGAGTGGAGTGGGTCAGATGATAGCGGTGCATCTTAACATTTGCTTGAACTTGCCCCAGGAATCAGAGGGCTGGAATTTGCCTTGTAGGACAATACAGTAAATACCACAGAGGTCAGAGAAACGCACACATGTACTGTAAAAGTCAATTTAGCATATTTATATGATGCACCATCGTGTTAAAAATGCATGTGTGTTATTTTAACCATGATCGAGTATCTTATTAGCTCTCAATCAGAGTATTATGAGATGACTCAAGCACCTATTTCACTGTGAAAGGGCACGATAACGTGACTATTTTAATAACCTTAATGGTTTACTAGAATGAAACAGGTGGTTTCTTACTCTGCTTAATAATATCTTGATGTAATATTCCATTGCAAGTATTCTAAAAAAATATTAACAAATGGTTTATAACACATTGCAACAACTCATAATGTAGTTGAAAGCATATTTATAGACATTTTCAGGTGTTTGTGAATTTCTTCCCCTGTGAAGCCAACAATATAACAAAATAATAATATAAAGCATCAACTGTATATTAATATGAACCATGAAGCATTTGTGTGCTATATTTATTAATAAAGCACTTATTCTAAAAAAAAATTTTTAAGTAAATAATTAAACTTGCAATGCAACATGTCTTCACAAGTTTTAAACATATCTAAAAGCCATTTGAAAACATTTCATATCACATGTAAGGTTCAGTGCATGTGTAAGTAATCGATCATACAAAAAAAAAGATTGTTATGTTGTCAATCCTTAATTAACTGTTTATGCACCAGATGCTTATTGACGGAGATAAATTGCTATACAGTAGTTGCAGTACAAACAGGATCGTTCAAACTCATAAGGCAGACAGTGATGTGGGCTGTAATTATCTGCAGTAATAAAGTTGTACACACTATGTACACACAATATGAAAACATTATAATCGACCTTTATGCCTCTAAAAACAATCAAATTGCCTCAGCAGTGTTTACATCTAGACTGAAATCAATTATACATGTTTGCAGAACATCAGGTTTACAACAATGTGACAGTCCCCTGGGTTATTAACGCATTATTTATCCTCTTTAATGAAGGTACCTGTGGGCGGAGCCAGAGTAGTTTGGAGCACCTGTGACTCCTTAGACCCTGCCTTAATGCCTTGAGTTCTGTCTGTCTGCCTGCTGCAGGGCGATCAGTGGACTGACTATGTTGGCAAAGTTTGTTCATAAAATTTTCAGGAATTGTATCTGCTGAACACTTCTGTGTCTGTTTGGCCTATGACTCATTATAAAATAGTGCAAAATGCCTGTCAGAGCTGATGGTCATGCCTTCTAAATCTGCTCCTAAAAAAAACTAAAAAAACTATGCATCATCATGACAAGAATAGAGGGTCGCGGTTGACACATTCTTCATCATTTTTGTTTAAGTGCCACAGTGCCACTTACAAGGGGAACTTGAGTTATAGAAGGGAAATTGTGAAACCAAGAATGTAAAGCGGTAGCGACTGAAGCAAGACCAAGTTGTTACTGTTGAAAGTCAGAGAGACGGAAACCAGGAAATGAAGTCCAACGCTGTGTTCTCCAGATTTAAAGAGCAAAATTATTCAAATGACTTATTATTATTATTTTTTATTATTATTATTCAAATGACTTTTCTTTCTTGTCCATAGAAAGGAGGAAGAGATCATCCAATCTGCAGAAATGACATGTAACAGATTATAATGTATGCATTCGGCGATCAATCGTGCATCGTGCATTATACGCTGCAATCAATAGTGTGGGGAGTTTAAGAGAGCGAAGCGGCGGTCTGACATAACATTGCTGCTTGATTTCCTAATTGCACCTAGTTATTGTTCAGAAGTGTGTCACTTTGAGTAATGTAATTGAACACACAGAAGAAAGAGACCATCACAAGCAGAACCCCCCCCTAAGATATCCACTAAGAGTCCATCTTTTCTGGTTCAGTAGAGCCAGAAACAAAGGAGGCCGCAGGAGAGTCTGCACATCATGTGGGTCCAGCATATAAAACCACAGCAAGCAACAACAACCAAAGTCAAGGCAGGAACCCTTTCATTTGCACTTGTTACCATTGGCTGCCATCATTAGGTAACAGCAGCCTGTGGTTGCTGCATATATGCACAATAATAACACCCAGTGTATCCAGTGCAGTTCAGCTCCCTTTTGGTGTTCTGTATGGATTATTAGACACGGCAACATCTAATTTATTGTATTCTAACTTATTATTTTCCTTTTCCTTTTTGTCAATCAGTTGAAGTCATGTTGTGCAAAACACCTGCCAAAGAAATAAGCTGGCCCTGGCTGGCGGCCATATTGACGCGTTGGCTCCCCTTTTGATAGAAGAGTTTAGGCACATTTTATCAAAGCATGTGCAGAACGGATGCTTTCCATCCGGCTCGATGTTCATAACCCTCCTGGAGGAAGTGAAGGAGCGGCCGGGACGTTGGAATGAAAACAGAAGAGTTCATGAGATGCAGCGTGTGAGCGGTGTCTATCAAAAACTCCTCAAAAGCGCAATCGATAGTAATATTAACATCACACGCACACACAGATACAGACCGAATCAATGGTGATAATCCTAAGTAATAGCCATCGAAGCCATTCTTACATTTATTTTAACTGATTTTTTGTCCCTGCGAGGCTTCCTTGACATCTTAATTGCTTTCCTAGGAGCTCTATTTTCTGAGCACTTTGATTAATCTTTTTTGTCTTGTCTGTCCATCATTATTGATCCATTAAACACACACTTAATCTTTGCTTTTTAATATCCGAGATTTAATTACATCTGCTGATGCTGTACTTTTCCTCTAAGTGAGCACATTTCTTGAACTCCCCCTTCCTCACAAGCCACTTGTCATCTGTCTTCACGTGTTACAGTCTAAGGATTTTTTTAGTGCGAGCGCAGCAGTGCGGTACGTGCATGTGTGTACATGGTCCCAGTAAATTACCCTCCTCCAGCACCATGACGTCCTGTAATGTGCCGCTCTATCGCCACTGGTTTGCAGTGAAAGAATGAGGAATCAATATCCCTGACTGGTGCTTGTGTAGGCGTTAGCAATTAGCAGGTACTGCCTTAAACCAGTGACAGATGGATCAAACTGCAATAAGGGAGGGTATCTTATTAGTCACTAATATGACAAATAACCAGACAAATTGCACCAGCCTCACCTTGCATTTTTTATTCCACAGGACTTGATGAGATCTCAGGGAAAGTTCGGAGAGTTATTTCACTTTTTGTGAACGGAGAAATGCATTGATCCAACAGAAAAGTGATATCTGTGGAGAAAAGGCCTGAGAGCTGATTCCGCCTCCACTGTTGTTAAGAAAAACCTATTAAAAACACATTAATGAGCCACGCCAGTGCACTGCTGTGATGTGTTCAATGATTATTATGAATGTGTAGTTTATTTTGAGTCAACTGTACCAGCTCTTTCTCTGTGTGTGTGTGTGTGTGTGTGTGTGTGTGTGTGTGCGTGTGTGTGTGTGTGTGTGTGTGTGTGTGTGTGTGTGTGAGCTGGGCGTGGCCTTCCAGGTCCCTCTCCTGCTGATCCACCTGTGCACCTGCATCTGATCATCATTTGTTCCAAGCAGTTATTTATATTTTGTTTAGCCTTTTAAACCCTTAAAAAAATAAGTATGCTGTAAATGCAGGGCCCTTTTTTTTTTTTTTTTTTTTTTTTTTTTTTTTAAAGATCTGCATTGTTAGTAGGAACCAGTGGCCTTGGGGCTGAGTATCACTGATGACCACAAAAGATAAGAGCAGCTGCCAGGAACTCTAAGAAGTTAATAGTCTCTATACCAAGGAAAAGTACAGCATGACTTATTGTTTGTACACAGTACAATGGGAAAATATGTCCAAACTCATAAATTATATCCTTGATTGTTTGTATGGATTTAACAGGATACAGTTATAATTTGTGTGTGTGTGTGTGTGTTTGTGTGTGAAGATTTTGGGAACCCCTGCAATTAAGAACTCATTAAATGTGGTGCAGATCCAGATTCCTGCAGATCATTGCATGGTGTTTTTTGACATCTTCCCTAATTATGCAAAAACTACTGAACCGATTTCCACGTAACATGGGGCAGGGGTCAGGCTGGTGCAGATCCAGAAAGAGGGGCTGATGCAGGGATTCTTCATGATTTACTTGCAAAATGGGGCTTTTTTAAGGAGGGATGGGGCGTAGGCCAGGCAGGCAAAGCAAAAGTGAAGGATTGTTAGACCATTGGGGAAGCATTCTGAGAGGCATTCTTGTTGTTTGTCTTGTTGTTTGTTTTTTTACAGTCAAGTTTCTAATTTCCCTTCAACAATCTCTGTCTTCCAATTTCAAAGTGAGAGACATCCGGAGGAGTTTATGATTATTCATCATGAGAATAATGAGCAACATGATGACACAATTGCAGGTCTTGGCAGTAAAAAAAAAGAAAGAAGATATCTCTATTATTTAAACCTCTTCCTCGATTTAGCCTTTTCTATTTCTGTTTCGACGAACCACGCTGCATTTGATGAGACACATAAAAACAATTTCCAATAAGCTTGACGTCTTGTGATAATAAATTAAAAAGGGATGTCGGCCAGCGATTCATCCGTTCAGGCCTTGCGTGGGGGGCCTTCGAGGCCACCGGCTGCACAATGTCACCCTGTGTCACCCATGCGTCTGAATACAGTCACTGCTCCCCCCCCCTGACTCTGCAGCGGAGGAAACACGGCACAACGGGGCTATTACACACGGGGGAGTGACTGCGACTTGGAATCAGGGTAACCCCAAAGGCAAAGCATCTATGCATTTGAATAAACTAATGCACCAACCTACACATTTGCATATCCGGGCACTTCCAAGTCACTGGGGCACTATGATTCACTTCCCTCTGCCAGACTGTGTTGTTACTAGTATGAAACAGAATGGAAATCAAGCTTGTTTGAATACAAGTTCCCCTCATGAATCTTTAAGGCCACCGTGTAATAAGAAAACAGAAAACAACACCATCAGACTGCAGAATTACTTATTTTATTTCACTCTGAGACAGGAGAGAGTGAGGAGAAGTTTTGTCCACAAGGAGATCCCTGACAGGCCTCTAAATCGTCTTGACTGACACGAGTGTGAATTTAACAATTGCCAGTTTGAGTGTAAAGAGTGGCTGTGTGGTGTGCAGTGAAGCAGCCTCTCAATGCTCCCTTCCTCTCACCAGCCTCTCATGGATTCTGTAATGGATACAGCCTCTGAAGGATTTAAGGATGGCAAGGGCTGCTCACCTGTTAAGACAGAGCTTGTACTGCGCGTCAGTCAATCCGCCGGCAAACTTCGACTTTTCTGCGACAAGCAAATGATGAAGGGTTAGCGAGGATATTTGTTACTCCGCATTTTACAAGTGTGACGCCCTGCAAAAAGCAATTAAATCTGTACGCTGACCTTTTGCGGTGTTTTGACAGCCCTTTTTTTTACATGAGCGTGGAGTGTTCGAGCACCGATATCCACCGGTGTGCGACAATGAATCAACAGAACGCAACGGGGAACACTGTGTAGACATGCACTCGCCGCCGAGGTTATTGTGAGGATTGTCTAGGAAGAAGAAGGAGCACAGAGGAGCCACAGGAATGAAAGATGTTAGTCTGCCAGTTTGTCACAAAAGCAGTGTGCTCCTGTGTGATAGACTGGCAGACCGTGCTAGTTCAGTATCCTCTGGGACACACAGGCTACTGTTAGAGTCACTTTTTTTTTCTTTTTTTGAGAGGCTCCTCTCTTTTCCTGCAGCAGAGAGACAGAGAGAGAGAGAGAGACAGAGAGAGAGAGAGAGAGAGAGAAGCCGCCGGTTCGGGGTCTTGGAACAGACGTGCTTAAGTCTCGTTAGGCTGCTCGTGTCTGTGAAGGTTTATGGCCTGTGTCGAGCAGAAAGTCCACAATCAACAATCATGACAGCGAGGATACCAACAAAAAAACAAAAAACAAAACAAATCCACTCAGCAGCGTTTGAAGAGCTCCACACAACTTTTATATAATGGCTTCGAGCAAAGCATCAGGGCAGAGCTGGAGCTGGGCTTCCATATTTTCAGTTGACTCTGTGGGTTGTCAAATCAATTCCAGTCTGGGTTTATTTTTATGGCCCAGAATCAGTGGGTCCCAGAGGGCTTTACGATCTGTAAAGAACGCCATCTATCCTTAGATAAGAAAAAAAAACTCCCTGCATGCAGTAGGTGTTGCATTAAAAGAGTACAGGAAGTAGAAGCCCAGCCATCCCTCACTATCTGCTTTGAAGAGTCGCTGCATGGGGCCTGAGAGGATCCCAGCTGACGGCGGGCGAGAGGTGGAGCAGGGTCACCATTTAAATCACAAGGCTGACAAATAGAGACAAACAACCATTCATGCTCACATCCAAAACCTATATGGGAAATTTATAGTCACCGATTTACTCTGACCTGCATGTCTTTGGTGTGTGAGTGGGAGCATCCAGAGGGGATCCACGCAAACACAGGGAGAACATGCAAACTCTGGAGAACTCTTCATTGTTTCCATACATATATTTGGAGTGCCTTGCTTGAATTGTAGCTCCACCGTCCTCAAGCTCTCTGAAAACGTGTCCGATTACATGCGGAATGCACGCAGAAGATGTACGGAGGGCCGTGTCCATATCTGTCTTTAACGTAAAGCACGAATGGGTCTTAAGGCGGCACAGGCAGCACAGGTGAAGTGCAATGCTGCTTTCACACCGAATGCAACACAAATTCCTGCATCGCTCTACTCGCTTTAATTTACTCGCGTGATTGTCACCATGGGATCATTTGAGTTTACTCGCGTCACTTGCGACCATAATGCGACCAACACCTCTGGGCTCTGGGTGTCCACATACAGCTACGATAAGCTTACCTTCCACTTCTGCATTTATGTCCTACTGACATCCAGACATGTGGAGAATCTCAACATCGACGGGCTTTCCCGTCATAGCGTCACGCAAATTTCTCGCCAGTTGAAATTTTTCAACTTGAGTGAATCTTGCTTCAATCGCGTCGCCCGGCACGAATTTGCATCTTCTCCCGTCTACTCGTGGCTTTTCATTGACTTTGTATGTAATCGTGCCCTGTGAAATATACATTATACATTATATACATTAACAATATTACAATGCACAACAAGGAGCTACAAAATATAAATGACATCATTGCATTTTGTCAGCTGCATTTTTTTTTTGTCCATTAAACAACTTAAAATAAGTAAATGCAATCATGTCGACACAACAAGACAATCCTTAGACTCATGCAAGCACATCAACTTCATTAAACAACTGAGCTACAAAAAACCCCCCCAAAGATACAGGGAGAAGTTTTGCACTTTGAACAAAAGAACTTTCTGCAACAGAACATGTGCACAGTTCCTGCTATCCAGAAATCAGTGGGGACCTCATTTCGCCATCGTGGAGCCAGAGGAGAAAATTGTCTGGCTTTTGGGTCCTCTTTGTAATGAGGGAGTGCCTGGCCGTTTGTAGTGTGGAGTGTAGTGGATGAACTGGGATGTATGGTTTGTACAAATGACCAGAAAAAACAAAACAAATGTGGACATGCAAATTACACCCATATGTGATCATTCATTTATAAATAGCATTTCTGCAACAGCAGCCTCAGTAATTATTTTTTATTGATATATTAATTTTAAACTTTCTTCTATCCACATTTCAATTACAAAAAGCTGTTTGAACACTGGTCAAGTTTCTCTCTCAGAAGGGTATTTTGACATATGTGTAAAAGTTTGTGCATGGCTCTTAAATAAGAATTTGAATCTCATATAATTGCATGGTTTCTTCTGCTCCTTTCTGCTTGAAGCTACATTCTGGTTTGATCAAAAGTTCAAGAAGCTGCATGTGACAATTTGGAAGCATGTTTAACTCCTTGGTTCTGTATTTTCCTGAACATTGCTGTTTGACACTGGTGTGTTTTGTGAGTTGTGTTTTTTTTTCTTCTGCTGGGGAAAAATAAAAATTAAATGTGTTGAGAAATAAACAATAAAATAGCAAATAATTAAATGACAGTGTGAAAGTATCTGGCAGGAAAACATGGGGAGTACAGAGTCAGTTTCCAGGTCAAAGGTCAACTAGAGAGCCAACAGGAACAGGATGGTGCCCGATTAAAAAGCTGATTTTCCTCAGCGCCCTGTTATTGTTGCCTGGATACTGCGTGATTCTAATTAACAGTTTTGTGATTCACATGCTCTCTTGTTAACCTCTGTTTCCCACATTTGCTACACTATTACAGTGAGAAGATGATGAGCCCTGATGGACTTTGTGTTGTGATGGACGCTAAGCCAAAGATAAAATTAAATTTCTCCAATAATTACCTAAATTGAAGCGCAACAAACGTGCGTTGTCTTGTGGATAGAAGCTCAGTTTGTGGGTGGACTGCCTTTTAGGGTCATGGACTGACAACTTTTCTCTACAGACCTCTGGCTTGCTTTTTATTTCTCATACCACCACATTATTACATAAAATCACCATGGTGCATTATTTCACCACTTTCTAACAAATAATAAAACTCCCTTATATTTCCTGAAAGCCTGAATGGTGCCCGTGGGACTTGGGCTGTTTTAGCGATTAGGATAGCTGAACTCTCACAGAGTCTGCTCTTTGAATTAAGTCCCCCTCCCCTTTCCAGCAGGCCTCTCACTGGGCTGATCTTGCAGTCTAATTGGCCTCAGGGTTGACGTGCAGTGTTTACCAGCGGTCCTATGGGAGCTGGATGAACCGGTAGAGGGGAAGGGGCGCTGTGGCTCCCCTACCATCAGCTCCGGCTCAAGGCACGGACTGCTAGTCCTTCTAAGTGTACCCCGCAGTGTCTGGTCAGGACCCAGCCTTAAGATAAACTAGAAACTCTTCTGAGTTCAAGCTAGGTGACTTAAGCAACACAAAGACATGCAAGAAAATAAACTCTAAACCACTGATTGCACAAAGCCGACACATGAATTATGTGAAGACTATTTTCGTGATAATATAGTGTTATAGGATGTAATGTCAGCATGGAAGAGGGCAAAATCCACAGCTGGCACCAAGGCTCGAAGAAAACAACCAGCTATATCTTTGAAATCAACAAGAAGTAGAGGGCAGGCACATTTATGTGTAGAGCATATTCAAGCATAAACAGCTTTACATATTGCAGCACATTAAACAGAGAATTTTCACATAGACTCACTGCAATCTGGACATCATGGTATTTCTGCAGCTTTATCTTTTAGTTCCAGCTCATGAGCAATATATGTATCTGTGTCTGTTTTTTTTGTTGTTGTTTTTTTTAATTTTCTTTGCAGTGAGCAGCCCAAGATGTGTCAATCAAACTTTGGTTTGTGAGGAATCCCTGCCCCCCAGAGGCAGGAAGATGAATCCAGCTTATGGTGTGTTCACACCGAATGCCAAAACTCGCTTTAACTCTCATTTAGACTCATTTTTTACATATGAAAACTGATGCGTACATTTCAAACGGTATGTCCGTCAATGCCCACATACATACTTCCATGCATCCTTTTGGTTCATTTCTGCATTTAACGTCCCACTGATATCCGTTCAAAAATTTTCGGTCAAAAAATCACCCCTTCAACTTGATGCTAAAGTTAAACCACGGGTTAAACACATACTGTATAAAACAATGGCTTTTGAAAGATTATCCCCTCTCTTGTTTGGTCCACAGCCCACTCATAGCCACTGGTCTCCTTCCTTTAGCCACAGATATTTCTTCACTGTCAAAATATTTAATATGAATATTCATTTTCAGCTATCCTTGCACCACGAGGGACCCTGACACACACACACAAACACACAAACACACACACAGTGCTGCCATCTTTTCATCGTCCAACATAACATTTTCTTCCTCACTGGCCCACTTGGAGTTTTACTGGCCAAAAAGTGAAAATAACTCCTTTCCCCCGTATTGTAGTGGTTTATGATCTCAGCAAATATGGAGAGAAAGAACATAAATACAAGATGAACAAATATCCCTAAATTGCAGCACTTACTGATTTGTGAAAAGACCTTTAATTTCCCTTATATGATAAAATGTCAGTAGTTTGAAGGAAAACCGTTGTTTTTGTTGATGTTGTTGTTGTTGGTAATCATCCTTGCCCGATGCAAACAGCATCTTGTTAAGTGGTGTATTACACAAATTTGGCCAAGACGGGAGAAAAAAAAATTAAAAATCAAACTCACTCTTCCAGGCACTGGAAGTAACTAACAACACCCTCGTCTGATGTGAGTCATTACCCATGGATGTCACGTCGCTTGTTTACACTGCTGTCCATGTTGTTTGAATGAAAATGAACACTATGAAACATCGTCTACTTGGGATATACAGCTGCCTGCCAAAAACACACAGCACTCAACATTTGACAGCAACCCAGGGGAATTAGGAGGTGTTGACAAGGTCTGGGGCTGAGCCCAGACCAGCTAAGGCTGGGTTTGTGTGCAGGTTTTTAATGGGTGGTCCCTGCTGGTCTACCTGGAACACTATGACCTCATTTTTGTTTATTTTATGTCTTTGTATAGCTACAGTAAACACTGCATTTCACTTTTTGATAGTTAATAGATTAAGAAAAAAGCTTTGTCATATCTGATTTAGGTGATTTGCATTTTAAAAATGCACCTAGGTTCAAACTGACTGTAAATCATGATTATAAATGCATTTGAAGATGAGAACCACTTGGCAGTGGTGTGAGCCTGGGCTCATCTCTGCTCTACAGAGGACACAGACGGGATCTGAGTCTGAATTTTTATTATTTTCTGCAATCACGACGCACAAAAAACAACTTTATACACCACTGTTAACTGAATTTAAGGCTATTTTAGAGCACAGTAAACAGCAAACTTGAACACCAGCCTCAGCCACTACACAGTCAACAACAACATGGAGATGAAGAGGGAGACGCTGGAAGTGGATGAGAGATGTAACCCACAACTAGTTCATCGAGTGCATCTTATCTGCCAAGATTTAGCAGCTGTTATAAATGCATTGTTTTAACTGATTTCTGCACAGGCTACTTCTTTGTTACCTGTTGAGAAATTCCTCAGACTCTCTTATAAAATTTTTGGGTTGTTGAGTTTGTAAAAACTTTTTAATGAAATGCTTTCTACAACAAGTTATTTTTTTCTTTGAGTTAAAAAACATTATGTCCAATTCTCCCAGAGATGTATGCTATATGGTCACTTAAGATGCACATTGAGATGTATAACGCAAAGACGCATGTTCATGCCAGCTATAAACAGTATCATAGTTTAACCCTTCTGTCGTGTTCCCGGTCAAATCTGACCGATCTACAAGATTTCTGTCTAAAAAAATGTAGTTAATTTCATCTGTTTGTCATGAGGTTCCATGTCTTTGTTCACACATGGCATCTGAACACACAAAATAATTTTTGACAATTTTTATTACATTTTGGGTGTTTTGTGTACACCCTTGGTGTTCCAGGTCAAAATTGACCGGTCAGTAGAAATGCCCCCTTTTTGGCTTCCATGGCAACCCCCATGGGAACCTGTCCATAATAGAATTTTTACCCCATGGGAACCACACCTGTTGGCAACACAGTCAGGATGCAACCTGGCTCTGCATCTTTGTCACTGTTAAAGACTGCAGTCTGCAGTGTAGTTCATTCAATTGACTGATACCCCTGTAGGGCCATGTTCAGACCTGGTAGTAAAATCCATGTGCAATACAAGTGGGCAGCCCTTGGCACAGATGCAAATCCACCTGCATTGAGGACATTGAGATCGGAATACCGAGGCCACATTTGTTAGCACTCTGGGTCACGTAAGACTGCTTTCTTTTGTGTAAGCAAATGTCTCCTGGGCCACATTAAAGCACCGCCCACCTGACTGACATCCTCTGTAAAACAAGCAGGAGCCACAACAAAGGTAAGGAATTAGACGCTGTCTGATTTCTAAATGGTTTACTGTCATCTAAATGACATATTTGGGCTCTTTTACTTGCAAAGGTAAGCAGCAGATGTTTGTGAAAACACTATTTCAACTGATTCCCTGAGATTCAGTAGAATTGAACTAAAATTTCCCAAACGGCTTCATCAAATTCTAAATCACTCTGGTAAATTTGGCATTAACTGCAATACAATGAGTTGCCTCTTACCTGAAAAGCTGTTTGTCGTACCAGCCTGTTTGCTACTCCATATTCAAATTGCGTTTAGTAGCTGTTTGACGACACCGATTTCATTATTTACACTATGAAAGAAGATTATTGTACATGTAAACATGTCCTAATACAGTAAACAGTAACCATTGTCAACACTGTTTTGTCGCCTGTGAGGAAAGTCCTCAGACTCCCTTAAGAGCCTCTCAGTGTTGTGAGATGCTGAGCTGGGAGAAACGTTATAAACTTTATGAAATGCTGTACATGACAATCTCTGAATAATCTGGCCTCTTTGTAAATTCAACAAATGTTCCAGGCCTCATTGTGTCTGTTTGCACCAGTGATGTACGTGTTTGTTGACATATAGAGGGGAGATTCGATCACAAGCGGTCACTCCAGATGCATGTGGAGACGAGATATCACTTAGACTCTTCCCATTTTATTCTCTCTGTCAATTGATAGTTTTAATAATTCCTTGTTTTTTAGGGGGTGCTGCAACCCCTCTGATCACCCCCTACTTATCATCCATGCTTCGGTTGTAAAAAGCGACAAGCAGCAAATATAGTGACTTATTCACACCATCAGGGGTAAAGTAAGAAATACACACACATTTGTAATTATTCCCCTGCATGCTGCTCAGGGTACTCACAGAGCCTCCTCCTCCTTTCCTTTCACGTTGTGTGTATGCAGGCAGGAGTGAGTGACTTACCCTGCTTATTGGGGCTGTGTGTCTCCGTCGCTCTGAAACTTTGTGACAACACAGAAGGAGAACAGGGAGGAAGACAAGTCAGGAGGAAAACAGACAGGAAGCACAGGAGGCGAACAAGGTGGGAGGCCAAAAAAACATAGCTGCTGCAGGCTGTGGGACATGGAGGGTGGCCCGTAGCTGACCGCTTAAGCCCCACCCCTGGATACGCCCACAATTTATTCATTACATTAGTAAAACCTCTACCTCCAGTAGTGGGATTTACCAATACCATAAGAAATGTAAAATCAGTCAAATGCATCTAAAGTATAAATAAAATAACTAATAGTATTATGCAGAATCTCAGAATAATATATGATATTATCGAATTATAATTTTATAATATATTTATAATATAATATATAATTTTTTTTTTTTTGCGTGTGCAATAGAGTGTGCAATATTTGTAACGAAAGCAGTCAAAATAGAAGTAGTGGATTAAAATGTATAATACCTTCATAACATAGTGGAGTACAAGTATTAAGCAGCATTAAATGGAATTACTCATATGTAAGTGCTTCAATATTGGACATAAGTAGTAAGTGCTTGTGTAAATGTACTTTCTACCCAACCACAATTATCACACCTGTACTTTCTATCATTGTCAATCTATCTCAAGCCTCAGTGGAAAATGTTTGTTTTCTTCCCACTTTTGGAACACAGAGCTTGTATTTTAATTTTGACACAACGCGCTTGTACAAAATCTAGACGGACCAGGCTCCAATTAAAAGTAATCTATTCTGATCATTGTTTTCTGCCTATTTTTCAACCTCTCAGGAAGCAAGAAAAACCTTATCTGTTCCGTTATGCTCCTTTCTCTCTTCAAACTGCCATTTAGTGCAGCCACATTTTTACTGTTTATGAATGGGAGGGAGAGGTGTTGCATCCATAAATGCCCCAGAATCACATTGTCTGTAAATTAAGCAGGCACTCATGGATTCAAACGGGCATTTGTTTCAATTATCTAGTTAGATCGAGACGCTGGGCTTCTCTGTGTTTTCCTTGAATCTTTTTTTCTGATTGAATGGGAAACCAGATGCGAAGCGCAGCATACAAAGAGAGAGAGAGAGAGAGAGAGAGAGAGAGAGGAAAGAGAGAAATCAATCACAGATAAATGCCATGTGCGCCAAAGGAATACAAAGGTGTTACAATGGTTTTTTGGAGTCAATGGAAGAGAAGCAGCTTTGGGTCACTGACCTTGTGAAGAAGAAATATGAAAAATACCAAACATCTTCAGTTTTTATTTTCATTTGAAGGGCATTACTCTGCTACATATTTTCTCCCAGAATTGGCCTGCCTGCTGTGAAATCCTTCCAGAGCCAAATAATTCCCAAACAGAACTCCCTAGGAAAAAGTTAGCAAATGAATGAGACCATGTGCCTCTGTCCTGTGGGATTTGTGGCATTATTCAGTAAATCCAGGATTATTATATTTTACAGACAGCAAGAACTCCACATCTTTAACAGGAATAGCGCTCTAATTTCAAATTAAAGCTGCAAGAACAAGCTTCGGATGAATAACGACCAAAAAGCCATTTGCCTCAAAATGCTGAATTGTAGCCTTTCTCCCCTTGTTTGCGAGACAAGTGAGTCCACTTTCTTGTTAGTAATACCCAATTAGGGAGATGATTATTGATTGAGGTGCTCAAAGTTGACCGCTAATCTCCCTTCTGTCAGGATGAAGCGATCAATAGGTGAGTTTAATGAGCAACCGGGTTTCTCAATGCTAATAAACAGAATTAGATTTAGATCGGGTTCGTATATATATGTGCAAAATGTCAGATGAAGGATTTTAGGTGGAAACTGCAGATATGTGTTTTTTGTTCTAATAGGACTCGTGCTGCGTTAAGACCACATGAAAATGCAAACAGTCAATCAGTAACGCAACAAGGAGTCAGCTATTTTTGGCAATGCTAACATCAGAGCACTCAGATCCTGCTAAAAGCCATTTCAGGACCCTTTCTTCTTTTTGCTTAAAATGTACGCCCATAAAGCCACCTCTGAAGTTTCAGCCCCGTGCTTATATTTAAATTTTCAGGACCCGTGGGTGTTAATAAACAAACAGTGATTAAGAGCGAAGGTAAGTTAACGCCACCAATAGCTACAGCAACAGCATGATTATGGCTAATTACTTCCAGAAGGCAACCCCCCCCCCTCCACTTTGTTTTACCAACTTTGTTAGGAGGAAAGTGAGTCATGAATGAGCGACTGAGGGTTTGCTGCTGACCCATCAAGGGCAGGTAAATAGTGCAACTGCAGGGCCATTATTATAAAGAGGAGTTTGCTTTTCAAGGGCGAAGCAATTGTTCTTGACATTTGGCTCCTTCATTATTTTTTTGTCTTGATTAGACTTAATACCTCAGTGAGGTGTCTCCTTTGTTTCCTAGCTGCCATTCTGAACACGCAGGTAAAATACACTTTATATACAACAATAAAGAAATGAATCAAGACAAGATTCACCTGTTTCAGTGTAGAGAAAATGTCTTATTTTTTGCCTTCCACTGGTCACTTTCCTCTCAGAGGATGCTACGCTGTGCCATAATGCAGTCTCTGTGGGTCAAGGTCTTGTATTAAAATGCAGGTAAACTTTAGGGAACATGACACATACCTGCAGCACATTCAATCTCAGAGCTGTGGGTTTTCAAATTGATTGTAAAATATAAAAAATGTGTGGAAATTACAAATACTCTGTGTCACACTCATAAATAAAGACAAATGAGCTTCAGGCTAAGCTATGAAATGATAACACGATAACCTGCAGTGCCCTTTTATTATTATTTAGACCAAATTAAGAGCCTCAAAGCTAAGCTACACATAAATATTTCCCATATGTCAAGTGGATTTCTTATTGTAATAAACCCACAGAAAATGAACATCATCTTGCTCTGCGTTGTTTGTCTTTTTTATACATCTTAACCCTTTATGTGTTCTACTGTTTAAGTATTAAAGTGTGTTTAAACTAACTGCCCCACGGCCTCATGGGTGCTTGAGGTCCGATAAGGCCATAAGGGTGTCATGGTTTGGGGTTTTAGTTTATTCAGGGCTTGTTTTATTTTGAAATTTCCCTCCTTATGTCATGCTTTACATTTCACTTCCTGTCTTTGCTTCTTCCTGCCTCCTTGATTGGTTTCACCTGTCCCCAATCAGCTTCCTGTGTATTTAGTCTTTGTGCTCCCTCCTCAGATTGTCTTCATACCTTGTGTGAACTGGTCCAGCCTTTCATTGTGTATTTGGATTTTTATCTGCTCCTTGCTGGATCTTAGTTTTGACACTTGACTCCCACGACCTACATATTGGAAACCTTGTTTTCTTTACCCGCCTAAACTGGACCTGCTCGGCCTCTGTTGTCTCCAGCTGGGTCTGAATTCCTCCTCTTCTTATTGGATGTGACATGGATTTAGATGGAACTTCTTCTCCTGCCACTCCATACATAACGTTGTTCTCATACACAATGAGACTCCCTCCGATTGCTCTGGTGTGCTGCTGGTTCTGCTGCTCCTGAAAACCTGCGGGATGTCATCAGAGTTCAGCTGACCCAGAGCAGGCGCCGCTGGAGAAGAGGCCCGGATCAGACGGCGTCCGGCGGCGCCGACTTAGCCCCCCACCCCTGCCAGCAATGATCCTCAGGAGCTTCACAATAACTCCAGGAACTGCTACATGACATGACAAGCGAGCATTAAGAGTGTTATTGAGACATGGCTTCACTCGGCTCTCTGGTTGATGTGGAAGGTTTTTCATTTACCTGCAGCTGCGGAAACAGCTGAGGGAGGTAGAATCTGTCCACAGTAAGAGCTAAGGTATGTAACCCCTGTTTACGAACAACCTGTGCAGATTCTTAATACCCTTTAACCTGCCTGTAGAGTTTGGGAATACAATCCTCTGTGCAGCCTCTGTGCCTCCCAGTGCAAACACTACAAGAGCTGCTGCTTTCTGGCTCTGTTTTACACATTAGAATAAAGTGACAAGTGTTACGGGAATGTAAAGTGCCTTAGATTGAGGCCTCCTGCAGCTAAATGTGATCACAGTACGATGTGCTTACTCTAAAAGACAGTTTTGAAGTGCTACATAACAGCTGTGTGGTTAAATGCACTGATTGACTGAAATGTTTTCCGTTGCCAGGACATATTCAGAACCACTGATGCAATAACAGACCATATGCATTTACGCACCGGCGGTATGGTCGCCAACAAGGAAGCTGTCGTCTATCCAAATAACAAACCTGACTTTACAAAAGTATAACAGACAGAATTAAAAGGAAAAAAAAAGCTCCGTCTGACTTTGAAATCTGTGCAGAAGGAACTGAACTATCATCTGAGAAGTGCCAGAAATGACAAGACATTTTCAGAGGAGAATTTCGGGGCTTGAAGTATCCCAAACTTGAAACCGGTTCATTTCAGCTGGCCTGAAAATGGCTAATGATTTCAATTATTTTAGATTTGAGTCTTTTTTTCCCCTTCCCCTCCACTGAGTGTACCAGCAACAGATCGCTGATCAATCCATAATATATCTTTTTTTAAACTCGCCTCTTCACAGAGAACGTACGACCTGGCAGGATTTTCTTTTCGAAAACTTGTGCAGAGGAGCGAACGCCAGCATGGTGCCCTATTTTCAGCCGTCAATAGACATTCAAAAGGTTCCAGTTCTGTGGAAAAGCTCTGTAATTATTCCTGTCCCTTAGAAAGCTCTGTCACTTCTGATGAGAAGCCTTGAGAAGTGTGCAGAGTCCATGTAAATTGGGCCGTGAACAGTAAATTAGTTTGCTTAGAGACAGAATTCAGATGATGCTCAACTGCCATGATGTCCTTGATCTTGGAACATTTTCAGGATTTATACTCGGCTGATTTTTTAAAAATGAAATTTGAGCACCGCTTTCAACACTCTTCAGCCATGTTTTGATTCAGAAAGTTAAACTAGATGTCAGCTCTACTGGTATCAAGTGACATCAATCAATTTGAACAAATGGAACTCGACGGGATAAGGTCAATAACGGTTTATCTCAGCTGAGATATATCAGCACTACAGCTCTACAGATGTGTGTGTGAGCACATCTTTTCCTTTTACTGCGTACGTGAATGACGGCTCATCCAGGAACTGTGTTTCCACATACTCAGACGACTCAGCGTTATGGTCATTAGTCAAATCTACCATCAGTGGATGTAATTTAAGATACGATCTTAAATGTACAGTAAAAAAGAGGAAATTTTTAATTTAATTGAAATAAAGAAGATGATGATCCCAAACCAGTGGCGACACTTAACCAGCCAGTTACACAAGTCCAGTCCAGTATCTTGGCTTGTTCTCGACTTCCTTATGAATTTTTCTTTTACACAACGATTATGGAAAAAATTTTGTGTTTAAAAAAAAAAGAAGAAAAAAAAAGAAATTCTTTGTTTTATCAAGCTTCTCTGGGGAGTGTCATCAATTATCAAATGACTGTATGGTTTAGGAACCTTCCTGTATCATCAAAAACAAAGTTGTGATGGTCAGAAATGTCTCTATCTTGAGTCTCTCTTTGGCCGGAGCAAACTTAAACAGGAATCCTGTGTGATCCATCCCACATTCTGTTGTCTCAGTGTGAGCTTTCACCATCAGGCGAATCGAGTGTGTTCCCATGAATCAAAGGTGTTTCAGTTTAGCAGTCGGCTAGAAATAAATAACACAATTGTGCTAAAATCATGCTGATGTGTAGTTTGTCAAAAACGAACCTCACTCTTTTCTTCAGAAGGTTGCAGCTGTTGCTATGGAAATGCAAAAAATGATGAAAATTTCTAAATTGCAAAAGGCACCACTCCAGCATATGTTTGATGCACAAGTTATTAAAGATGTATTAAATAGTCCTGAAGTTATGCTGTGAACTCCACCCTAAAAATACCCAGTTTGAGTATTTTAAACCAAAATGAAATAAATAAGAATGTTAAAAAGGCACGCTGTATCCCCCATGTTTTATGACGATGGATAGAAACACTAATACGGGTCATTTTGGAAGGCAATTAGAAGCAATTTAGTTCAGAGAACTTGAAGTGAAGGACTCCTGCACAGGGTGTGTAGCTGTTCTGCGGTGCTGAGGATCATGTTAGGGTCCTTTTCAGTCGTGAGGCCCTTCTCTTTCCCTGTTATTTTAACATGCTGTGCAACAGAAATGTACGTTAATCAAACAGAACTGAGATCTTCGTGCTGTAAACAAACACTTTGAACTGGGTTAGCTTGCACTTGGCTTCCCTTTTTTTTAAAAAAGTTTTGGTCTTTCATCGCTTGCCATCATCAGCAGAGAGTCTTCACAGGTACACTCCGGCGCTCCAACTTCGCCTGCTCATTTGCAAAGCTAGGTTAAGCTTATGTAAAAGAGATGCATCCTGAGTTCGTCGGAGGCCTAGATACAAACACTTTCCCCTCCTCCCCCCCTCCCCCTGAGTGACGAGTGACAGCTATTTAAATGCAAACTGTCATTAACAAACACAACCCTGCGCGACACCGGCTTTAATCACGGCAACAAAGGCGCAGCGAGTGGCCGAGTAGGAGCCCCCTCTCTGTGTGATATTCAAATGATGGGGCGGTGCAACAAACAAAAACAACAACATCAAAGAATAGACTGTGCAGGGAGGGAAATGTGCTTCACTATGTGCTTCTTACCAGCACCGTTAATCAGCTTCATATTTAAAGTGATTAAAGTAAGAAGGTGTGAAAGTCGCTAAATCACTTACCCTTAGAATTGTGTGAAATTGTAGCGCTTCGCTTGACGTCTGTTGTTAACCAGAGCTCCTTCCTGCAGAGGGCTTTCACATTACTCCTTTATGTTTGTGGCGACTGCGGGTAATTATATAAGACAACTCCCCATGAACACTGCAAAAAAAAAATAATACAGCCACCAAAGGAAAGCATTTCATCTTGAGAGATATTACTCAAGCTAAGGACATACTGGCGTCATTAGGAAGCATTAAAGCAGTATATTCTGAAACTCTATGAAATGATTCGCCTTGGACTTTGGCCTGATGCGTCTTGGTTGTCGTCCTGACTTGGATTCTTGTTGTTCTGCCCGGTCATAATTTAAATGAGGAAGTCATTTGGCTGTAACATCCTGCATGCCTGCCAAGGCCTGGCCGCTTGTAACTAATGCATGGCATTTATTTTGATTAGTCGTTTTCTTAAAGCGGCTACTGTAGAACATCCAGCTGTACTTGCAACAAATTCGCCATTTGTTCCGCCACAAATTTGCACAGTTTGAGTTGGGCAAATTAAAACTTCTCTTTCAACGCATGCTTTCTTTTCATACACTCCTCAGTGGTGTTCATCTACTGAACATAAACAAACAAAAATCTGCTGAGACTCGCTATAATCAATGCAACTACATAGATAAACATGTTTTTGCTTTCTCCCATTTGTTCTTGCACAGGAGGAGAAGAACAAATGGAGAAAATGGATTTGGATTCGGATCATGTAATCTAACCAAATTGCATTGAATGTATTAAGTACATCCCGTACAATTTGTGAAAAGAAAATAAGGAAGAAATGAGTGAAAAATGGTCCTTAAGTTTAAATCATGCAGACCTCCTTCTTATGAAACCAACTGCGTCTGCATCATCCACGTTGGAAACTTATCAAATGCTACTTGGAAGCTTTCAGCGAGCAATCCGGGGAATTCAAACCTATATGTTCAAACTGTACAGCAGGCAGGTAGAAATCACATAATTGTCACCAGCTATGTGACACACTGGACTCAGATGCGTCACTGAAGTAACTCATGCATCAGGGGATCGCATATAGCGGCAGAAAACGTGTGCATGGCTGTTTGGTCGATCGCTGCAACTTTGGAACCGCTATGACTGCAATTATTAGACATCTGGTGCGAGTACAGGAGAGAATAAATCAGGAGCCACTCTAACTAATCAAATTTAATCACACAATCAGCCTACTGGATATAATTAATGGACACGGCATATCTGCCTCAATCTGCTATCAGTTGTGCTCTCTAAATATTGTAATCATCATATGCAACAACATGTCTCGCACACAGTCATGCTACAGAAAGTCAGATGAAATACATTCCTGCATCCTTTACTGGGTTAAATTGCTAGTTCAGCAATATAAATATAGTCTGCATTTAAAATCCTGCAGAAGTATTATCAGCAAAATGGGTTGAAAGCAGAACGTCTTGATCCAACCCCAAAATTTCTCCTTTGATTGCAACTTATTAAATATGATTGCTGGCTAAGCATCAGTTTCGAAGTAGCATTTTAGTATTGTGCATTGGTTGAGGTGAACCTTTAGGTTTAAGTACGTAATATGCAGTTAGTGTGAGAGGTGCAATCCAGTCCAGGGCTAGAATACATCTCATTGGCCATGAGATGATTAGTAGAGCGAGAAAGAGAGAAAAACAAGTTTTAAATTTGCTTTAAATCTTTAGGAATATGTCTCATGTATATTCTTCTTTGGGCTTTTAAATGAAAGCACTGAAAGGGGAATCGATTTCTGTGGGGACTAATAAATATTGAAAAAAAAGTTGTTACTCCTGATTTCTTGTTGGAAAAGTGAGGAATTGCAATGAAAAAAAAAAAAAAAAGACATGCGGAAAGTATGTGAGTAAACCTTAAAAACAGTAACCGATGCAGAAACTGTAACCTTCCTCAAACTAATTCATCAAAATAATTAAATTAAAAACCATTTTTCTGACACGTTTCCATAATGACGTCACCTTCTCAGGCCCTTTTCCTCTGCGATGCTGTTATGGCGCCTGACTGTGAGAATCAGAGCCACCAACTGTTTTAATCCACTCCTTTCCTATAATAGTTGTTGACTTGAATGCACATAAATTCCTACTTTCTTTGCCACACCAAGACGCCAATCAGGCTCCTTTTACTTTGTAAGGACTCACAAGCCAAAGACGTCGGTAACTGGGGACTCAATTTTTAATAATCTCTTATATTTTCAATGTTGATTGTATTTTTGATCATGCAAAATCGTAACCTGAAGACCATTTAATAAAAAAAAAACTACACAAATCTGTTGTACATATTACTATGCATAATACATACAACTTGTATATTCCTAACCGTAGCCTGTTACTGTTTATATTGTGTAATATATCCAACCAATAGCCTATTTATGATCTTTATAATCATTATTCACCCTGTATACCTGTATCATAGCATATTCTACTGTTTATACTGTACATATCTCATCCATAGCACATTCACAGTGTATTCATTCTACACATGTATAATTGCACTTCACTGCTTTTGCATTTCTGATGCCAAACTGCATTTTGTTGCCTTAGAGAACCTGTACTATGTGTAATGACAAAGTTCAGTCTAATCTAATCTTAATGTAGAGTAGAAGACACTGTATTTAACTCTAAAATATGGTGTGGTACAAGTGTAGAGTATATGGAATTAATTACATAAAGCAAGTACATCAAAATTGTACTAAGTACAGTACCTGATTAAAAATACTAAGTTATCCTCCACCAGTTCCACAGTTCTTTAGTTTTACACAAAAGTAATCAGGTCAAACTTAAAAGACTTCCAACTCTTCACACCATGAGATTAAACCTTTCAATGTACACACAACGCCCGAGTCATGACAGTGAATGATGGCTCTATTTCAAATCATAATGCTTTTTAATAAATGAAGTATGGGTTGCACCGTGAACTTGTAAGATGTGATTAAATACTCCGCTCCCTTGTTAATTAGATTCCTTCAGGTGTTAACTGCAAATGCCAAGCCTCCCAAAACGCACCGGCGCTGGAGTCCGGATGGAGACGGTGGACTGTAAAAGAGGTATGTGGGCAGCAGAATCTCCTGTATCTGGACCCATGGAGCTTATGAAGCCTTGATCAGAGGAGGATTTAGAGGCTTTTCTTTCCAGCAGATGCACAGAAATCCACCGTCTCTTGGAACAAGACAACTCGGATGACATTTAGGAACACGACCTGTGGAAGTCTAATATAAAGTCATTGATCTGTGCATAGTGATTAACATTTGTGCCAATGAGTGCAGTTTCTTTAAGTCGTTGTCTTGATTATTATCTTATTTTTTGACAGTCCCTTCACATTGAGAGCAGGGCTCATAACAGTTGACAAAATGAGGCCCTATAGAAAATCTCCAGGGCTTCAGTGGAAATGACAAAGACGTGATACAAATCTATACATCAATGATTTAGGTGTCTCTTTTGACTATATTGGATGGTTTTATTTTGTGCTTTTTTCCCCCACTTGAATTTTGTATGAATTTATATTTCGCAGAAAGCATCCGGACAAGAAAACCTGGCAGTTATATTGTTCTTAGCTTGGACACGAGCATCCATGAGTTCAATTTACCCTCGTCTGTGCATATGAAATAATAAATAGATGTGTTCTGTGAGGTGGAAAGCATCAAGTACCTTTTTGAATATTGAATCACAGCTCTGCAAGAGTGGCAACTATTTTTACTCACCTTTTGCTTTGTGCACAAATTCAAAAGCGCTCTTTCTTCTCAACAGCATGAACTGTGTTTAATTCCGATCTAAACTCCTTACTCGAGTGTTTGCACCACATTTGACGTGATAAATGACAGCGGCATCTTTGTACATGATGAGTGCCAGCTGAATGCCAGATGAGCAGGTGGTTCTTTAATTCAACAACCACAGGGTGATACGATCTCACGGCTGATGCAGTTTATTGTGGGTTTTTAATATTAATGCTAAATTAATATTCTATCATATTAATGCTTGAGCTGGTGAACCCCAAAGTAACTCAGGCAGCTCGGTCTTCTGCATGAGTAACCCTGCAGTCTGACATAAGGGGTGAAACGGAGCAGGGCGACTAACGTCAGCTGTTCTCCTCACCCTGCTGGGGAACTGTCTCATAATATCTACTTCATTTTCATGCATGGATTTCTATCATTTTTTTTCTTGCAAACCTCAGAAAAAGAACCATGAATAAAAAATTCCTTCCCAATTTAATTTGTTTACAACTTCTCTGATAAATCGCTGTTTTACTAGAGACATTGCTGCTTGAATATTTCTTAATTTCACAAGTTTTTGCTCAAATAATTTGGACTTTATTATTTATGACAAGCAGTCAGCTGCTGCTGATTACGGATCAGTTCAGGACATGTTAAACACCTCGGGGCTGAGAGGAAATAATTGATTTTTCCTAACAAGGTTATAAAGAGTGAACTTTGAAAGCCCACACAGGCCCAGCAGTCGGCCAATTAGCAGCGTGATTTAGGAAAAGCATGAACGAACCTCTCTATTTGTTTACCGGCGCCTGAAATTTGTGTGAATTCACCAAGCATAAGCTATATCATACACAAAAACTCCACAGGTTCTCTTTGTCTGAACTCACAGGAAGTATTTTCACATTAAAAAAAAAAGTATTTTCTCATAAACTGCACTTTTTTTCC
The DNA here is from genome assembly GCA_037577475.1 of Chaunax sp. Z400. Lineage (NCBI taxonomy): Eukaryota > Metazoa > Chordata > Actinopteri > Lophiiformes > Chaunacidae > Chaunax > Chaunax sp. Z400. The sequence continues at coordinate 4,964,002 of CM075206.1, forward strand.
TTTAGCATTTGCATAATAACAGATATTTTTAGCTGCAACTCCGTCTTTTACCTCGAAAGCAAGTAAGACTTTGAGTGAAATTAGGGAAGTTGCCTCACAATGCCATCTCCTGTGACTTCTATTTATACTTTTCAGCAACATATATTATTTAGCATCAAAGGTTTTTGTCAGCATATTTATAATCATTTTGATTATTTTATTGGGTTGTGCATTTCATTATGTGATGGTGAGAGGGAAGTGGGACTATTCTTCTCTTGCACATAAAAGAAAATATTAATAACTATCTCACTGTTGGTCACTTTGCATGCTGTTATGTGCTTTGAATACGTCCCTAGATATCAAGGCCAAATGCAGTGCAAAGCAGATAAACTCCATTCTAACAGAATTTATGACATTAAGAAAACACTTCAAATGAGAAGTCTTTTACCTTAAGTTTTCATTTTCTGTGATGGATCAGCTTCTAAAAACGATTCACAGCTGAGGTAGACTCAGTCGGCTCAGTGTGGTCGGGTGAGTCCACCCATCCATCTTTTCACCTCTTCCTTGTTTGTCTTATAAAGCAGGTTGCATCGGGCCACTCCAGAAAGCAATCAGGCTCCCATCTATGAAATGTTGGTTTTATCTAAGCCCTTCCATTTGCCAAAGTCCAGTAGAGGTAAAACAGACCTGCCCGTTAGAAATAGCACAAGGAGGTAAGAACCTCACCTATTGTATTTTGGTGTTTCTTATTTATTGTTAAATCTGTAGCTTAAGGTAAATGCAAAATTTTGATTAAGGTATCAGAGTGAAAAAAGTTGTTGAAATAATCAAATTTAAGTTAATTCATTCTCCTGTTTTTCTACCACTGAACGTTAATTTTCTAATTTTCTTGGCACACATTCATTCTGTAATTATAACAAGTATAATAATAATAATATTATAATAATAATATAATTTTCTTTTCTCAACATATTTCCAATTTCCCTTATGCTTTTACTTTAATGTCTGAAGTACTTTAATGTCAGGATAAGCAGCTGCACCACCCGATGTGTAAGAAAGTCCCATGAGGGGTGGAAGTCAGGTTTGAGTCGTAGGCCAAACACACAGCTTTCACCCAGGAGAAGAGGGTTCACATCCCTTTTTTACAAACCTAACTGTCTAATTTGTGAGCCTAAACATAACCCAAAGAACCGTTTCAGTGGTATCTGCAACCAGATCTGACAAGCTTAAAATACTTTAGCTGTTACAGTAATACTACTGTATGTATGGGGCATATCTACTAACACTGGCAGGCATGTGTACATTTTGAATTTCGCGTTCGTTTTGTTTGTTTTGTAATTTACAGATGCTGTACTTTTTTTAAGCTTTATATTTATGTATTCATCTATTTTCATACAACACACGGCATGTGAGCATGAAGGAGTGAGAGTCCAATGTGAGAAAATAACCTGAACGAAGCAGTAGTGAACTCTGCAATCATCGTTGGGAGATGTTGCTTGGGGGACATTGAGTCAGATTTATGTGAAATGATTTAGGAGATAAAACCAGGATGTGCTACATTTTGGCGTCTACATATCCATTTATGTAATTAACTAGGAGTGCTCCCGTTAGCGACAACGGTTAATAAGCTCCAGTGGGAACGGAGGGAGGCAGGTGAACCCGTGGCCCTGGAGATGTTCAACATAGATGAATAGATGCCATAGCACACACACAGCCTAGTAAATCAGATAAAATGAGCAGTGGAACAGGACGCAAATGGTCCTTGCGGTGAAAACTCAATATCACATAAATGGACAGGCCTCTCATAGATATTGGAAACGGGTAACCTTGCCACCGCATGCTCACCTTTTCTATTGCTCACAGACCCGCTGTACATTTATGGGCTTTACCTTCTTCAGGTCCATTTTAGCCTTCAAAACCTTTACATGTGCAGGACAGCCATAATGGGCAGTTGGTTAAATAAATGTATAATTTTAATAGCTGTGGTAACAAGACAGTGAAACAATATTTTATGTAGTCATGTGTGGTATTTCTATAGCCGGCCAAGTTATCAGGCGAGGCACTGTGGCCTGAGAGGGGGCCAGAAACTGTAAGAGAATGTAAGGTCACATGTTTGGGTTTTCATCTGGAAGAGAGGCAACGACCTCCTGAACTCTTTGCACCTTGTGAAAATAAAAGCTTTTCTAGATGGATAGATTTTCACAGCAGGTTTTACTGAGATCCAATACCTCTGAGTCAATACATCTTTTTAGAGCATGACCCATTTAAATCATGGACTTCGTAGTGTATCCTCTCAGATCACTTGTCAATCCTTTACTGGTGCTTCTAGCTTTGACTGAATCTCAAACGGATTGTGTGTAGATAAAGTTTGGCTAATGCTGCGCTCGAGACTAGAAACATTAAAGTACATAAGACATAAAAGTCGTTTTCTGTGACGTTCATTCTGTCATACAGATACACACATACAGGAAAAACACTTTGTCTTGAAAGAAGTATTGCCTTAATCTGAATTTGACTTTGGAGTCAAAAATCTAAATTAACTAAAAATATATGCAACTTAAACTAGTTTGCGTCGAAAGGAGTCAGTTGCGGTGGTTCAGGCATCTGATTAAGATTCCACCAGGGCGCCTCCTTTTAGAAGTTTTCGTCCCAGTGGGAGGAGACCCCGGGTTAGACCCAGAACTCGCTGGAGGGATTACATATCTCATCTGGCCTGGGAACGTCTTGGGATCCTCCAGGAGGAACTGGAAAATGTTGCTTGATTCTGCTTCATGTCAAATTAAGCAATACCGCCGAATTCCTTGACCGTGGAAAACCTTCTCTTAACAGTTGGAATCGTTTGTTTATTATCATCATCCTGCATCCGCATCTCAAAAGTCAATCTTTCCATTGGCCCAAGAAATTGGCCAACAGAATTAGACATATTATCAAGATATTTTGCTGACAAACAAACAAACAAACACATGTGAGTGATCATTGTTATCTTGTTAAGGGTTCTTTGCCCTCCAGGTCTCTATACCAGTAGAATGGTTTTATAGGGTTGCAGGCTTGTATATTCTCTCCAAACCACAACACTCTGTCATATATCATTAGGAAGTTTCTTTACACACAAATGCACCAGAGAGAATAGGGAATAATTAGACTGTTTGATGCCAGAAATATCCATTTAGATTCATAATGAAAGAAAACAGAGCTGAGAGTGTAAAGTGAACAGAGAGGAAACGCACCATGACTGTAGGTCATATTCTATAGGATTATACTGCTAATTTAAATACAAATTTTAATTAAATTTACTTAGTGACAAATTGTGGCTGACAACTGTTTTCCTTTTGAGAGCATATTTACTGATTTATTTAAAAAATACACTCCAGAATACACTGCTGGTCATTCCTTATGTGCTTACAGTCTTTTTGTGTAATGCACCTCACCGTTATCTCACTAATTTTTATGACCTTTTTAAAATGACATTACAAGTTGAACTTCAGCTGCACAACGATACCATCACTTACATTGTTGTAATAATCAAATAAAATCCTGTAATAAGCCTTTAACAATGCAGTCATCAGAGGAGTGTCTCACATTTATGTTGGCCTTAATTGCATAGAATTATGGTCTATTAGATGAGGTCTAGAATAGCTGCACTTGGCACTTTTATGAAGTGGGGGATATGAAAGTGGAAGTGTGGGAAAGAATGCTTTTCGTGGTGTTTTTTATTTTATGAGCTTTTCAGTAACTTGGGGCTAGACATCCCCTAGCCCTGCCCTTTTACTTTGTCCATTCATTCCTATGATTTAAATTATGAAACCCCAGTGTTTTGCCTTTTAGCGGTGCTCTTGAACATCAAGGCTGCAAAAAAAAAAAAGAAAAAAAAAAGAGTGCTTGGATCACCAGTCGCTGTCACCAAGGACTTTACTGCATAGCAGAGATGACAAAAATGGATGGATTTCTTCTTTCTTTCTTTTTTCAAGCAATGTCACCTTGATAGAATACCGGAGTTCAGGATTTCTCTGCTTCACGTTGTGTTTGAGCATTTTGATGTGGTATGTCATGCAAGGTGTCAGTCAACAGTAAGACGTCCATACCAGAGAGAGATGCGTTTTCTGACTTCAAGTGCACACAGAGAAACACTGAAGTCACTTATCATTTAAGCAGCAGTCAGATGAGACGCCCTCCCCGATGACCACTAATGCAGAAGAAGAAATACCTTCCAAGTTATGTGCTTTTATTTTTGGGGAGCACAGCCCCTCATTAGCATACTCTCCCACTGTCCCTTCGGTGGTGTTTGGATGATTTGCACACCGACTTATATTCACAGATTCATTCCATATAGATGGAATAAAACAAGAGTCCGGTTGGCTCTGCTCGGTCCTGTCGTTCTCCAGCCCGTCTCCCCTCTCCCTCCGTCCTTCACACAGCTCATCCGCGGCTCTGCAGCGGTAATTAACGGCGGCGTTACATCTTGGGAGATACTGCGAGCTATGTCAGAAAATTAGGAGGTGGAATAATGAGGGTTGAGGGACTTGTACTGCTTCTCTGTAGCACTGCATTAAAATCAAAGGATTTCCACTGCTAATTGGAGAGGGGTTAAATTGCACGGTGGCCTCAACTGTGTCCAGAGCCCTCCGCCCAAACCTGCCCCTGAGATATGAATGCCTCCCTTTTAACTCAGATTTCCATACCAGGGTGCGTCTCTTTCCTCTTTACACGGGTACGCTGCAGTGGTGAGAGACTAACTTTGCCTTGTGCGGGGTCAATTTGAACTTCTTTTCTTTCTGGGTCTAGATAGACCACCACGCCGCATTGTTTTCTTTTGAATAGTCACCAATTACCTCACTGTCCTCACAGCTGAACATAAGATACAACCAGAATAAATCAATGCAGCGGGCCCTCATTTGAGCTGACCAGTGCAATTACTCACACAGGTGGAATTATCACAACATGAGACACTCTTTCTCCAGCCTCTCCCCGGCTACGGTGATGGCATCAGCAGCATGACACTGTGTAATGAGCACAGACATGGTCCACTGCACAGAGGAATACAGTAAATACACATCCTCTCCATTGTAGTCTGGCTCTGTGCAGAGGGGCTGCAAGGCGAGGCGGCTGCACATCAGCTAATTACAAGAAAGGAGCGGTGTTTAATGATGTATTTAAGGGAGAAATCAAATCAAATGGGGTGCTTTTGAAACAAAAAAACATACAAAATCAGCAATGCCTTTATATACACCATCCAGGAAATGTCAAATTTGGTACATTACCTTTTAATTACACCAATGATTCTAGGTACGCTCATGAAGATGTTCAGTAAATTAATATAAAAAGCAGCTTGGTACCATAATATAAACACAATATAAAGTTCATATGAGCAAGTTTTCCTCTTGTTAGCATGTGCTCTAGATCTAAATCAATGAACTTATAATTGTAATTTCAAATATATTTAAAAAAAACATATGAATATATTCAATGCTGTGTTTTTAGTACACAGTAAATTATATCATATACAATGAAGTAAGGATATACAAATGTGTAGAGGTGTTTTCAGATCAAACTGAAGCTCAGTTAAATAAATATGTTATTGAGTCGGTAGCTTAAAATTAAATGCAATCAAAATCAGAAGACAAACAACATTGAAATATCTTCTTTATAATCTTTAGGAATCTTTAGCTGGTGACTCATACATGTAATGACAACGTGATTCCCGTCAGGAATTATTTTTTTAGCAAAAACACCGTCCACTTTTAGCATGACAGGATGCTTGTTTCTGTGTGTCATGACAAAAAGAAAAGAAAACGGCACCGTTATATCCCCCAAACCCACATCTGGTTCAGTGACTATCTCTACTGCGCTCAACAACGCGCACAAAGAGCGGAGACCTACACAAGGCTGGTGTTCAGTAAGCGTCTTCAGCTGTTTGTGCTGGCCTCCACCTCCAGATGGACTTTCAGGTCAAGCACAGAAATAATGTTGTTTTTTTTGCTTGTTTTTTAGTGTAAGGTGGACTTTTTGACTTTTGCTCAGTTGGCACTTGTGGCTTCAAGGATTCATTATAAAAGTAATCTCAGTCTGTTCATGATCTGTGGAGAGCATCTGTTGATTATTGATTTGGTAAGACCAACTGAACTAATCATAACAGTGGGAAGCTGTTTGTTTGTGCTTCTAAAGCACTGCTGGATGTTACTAAAATAGATTATAAGCATTATTAGAGAAGAGAGCTCTTCATCACTGTAGGGAGAAATGTCAGCATTGATCAGTGTATAGATCGGTAGATAGGTGTATGTATGTAGAAGTATGTTCATGATTAAATTTAATTAATTAATTAAACCACTACTATACCTGTAGAAAAATCCAAACATTTATTACAACAGCAATCCTCACAGATACTTTACAGCCATTCATTTATTTGTATACTAATCTTGACTATTGATCTCCCCTTGAAAATGTTGATTCGCTCAATTATCTTGGACCCTCCTTTAAGCCACACATTGATTTTTTTTTTTTATCATTGTCTGCATGACTTTATTGTTCAATGAATTGTTTTACAAGTCATAAAAAAAATACATTGACAGCCAATCCCACCTATAATTGCTCATTCTCACATGTCAATCAGAACGCATGTAATAATTATCTATAGGCTCCTTATTGTTGTGCAATCAGAAGCCTATAGATAACCTCATCTTTTTTGTGTGTGTTCCCAGAATTATAAAAGAAGTTAGAGACCGGTCTTTCCAGAGCTCCATCTGACTGGAATATTTTCTCTCTTTTTTTCTAATATCTATTAACACTTTCTTCTGCTTCAGGACATCTTTATTTTCTCATCAAGAGTTCTTTTTGCAGATGTATTCAGTTGTTCTAGTACAACAGCTGAGGGTTGGGAGTGTGGGTGGGAGAGGATGAGCGAGCTGCCTCTATATTTGTATTTGGTGTATTATTTATGACATAATGTTGTTTTGTTATTTTTTTTTTATTAGGTTATGTTTTCGCCTGTTTGTTGGTTGGTTTGTTAGCAGAATAGCTCAAAAGCTTCTGAACGGATTTCAATGACATTTTGCAGAGAGGTGGCTCTTGGAATGGGGAAGAAGTGATTCGATTTTGACGTGGATCCAGATTAAAATTATTTTTTTGCAGCCTTGGTGAGGCATGCACACTCTGAGTGCCCTTCTAGTTTGTTTGCTTGTTAGTTGGTTTGATTGTTAGCAGGATTAACACAAAAACTACAGGATGGACTTCCATGAAACTTGGTGGAAAGATGAGTCATGGGCCAGGAAATTAAATTTTGGTGCAGACCCAGATAGAGGGACAGATCCAGGTTTTACATGTGCCAAAAATGAAACCACTGTATTTTGGAGTAAATCCAGTTAAAGAGGTGGATCCATGATATTTATTTGTTTATTTGTTTGTTTGCTTTCTAGCCCTTTTGATGGCGCATATCATGTGGAATTTGGATTTCAGTTTTAATCTACTTTAAAAGGGACTGTTGGGCCTTAGTGGAGGTATACGCTTTTACTGATTAAATGGACATGACCTCCATGATTGCTTGTTGGAAAATCAGTTTTAAAAAGTACCAGGCTTTGTTGACTGCTGATAATGGATACAGGCAAAGTTATTGAATAACTATAATTAAAATAAAAATTATAGATACCTTTGCTTTTACATTGCTTCTCTGAACCTTTAGTCTTATCTTTAAACCAAATTCTGGATTATGTTGGGATTGTGTGTGTGTGTGTGGAATGATGCCACATGCTTTTGCTGCAGCTGTGAAACTCTTGTAAATGCAGATTAAGATCATCACATCACATTCAGTCAAGAAGGTGAAAAGAGGATATGATAAATGTCTTTTTTCTTCTTCTTTCTATTAGGCCTGTTTGAGGACGTTGCTCTGTTTTCCTGCATCACATGGCTCCACAAAATCAGCCACCCATTCATTGTCTGTGATTTTACGTTCTAGTGACTAACTTTTCACTTTGAATTCCATCTTTCAGGAAGATTGGTTCAAGTTCACAGTCACTTCCTCCTCTTTTGGTTTTAGATTGCTAAAATAAAAAAAATAACACTTTTACAAACTAAGGCTGTTGTATTATATATTAAAAAGCACCTTAGAAATAGAACTCCTCATGTTTGACTTGCTCTGCTGCTGCTGCTGCTGCTGCCTATTGTTGGGCTTATTTTTATTATCTGTGTGGGCGAGAGCGTCTGCTGTCACTGCCAGTCATTAACACAAGGCACAATGAGTCCTGACAGATGACAGAAACAAATTAATTTACGGATGATATTAGAATTTGATGTGGCCCGCACATTCTTGGAATCTCCTTTATTGAACTGAAAAAGCAGCCCGAGCTGTAAAATGAACAAATCAATATAAATGAGCAGGAGACTTCTTCATTCTTTCATTCTATAGTTCATGTGAAACATCAGGATGTTTGTCAAAGCTTTGAGAAATAAAATATTTGATGTCTAAAGGGTAGATTTTTCAGATACTTCATATTATCTGGCTTTAGTTTGAAAAATGATTTCACATATTCAAAGAAAAATAACATCCTGACACGCATGCTTTTATACTTAACATCAAAAAATATCAACATCAAAAAAGTTAATTATTTCCTGTTTCAAAAGAGGAAGAACTAAAGCTAAAATGTTCTGTCAATCCTCAAAATGTCATGAAACTCCATTATAACTGACTTCCAGTCTTTCCAGTCTCTCTATTCTGCCAATTATGTTCCCAGTCCAGGCGCTGTGGTTGATATGGGAGAGAGGCCATAGCTTTGTTCAGTCCCACAGGGAGAGAGTCAGGTCTATGCAGGCTGATGCTGCCTTTCTCTTTTGTCACGTTTTCTCTTTTCGTTCAATGAGGCGTTCAATGAGGGCGGGGTTTTTTATTTTATTTATTTTTTAAACCTGATAACTTTGCATGGACTCCAGGAGATGGGATTTAATGGGATATAAGATTGTATTCACATGCGTAGTAACATGAATAACGACTGTATTTCCCGAAAATAGAATATCAAGACCAGTAATACTTAAAGCAGTGATTTCATCGAGATGTAAAGCCTTGTGCTCATTCCTGCAAACTGAATAGAGAAAATCATGCCAATATAATTGGGGCTTAGCTTTGGACTAGTTTTGGTTCAAACCTAATAGAACAAGAATCAAATAGAGCTTTATTAGTTTGATTAATGTTTGAATACCTTTTGCTATCATTTTTTTGTGCTGAATGTCAATTTACATCCTTGATTTTTCCCATGTGACCCATGAGCTGTTGAAGGGATCACTGTTAAATAGGCTCTTTGGAAGTTATCATAACTGTCCTTGGACTGTGGATATTGCTGTGTTTCTATGAACAGGTCACATGACTAATGACACATGGAGACCAAAACCGAGGTATAAGAAATTAAGCAAAGCTATTTCAGGCAGACAACTCCAGCTGCGCTGCATACACACAATATTCACACGATAGGCCTCATCTTCCTCAAACGTCATCTAACACATCCTCCCAATTGGTGGATTATTTAAGCTGCAACAATTTCCCACCACCAACCCAACATCCGTCTCTATAGGCTGCAGTTACGGGGGTTCATGAAGTTTGCTCATCACTCCCCAATGCCTCTATGCAAACATGTTTTCGGGGAGTGATTAGGGTCGGAGTCTAGACGCGAAACCCAAACTATTGCATGTTCTGCAGCAACATTTCAAACTCGTGAGTTGTCTGACTGAAAGTGAATAATGATAAGCGTGACTTCATACCAATGCTAATGTTGGAAACCTGAGTTCTCGATTTCAACTTCCTGTGGTGATAATTTAATAAAGTTTTGAATCTGAAGTGGCCAAGAAAATCCGTTTTTACTGGTTTAAAATCAAAAATCATTCAGCTGTTGTTAATCAAATTAATGGTTATGAACCAATTCATTTTTAGAATCTCCCACTGTGTTCACCGTTACTTTATCATTATCTCGTCCTTGAATCAGACTTATTCAGGAGCTACTCATGAAATATTCATTGTTTATCAGGTCATTCCTCACTGGTTTCTTAGTAACAGCTCACAGTTTTGTACAATAAAGTGTGATCTGTTTGTTTAATCTAAAACAAAAATACATAAAAATGACAGCGTGCTTCGTCTCGCTTCATATGTAGTGTAAAAACATGACTATCTTTCACCAGAAATGTTTCTCAAATGCCTGAGAATCACAGGAGCCTTCAGAATTTGTTTGTGACTGCAGAGACAAAACACTTGCAATTTAGCGTACTTTATGATGAGCATTAGGTTATTTTTCTAATCCATTAAAACAGAGTGAAGAATGAAAAAACAAAACAAAAAAACAAAAAAACATGGCAGCATCAGCAGTAAGTCAAATCTGCATTCAGTCTCCATAATGAAATTTGAAAGAAAGCCCTTGAGAGATTAGGGATTCCCCTTTGCCAACAGATGTTTGTGAAATGAAAGAGTTTCAAAGAGAGGAGGCCAGGGGAGGGGCGGAGGGGCAGGGCAAGAAAACAACCACAGTGTAATCTTGTGATGGAGAGAAAATGTTTGGATTCTCTCCGCATAAGATGACAATGGATGAGTCTGATTTCTACATTGTAAATGTGCAATCCCCCCCCCCAGCAGAAGAGCGCTGCATCAGGATCAAGACTTGAACAATGTCGCCTTGCCTTTATCTCGCCGCCACACTCTCCAACAAACCTACTGGAATTGACTCTCAGTCTGTTATTCTCACAAAGCCTGAATCACAAGCAGCTCCCTCTCATTCAAGTGCAACTTCATTACTGCTTCAAATATGCTTGGATTCAAGTATACATTGCTATTATATTCCTTGGCTTGTGTGACTCACGCACACACATGCAATGGCATTTCTTTTTGGAGAAATGAACCCCTGTGAGTGTAAGTTTATGATAACCCTGGACATCCAACTTTGACCTCCAGCTCTGATAAAACATCAAGCGACACAAAGAAAATGGCTTCAAGATGGATGCAATCTAAAGTCGTCCTCTGCACAAATTCAACTAAAAGAACACTTGTTAAAGACCTCCACTTTATTGGACCGAAGCTGTCACATCTGATAAAGCTCAGTGTAAACGAATGGGCGACCCAGGGACAACGGGGTGGGGGTGGGAAGATTGGTCGCTGCCAAACTTGTTTGACACTGAAATGCACCTTTCACTTTGCCAGACGATCGTTTCCAAGCTTGGATCAAAAAGAAGCCGCAACCTCAGAGGCAGCAGACTCCTTCCTTTTAACAGTATAGGTGCTAAAAAAAATAATCTCCAAATGATAGACTTTGCTGCAACCTGGGAGCATCGTTTTCTCAAACACCTTGGACTTTAATGAAGGCTATGAAACCACAAATGAGCAAGCGACGACTTCTACTGTGGAATCAGGGATGAACACATTAGCCCGTGCTGACAGATGAGTCTTAATTGTTACCTCTGGCAAATGGGACTTCACACAAGAGAACAAAAGCTCTCCTCCCGACACCCTGTTTGATGCAATGTGACGATGACCTTGCTGCAATGCGCCCTCCGCAAGATCCTTAAGAGTTTATCTTGACAGACTCCCAAAGACTGTCTCTCAGGTGTCGCACTGATAGACCAATTCATTTAACTCTGTCAGGATCTGGTGCGTTGGAGGCTGCTGCTTGATGAATTCCTATTGTTCCTCTTGCCTGTCTTGCTGTTTGCACTCCTTGAGGCGAGCTACATTACTGTTTCAATAGCCTTTAAACTATTACCACATGAAGAAACTGCACAATTTCCAACGAGCATTGTCCTCTCTGTCCTGTGTTTGATTCCATGGAAACAATAATAGTGTGCACTGCTGGATGGATCGAATGCTTCAGTGCTTATTAAATTAGGTTTGAGGTGTTATGTCTACATGTAGCATCAGTGACTCAAACAGAAATCTAAACTCTGGTTTTATCTTATCTTTTCACTATACTGCATTAAATTTAATGTACTGCCGTATCTCATTTCTCAACACCCGAACACTCCGGATAATAAAATGAGCTGTGTGGCCAATTTGCCTTAGGAATAAGTCAGTGTTTGGGGAATGCTTATTTGCTTTCTTGCTAGGTGACGAGATTGATGCCACTCTCATGTCTGTGTGCTAAATATAAAGATGCTTCCAGGTGATGGTCATCTTAGCTTAGCATAAAGACTGCAAACAAGAGAAAACAGCCTGGCTTTGTCCGAAAGCTAACTAAATAAGGTTATATATTTGTTTAATTTGCAGAAAAATCTACAGATAAAAGTCTTCCCTTCCAAAAAATATTTTAGATAAATATTTGTCCTTTTTTAGATATCAATTTCCTCATTTGTCGAGATTAAACAAACACATTACAAATATTAGTTATTGAACTTTTAGGTGCAACTGATTTTGTCTATCATTATTCATATATTTGAATCCTGCTTGAATATTCTATATTTTACCAGAATACATGCCTTACAAATGTAATTTGTTCAATTTGTTCAATTTAAATTGAACGCGACTGTATCGTCAATGTGGGTCATTTTTACACTGAATGTTGAGTGCAATGAATACAGCCTGTCAGCTCACATGGTGACAGCATGATTGTCACCCTTGTACTCGGCTAAAGAGCGCTATTAAAGAAAGTGTTTGAGTGAGATTTCTGCCACGACCACACAATCCAGCCCTGCGTGTGAGAGAGAGAGCTTCCATATGGTAGCCAGAGGTGTTAGAGAACTTTTAAAATCCAACTTAACGCAGCGTTTATCTATAGGAAAGGACACCAGATGGATGAGAGAAATAAAGGATATAAAGCCTGATGTGTCCTGTTTTCTCTTTCTGAGCCACTCCCTCTCTGCTGTTCCTATTTCCTCTCTCTATTTCCACGTAAATCTGCTCCTACGTCTCACTAAAGACATTCCCAGACAGCTAAATCTAATCTGAGTGCACTGAATGTAAATATAGGCAAAGTGAAAAGTCAACTTTCCCCACTTTGTCATCACCCTTCCTTGTATTACATGAACAAATCACCAGAAGTGGCTGCATGTGACTGCGCACACTCATTTCGAGCAGCTGGATGTCTCATTGCCAGGCGGGGAGTGTGTGAGTGGGCCCGTCAAGATCGGGAGTGGGCATGCAGGTGTTAGATGAGCCATTGATCCTTCCCAGCATGCTCCTCCACCAGGCCATTCCTCCACTGGCTCAACCCCTCCCCCCCCACGCCATTGACTTTCTGCCACGATGTTCCGCTGTCACGGCGGGACCTGACACGTAATGATCGTCTGATGGAGTACTGTCACATTTATCACTTGTCAGCCGATGTGACGGGGCATAATCTGAGAGGTGAGGGCATAGGCCAGAGCAAAACACAAACAATATAAGTCAAATAGAGGAGCTTTAAGTGACGGAGGAAGTGATTCAGGATAACGTCTCCAAAATGACTCTTTCGGGAACGTCTTCTGCAGGTACACCACATGGATGGGATCTAGCCTGGACAATCAGACGTTGCATTTTGATGGGTAAAAGGTCAAAGGTATCCTCTGCATTCTTTTTTATTAAATCTCAATTTTGTCCAACTTCATTAAACTCCCATAATCACCAGTAGTCCTGTTGAAGCCTGGCAAGCATTTCTAGTCATTTTTCTCCTATTGAATATGAACGGGGCTTTAATTGGGGTTAAATTTGTCCCTCAAAGAGTTTGGACAGTGCCTTTCTAAGACCAAACCCATAAGAATAGAGTTGAAAAGAATAGATTAGACGCATGCTTATCTGCTCTATGTATGCTGCAATCATTAGCATCCCAGGCAAACCAGCTATCGAATAAATGAAAGCTATGTCCAAGGGTATTTCATTCACCAGCTGACGTTAAAGTTGTGGTGTTACAAGTTTACATTAACAGAAGCCCTACTCAGGACTAGCATGTAGCAAACGTTAGCTGACTTAGCCAGTTATAGTGATGACTTTTGCCAGCGACGGCCGTCATTTCAAACAGCAAAATTAGTTGTTGAAGAAATCAGAAGGTGCTTTTGCCTTCCACTGTCTGAGACCAAGAAATCACTTTAAAGGAGAAAGTTGCCACATTCTGTGTGAATATCTAATCAGTGTTGATGGTAGATTTGATCAGTAAAAAGCAAAAAATTCCACAATGTGAGCTGTTTTGACCGAGAAAAATGACTTTGAGCTGACTAGGTCGCCATAAAGCACACCCTGCCTTATCGTGTATTTTATTCTGAAAGGGTACCATGATTCACAAACTGAACATGCTGTTGTTTTGAAGAAGATTTGACACTAGAAATTGAGTCCATAAACTCCTTAGGAAACAGTTCACTGAGGAAATAAATCAACGGAGAAGGAGACAAATTATCTAACAAGTTCATACAATTGCACTTGTTTTTGAACCAGTGGAGTCGACCACTTCTGGTGATCAGATAGAATACAGATTTGAGGCACTTCTCTGTTGGCTTCAGACCCAGAAGCTCTGTCCATATTTTATATAGTCAGTGGTTTTCAATCAACATGTGGAGCTAAATCAATAATTAAAGAAGAGAAATAAAGAAGTCTCTATTACTAACTGGAATCAAATACCACAGTTTACAATTTAATAAGCATATGGTGCTGTAGCTCTGCTGCCATGGATGGAAAAACTATGTTTTTTTGTGAAGTGTAATTGTAACTTAGGGGGCAAATGGTGAATTGCATTTAAAATTTGACCATTTTAAAGTATTTTGCCATCACTTCTTTGACCCCTCACCAAACCGCTTGTCTGTGAAGGAAAGAATATTTAGTTATAGATAATTTGAAATATATGTATATATATATATATATATATATATGTGTGTCTCTGTACAGGAATGTTGAGGAAACTCAGAGCAATAATCATAAAGTATAACACATCAACTAACACAAACTGTTCGCCAGATCGAGATACTGAAGTGTCCAAAATCTTACCCAGGTTCCAGTCCTGCAATCCTCTGAATATCTGAAACAAAAAGGCTTCTATTCTGTGGTGATTTGCATACTATTTGGTGACTACAAAAACATCCAAAGTGTGCTTTTTGCCTTAAGCAAATGCTCTGACTTGCATCTGAAAGGAAAAAAAAATCTGCATTGTAAGTTAAAATAGTGACTCGAAGGTCGAATAATTATGCGTCCCTCCGTGTTGCATAGCGTCGTACAAAAAAAGCTGTCTAACAAATTTGACCGAGACGAAGAAGAAAAGGGAAAAACAATATAGAAGGACACTGAAAGAGATGTTCATTTACAAAAAAGGCTTGAGGAAGAGTTAATTAAGCCAGCTGTGGGAATGGGAGAAAGTGCTGAGTCCTGGAGACACAAAATATTTATTCATCAGCCCATTAAAGTTTAATTCCTCCTTTTTTCCCCCTATTTTTAAATGGATGCAGAATGGAGGAAAGCTTTGAACATTTGACCTTATATGTAAAAGTGTAGGGTGAGTCTTAGGGGCCTCGGGGATTGTTTTAATCATTAAGAACCAGAGAGAAAAAAAAAAAAGAACTCTCTCAATGCTCTATCGGAGCGGACTTACATATATTATTCAAATCAGATTATTGCAGCATTTGATTATTCCCTCTCCATTTTCTGTAAAAGTTACAATCACGATGGAACGTTGAGGTGAGGAAACAGGTGCAGGTGACCTCTTTCTGGTTCTATAATTGTCTGAGACAAATGGATACATGACACATCGGTGACGGATTAAAGATTCCAGCAACCCATCTGTCCGGACTCTACTCCACAAATCCATCATGCCATCCATAATTCTCCGCTGCACTGTAGGTAGGGCTCCTTCCCATGCACGGATATGGCCCGGCTGAGGAGGAAACAGTCGTGCACTTGATTTGTCTGCAGCCTAATTATATGGCAACAAACGAGTTGCCAATCATGAGAATATATTGTCTGGTTTTATCTCAGGAACTCATCAAGTCAACCCAATTAAAAGCTGCAATGAGAAAGACATTGGCAGCGAACAGGGCTTTCATTCAGTTAATTCATGATTGCCAATTAAAATAGAATAGCGTGCAAAGTTGTAAAGCTGTCAGGAGGGCCATGCTAAATTACCCTTTTCCACTTTGAATGATGGATGTGTTCATTGCTCTCCCTTATCTTATTTATTCTCTGGGCAGAATGGGGTGGAGTGTGTGTGTGTGTGTGTGTGTGTGTGTGTGTGTGTGTGTGTGTGTGTGTGTGTGTGTGTGTGTGTGTGTGTGTGTGTGTGTGTGTGTGTGTGTGTGTGTGTGTGTGTGTGTGTGTGTGTGTGTGTGTGTGTGTGTGTGTGTGTGTGTGTTTGAAGAGTGTGTCGCTAATGAAGATGGTTCCTTCCTTTGGAAGACTGAAAGAGGGAGATTGTTTTGGTTTCCGAGGGAAAAAAACCCCCCCTAATTAAATCACGTACAGTAACCTGGATTCGAGTAGACGGCCCAATTTTCTAAAGCAAGGTTTGATAAAAACTAAATCCAAACACTCAACAGTACATTGGAAATGAGTGCTGATATTGTTATTCCTCAGCTATGGATGTTTCACCAATAATACCTCCAGAATTACCACATATTGACTGCATAAATAGTTATTTTTCAGAAATCTGTTAATGTCAACACAGCACTTTAAATACCATGTAAGTGTCCACAAGAGTTCCAGAGAAGGCACCTTATCCTTGTTGTGTCTTCTGCACCATTACCCACTGTTGCCATACTATTGATGGCGTAATTAAAATGTGTCAGGCTGAAACGTGTCACATTTCTTTAAAGGCTGAAATTGATAGCCCACATTAATTTTCACTTTCTCAAAATGACCTTTAATTTCGCTCGCCAAATACAAGGCTTGTGTCTACACCGGCCCGCCCTCCCGTTCCTGCTCCTGTGTCAATACGTCAAGCGGCTTTGACAATACACCGAAGGAGTGGTCGCTCTTCAGAGAGGAGCAAATTGAAGTCACTCTCACAATTCATATATCCTTATTAAAATGATATACAAAATGATAACCCTCCCTTCTCAACACACTTCCTTTTGCAATTTGCTCACTTTTGCTTAATGCCATGTAGCTTAGCTTTTATATCTGACTCATGGGACTCTCTGTTTTTGAAAGCAAAACACCCCCAGACCCAGAGAAGTGTCGCTGTGGCGAGGTTTCGCCTGAAACAGTCGGGGAGAAAGTGATAGATTCCATTTGGGCTCCACTCGCCAAGAGTTTGCTCTCATCCCCGCGAGATGTGCTCCACGGGTCAAGTTCTTTGCAACAGATTAAAAGAGTGTGTCACCAATGTCGCCCGGTCAGGGAATCAATGGCATGGCGTATGAAATGAAAGCTGTGACGGCTGAGGACGACCACATCAGCCCCTGTCACCGTATGTCTACTCAGAGCATTCTCTTCATCCTGGCAGCTGCTGGGACCTGAGGGGGGTCCTGTCAGCTGAGGCAAGCATTGCCCTGACACACTCCTGAACCATGGAAGGCCCTCTGGGGCCTTTTCTTGAAAAAGGCTTACAGGGCTTCAAACACTCACACCATCAGCTCAATCAACTCGTGCCACTCTGTGCTGAGCATCTCCACTGGACCAGAAGCAAAGCTGCACAAGAGGTTTCCTCATTTCCAAACATGGGTTTGTCCTCGCATGAGAAATACAAGTTTAAAAAGTTTGAGAAAAATGAAGTGAAAGTGGCCAAACAACACTGGAAATTATGTGTTTTTTTTAAACTTACATCATATCTTACAACATATCTTACATCATATGCTGATTGCGGCAATTTTTCCCTCTTTGTACTTGGAATCTCACTGTCAAACAAGACAAATGTAGCTCTTACTATTCTATCCAAACAAAGCTTACTTGCTCACACTTGTCCACCATTATACTGTTGACCTTGCCAAGCTTTCTGCTCTTGTGAGACACTTGTAGTTTTACAATGATAGTGGTGGCGTGTAACAGAGGTACACAAAACCAGGTTTCTCCTAGCAGGTGACCGCTGAGCTTTTCCAGCTGGAATGAAAACTTTTTTATCACACAATTTATTAGCTTATGGATTGCTAACGTTAGCTCCACCACTTGGTTGAATAAGCACTCTGTCTCTGGCTGATTTTTCTGACTCATTTATGAGCAATAAGTATGTAAAGGTCTTAAATGTGCACTAATATGCAGGCCTGTTTGAGGGTATAAGTGCGTTCACACCACTTAACTAACAGAAGTATGCAATTTTGAACAAAGCAACAATCAAAATTCTCTTTCGGTCTTGGAAAGGCAAAAAAACAAAAAACAAACGATATTACCTGCCCTGACAAGTTACAGCTGCTAGGATATAGCCTAATTGTACAATCCCTGTATAACAGGCTAAAGCCAATGGCCATGCAGGAAATTAACAATCTGCAAATGACAGTTTTGACAGTTTCATCCTCGACTCTCAGGCAGCACAAGTAGTTTTATGCTGTTAAACCTGAACGTCCATTAGGCCGCACTAAGAAGCAGCATCATTCGAACAAATTGAGCTATTACACAGCTGACAGCAAATATTTGTCCTTGTTTTCCTATTTTAAGCCCGGTCTGCTCCGGCTATGAAGTCTATTTGTGCTTTATGCACAATGCCTTACTTTAAATTCACTTCCTATCCTCAGGAAGAAGAAAAAAAGACAAGATTGGTAATGTATTTTGTTCTGTTCACTGTCCACTCATTGACTCAGCAAGTGTTCCGGGCTCATACAATCTCATTCATACAAAGATGGAAAGAAACCTTATAATAGGAAGTCCTGGATTTAACGAGAAGTATTTGAAATATGCTCAATAAGAAGTTTCCCACCAGCATTCATTACCCAGAGTATTCAGTCAACCCAGCTTCTTTTGCACGCCTGTGTGTTCCCATTTGACAACTGTTGGTTGATCGAGTCTGTTATATTATCGCTGTTCATTTCCTCCTCTCCAATATTGATGACTCACCTCTGTCACCAGCAGGACATCCCAGTCAACGCAGGAGCACCAGATTCGACTTGACAGGACTCACTTGATTTTTCAGGATGGGGCCGCTTTCCCTGAAACGAGCACCACCTGGGCTTTTGGCTGTGCTGCTTGTGTTCACCTGCGTCTTGCAAGGAGCATAAAAAGGCGCTGCTTGTTTCCTTGTTACATGGTGGCCAGAAAACATGAGGGCTTGTTGAAGCACACAGAATGCAGATGCTTGCGGTGTGGGAAACAAGAATGTGGAAAGAAGAAGAGCAAGGAGATGAAGGGATTGGGGGGATAACAAGCTCTCTGCCAACTAGGCAACCATGAGTGCTATTGCTCTGCTGGATTGAATGCAACAGGCCCGGGTTTTTCAGGCTGACTACTGGAGCATATGAACACACATCTTCCCCTCCATGGGAGAGAAGACGGTTATGACAAAGCCATGCCTTTGCCTCTCTTCCTCTCTTACTGTCCCTTCCTGCTCCTTTTCTTTGTCTCCGTCTCATCCTGTCCTCATTTCTGTCTTGTTTGTGCTCTTTCTTTCTTTCGGTCCTTCTTTCTTTCTTCGACATTGTATATGACACAAGGTGACGTCCTTTTCCTTCCTTTCAAAATGGAAAGAAAAGCATCTTTGTGGTTTGCAGTCTAGCAGGGCTCGCTGTCAAAAAGCGTGGAACATTTGCCACCTTTCAGGGAAGCCCTAATTGAAAACTCTGGCTCTGCAGGTACAAAATATAAACATGAGATTTTTAAGGTGGGAAAGAATACAGATGTGTTCTGATATGCATCCACAAGGAGTTTCCTTAAAATGGTTGTGAGGGAACATTTTTGAAAGAAGATCCCCGACAAGAAAAACTTTTTGTTGTGGAATTGGAAAGTTTGTGTTAGCGAGCACATTCGTAGATGGCACACACAAAGCATGTCGCCTTAATTGGTATCAGGATACCCTAACCAAGCATCAGGCACACTCAAAATTTCATGAGTAGATTTTGGCTGCTGTGACCATTTAATTGCCGATAACAGATCCAGAGGACAGAAAGTAAGATGTTAGCATATCTTTGTCGTATTTCTGACAGTGAGACAATTCTAAGTTTGATATTGACTCTCCTTTTAGCTCAGTTTGGGTCTCCACCAACTTATGCGGGAAATATTTGACTTTCTCTGCTGTTTGACTTTCTTTACTCGCTCTCGCTGACTCTCTCTGTGATCAGAGCTGTTTCCTGGCTGCTGATGGAAATAAAATTAGCATTAGCAACCAAAAGAATGAGCTACAATTGGCTAGAAAGCTCCGTAGAACTTAAAGTGACCGGTTGATCATTTACTCTGAATTTGTTGATATGCAAACTTCTCATCTCACATATGGTCATGTATAATTTTGAGCACAATGTGAAACTCAGCTAATGAGTTGAACTTTTAAACCTTTATTATTTTTTGTGAGTGCAAACAGAATGACAACAGAATCAAATGCATTTTTAAGTCTCAGACCAAGGTTTTAAAAAAAATCCTATTCCTCCATTGAATATTACAGTGTGCAATGTATTACAGTGGATGTATGACTGACACTTATTTCCCCATTGCAGAGATTTTGCAGGTGAAGATGTGAGCGTGAATTGAGAGCACAGCCTGAGCTGCTACGACTCTCCCGCTCTGTGACACACAGACCATTGAATTCTGGCAAGTTGGTGTGTCATTAGGATTCGGCTCAGGATGCCGTCTCAGTCGACACAAACTGAGGTGAATGAACATGTCTGTCTGCAGTGAGACATTTCTCTCTCTGAACCTGCCGTGACAAGTCTGGAGGGATATTGCCAAGGATGACCTCTGTACTCGCCGGTTATCCATCTTAAGTTTTTAGCTCGATTTTCATTCTTTGTCTCGATCTTCTTGAGGAAGAACGAATCTCACTTCACTTCTAGACTTTCTGTGCTGAAGCGATATTGCCTGACGCCATATTAAAGATGCCAGAAGTTCATGATAAACTTCCAGTAACATTGATTATTCGCACAGATACAGAAGATTGTCCTTGAAGAATGACTGTCTCTGCAGTGTTGGCAGCCAGTGTCACCAACCACCATGTCATAATTTTGCTTGTGTGCAAAATTGCATCTGCAAGCATGACAATATTTTCGAACATGCCGTATATCAATGAGGATTAAGACAATTTATACATGGAGGGTGAAACCAAAGGTACTGCGCACTGCAGAATCTCCTCCTGAGAAAATATGAGAAAGAAATAAAATACTCACAAAGGGGGAAGTGTTGATAAAAACCTGTTACATTAAATTATTCAAAATGTTACCGTCTGCGAGACAAGTTTTAAGATGCAACTCAGCAAGATTGCCGTTCCTCCCCCGTAATCTATTTAACCCTCGGGGGACCAGGGGAGGCAAGGGCTAAATTAGTGTAATCTGAATGAGGGTTTCTTGAATGTGGTGGTTCCAGCCTGAGAGAGATTGTATCCGCCTCCAGCTTCAGTGGCCTGACAGACAATGAGGATATGACCATCTGAATCGATAGAGTCAATCCCCCATGATTAGGTCATCCATTAGTTCACTTGATCTTTCGACCCTCTTACATTGCATCTGATGAAAATGTAATTGCTCAATACTTGTTGAATGATTAGTTCAAATCCCTGATTCTCAGAGGAGGAGCTGGGGTGTTGTGATGCAGAACATGCAAATAAGCCCAGCTTTTGTATTTTGGTCATGGAGCCGGAGTCGAGGGGACGTAAACTCCCCGGCCTTGTCCCTTGAACATCAAGGCCCCTCTACTCCCTCTGATCCCCAGCTCTCTGCAGCGATATGGGCACCGTGAGGTGAAATGCATGCATGCTGTGTGCTAACACTGCTCCTAATACGTCTCCGCAGAAAGAACAATCAATCTGCAAACAAACAAACAAACAGTAAAATAAAATAAAAGAAACAATTAAAGGGGCATTTAAATTTGTGTGCAAATGTCTTGGTGCGATTATGGGGCAGAGAAATGAGTCAGAGATGAATTAGAACAGCCACTAAATGGAATTCAGTCGGATGATAAATCAGGATCCCACTGTCAAGATCACGGTGTAAAAAAGGTCACTTGCTTTGAATCATTGCTCTGACAGCACTAAAGAACACGAAGGCCGATGCAGTGCAGTGAATTCTATTTTCATAAACTAAAAAACTTGAATCGAAATTAATTAAACTGCAATTCTAAGAGCATTGCCGTATTTCAATGTGAATTTTTCCTAACCAGCATCTGCATAATAAGAAGAACTAGATCATGTGTGACTATTTCATTGTTATTCTACATCTCCTATTCGCTGTGCTTGACTGTGTTTAATGCTTCAGTCTGTGCGGTGCTGTTCTAAAAAGATAATATATGTTATGACAGCTCTTTAGCTGTGAGCACAGCAGCATGTTTTCTTTAAATGTCCACTGGGGAAATCAATATCTTGTTTAGAGCTGAAATCTCCCAGTCAATGTTACAATCATGTGTTTCAAATGACAGTGAAAGGCAGTTTCTGGAATTGAGCAGGTCAGAGATTGACCAGCAATTAGACATGAGTCATCAACTTATTTTGCCATTATGATTATTGACCCTTATGTATCGATGTCTGTGTGCCTTTTCCAGGAAGTTTGTGGGGAACCTGTAGAGCAGCGCTAACAATTGCATTCATTGAGGAAGTGTGTGAAAACTAGTTAGTAAGTAAGTAAGAGAGGTCTAAACAACTTAAATTAACAACAGACAATTTTTCTGACCTTGTAAATGTTGATTTTATAATGCTGTAAAATGGCTATAGACTAATAATGCCATTGGCTCCCTATAAGCCTCGCTTTCACTACGACTTTCTGTCCACCACCAGTTAGGAGAATCTCCTGGTGAAAATGATATTTCTTTTTACTTTCCGATGATGATAATGGATCTGATGTGAGGTGAAATGTCTTCAAACGAAAAAAAAAAGAAGTCCACTTGCTTCTGATTCAACTTTGGATGTTTTAAAAAAAAAAAACCCTGAAAGTACATTTTTTTATTGCTGCACCCATTTATTTAATCACTCCAAACCGCTAGAATAAATATGGCCACTGTGCGCTTCTGCAAAGCAGAGATTCTGCTGAAAAGTTGTTTGATATGTTGAAACTTCCTTTAAGTTTCAATGTTCAATTTCATGGTGACAACCCTGTGCTTAAGGTCTGTTATTTTAGGCAACAAAAACACTTTGGGTTGTAGGAAAATATCATGTTTTGCCTTAAAATGTCATTTTTGTTTTGTTGCCGCAGAGATGACTGGAAACTCTCCTGGGGTGCTGTTCAAAATATCCACTGTAGTCGACACAAAGACGGCTGGAACCTTTCCCGGGGATGACAAAAGTCAAAATATTTACTTTTGGTGAGAAAAAGGGCAACGCAATTTCCCAGCGGTACCTGAAATTACCTGATTTGCTCGAGGCCTGGAAAAGTGGACAGCACATAAAATTAATCCAAAAGTCTTCAGATTAAGTTAATAATTACACAACTTGCCATCTTACTGTATTTGTACTCAGTAACTGATTACATTTCAAATCAACCCTGCCCAATATGCAGTTGAAACATATGCTAGTTCAGTCAGACAACTCAGGAGTTTGAAATGTTTGTTATTACAGCAGCAGGACATATCGACTTTGAGTTTGGCGTCTAGGTTCCGAACTCATCACTCCCCGCAAATATGTTTATATGAATATGTTGGGGAGTGAAAACTTCTTAAACCCCCTAATTGGAGCCTACAGGTGGATGCTGGGGTGGTGGTGGGGCTACAAGTGCAGCAGCATTGACAGGAAGAGGAGGAGATGGGGAATTGTTGCACCTCAAACAGACCGCCAAATTTGGAGGGTGTGTTGATGACGTTTGAGGAGAGTGAGGCATGTCATGCATACATATGTGTGTTTGCAGCATTAATGGATGAACATAATACTTAACTAAATTAATGGATCGGCCTAAAAAGTTTAAATGGTTAGATAAATTTATTGTATAACAGTTACAATAGCTTTAAAGTGTAGAAACATCCCATTATGCAAACAAACCACCTCAACATTGACGAGTCGACTTTATGGAAACATCATTGTAGGCTAACAACATCAATTTTATATAGTTAATGTGTTAAATAACATCCTGTTTGAAATCAGTTCAAATGAGCACCTGCGGAACATGAGAGTTGGTGCAGATAAAGGAGTATTTGACTGTATTAGAGCCATTATCTAAATACTGAATGCAGCCACTGAGATGAAATGTATATATTATGCAAAGAATCAAACCGGGTTGTTCTAGGACGTCATGCTGTATTAATGCTCCATGCGCTGCTACTGTTTTCCTGGGTTTGCCTGTGAACAAAAAGACCCATCAAGCGGTGTCTCGCATGGGAGTAGATAACAGCAGGCCAGGTGAGCGGAGGTCAGAGCCTCCTGATGAAGGGGTTGGGTGTGGAGGGTGGAGGGTGGAGGAGCTGTAATGGAGGCATGGCGGTTAAATGCCGGGGCTGGCCGTGGGATCCGGGGGGGAGCGGGGAGCGGGGCGCGGGCCACATCACCTCAGGCATCTCCTGACCGCCTGTGATTGATGGAGAAGAGCTGATGAGCCAGGCTCCCAATGTGACTCTCCAATTAAATAACTCTCACCACTGAACTGCAGCCTCCCCCCCTCCCTGCAATACACCTCCCTCTCCTCCTCCTTTTCACCTCTCTCTTTTATCACACACCCTCCTCATCTCGCTCTGTACTCTGCCTCCCTTTAACTTGACTTCTTATTTAGTGCAGCTTATGCTCTCCTTCCTTTTATCTTCTTGGCATTGTCCTCCTTTAACTTCTCTCGCTCTCGCTGCTTTCCCTTCGCCTCAAACATCACTCTTCCTCTTATCTCACGATAATTCCCAGTATCTTAATTTCACCCATCCATTGTCCCGTGTCTCTAATTTCAGCTTTGCTAACTGCTCTTCCAGGTATGACAGACAGAGGCTGCTCTTTCTATTAGTTTGGGTCAGTGCTCCCTTCCTAAATGACAGGAGACAAAAGGAGCTGCACACTTGCAATTCATTCTCTCTTAAAAATGCAATTGACACGGAGAAAAAAAAAACAACCAGAGGAGAATCCTTGGGTGACATGTGATCTGTGTTTGACGTGAAATGCATTGTTTTATTCTGTGAAAAAAGGGATTAAAAAAATGGATGTAACCAGGCTCAAAGAGGGTTTTATTCTGTGCAAATGTGTGCATCAGAAGCTGCAGATGCTGGTGTATCCTGTATGTTTACTATCACTAATTAAGAATGTAACCGATGCTGATTGGGTTCAAAGGTCTATAAGCAGCCTCATGCTGAATTCTTCAGTCAGGAGTCCAGTTTGGAGATAATTGGATGAAAAATAAATAGTATTGGCAGCCTAGACAGCCATGTAGAACAAAGCTTTGTATTTAAAAAAAGTCAATATTAGTAAAGGGTGCAAACAAAAACAAATATGGGAGCAGATGTCCAATGGAACCTTGAATATTTTTGCACAAGAAAAACTCAAATAAATGCTTATAATTTTTAATATTAGACTTGCAGGATTTAATTAAATCTCAAGGTAAAGGCGGGGATTTAAATCCCCCTCATTGGTGGAGAATTTTGTATTGATTTTCCTCTCACCAGCGAGGCAATCATTTAACGGTACACATGCCATCTGCTGCCAGAAACTTGGCAGGTTTGAAAATTCAGTTTTTCTTTCTCTCTGCCAAAACGCTGCGTGTGTTCCTGGCTCCCTCCTCACCAACTTCTTTTGGTCAAACTCTTTCGTTAGCCTGTCTCCACTCCAGTCAGCGCGGATTTGGCTCAGATGAGAGTGTTCCCTGTCTCGGTCGGTGTTCTGATTCTTGCTGCTGCTGCTGCTGCTGCTGCTGCTGCTGCGCGTCCCCTGTCGCCTAAAAGAGAGAGAGAGAGAGAGGGATAGATACATACCCCAATCCCTGCAGCTGGGGTTCCCTGCACGGAGGCAGCACTGCGCAGGATACGGAGATAGAGGAGAGAGAGAGAGAGAGAAAGAGAGAGAGAGAGTGAAGGAGAGAGGGGATCAGACCTGCCACATCCTTGCCAAGGGTGAGAGCGTTTACGCGCGATCCAGAAGCCGATCTCTTCCAGCCTTTTCTGCCACCAGGACTAATTTTACCCTGAAAACTTTATTCCCTTTCTTTAACATGAGCGGGTTTCCTCTGCGTGGTGCGTAAAGAGGAAAAAAAGCATAACTTTTACCGCCAGACACCATCTGGCAGCGGTGAAGTTATTCCCACCTTTTGGTGAGTAATTGCAGAAGCTTTCACAGTTGCAATCATCTGTCGCGTTCTATCCATTTCCCACATTGTGTCTCAGTTAATTTATGTTCTACTTGTGTATTCTGTGCATTTTTGTCCCGTAGCTTTTTTTTTGCTGTGATTAGTATTCCACGGACACAGGTTTCCTGCGGCGGTCGCTCACAGAGATGTTTTACTGTCGGTGCTCCCCGATTGCCATCATGTGTTTATTTGGCACCATCATCTGTCCTCTTCCGCCTTATTTCTCTAAATCCCGAAGTTGTTATGACGCTTTATCGATGTGTGATAAAGCTGCTGCTGCTGCTGCTGCTGCTGCTGCTGCTTTCTCTCTTTTACCGGACAATCGTCTCTTATCGATTCGGGAACAGGTGCGAACTTTTTTCCTTCTTTGCACAGGTTGACAGCTAATGCGCAATGACTGATACTTAACACGAGAGTCAATTCAGTCAGGTCACATTGGTGCGCATGCAGGAAGGCGCGCAGGGGTACTTGATGATTTAAGAGTCCATTTTAGAGATTACATCCCCATTTTTTTTTAAAGGTGAGATTGAAAAGTTCATGCAAGCAGGTTAAAAAAACAGCACAACCTGTATGTAATCAAATTACGGATGAATAGTTTTCTAAAATAAAATGAAAGATCTGCCATATTTCAGGTCATATAGACACGCGTGTTTCGAGGACATTCATGAATCCAGGCTAATAACTACGGAGGGAATAAGTGCAGAATGTCCCTCTTCTATTAGGAGCAGAAAAGATGACATGTGGATCGATAGACAATAAAATAAGTTATTGCAATGCAAGTTCATTATGCATCACCGCATATATGAAATGTCTGACTGTGCACAATGATAGCGGTATTTTTGTGCCCATAAGCCCCTACAGTGAGAGGAAAATGCAGCATGATAAAGTATTTTTTTCCACAACCCATCAGCAGCATTTATTAGTGATGTGTGGCTGAGGACAGGAAGAATATTTATGTGGCTGTGAGCTGGTCTCTAGGTCTCAGTTTAAAGACATTTAATGGGCATGAATCCAAAAATATTCAAGTAAAAACCTTGAATAAACACATAGCTTTTGCTTTTATGGCTGATTAATTCTAATTATATGTATATATATATGTATATTATGTATTAGAATAATGAGTTAGGATGAATCTAAGCCTTTCTTGCTCATCAATAATCCTTTTGTTGGTGGACAGACTTCATTCTACACCCTTATAATCCTGCATTGCTAACATGTGACATTAAATTCTATATAAAACCCTCTATTGATCTCTTTACAGGTGCTGCATTGTGTCTTTTCCATGCAGCATGTAAAACTTGCAGACAGGTTCAAATCCTCTGGGATGCGAGATGAATTCAAATGAATGAGAAATCAGAAATCAGTGAGTGGGGAGACCACCTTTCAACCACACCACTTAGGTTCAAGCCCCTGTGTTAATAAGATACTCATATGTGAGTGTCCTCGGAGACCCCGCCAGCTCCGGGACCATTGTGGCTCTTTAGCGGACTCCCTGCTCTGATTTCACCCTGGAAAGAGACAAACAAAAAAGGGAAGGTCGAGGAAAATTTGTGAAATGTTAGCATTACATGAAAACTGCTTATGCTGCATTTTTAATGACAAAAACCTGATCAATGCTGGTTTCCTTCAGCAAATTATTCAAACATTTAAGCAAATGTGCTGTAAACTTAAACGACGCCATGAAAAGCCTTTATGAAGCGTCTCAAATCATAATAAACTTAAGTTCTCAGCAGTTTATGTATTCTGGCCCAGGAGTGAAGCCACTCTGAACATACACAATGATTGAGGAGAATATGGATCTGAGGAAGCGTGTGATTGGTTACTGAGCGCTGTAGCTCTGGTAATCCTGTTGTGAGACTGGCAAATGGGATTAGAGCACTGTGTGTAATAGAAACAGAGCCGGGGGATGACTTGGAGGCTTTATATTCACAGCTTTATCTCACATTTTCACTTAATTCAGTGTCATCACTTTGACACTGCTCAAACAATGAGTCTGCTTCTCTTTACAGAAAGTCAAATATGGACTTTGAACATTTTGGGGAGGCTGGTATTGCTAGAGTTTAGCGAGCCAGAAGAAGATATTCTGCGCTGATATTTTGAATAATTTCAGTCTGATTTTTTTTTCTTTTCTTCAGGGTAGAACACCAGCTGAAGCCTTTAGAGCATTTGGCACCAAAGCATGGCCATTGCTTTAAGGCTGAAGTGTAATGGGCAGTTTGATATCTAGTAGTTAAAGCACAATGGCTGTTTTCTCAGTTTGCCCTTCTCCTTTTCATTTTATGTCAGTCATCATACTGGGAGGTATCAGGCCTGGTTTTTCACCGCTGTACAGGATGAAGTGAGATGATCCATCACAGCAAAGATGATGCTTTCATTTGAGTTGAGTTTTTTTTTTTTTTAATATCACCTGACACCAACAGGAAGAAGAAATAGAAGTTGTCATGAGGAAAAAAAAACAACCTCGATTGTCACATTTTCTTTGTATTTGTGTGTCTGTATTTGCAAGGAGAGCAGCTCATTTCAACCTGGGTTTGACTTTATGCGTTTTAATTTTTAAAAACATATTGAAATATTAATTTCTCTCCAGCATGAACCGCTTCAAAATCAACTAGACAATAAATCAGCTAAATCTCATCCAATTAGAAGCCTGTACTGTATCTACCTTGGCGAGCACACAGCTGCGCCCACACCTACATCAGTGTCATCTCCATTCTCAGTCTGACATTCATCTCTTCTAATGTTTGGGATTTAGCAAAATGAGAAGCATTAACTTGGCCGCTCGGCTCTAAGTGACCCCGCGCCGATTTTCTCTCTCCCACAATGCCACCGCTTTAACCTGCCTTCAACTCGTCCTGCCCTGCAGCCACATCTGCTCCACTTTCCACCCCTACCATGAAATTGTCATGCAGAGGCAGTAACTTTGTGTGCGTTTGTCCGTGCACGTTGTTGTGCTGCAGTCTTAGCATGTCGGCTTCATGTGGAAAGCATGAGCAGACCTGAATGAATCATGGCTTCTTGGCTAAAGCTTTGCCTTGCATTTGTCTGCACCTTCACCAGAGAAGGAAAAAAAAATATCCAAAAGGGAGATAAAATTAAAATAGATTCTCAGATATTCTCACAAAACACCTAGGTGTTTGCAGAGGTGACAATTGCAGTGTTATGATTTATTTCCTTGTTAATTATTTACACTGGATAATGACTTTGCCGTGCAAAGTACAACAAATCCCTTTCACAGGATGTGTGGTGTGCTGTTTGTATTTTGCTGGGGGGAAACAGAGGAAGTCAAATAAAAACTGAAGAATCTGTGAGTGGGAAGACACAGGTCATTCCATGCCAAAGCAATTACCATCCTCATCCACGGCCCTGCCAACACTCACCATAGAGTAGAGGGAAAGAGAGGTCATCGAGAAAAGAAATATACGGACAAGATCTGGGTTTTCTAAACGGCTGCTTTCGGAGGACCTCCTCAAGTTTAAATGGCATTTCTGATTTTGTATCCCTCCGAAATACTGCGTAAATTTCCCAGCGAGCTGCCTCTGTGCGTGAAGTGTTGCCCCCTTCAAAATATTTATTGAGGCAAGTAGCTGAAGCCATCACTATGCGTCAAATTAGACAGCAATATAATGAACTTTGTGGAATTGCTCAACTACTCAGGACAGCCAGGAAGTGTTGTGACAAGAACGGCGATATCCGTCAGAAGCTGACGCTTTTCTCTGCTCTGACAATTCTCTGTGTTCTGGCATCTTGGGTGATCTGTCACAGCATGAAGACAGCGGGTGGGGTGGGGTGGGAGACGGATCCCCTTGCTTGTGGCTCAGGCCGGCAAACAGACTGCAAGGAGTAGAGGTCAGGAGCGCTTGGGCCATCGCGCTGCTGACAGCTCAGATTTATTTTTAATCTGGCCGATGAGAGCTCGCCACACAGATCATGTGGCTTGTTAGCGTTGAGTGGCGAGCCCCGCCACCATTACGCCGCGGTCTTATACAAAGAAAATGTGACAAAATAATGACCTTGGTGAGGTAAAGCTCAGATAATTGGGAGCCAGCCTGAGTGGCATTTTGATTGTTATTCTGCGCAGCTACTGTTGTTTCACTCGCTGTGAAATCTCTTTGCTTATGTGCGTTGCAAAGTCCAGGTCATTTTCCCCTCATCATACCCTGATTAACACTTTGACCTCCCCGCGGATGTTCTTTAGCTCATGTGTTGGTGTGTGTGTGTATGTAAAGGACATTATGTCCGTGTGTGTGCCATATTTACCCTCTATTCATTTTTGACCAATTTCTTCATGATTGGTGAAAAATGTCATTATCATTGCATCAGCAGGCACATTACTTGCTGTCTAAAGTGACTGCGGTCACAGAGGCAATTTTGCTGACGGTACTTTCTCTCCTCTCTCCTCTTTGTCTTTGTCTCTCCTCTTTTTCCCCCCCCCCTCTCTCTCTCTCTCTCTCTCTCTTTGTTCTGATAGGTGCCAATTATACAGCCTGTGTTGAAGCCTGCCCAGTCACCACTGACCCTGTTATCCAGCTTTAATGTCAACTCCTTGGCTCCAAAGTGGAAGGAATTACCCCACTTTTAGTCTCCAACCATGAAACGAGAAGAACAACACAACAGAATGCAGAGCTTGACTCTTTTTCAACCCATGTGCAAGGTCTGAGTGCTCTTGCTTTCTGGTGAAACACAGGGTCAGGACTGTGTGGATAAAAACCCCTGAGGGTTTTGACATTTCAGCCTTCCCATCTTTTTATAGTTTTGACTCCTCCTCTGGCCTCAGTGCTTTTTGGAGGAAGCCCAGATGATGGGGTGGTGTTGCTCAGGCATATGCCGAGCCCTGGCTCTCCTGGCACTCCTGTTTCCCTTGCGGGAGAGGGGCTGCTGGGGCCTGAATCCCAGCTCTGGAGATCTGGAGAAGTCCCAGCAATCTGATCCAGACCCCTGGGAGGTCCTGCAGAGGCACAAGCGCAGCTGGGTATGGAACCAGTTCTTTGTACTGGAGGAGTACACGGGAAATGAACCCCTCTATGTCGGCAAGGTAAGCAATTTGTGGCTTTTAATTAATCTGCATTTGCACAACTTAATCATGTGTTGTTACATGCACAAAAACAACATCTTTAAATAGGACTGATTCAGAATCTCTAACCAGAGATTCTCACATGCCCTATTTTTGCAGACCTGGCAACAGGTCTAGTGCACCTGTACAGTAATGCACATATCAATACCCACTTACCATAATGACCTGCAAAATCTGGGGCACAGCAAGTGTTTTCCAGAGTTGTGCATATTCCCAAACACCCTATATGAAATGTTAAATGAATGGAGAAAACACAGACAGTGTGGGAAGGTTTTCTGCATTTTTTTCCCCAGCCTGGCTGAAGTGCATACAAATGAAAGTTTTATTTTAGAGGAAGGTGTACAACTTGAGAAGTTGATTTGCATTGTAATGATTTCCCAGAAAGGGTACATACTACCAAGATGTGTCTTTTTAGAGTCAGTTTTCTGCCAAGGTAATCGGATCCATCAAAGTAATGCATGCTTTGTCAGATAAATAAGTTTGAAACCCTCCCAATGACAAAAGTGGCAAAGTTAATGTGAGGCTATTCCGACAAAGTGACTACTCATGCATTTGTGAGATAACACTGATTTTCTATTAGGGATCATATTACCTCATAAGAAGAAGTATTCTAATACTTCACCTTGGCAGAAGTTGGAGTTCCACAGTTGCAAAACACTACAAAATATACTTAAACAGCTGAAGTGAACATACCTGTGACAATTTATCGTAAAGTTAGCAATTATAAGGAGTATAATGAAAAACAAATGTTTTAAAACACTGTAATAGGCAGGTATTGACATTTTAAGTGTTTATCAATGTGTGTTTCAAAAAGCAGAAAGACCCAATTTAACACTTTTTTAACAAAGCAAGATAAGTTTATTAATTTTCCAGACTTGGCTAGTTTAACCTATAACAATATATCATCGGCTAAAAGCAGATCACATCTGTTACATGTAAAAATGTACTTATATACAAGTTGCAAAATTATTACTACTTAAAATCCATACATTCATCCGTACTCCATAACAAGTACAGTAAATATCCTGCGCTTAATGTTTTTACTACAGGAAAATGTACCTGAAGTATTGAGTATCAGTCTCTTATACTGCCCTACAAAGGCAAAGTGCAGTACCTGTAATGTTGTGACATATCTTCTCTTCAATCTGATTTGAGTGTCATTGTTCTATTGCCTCATTTTAATGAGATATTTCGATTTCTATTTATTTTCTGACGCTTACATCTAATGGAAAAAATAACACAAAAAGCTGTTTTTTTCATTTTGACATTTTTGCAGATACTGCACTTTGGCTTTGTAGGGTAGGGTAGTGCAGCACAATATCCCATGCGAGTGTTATTATGATGTATGAGTATAAACGAGCAGAAATTAAAAATAAGTGATCATATTTGATTGACAGCGAGTCAAATGTCGCTAAATTGTGATTGGTACGGTGAAGCATGTGACATCACCTATTTCTAACCGAACCACGCCCACTTCAAAGCAATGAAAGGAGCACAAAAAATATGCAGTTTCTTGGAAATTAACCAATACAGTTCTGACTTAACTTACTTGCGCCCATCATTTATAAGAAGAAGTTGTGTAGTCCCTTCATGCTAGTCGCTAAATATTTTCTAACTGGATGGGTAAATGATAAGTCATAAAAATAAAAATCTTTTGGTGAAGTGTGGAGGATGAATTGAGTCTCAGCCTGAGGAAAAGAAGCTGTTCTGTAATCTGACAGCAGATACTTCTGCATCGCTTGCCAGACGGCAGCAGGTTGAAGAGGCTGCGGCTGGGGAGGGTCTTTTCTTTTAATATACGCTGACCTCTGCACAGGCACCTCACCTCACCAGTATCACTGATGCTTGCTAGATAGATGGTGCTCTGCATGCACAACTCTCAACAGAGATGAGAAGTGAGATGGCTGCCTCACAAAAACGATGTGTTTACATCAGGGTGTTATTGATCAAGACTTCTCAAATAAAGGTTTTCAGGTCTTGTGAATGCATCCTGATCTGCTGTGTGATACGAGTGCACGGTGACTCCATTTAAATATTTATCTCTATTCTGAGTTGCACACATTCACTCAGCGGTCTGCAAGTTCACAGTGAACACGACCGGATGCAACACCGGGAAACACACTGGATAAGATCAAGAAAATTATTCATGACACAAACATAATGCCAAAAACCAACCGTATGACAGTTAACAGAACACAGGAAGTAAAATATATTTGAGTTTGATAATTAGGCCTGCTATAGAGAAGTTATGACTGGTTATGGTCTGGTCTTGGTTAATGTCAAATTGCTATAAGGAGGACATCTCACAAGCCACATTTCCACTGCGTCAATTCGGTATCGGGTACTTTTCTGCAGGTCGTTTTCCATTACAGGATAGTATCTCTTCAGGGTAGATGGACACCACGCAAAGCTTCCTTGGTGATCCTCTCATTTAAGACAGGAGCATCTGCACCTCCTCAATATAGCCGCCACAATTAATAAAAAAAAGTTGCTAAAGCAACTGCTAAAGCAGCTTGGGTGTTTGAGTGAGGCGGCCATTGATTTGTACAGTGCAGGATATTCCATGTGTGTCGGGCATTGACCAATCAGTGGTCTGTAATGTTTCACGTGACCTTTTAGTACCTGCTCGGCTCACTTGGAACCGCAACGGAGGAGGTGCTAAAAAAGTAGCACCAGGTACTTTTTACCTAATGGAAACGCAAAAAAAGGCGAGTAGAGTAGAGTCGAGACGAGCCGGCGCTACGCTGTGGAAATGGGGCTAAAGCGACGTAACTCATCGAATGACATTTAATGACAACAGACATAAATCTCCTAAGACTCCTTTATGGTCATTTCAGGTGTCGTGTTGTGGCAATGACTGCAAGCCTCTTCATATGAAGGTGTCAGCATCCTCCACATCCCCTGATATGAATTCTGTCTTGGCTACTGAAAGGAGATTTCAATCATAAGGGACTTCCTGGTTGAATTAACTAAAAGCAAAAGGAACTTTTGATGTGAAATAATAAAGAAAGAAATTATCAGGAGATATTATCAGGTAAAAGTACTGAGATACAGTCCACAACAACAAGTAAATACTTACTTCTACTTTCCAGCTATAGTTAACATCCATAAGATAACACAGTCTCACACTCATTGTACTGTAAAATGATTGTTTTAATCACAGCGTTTGATGTACACGATCCAGTTTTCAGCAACACTGTGAATGGACAGCTCCCGGAGAGAAAACGGCTCTGGTGTGTGTGTGCAGTAGAGGCCAGATGGATCCCGGATTGGTCTCTAGATCCCTGTTATCTTGGAGAATTTTCTGGTCTTATTATTAAATTAGTTTTCATCTTTCCGCTCATCTGCAGCATAATCATTCTCATCTGCATGTATTTGCCGGGTCTGCTCTCACAAGCCCATTTCCTTGCTGTCTCTGAACCGGATTAGCGTCTCCAGCTGGAATTAGGATACATTTGACAGTCCTATTGTTCTCCTCTGTTTTAGCCAGAGGGATGTTGGAGGAGAGCATCGAAATCAGAATGAGCCTATTTGTGACACTGCTGGAGTTCGGCTAAAGGTCATTTCTTATCCTAGTGTATAAGTATGCTAAAATGCTGTCTTTTTGTGTATCTCCACATATCTACTGTGTATATTTTGAGAGGAAACATCTGTCTCTCATTCAAATATGTTGTTTTTCCCCGTGTTTGAAACTTCCAGAAGAGGACTGTACAGAAGTTGGGAATTTCAAGTGCTATTCTTTTACATATGCTTGTGTCTGATTGCTTTTCTTAGTAAATCCCGCTGGACGTGAACAGGCTGATTACTTATTCATAGATGTGTAGATATCTGCTTATCCACATGGAATATACGCAAACTCATTTGTAGCCTCTTATCTAACAGGTAGTCTTTTTATTTTCCCACCCATACATGTATCGATCGATCTTTTGTTTCGGTTGGTGTACGTGCTTCACGGGGCGAAGTCGACAAAGCAAAACAGGCATGTAAAGAGTCAGACTGGCTCCGTCTTTACATGTTGACCTCTTAGCAATCTAACCAGTCCAACAGTATGAAAAATCAGATTCATTTGCTCCCGGCGGGCAGAGCAGGCTGCCTGGGAGCTCCAGAAGCTGTCATATTATTTGTTCCCTAAGATCACAGTTGTCACAGTGTGTGTTTTTGGCCTCGCAAAGAAGTCCTGGGCAGGACACCCTGAGCTCCTGACTCACTGTGAGCGACACGGAGGGTCTTGCCATGTCAAGAAAATGACCTCAGTAGAAATGAATTCTTTAAGTAGCTTCTGCAAAATCAAAATGGAAAAAAAAAAGAAAGAGAAAAAAAAAGAAAACACATCCGGCCAAATTGAGGCTAGTTTTTCATACTCGGCTCTAGAATTTCAAGTAGGTGGCAAGCATAAATAAACACCAGAGTGACATGACCAGTTGCTGCTTTCGTCAGATATATCTGATATATCTAATGTGACAAAGACAAGAAGTCTATGCCCAAACAATGGCACAGCTGCTGCACGATTCGGGGATTTCTTTCACTGCAACTAAAGGGAAAAAAATGATATCATTGGTAGGAAATGGGAAGTCATCACTTTGGCCTGGCTGCTCCCTTTGCATCTGCAGTCTGCTTGGCATTAATGCATTCTGTCAGATTCTGAATTTCACAACCAAATGTCTCATTACGCCTTGGCACTCTGCCTCGGGTAACTGGCCTGGAATCAGCTGCAGTCACATCAAGCCCATGGAAACATGCATTAGAAACGTTAAACTGCACAGCCGCCGCCGCCGCCGCAGCAGCCGCCGCAGCAGCCGCCGCAAATATTTGAAGATGTGAGAATGGCGGAGCCGCTCATCCACTTAACAAACACTTACTGGTAAACATGACGTTATTAACATTTTCTGTACTCATGTGACTAAATAGTTGCCAGTTGCTAATAAGTGGCTTGTGTAGAATAAGCAGTATTAGCCGGCGTGCAGGTTTGTACCACATAACAGAGACAATTCAACTGTCATGTTTAGACCTTTCTTTATGTGCGAACTCTCCTTTCTTTAAACTTTTTCTTTTTCTACTCCATTCAATAACCTTTGTAAGACTTCTACTACATCCTATTAAGGCCGTTTTTTTTTTTTTTTTTCATGCATCGGCTTATATTCAAGTGACAGGAGACATTCAGAAATATGGACAGAGTGCTGCTTAACATTTGGGAAAGTTCAAGCACAAAGACTGAGTGTCACCTTTATTTCAATTAGGAGAGACAAGTGAATGAAGCAAAGATAATTGTCTATTATATGGCAATTATTCATCACAAAGTCTTTGGCACTCAGACTCTTCAGGGAAATGAGATGAGCACCCCCCATTTGGAGGCTAGACACTAGTGGTGGTGGCGGCTGATGACTCTGCAGAGATTGATGAAATGATGAAGTTCATGAATCTGTGAAAACTGGGCTGTGAAGTGAGCAGCTGATATCTGAATTGACAGCCCCAGACAATGACAGCAAGTAATTAAGACTGGAGCATGCATGAGGTGTGAATGATGGGATGGTTGGAGAAATAAACTAGGCATAAGTGTGCAAAGGAATATTGTTTCCGACTGAACTCGCGCTAGACCTTCATTTCATGTAAATGTCTTCAAAATTGGCAGTCTGACCAACCATCAGTGTGATGGATGGACCTATTTCACCTCACTATTCAGGCTGAATTCTTTAGTCAGGGTTCTCCCAAAAGAAAATGGAAAGCATTTCTTGATAGAAGAATCTCTTACAGCTCACTGTTAAATCTTAAGAGACTGAAGACAAGATTTTGCTTGTCTCAAACAATGTGATATAAGGGAAGCAAGACCTTCTCTTCTTTGTTGACCATATTTATTGCAGCAGTCATTAGGCATATTCATGAGCATGCATTATGAGTAATGTCTGACCTGGCAGCAAGAACCTGTGTTGTGCCTGACAGTAATTCAGTTTAATAATCAAACAATATGCATCATGGGCATCAGGCATAGTCCCACCGATAATTGTAATGGAGCCAACATGACATGTTACTATGCAAACTACTTCATTAGCATTCTATTAGATGTTCACTGTCAAATGGGTTAGAATCATAGAGCATAGGGCGCCGCTGCAAAGGTCAGTCTCAATAGCATCACACATTCACTGGTGCCGCGACCACATCTGCGCAGCTGGGTGAGAGCAGCATGTTGAGCCAGAGAGGAGGGTGATTCGAGCTGACGGGGGGGCCATCATACACACAGCACCAAGGGACAAGAACTCACAGAGGGTGGAGCTCATGAGGCATCCTGGGGGCCTCTGGGATGGTGGGAAAGCCTTTATCTGAGCCGGGGAATCAAAAAGGATGACAACGGCATGCAGTATAAACCACTGGAGGGTAGTTATCAGTGGGGTTAGGCAAAGGACTGAGGAGGAACATTGTTTACACAACTCTCTCACGTACTTTATAGGGCAGAGGATGCTTGGCTTCGGCGTCAGCGGGATAATGTTTCAATTAAGGTCGTAAGGAGGAAAATATGAGTTTCCTTAATTGGTCAACAGAGAATTTAATCTACCCTCCAACATCCAAACAAAAATGTATCCATGGAAGATAATTTACTGTGGTAAAAATTAAGCGAATACTCACCAGCAATACTGTATCAAGAAATCATACAAAGCCTTTAGAACGATCATATTTTTGACAGAAGGTAACAGAACGAAAATGTTAGCCTGAGTCTGACTTAAAGTAACAATGTCATAAAATTGTGTGAAAAAATATTTTGTGAAAAAGGAAAAACATCACAAATTCCCATTACTATTTGCTGGCTCTGTGCAGTTGCTATAGCCAAGACAATTATTGAAAAAGCTGATCACCTCTGCACTTATTGCAGCCCTCTGCTCCCCCAAGTGGTGGGAGGTTCACGCAAACAAATACACAAAACAAATCAAAAATGGCCCCTACAGATAGCAACTAAGAAAAGTGCAATTTATCACACATTTTAGAACTGTTGACTGAACATTGTGCAATAAGCTAAATTATTGTAGAAATATGATCATTTGACTGGCCAGACGAAAGAAGCAGCGTTGTTAAAGTGTGTCCTGTTGTTTGAAGGTCCTGTAGGTGTTTTTAAATCTGCTGATCAGACCTCTAGTCAGTTGGATGTTAGACGAGAGGCTGTATATTAGGAGTGACAATAGTATAAAACCTGCCAAGAAGTGTGAGGAAGATGTCAATCGAGGACGGCTTTTATATGCCTGCACAGTCCTGAGAAGGGTCTTCACAGGCAATGCCAGTAAAAACACCTGAGTGGGTCTGTAGCTGCTCCGACCCATAAACTCTAAAGCCAAATGTGCTCGAGTGGGTAGTTTATACTTCACTTTCAATTTGATAAATCTGTCAAATTAAAAACGTTGCTCTCCTGAAACAGTGCAACATTTCACACATGGTATCCTTTGTTCACAACATGTCTACTAAGAAATAAATCAAAGAAGGCAGGTGGTTCTGGTCTTGCAAAGTGATTTAATTCTAATATGTTTGCATTTATTATTATATTATAATTTAAGTCATTACTTTAGAGCTTAGATTTTCTCCCCTCTTGTCTCGCCTCTTAGCTTCGTCCTTTAAATTTATGATGGTCTGCTGATGGCTTGGTAAAAACAGACACATTATTTTGGCATTAAGATGTACTGTGCAAGAGAAACAGCTAATAATATTATAACTTCATGAAATATTGAGGAATAAAGTAGACAGTGGGAGTTTCGAGACAGTCTGAAGGTGCCGTGCATTTTATTTTATGTTTTCCGTCTGCATTCTCTTTTATGTGTTTTTTTTTTTTGTCTGAATTTGGAGTTGTTGGAGTTTCCTGAAGTGCTGATGTATCGGATTTTCTACATCCCCAACAGGTCTGATCCTGAATAATTCAAGAGGGTCCTCAGCCTGCGCTGAGAGTATAGACGTACCATGAATATACACACAAAAGTTACGCTTTTAGATCGCTCCACTCTTTCTTTACAAAGTGGATAACAGGTGGCCTGGAGACTGTTGAGTTTGGTATCAAGCATTCTTTTCCATTTCAATGAATAATGTAAGCATGGCAGTTCATGTATTGCAAAGTAGCTGGTTCGTCTGTCCGCACCTTTTTCCTCCGAGTGTTTAAAGAAGAGACCACTTGCCTTTGGAGAAATATTAAAATGTATTCAGTTAGATGGAAAGAAAAGAGATGATATGAGTTGAGGAAAATGTTGGGCATTTTTCCTCAAAATGTAATGAGGCACTATAGAAGTAGACTCTTTTTTCATTGGCTTACTAATTACATCTCACATGAAATGAAAGCAGTCTCTCAGTTATCTAGAACTGGTTTCCACACAGCCTGATAAACCACCAGAAAGGAGGCTTGAGGCATTATAAATATTCCCTTAGAGATATTGAGTCTCCTCATCTCTATTATTTTTCCTTTTACAGATCCCTTCAGGAGGTTGCTCATTGTGTCAAGTGTGTTTGGAGATTGATTCATTTTGTATTACCCTCCTCCATTGCTTAAGGGACTTAAGGTTTAAAGTCTATCAAACCTCCATTGATTGAACAAACAGGGAGGCTCGGTGTAATCAGATTATTTCCCACTTTCTGCAGTTGTCTAATTTAAATTGAGAAACTTGGTTGCCTTTCACATGTTGAGGGAGGAGGAATGATGCAGTTAAC
Source organism: Chaunax sp. Z400 (assembly GCA_037577475.1). Taxonomy (NCBI): domain Eukaryota; kingdom Metazoa; phylum Chordata; class Actinopteri; order Lophiiformes; family Chaunacidae; genus Chaunax; species Chaunax sp. Z400. The sequence continues at coordinate 5,003,927 of CM075206.1, forward strand.
AGAGCTAGATTTAGAATGGTGAAACCCAATTACAGTATGTGTTACAGTATAACCTTGTAGGTTTCTCATGCTCATGTTGGAAAGCACCACTCAGGGAACACACTACACAAATGATTCACAACCAGGGGTGCTTTCACTCCTATGCTGGAGCCAGAGGGAACATGGATGGACTGTGGAGTAACTCAGCTAATGCAGCCATGCTAGTAGCTCTGTAAGGCTATGCTTTAGCACATTGACAATGCTAAGATGTTGATGTTTAACAGAACAATGAATAGGCCTACCGTTTCCACTGTCTCTGACCATCATGCTGACGTTTGCAATAAGACAAATTGCAGCAGAAACTTAGGGGATATTTTACAGGTAATCCAGCATAAGTCAAACTATTGGAGAAATTGGTGTTTTGAACTGCTAAATGTGCTTAATTGAATTGTGTAAAACCGCTGTACAGAATTCAGTGAAATTTCATACATGCTTTTTTTCACGGCCTCTAAAGGTGTTCATCTAATTTTTTTCCTTTTTTTCATTTAGCTTATTTTTTTAAACATTTTAGCCACATTTGAATAAAACTTTTTTCTCTTTTTATTTTTTTTATATATTATTCAGCTGTGATAGAGGTTATGATCTATCCACATCAACACAAATTGAGTTTTTCTAATAGCGGGGGTGTCTGTGTCCTTGGACTCAAATTGTCTAGTTTTGGAAATGAGAGAGGGAACTACTTAAATGAGTTATCCAACTTTCTCACCTTAACCTGATTACTCTCAGTAATCTGCTTTTGTGTGTGTGTTCATGTACTGTAAGCGTGTCAGAATTGCAGTTTTGCTAAAGTAACCTGAAGCCTTCTACCTCTATCCCCTCCAGTCACACACACACACACACACACACACACACACACACACACACACACACACACACACTATCCAACCCAACCCCCACACCTTCCTCTAGACATTTACCATCCAATGGATGAAGGACCCTAATATGCTAAAACCGGGCATGCATTGGCCACCTCTCGCTGTAATTAAATTCAGTCATAATGAATCATAGCCCCTAATCCTGAAACAGGCTACATTTCCACAGGGAGGAGAAATGACCTACATGTACTGGAGAGGCTCTTAGTAGAGCCTTTCTACTATAGCTTTCTTACTTGGCATCCGCTCTGAAAGCTTGACAAACACACACAAACCTCACTTTGAGCTGTGTTGAAAGTAAGTGACATGTGTGGCGTGCTTATTTCCATATCGATGCTGTTTATTTATACGTATCACACAGGGCGTAGTAAACAGAAATCAGGTAGCAGCTTCAAAAGATTTATTTCATGTCTTGTGCAAGTATTTCTTAATAATGTGCTCACATCTTCCTTCTTTTTTTGTTTTTTTGTCCCGGTTTCCTGATGTTTGTGACTTGAATAGCAGTATGATGTGCAAAGGCTCATTGCTCTGGAGAAGAATCTGTGCATGGAGGCAATTAGGATATTGTATGAGCCAGTCATCAGACTAATGTTGGTGATTCACAATGGTGCCTCTGCACCTTTGCTCTTGAAGGTGTATTTTATCATTTGCAGACCATGTTGGTTGCAGCCCAAGATACTGTAACAGATTCATTGTGTGAAAAATACACTTGGCAGCAGGGGAACACAGAGATAATATGTACTGTTTTTTTCTGCTTTGAATGGCCACAGATAGAAGAAATAGTGCATTTGGTTGCGTTGCATGTAAGTGACTTATTTATAATTTCTTTGTTTGGATTTCTTTCCTTTGTTTTGCATTTTTGAATTATTGAGTTGAATTCATTACTGTCTTTTTTTTTTAAATTTAATTGCACATAGTCACTAATTGCATCATAGATTGTACAATCTTAGCTTGTAAAGCCAGCTTTTATTCTTGCCTGATAATGGGTCCTCTGCTATCAATCATGTGCTACTGGAAAAGTTTTCATCTTGGCAGACTGAATGGTATTTTTAGGGCAGATAATATATTCGCTCCTCCACTCCATGTCTCCTTTATTACACCTGATATTAGCCACCAACTTTACACGGAGTATGAGTAAGCTTTCTATTATCTAGAATCTGCCTGCAATGTGATCAGATCTCCATAAGCAAATGAGTTAGCAGACAGAACATTCCAGGTCAAAGGGTGGTTGGATCAGACAAATACAGGATTCATACACAGAAGTTTGTGAATCAGGCTATTTTAACGCAAACTGTAATATCTTTGTCTTTTCCACCATTTCCAGATATCAATAGATTCTCAGAGGAAACAGATTTACTTACTTACTTACTAATTTTACTTACTTTGTGTTCAACCAATCACATTGCGAGCTTTTGCATATGCTTAGTGAGGGTTAATGTACTGTGGCTTACTGTAACTCGACTAAAGGCACATTTATGCTCTGCGTTAAATACAGATATGGACGGAACTGTCTGTATGTCTTTTGCAATAGTTTCTTTCGTATTTGGGCGCGTTTTCGGAGATAAATTTTTTCGTTTATGGGCGAAATGGAGCAATTGGAAAGTCAAGAGATCGTAATAAGTTATCGTTTGAGAAGCATGAATGTTTCAGATTTTATGGTAATCTATACTTGCAGAGACACTGAAGTGGAGGAAATTCTAATTTGTTTAAACATGTTTCATTCAAGGCCAAAATTGAACAAACAGATTACCCAGTAATATTAATATTCTTTCTTCTCTGTCTTCATTGAGGGAGCAGGTGTGGCTTTAAAACCATACTTTCTTCACTGAACAAAACTAGCCTCTCTCATATGAGTCATTTTGGACTTTCAGCACCCAAGGCTGACTCATGAAAAAATATAATCAAAGGAACTGTATTGGAAATATCTGCTGGATGAATCAATTCTGTTCTTTTTCATTCTCTTACCCCAAAGCATTCGTTTAGTTTCAGGGACCACTGGGATAAGTGGATCTTAAGGTGATGCAGGGACTATTTCATAATCGTTTTTCTTTCTCATACGGTCTCAAATGTTTTTATGACCATGAAAAATCAAGGCCAGTTTTCTTTGTATGAAGTCTGAATTTTCTTTCGTACGTTATCTTATGTGTTACTAACCATAAAACTTTCCTGCGATCCCATTCTGCTTTCCTTTCATCAATAATTCTGTTATTCTTTATCGAACTCTATGAATTCAGTTCTTCCATAAAAAAAGAATGTCTAAAATTAAATAAGACGGCTTTATTTTTAAATTATGACCATGATAAAGTTGTTGCTTATAGTGTGACATTATTAATGCATTAGACTGAAGATGACTCGATTGAAAACATGCTGTCTCTGATTTGAAGGGACTGGTTACTTTATATTTCATTGTTACTTTGACCATCTTTTTAAACTGGCAGAGTGCTGTGGATGTCGATGCTTTGAGGTTGTAGTAACTAACAGGTGAAAACTTTACCATGATGACACATGAAAATCCATGAATAGAGCAGAAAAAAGTCTCCATTTACACACATATCGTCTTTTGTGTTGTCATTTGTGCAACTTGGTCCACTTTAATGTCAGCTTACCTTCACTTTTCTACACCAATTAATCGACTATCCACTTTGTTTTACTATTTTTTATTATATCAGTTTTTAAAAATCGGTCGACCTAATTTTTACATCAACTTCAGAACAGTAAACTTTACTTCCTGCTCACATTAGTTAGGGCTATGTACAATATAAAATAATGGTGCAAGGCAAAATTTTAACTTCATTCAGATCAAATACTTTTTTTCACTTTTGCATGGCCTGAAGTCAGTTTTGCAGCTTCAGAGAAGTTCGAGGGATCTTCACACAGATATCCTGTTCTTGGAACCCAGCCCATTCATTTTCTATGGAAGAGATGAGTTCATAGTCTGACGGAGTTAAATTACGCCGAGGGGCTGAGGTTATGCAAAGACTATGGGATGATTCAGAGATGGATTGGGCTGTGATCTAATGTTGTATTCACTTTAGCTCCAGATATAACTCAGAATAATGAATGGAGTCAGGAGAATGGTTTGGTCTTTTTCTTGGTGGGAGACTAAATATATTCCCTACTGGAGGGATTGTGTGCACATCAAAAGTTTTCCTTCCCAAAGGTCCTCTCATGATGGGGTTTAAGAAGGTATTCATTGTTTGAAGTCGTACTGCTTGTTTGTCTTGTTTAGAATACCTTTGGATCATAGCAGCACTGTTAGTAACACAGAAGAAATGGTATTATCCATGTTTTCTTTCTCCCTCGCTGAAGGTTCTGTTTGCATTTGGTAATCCAGGTGTTTTTTTTTCATCTTTCCCTGAAGAAGTAAAGGAAGGCTGGAGTCACAAGGCTCAGTATTCATATGTTACTGCATACATGCAGTATGAATGCCAGTGGTGGATGATGGTTTGTTCGTTATGGTGTGTAGGAACCATACAGAGAAAGGAAGGTGAATGGAAGGCTTGTACAATGTGTGCGGGTATTTCTTTCTAACTGGGATGTGAAGGTTGAAGAAAGTCCAGAAAATCAGTTGAACAAACTCGCATAATACGGGTCCTTGAACACCTCACGGTAGCCTATATACCTACACTGGATTTAGTTGGTGGTCAGTTGCACGTTTGTTCAAATTCTTTCAGGCCTGCAAATTAATTTGTAGTCTTGAGATCCTCTGAAACACAATTTCAACCAATTCCTCTTCGAGAGCTTGACTTTGTTTCCACATGGAAGCAACAGGAAGACCTGGAAAGAAGCCGAAACCTGTCATCTCGGGCAGTATTTCATTGTGAGTTAGTATTTCACCTTTCAAACTGCTGAAGCATGACGTTTCCTTTTGCATTTGATCCAGAACTTTATAGTGGTTCTCGTTCTTTTTACCTCATGATACAAACCATAACCAATAAGCATGTCCACCACTGACGTTGAAGAATATACTACAAATCCTGAGCCTTATAATGGAAGTACTTGAAGTAAAAACCAGCAGAAAACAATGGAATTTTATAAGAAATTAGTTCTCTTTCTTTTTTTTTTAATCCCGTAAATCATGTTGTGACCCCTTAGACTGTTTTAAAATTGATATTATTTCCATAATTTATGTAAGTAAATCTCTTAATCTCTTAATTTAGTCTCACAATTGTAGTTACTTTTCTTTGTTTTGTGTGACAGCAAAGGAAACAACTTCAGATTTTTGACTGTTGGTCTGACAAAACAATGTGTCAACTATTTTTGGGACATACTGTATATTGTGCTAAAAATGCTCACAGTTGACAAGAGCAGGACATAATGAAGGCTGTCTGAGATCTTTAAAGTTGATTAGTAGATGAGTCGATCAACAGACGAATAATTTGCAACTATTTGATGATTGTTTAATTTCATTAAAAATGCAACAAATATTCTCTTTTCCGTCAATCAAATATGAAGATTTCTTCTCTCCAATTCATATTTCAGAAAACTGAGATATATTTGGGTTTTAGACTAGACATTTGAAGTTGCCGAGAAACTTTGATGGACATTTTTCATCATCATCTAACATATTTTTAGATTACAGAATTAATCGATTAATAGATAATAAAGGTATTTGTTGTTTGCAGTCCTACAAACGTGTAAATCTTAAAACTCTAATATGTGAATAAGTCTTTACAAAGAAAATAGAAATAAGAAAATAGTTATGTGTTACTTTAATGTCTAGATTTTTGTTTTCTTTTTTTGCTCCTAAGATGTTTTCATGTCATAAAAATCCAGTCGTATGCAGAAGCCTGCAGAATGAAGGTCTGAGCAAAAATACCATCATCTTTAGGTTCAAAAGCTTGGAATTGCCTGCCACTAAAGCTTGAAGTGGTCCAGTCAGTGGCTGAGAGGACGACTCTTTATTTTTGCTTTTGCTTTGCTTCTTTTTTTGTGAAAGTAATCTTTATAAATAGATATTATTTTGTACAAAATATTTGCAAAAAAATTATATTTTGTACCCATAGAACAAGCTGTTTAAATTATTAACTAACTAGACTGTCAAGTGCCTAATGTGACAAGGATACAGTTATGCAACAGTTAATTAAGAATATATGGAATCAACAACCTTTCAGCAAAAAAATTAGATTTAAATTGACTCCTTTTCCATTGCAGAACTATAAAAAGCTTGAATGAACATGTATTTTGTAAAGCTATTCTTAAATGTATAAAATAGAAATAGGTTAGTCTAGTGTTATCACTAGTGGGATTTGATCAGCTGAATATACTGAATATACTACATCCCAATAAATGTTAGTTTAATCTAATGAATTTATCAGCCGACTATGGTGCAGAGGGCCCAAAGAGAAACAGGTTCCCAAAATATGTAGAGCCCAGATATTAGCATGTTTGTGCTTCAGTAATGGGTTTGGGTCACTTAAAGGTTTTTTCTGGACTGGAAAACAAATTCAAACACTATGTGGGCATCGACAAAATGCCCCCAGTTGTAATCAATCAATTATGTTTCTTTTGGTGCCCAACTAAACCATTCTTATCTCTGTTGAAGGAGCCTGTATTGAAAAAGAGAATAAAAAACATCTGATTTACTTTAAGCTGTATCTCTGTCAAATCTCCTCTCCTGTCAGAAAGTGTGGAGAAACTGGACTTGATTTTCAGTATTTTTCACACATCTAAAAATACTACATGTGGAGAAGAAGTGGGGAGAGCACAGCATGATGTAGTGCATGTGTCATACGGTAGTTATTTAAGAGACTGGCGTCAACACGCTGATATATTAGGCTGGCTCTGCATCAGCCAGTTCTCACTGCGAGCTATAGGCTTTCATTATAATTAGCTATGAACTGTAACACCGCTGGGTAAATGCTTTGTCGGGTCATTTACATCTGTTCCCGTTGATGATCAGATCTACTTTACATGGCATCGTATCAATTAAAGTACATCATATAAGGTTGTGTGCTTGCAAGGAGCTCTTGGAGCATTTACATATTTACTGTGAGCTTTGGGTGCTGGCCAGATATGCACAAGTAGCTTGAAAAAATATGTGGTGTAAAAGTAAAAGCCGCGTCTGCTCTTGTGAATTTTATCACCATTTCTGAGACTCTCAAAATATGCTGATTTTATTACATGTTAATCACTTAATTTAAAAAAAAATAATTTTTTGCATCTGTAATGTGCTTGAAAATATCCGCCTGCATAAACACCGCGTTAAGAAACTTAGATTTAATTTTCAAATTAAGTTTAAAGTTTAAAGGTGAAAAACTTAAGCAGCAAATGTCAAGAGAACGTCACTGCTCTCTCCGCCCACGCACACGGTTCACACAACAGCTCCAGGTACATTTTCTGTCCATTTTGGAAGCTGCAGGAAATCATTAAGTGAAATCGAGGAATACAAGGCCAACATAGATTAAATGGAAAAAGTCGTTTAACGGCGCTGAGCATTAATAATGGATGATGGAGCTTATGCTTTTGTTTGACCTCTATATCGGCTAAATAGCACGCATAAATAAACAAATGTGATCCAACAATACATCCGGCACATATGGTTTCTGCATGTCAATTTGTTGGACATGGAGGAGCAAATATGCTGCACCTTTAACCTGATTCAGTTACATTTGTCAAACAAAATTAGAATAGAATTAGACTATTTGACTCATGACAGACACATTGCATCTGATTAACTGAGGAATAATGTGCTGAATTCGCCCACACGGCATTTACTGCACAGGCGGTTTGTTGCGGCATCAGCAGTGGTGCAGGCGTCGTATCGGACCGTCGCATTGAAGACGGAAGGCAAAGGTCTCGATGAACATTCTCAAACACTGTAATGATTTTTTGAGTATTAGAAATGAGGAAAAAAGTTACACCAATTGGTTGAAATATCCATTAATTATAAATATATAAATATACCAAGGCAAATAAAGAATTTTCCCCAACAAAAATGGTCTTGTTGGCTAAACGTAACCGTAGATTGAACACAAACCCCGGAATCTGGTGTCAAATTCCGATGCTTATGGGGCCAGTGATGTAGACAATTAGATCACAGTGTTCTTGAAAAATAATTTTGGATATGAGAGAGAGATACTTTATTAATCCCACAGGGGGAAATTCTTTCTTTGCATTTGACCCATCTTTGAGGAGCAGTGGGCTGCATTTACATTACAGCGCCTGGGGAAAAACTAGGGGTTCAGTATCTTTTGCTCAAGGATACTTCACTTGTAGACTTGCAGGGGATCGAGCCACCGACCTTTCTTTCCGTGAGCGACTGCTCTACCTCCTGAGCCACAGCCGCCCTGGTTATATAAAGATAGACGGGATCAATAATAGTCACTTAGTTATTGGCTTACAAATTAACTAGTAGGTGACTACTTCTGCAATAAGCTGCAGTTGTAATACGGACTGATTCACTGTCCTTGGTGATTTATCAGTCAAGCTTTAATTCTAAAAGCAAAAATAGTTATTACCAAGGAATTAATAGTTCCTGCCATTGTGTATTTATTAAAAGTATTATATTAGTAAGTTTTTTCCAGATATTTTATAGATGTATTCAATAAAAATACATCAATGATGAGGAAAACCCAGGGTGATACTTGCTCTAAGAGTTACATGGGTTATTAGGGTTATATACTGTGGGGTTATTTTTATTTATTGGCTTTATATGTTTCTCTTATTCAAAAAAAGTATTTCATTTCTATTTAATGGAGGAAAATCGTTTTAGACAGTAATGTACAGTTACTGTAAATGTATTAATTATTCCATTTATTCATTTATTGACCTTGTTTCATTTAAATGATGAGGCGAGAGGAAGACACATGCTCCAAGTCCCGTAGGTCTGGCTTGATTTATCGGGGTCGTGACATCCCCGTGTTGGACAAACTTTTGCAGACCCTTCAGCTTTGGCCTCTGGGGCTTTTTCAGCAGACGGTGGCACATGCAGCAGAGATGTCATGCTTACTCTTGTGCTGTCTGGGGTACTTCAGGCAATGGCATGGTGACAGGAACAACATATTGGTTTCCCTCAAGTGGGAGGCTAAATCAAAGTTGACTTGCTATCGACAGCGAGATTCCAAAATGTCATGTGAGCTCTAGATGGAACACAGTGGCTTATAAACCTCCCACATCATATGGGGTAGATGGCAGGGATTGGTAAAATTCCTATGTTGACGCCAGGCTAGTGTTCATCCATCCATCTTTTTATTTGAAATTCTACCGATCAACGTTTCCTCACATATCGCCTTCTGCAGAATATCTCAGAGCAATGAGTGTACAGCTTTCGTAGCTGCAGCGAAACAAGTCCTCATCAGTGATGGGACGAGGTGATCGGGTCGCCGTGACAGCGAGCTATGCAGAGTATTTCAGGCGTCCCTCTCACCAGCAACACTTCCCAGATCCTCCCAGGGGATCCCGAAGCGTTCCCACGTTAGATGAGATATGCAATCCCTCCAATGATGTCTACAGTCTACAGTACTTGCAGCTGGATGTGCCGGGAAAACCTCCCAAAGGAGGCGCCCAGGAGACCTTTCAATCAGATGCACCTCAACTGGCTCTTTTTGACATGAAGGAGCAGCACCTCTACGTAGAGCTCCATACATATACATACATAACTCAGGTTGTGGCCTTTACACTCTCTGAAGCCAGCCTTGTCCGTCTGTTGAGTTTACAGCAGAGTACAACCCTTTCTGCTAGATAAAGCCTGGCTTTATCAGAGAAGCTACTCCGACCAGACTGTGCCAAGTTACCTTTAGCCTATAAAGAAAGAAAATCCGTTATCAGGAATGGCATCAGTTTTCTTCTTTGTCTTCTTCAGTTGTGCATGTATTTGGTCATAAACCAAAGGATTGGACAAGGGAGAGGAGGAAACTTAAATGGATCAAATTTATTACACTTCTTTCTGAGGGTAACACCAGTGTCTCCACCACATTTCACAGCAATTAATACAAAGGTTGTTGGGATCCTTTGATAAATAAAAAAAACAACAAATGTCTTCTACATGGTGGCACCAGAGGAATTCAGGAGTTTCTTCTTCTGGGGCGTCAAATGCTTCGAAAATGTAATGACATCCATCCAATAATTGTTGAGATATTTACCTCCACAGAGGTTATGTTTTTGTCAGCATTTATTCCTGTCTGTCTGTCTGCAGTATTACTCAAACAGTTATTATTTTTCTTTAGGGATGGTATGGCCCAAGGAACAAACCATAAGATTTTGTCGGTGATCCGGCTAAAACTGAGCTTCCTTGGTGAAGGTTTTCTGATTGCTGTGCACTTCAGTGGAGACAGCGGTATACCGACTAACTGACCATCATTTTCATCCATACATCTATACTGCTAGCATGGCTGAAAACGAAATCCAGAGATAAACACTTAATTTATTTCTTTCATCTTCCACAAGCACTTGTGCTCTTGTGTCTAAGTGCAATACGCAGTCTTAGATAGGCCCCCTGTTCATTCTGAATTTGCCACACTATTGATTCACCCATGTCTAAGTGTTTGAATATTGAATTCTCTCAGGGCGCATGTATCTCAGCTGATGTGACTGATATATCGCCCCACTAACACACCATCTCCTGTCTCATTGGCCCAGAAGATGGAGAAACTTCAAGGGCTCATCACAAAACCTCTTCACGCTTGAGCTACGACTTTTACCAAAGGCCACCTTCAATAAATGTCAGGCTCCAAACATTGGTAAACACGTTTAGCTCTGATCAAATTCCAGAGGGGTGATATATATGGCGAGGTTGCCACGTCTGTAGGATTACAAGGGTTCCACTTCGGAAATGGCACATTAAACAAATGGATCATTTCCCTCTGGTGAAGTCAGTATTTATTTCCATCACTGAGGAGGCCTGGCCTTTCCCTTCACGTCCCACTCAGCCAAACGTTGAGCCCCTCATCACCACGTCCCATCACTGATGAGGACCTGTTTCACTGCGGTTACAGAACGCAGCTCATTACTCTGAGAATATTCTGCAGCAGGCAGCATGCGAGGAGATGTTGATCCATAGAATTTCAAATAAAAAGATTGCATCAGAATTATGAGTGTGCAGTTCTCTGTGCAGTTCCTCCTCCGTTTGATGTGTACTTGTGCTCCAGTATTAGAACTGTTGAATTTTCACTCAGTTCAAAAAGCAGTACAAATGAAACTCACACAGGAAAACACTGAATATGAATATTTCTAACGATCATATTAGATCTAAATTATTCCTTATCAAGTATATATACATACTTGCAATCTTTTGTTATATTTTCAGATCTAATTTATTCACTCCTTAGTTTTTTTTGATGATTAAAACTGATGAATTAATGCAGATTTTAGCGTAGAAAGGTCAAATATCAAATTGATCTTTTGGATCTCTCTTTGAAGGGTTTTTGAAATACATGTTTTGGCTTCCGTCTGCCTTTATTAGAGGGTAGACAGTTGAGAGTTGACAGGAAACGAGCGCAGAGAGATGGCTGAACTGGGGCTCTTTGTGACCACATGGCCAAAGCCTCAAACCACTCAGCCAACAGGATGCCCCAGACAGAAACAGTCTTCTAATAAAGCCATAGCTGGTTCTTGAAATTGTGTGATTTATGGGTAATTAGACGGCGGTTATTGTTCTCCTGATCCACATTCCCAGTATTTGGACTGTTCATTGCATTTGTCGGTCATCTGCTGCTGTGAGTTGTTGTGCCTGAGAAGAGATTATTGATGTCACTGTCTTCAGACGGTCATCTCAGAGCGTCTGGAGCGATGAGTGCACTTCAGTGAACAGGTTTATAATCAAAATATGGAGTGTCAAACTCGATCGAAAACCTGTTTTCTGTGGCGAGCCTGAGTGCATTTGAAAAAGGAGCAAACAAACAGAGGGCACTGAAAAAATGTATGAATGATATGAAAACAGTGTTTATCAGATTCACTAAAGAAAACGGAGGAAGTAAAGGAATTTAAATGAGGGTATGTGTGTTTTTTTGTCTGTAATATGTTTGTTTGAAGACAGACATTATGTGCTAAGGCACATAAACACACAAACCGTGCTTTCAGATGTAATTTTCCACAGCTGTTTGTTAAATTATCCTTTGAGCTTGAACATAATGTGTCATAGACTGAAAGCTAAAACACAGATGAACAGTGCTGCATAGAGTAGAACCAATGATTGGATGTGATCTGCTGACATTATTAGTATACTGGGGCACATATGTTAATTATAAGATAATGAATGAACTGGTAGGTGAGTGTCTTTTCAGATCGAGGAGGATTTACACATCTTAAAAAAAGAGACTGCAGCCTTGCTATAGTGGCTTTGTGTGGCTTTACACTGTCTAAATGCTAATGTCAACATGCTAACATGCTCATATCAGAAATCGCTTATCAAGTTCAGTTCAAATTAGTCATTGATTATTTTTTCTGTGTAGATATGGGGGACACTTGTTTTGAAAAGTCTTGAAACTACATTTCCCATAATTTGGGGGCTGTGGTGGATGTAAGCTGGAGATTGTAGATTCAGTATGACCTCCTGAGGATATCATTATCTGTGGTGACACGGTGGTGATAGTGGTAAAGTCAGGGGATCAGCAAAGTCTTGAGGATTCGTCATCTGCATTCTATGGATAATTAAATTTCATGAGTCTGTCAAGGTGTAAAAAATGTAAATTTGTTGAATAAAGTGAAGAAATTTGATAACAGATGGCAAAAATAAATCCTGATAAGAAGCTACAAAAGCTAGGGCTCTAAACTTAAGAGGTCAACTAAGCCATAAGCCGACAAAACCAATAATATTAAACATCTTACAAACTCAAATAAATCTGAAAAAAAATCCAAATATATGTACGAAAGCATAAATTCTCTCTCAACAAACAAACAAAAAGAGCTCCTATATTTGAATTCCACTTTCTGTGGGCTGCACTTACTTACTTGCATCCTAAATGACCTTTTGACAGAATATCACCTGACTCATTCACAAACTGAATGAAGTCTAAAATGTGACCAAACAAACAAAGACATACTAACACAGGTGGGCAGCAGCTGATCCAGCCGCCACACCATCCATTGATTGGCTGGTGAGATATTTCACAAAGAAAGTGTCTCAGGATGGTGTGAGAGGAGAAGTCAATTTCACCAAGGTCAGCTGGATTGCTCTGTTAGTGACCAGAAATGAAAAAAAAAGAAGAAGAAAAAAAAAGAAGAAAACTGTGGTGATGCATCCAATAGCTGAGGAGACATTTCAGTCTGACTGTCCAGAGATCCCCAGGCTGTACAATTTAATTAACGTGTCTCTCATGTCTGCCATGCAACTTCATATATGATCTGAATGATCCTAAAGCACCTGCACAGGCTTGACTATCTACAAACTCCCCATGATTATCACTCAGTGGGACTAATAGAGCCTCTTAGATGTATTACCTTTCTCATAATACATTTTACCTGTAGGCCACTGTAACTGCAGCTGTTTAATTGGCATCTTTACATAAAAAAAAAACTACACTAAAATTCCTGTGTGTTACAGTAGAAATATCATCCTCATTATAGCCTCCAGTTTTAACAAAGAGCCAGGACCTTCTTCATACGACAGCCAATGGGGAGCGGCTGCGAGACAGATGGCGAGCAGCCACTTTGGAAAGGCTCGTCATTCCTGTTGGCAGAGCCTAGTGTTCTAAAGTTGTGCAATGTTTTAACTTTACACAGACGACCACGCGCAGTGGACCGCTGTTAGCGAGCGCGCTAATCACGAGGAAGAAGTGTTGGAGGTTTTACCTCGCACAGCTGGCACAATATGGGAACAGCATTTATGGAGTCATTGTGGAGCCGTGTTGAGTCTTTGTGTGCTGAAAACCTTCTATGACCCACCTTTCTCTGCTATCTGCTCAATTTTATTGATAATATTCTGACTTTGCTCCGTCACGTTTCTGAGTCTCATTACATTTTGACCTGGAGGACGGGAACACATGTCACAGAGCTTTATTTCCCTCTGAATATCCTTTTCTTTGATATCATTTCTGCCTTTCCAGCAAGTGTTTGACTCGATTGTATAAACTTTAAGTTGCTTCAGATAGCAGATTGCTCTGAATCAATTTTTTCCTTTTTTAAATGGACACTTTTGCTCAATAGGACTCAGGAGAGAGTCAATTGAAAGCGATTCACACCGGAGGGAAGAGGAGAATGAGTTGGGTCTGTAGTGAGCCGTTACTATCAGGTTAGAATTCAGGCTGTCACAACAGAAAGGAGACACTTGAAACTGTTGCTAAATGTAAAGTTTGTCTGTACATGCTGTACTCCTTGGCTTATTTTCACAACCTCATTTTTTTCTTTAATCTTGTTTACCAGACTCCGTGTGTAATAGTGGCCTCTTAATGCTGCGTTCAAGACATCTTGTAAACTTGCCAATCCCAATTTTAGCAATTCTGATCTCAGCAAAAATGTCTATTCACTTGATCAACTCGGAAATATGGACGCGCTGATGATTGGCCATATCAATAACCATATTCACATCAATAAACCTAGAGTGGGCTAGTCAATTATTATCAATCAATCAATCATTATAGACATCTTTGCAAACACTGTGAAACTAGCGACTTCACGAATAAGAGAGGATATATGACATACAATAATAAATGGCTTATTAAAATCAATTAAAATCCAACCCGACCATTTGTTGAAATTATTTTGCCTGAGTTGGTTTTGTATTTTCCCTAATTTCTGATGTGTCATGAACACAGCGTAAGCTATCAAACAGTATAAACCTCCATATTGGAAATACTGTTTAATCACCCTGCAGATTGTCATCTACCTGTAACACTAAAATGTTAGATGCAATGTTGGGCAGGTTACTTGGAAAAGTTTCGTGGGTTATAGCACTATGGTGGTCATATCAGTCCCCACCTGTGTAGATTGTTGTTGGTGTTATTATTGATGTTGTTGTTTTGTGTATGTGTTCAATCATGGAGATGGGTAGAGACATAGCACTGCAAATAATATATGTACTGAGATAATACAGATTTAGTCATTCAAATGTATTTCATGCTTCTTATTTTTTTTATCTTATAATAAAATGTATCAAAGGCCTTATTGACCAGCTCTGACCTTATGTTCATTAATGTTTCCCAGTTTTGTTTGCAGGTGAAAATAAGGTTAATAAGATGAGGACACAGAGTGTTAACAACTGTTTTTGTAAGTTGCCGCGCAAAGATCATTTCTCGTATTGACACAAACTTGAATGGAAATAGATTCCTCTCCTCGCTGTTCACTCCCTCGTTTAGATTGGCCCATCAATAGGCTCGGCTTTAGCCTGAACTCACATGACAGCAAACAGGCGTCACTCACTCCAACATCTGAGAAGCCTTTTTATGACAAAAGAGCTTTGATTCTGTCACCCGTAATACTTTGAAAGGGATGCCTATTCCTGTCTTCCATTTATATGCATATCTGTGATGAGGGCAGCTGAATGACACACACACACACACACACACACACACACACACACACACACACATACAGACACACTCATACAGACACACTCATACAGACACAGAATAAAAAAATAAAAAATTTCATTGATGTGGATGACAAATGGGCCCAGTGGCAAGACTGGCAAGCCAGAAAAGGCAGCAGGGCACCAGGTTGAAAGGCCAGGGAAGCATGCCTGCACCTCTTTAATTAATACGTCTGTGTCAAGGGGATGTCCACACACCGTCGTATTGTGCTCGGATAAATCAGGAAATGTTTGTCACATTTGAAATCCATTTAAAGACTTATGTTTGGTTGATGTGCAGCTCTCCTGTGATAGAAAATGCACCGCTGCATGCACCTCTCTGTACATGTGTAGTATTTTTAGAGGTGCAGCGCTGCCATGCTATTTGTAGCATTCATGCTGGCACGGATACCTCCACTCAGTACCTCTGCTCAACACCAGAAATTACATTTGTCTATTCCCGATTTCACGGCGGGTACTCTTAAAGGCTGTAATGTATTTGCTTTCTTTCACTATAAAGCCCTTTTGACCTTTAATAGGTTTCATTTGAACATTTCCAATTATTTACTGGACATCTACAAATTCAATTTGACTTTATTTCACATGGCCGTTTCTAATTATTTATTGAACATCTACAAATCCAATTCTACCATCATAATTTCAATCTTTCCAGTCTGAATTATATAATATTGCCCTCTGATTATAGTGAGAATAATAACTCCATATATCTTCAAATAGATTTCAACAAAGTAATTGATGTCTACAATGAAATCATTGATTCATACTTTATTATACTGACGGGATTCACAGTGTAGATGTTCACAATACATCTGGGTCGTCCAAAGACAACTCTAATTACTTTCTGACTTGTAAGAATTAATCAATGAGCCGATTGAAAAATCTAATTAGAGAAATCATGACAAGCAAAACTAGACATCATTTCCAAATAGCACTGATTATATTCTCTGTACAGCTTAATTGTTATTTCTTAGTATAATCGGAATGTAATTAGAGATCTTGAATGAAAGTTTTGACTACTTTATACACTATAAAACCACTGCAGCTAAAATGCCCTCAGGGTCTCTGTGTGAACGTTCACTGGCAATAATCTGTAATCAATATGCTGTCAGCTATTTCTTCTAAAAAAAAAAAAAAAAAAAGAGAGATGAGGATTGGTCTTTAATGTTTTTTTTGGTTTTTTTGTCCCCATACAGTAACTTTCATGGACGTTACACTCAAGCTGCTCATTTGATTCCTGTAAGATTCAGTATTGTCTCCTCTACTTCGCTCTGTGTGTCTGTGTGTGCAGCATGGATAAGCCACGCCCTCGGTAGGAGCACAAGAGCAGAGCAGAGTTGAGTCATTGATCAGGACAGAGACCCTCAAGCAAATGAAACTAGTACACATAAATTATGTAAATTCTATATATAAAACATTTTGTACCTTTCTTGACAGGAAAAAAAGAACATTAATTTATAGAGTCTGACCGATGTCGGACTTTTGTGGCTTTGTCGATGCTGATCGTCGTTGGTCCATATTATGGATGATTATGTGAGTGTGTGTTAATTTTATTGCACAATTTCTAAATTACCCCAAATATATTCTGCAACTCAAAAAAGAAGACGAAATATTCAGATACTTACACTATACACTCATGATAGGCCAATATCTGCAGGTAATATCTGCCAACTGATATTTATCAATCAGGCTCTATTTCATAAGTCCTCACATTATAACTTGGATAAAAATGTGTGGAAGCTTTTATTTTCCCTCTGTGATCTTGAGTAAAATGGACTAAAAAGGCCCATTTCTATGAAAATCCAAAACCCATTCTCGCCACATGGAAACAGAGCCATTATCTCTTCGCTGTTATGACTCAGCCGGCAGGTGCAGATACGAGCCGCCGCTGTATGATGGTGACAAAGTGCATAAATGGCATTCGGAATTGTGAAAAATCATTCCTGACTTTGATTGAAAGCCGATTCTCTTATGTGAACAGTCGCCACATCAGAGGGAGAGCAGTGAACCCTGCCTTATCCACGCTGAAAACTGCCTCTCTGCATTTTCCTATTTATCCTCTAAAGAAAAGCTATCTGCACTCGCTTTGTACCCGCTGTCAAGCCATCACACACATCAATTTGTATAGATTTAACAGTCTGTTAAGCAGCCTTTTTGGCTCTTTTGGAAACGGCTTATTTGGAACCGAAATGTGATTTTCTGTTTATTTGATTTTGTAGTTTCTTTTTTGTTGTTGCTCTAAATCGCACAAAAAAAGAGCTGCTCTCTACACCTACTTCAACTGCTACAAGCTATGCTTCATCTGCTGTCACTGACAGCGTAACTGTGAACACAAGTCAACTGTTTCTTGCTCTTTACCTTCAACTGTCAGTTCAACTCATTTCATTTCTTACCCTTTAACAGACAATCCAGGCCTTAGTCTCAACACTGAAAATTAATGAAGAAACAACTGCTTTTATCTCTAACACCTTCAAGTGCTCGCAGGTTTAATATATGTTATTTTGAACATTAATATAGCAGCAAAGAACTACTTGCTTTGTAAAGATACAGTGAATTGACAGCATCCTGAACAGAGAATGACATCACATGGTTAAGGCATGTGTTGTTAACTAAGCTTTTCTCTTCTGTGTATTTTGGTGAGCATTATGGCCCCATATGCATTTTAGTACATTTGAGTGTGCATGTTTGCACATGTGAATAATGCATGTTAGTGCATGTGAATCCTTCTCTGCCCTCCTTCTGATTTCACCATGTAATTCTGGGGAATCTTGATTCATATTTGATCAGCACTGCCTAATGGTACAGTTTGATCTGCATTTCATGAGCTCTGTGTATTTAAATCTGAATGATGCATGTTATGTTGACTGTCTGTTCTCTCGAATGCCCAAGACAAATTTCTTCCAAGGGAGACAGTAAAAACCTTTTGAATCGTATCGTATCGGCACTATTTTTTCCCCCCGAGAAAATGTAGTCCTTAAGTGGATTTTTTTTCTCCCAATCATGCTGTGCAGAAATAAACACCATCATCAACTTTTGAACCGTTCCTTGTTGCAAAATATCTGCCCATTTGCTTTGTAGGTGGTGCAAAACTTAGCATAGCAGACTGACACACTCGTCTCTAGGAATGACAAGAGTCTCCGGAATGTGTTAAAATGACAAACATGACAGTTTAAAAAGGAACAGCTCCATCTGTATCAGATATCTGTGTGCTTTTTTTTTACCTCTTCTGCAAATAAGTAACAACATAATACAGCTACTCAGAAGAATACATGAGGATTTCTTGGAGAGATTGTTCACTTTGCTGCAAGCATCTGTGTTTCTGTGTAAATCTCTTAATTTACCTCACAAAGAGGCTCATGCTTCTATGAACAACAGTATGTTTATGCTGCAATCTGCCTCATTTCAGTGACTCATATGGCACAACCAAAAAAAAAAAAAAAGAAAACGTGTCATGCAATCATGATATTTTTGTGTTGTTTAGGTGCGTACATGTAGAAAGTGTGACTCGTTATTTTTGAAAGATTAGCATCACTGTCAAATGCAAAGTGGCAAAGTGATTTACAAACTAAAAGTCAGACAAACTGCGCACATTGTCGAAGTCGTTTGATATGAAATGTATTAAAAACTTTAGAAATATAGAACATGAGGAACCAGGAAGGATTACACTAATAAGAAAAATTATATAATACCAAAAGTGAATAATAAAGACAGCATTTATTATAATTAAGAACAATAAGGATACGTCTATGCGCACACACTCCATGCATCTGTACACTGTGTGATAGCTAATAGCTTCTCCATGGTGATGCTGATTCCCCACCTACCAGCTTCAAATGATAGAGGAGCAGCTGAGCACAGCACCATGGCTACTCACCAGAGCACGGCCGAGTGAATGGATGAAAAGCCAAGCATGTCGGGAGCTCATGTCAGCGACAGCTGCACTGAGGCCCCCGTCTGCATATTTAGAACTTTTTTTTTCTTTTTTTTTTTTGTAACCATTCTCTGCCATCCACCTTTATTTGAGCTTCATGCATGTTTTGTTTTATGACTTTGACCTCAAGACATACAGCGGATATTAAATGTCCAGTATTACCTTTATCCACTAGCGCTACAGTTCATGATTTCAGAAGGAGAAATACAAGTATATAATGTATTCTTAACACAGTGGGGAGGGTTATAATGTGCAGTTTTGTCAGGAAACAATGTCAGGGCACCCTCATCAGTGTTCGACCTTTTATTTTTGGGTTGCTTGTGAAACACGCTGTGCTGCCTCGCTCGTAGAGACCCCACCATTCAAGCTGCTCTGTGAAATATCTTGGGGGCGCCTGTTGATTAAGGGCTCTTGAGCAGCAGCACAGGCTATTTTGGTGTACTGGATGTGGTATTGCTCACAGGTTGCCTGTAGGTATGGACCTTTGTGTCCATTCTGGATTGTGCGCAGACCGTTGAATAAGAGGGTTTGTCATCTCCTCAAGAAAGACACAAACACAAAGCTTGAAACATGCGTCTTGGGGTTTGAGCATTTCTTTTTTCAGTTAATTTTTTCTTTTACTTGAGGCCTCTATAGTTTCCCACTTGCAGAGCTGAGCCAAATGGGTGTAAAGAGGAACAAAATGGAACTGGGAGTTTTTGTGTAGCAGTGAATGAGACAAAAATGGAAATTCAAACGTTTGAACCATTTGAGCACATTGTGAAGTAGTTCTGTTGATGGGACATGCAGTGGGTTGTAAGGGGGTTCTTTTATGCTTTCCCCCCCTCTCCCTTGCTACAAGGTAAACAAGCAAACACAAAGCTTACAGGCTGGTCCCCGGAGAACTGCCTGCATACAAAATGATGATAAGTGTCAGCGCTGATTTTCAGAAGGGTTTGTGTTCAGATCCCACCCCTCCTTCTCAATCCCTGGGAGTGCCTTTGAGCTGCACCGCCGTGCTGCATGCTGCGGCGCCGCACTCGCCTCGAGGGTAGCAAAGAAAATAATTATCGAAGAGTCTTTACATTTTTGCAAGTGAAGCAACTACAGCGCTCGGCAAAAGTAATCAGAGTTGAAACTTGAAATGCCACCTGAAAATGAGAGGTGACGGTTTTAAAATGGGCTGGATTAATGGGAGAGAAAAGTATTTGACCACTTTTACTTTTAATAAGCCCTGCAAAGATGTACACATTTAATGTATTCCTCAGTGTTGAGAGATTCAGAGATGGAATGTGTGGAGCCAGCTGCAGCAGTGTTGTGTCCTTCTGCCCGGCATATAGTGGGAAATGAAGCAAGCCAAACAGTTCACTGAAAAGACCACAGAGTGTGCTTGACCCCTGACCTGGATCGGATGCTTTGTGGCCTGTCACTTTTGTCCTTCTTGTCCGTGGCATTTACTGGAAACAAACTTTCACGGATGGCTTCCTCAAGATTAAATGTTGACTCTTCCACGACTGACAATTTACCTCAAGTTTGCTCCTGACAGCAGGAGATGGTGAATAAACACAGCCAGTCTCCATAAGAGACGGAACCTGTGCATGCAGAGCCTTGAGGACGCAACCAGTGCAATCATTATGCCTCTAATGCAGCATCCATCAGCAGGCTGATGGATTCCATTAATAAAAGACCTTTGGTGTTGTATACTCTGTTCAGCATGTACTCCTTCAGTGCGACCAATATAATATTGACCTAATCATTCTCCACCCCTGCAGCGCTGATGCGGAACCTGAAATACCATTGTTATTTATCCCATAATGAGATGTTGACATTTACAGATAAATTGAAGGAAGAGTTTCAGCAACACTCCTGTGTGTGTGCATTTTAATATAAAAATAAATGCTGTAAAAATATTGGAAAGTATTATTTGATTTAACATTGCCTTTTTTGCATTGCTTTTCTATGAAATGTGTTGTGAGGATATTAAAAATCATGTAGTGTCAAAGAGGTTCTGACAAACCATCACGCAACCCTAGTCGGTATAGAGGGCAGGCCTTCACCCCGACTGTTCTCACCAGCGATAGTCAGCTTGTTGCCGCAACTGGGGATCATGCAGTGGTAGGAAAACTAACGAACATCTCCTGGACCCAAATGTCATGTCGTCCAAGCAGAAGACAACGTCGGCGAAATTGGATTTCCATTACCATTCACCCCGGTGAAGGGTACAGAGGTAGTTAAAAAGTAGAGGGTGGAGGAAATTCACCTTGAAGTGGAAAAGGCTTCGTCTGTCATAGGTAGCACGCCTCTTCAGTGTCACTTGAGTTCAGGAACAGTACCTCATGCACCTGGAGAAAACAGACCAGCCTGATAAGGGTGATGACAAGGAGGTTTCAAATTGATCCAAGAGGACCGGTATGGTTTCCATCCCGCTGCTGG
This sequence comes from Chaunax sp. Z400, assembly GCA_037577475.1. NCBI lineage: Eukaryota > Metazoa > Chordata > Actinopteri > Lophiiformes > Chaunacidae > Chaunax > Chaunax sp. Z400. The sequence continues at coordinate 5,025,642 of CM075206.1, forward strand.
AAGAGTTCATCAGCTCGTAACCGTTGCACAGAAACTGGAGTGGCTGTTGAAGTTCCAGTTTACATGAGTTAACTTGAAGAAGGTGATATATTGTCCCGCGAAGTGTCTTGAAGGGTTCCTCCCATGGTGCACTGGAACCACCTGAACGAAGGCGAGAGCAGTGATTTAGGGGAGAATATCATCATGCATTGTTTTTGTCACCAATTCTGGTTCGGATATAATCGCAAGGCACAAGAAAGGAGTGGAGTATGTGATGTAAGCTGTGGATGGAATGAGTGTTGCGTAAAGGTTTTCCTTGTGCAGCTTTCAGAATATGAAATCTGCCCACAATAAGGTACAAAACCTCTTATGCAAATCTTTCCTTAGAGATCAGCATAGATATAAATTCAATAGGAACTTGCAAAAGGAATTCCTGCACACTGTCTGACTGGCAGAATCACATTTATTTGTGACATTTCCTTTTGTAAGTTTCTATCGACTCATCCCTCTCTTACACACCTGCCCAGAAATAAAAAGTGCGAAGTATTCTTTCGTTACAGATTTATATTCAATCCACTGATAAAAGTTTTTTTTTTTTTTTTAGTTCAGTAAATGCATGATATTTCCAAAAATCAATGGGTAAACATGTTAAATAGTCATTATCTCAACATTGACTTTAGGTTTTAGCCATAATCGAGCAGCCAGATATGATTGTGTCAACTCTGTTTGTTACTTTGAGGCATAAAATCTGCAGGCATATCCAAAGAGTGGAGTGCATCCCCATTTTGGTGACATTAGGGTCGGGTTATGCTCAATCAAATCAAAGGGATTCAGTTGTTCTGAACAGCCACACTACACAAATGTGTAGTAAACAATTTGCAGAATTGAGACAGAATATTGTTTGAATATTGATTTAAAGGAAGGATTTATACTCTGTTAAACTTGGTTGTTCACATGTAAAGTGAGAGAAACAGTTTTGCCAAGAATGAAAAAAGAAAGTCTGACTCCTTTCTCACCTCCCAGCATGAAGTGGGTGTGAGCGTCGGATCGTCTGTCGTCTGGATGTCACAGAAATGGGTGGACAAAGCCTCCCCTCTAATCTCAGGCTGGAAGGATGTGGAATGAAAGCCGGTGTCTGATGGCGTGTTCTGGGCCCTTTAGGGCTGCACCTCCTCTCTGCACTGACAGCGTATTCCTGTTGGTTCATCAGGCATCCAGCACACCTTGAGATGGGTTGAGTTTAAAATGACAGGAACGCGGGTCAGCGGTGCAATGCTAAGTCACTCGAGAGCCCTTCTAAGACTGCAATGTTTACACTCTACTTTACACTTTATGGAGCCCATTTGTCGCAGTGCAATAGGCTAAAGTGAGCCTGCCTTGGGAGAAGGGAACGGTGCTTTATTTTTTTGAACAGACAGACATCCATCTGTCTACCCCACCTGCTCCTTCCTGATTTTATTGGTTTAGTGGCAACGGCATTCCAAACACTTGAAAGATTGAGAGCGCTGTTGAAGTGTTGATATTACATGTCAAAATGAAACTTTACTCTCTGCATTTTTAACACCAAATAATGAGAAAAGAATTCAGTGGAAGAGAAATCCACTAAAAGCTTGCTCTGCCTGCTTTGCAGTTAATTGAGGTGTTTTGTCATGTTTGGAGGTGATGGATTACAGACAGAGATATGCACTCTGCTAAATGCTGACAGTTGAAAATGCGCTGTCTGCCCATCTTTGAATAACAACACTGGCCTTCCCTTAAGATATGTGGATATATATTCTGTGATCACTCTGATGTTCAGCGCATTGAAGGGGGTGACGGCCATCAGACAGTTTTCACTTCAAACAGGATTATTCAAGGTCGGAAACTCGCTTCAAGTCTTCTTTTTTTAGACGTGTTCAAGGATATGTTGTTTTTTTTTTTGGGACGTACTTCGAGGAGGGGTCTTAAAGTCATCTTTACGCCCGTGGCTTGTTCTTCTGAGATTAAAACACTACTGTAAGCTTAAGGTTGTTGCAGGTTCAAGTACAAAAATGTAGCTCGTCTGACGTCTTTGTCGACCTAGTATGTCTGTGTGGAGCTTCAAAACATCTCCTAATAATATTCCAGCCAATGTCGTCATCATGCTTCGAGCCGGAAAAGATTTGATTTGATGTCGGGAGCTGAGCCATTATTTGGTGCACTGCTAATTTTAGAGAACAATGGGTTACACAGACGTTAAAAATGACTCATCATAACAGAGTAGCTTTCCGTATATGACCTCAGCTCATGCTATTAATTCTCAGACGGAGAAAAACCTGTAGAGTCCTTTTTTTTTGCCATCAGTAGACGGTGAACTTAAAGCTGCATTTTGCATTTTGGCTGCTGGGAAAGTGTTCAACTGTTCTGACCTTCATACTCCAAATGCCATGTAATACAGATGTGAAAGTGCACAGAGAACATTCTCATCTGCTAAACCATCCTTTGCTTTTATTCAAAAAACTGATTAAAAGGAGCACAACATGAAACAGTCCAGCTTTCAGGCACTGTGGAAACTGGATGCTTCACTATGGCCAAACAAGAATCTCCACCTGACGTCATTGTTATTCAAGCAAAGACACCAAATACTGAAAAAGGGTCTCCATCTGCTCAGAGTTATTTTGTCCTAAAATAGATTTCTAGATATAAAGTAAGTGAAATATAAATTCACTTACTCACCATTCGTTTATTGATTCGATAATAGCTTCTTTCCACTTGGTGAGCTAGTTATGGCTGCAGGTTTTGATTGGAAACTCCTAGTTTAATCATTTTTAATGACCATTACTTTGCTAACTCACAGTGGCATTGCTCTTCGTGGAGCCATTTCATTCCATTATTTTAAGCAAATTGCAAATCATGATGGGATTTTGTCGCAGAATTAATTCATGCACAAATGCCGCATGCTTTGATCCTCTGATCTGATCCAGATCTTTGTGCAGCAAACACAATTTGTGTATTTGTCGTGTGTGTTTGTCGTGTGTGTTTTTGTGTCCTTGCATATCAGCAAAGACATGACAGTAAATTACCCATGGTGGAAATATTGAATATTTCATACCATAGTCCTTTGTAATATGAGATACTTACAGGTTTAATAAATACTGCCCAATTTGAATTCCAGTTTAATCAATTTATCCCTGAATACATAATATGAAGTGTCATCCTCTTTTGTGTGATCATTATTAAATAATCACTAGTGGTCCACTTTTGGGTTTGAGGGCCGAAGTCCTCATCACCACTAACATTTTCTTTTTCCTACAAAAGATTATCTCCGTTCTGAGATGGCCGTCTTTACCCTGATGTTCTCTTTACCTCCAACAGCTACATTCAGACGTGGACAAAGGAGATGGAAAGGTGAAGTATGTGTTATCTGGCGAGGGCGCCACCTCCATCTTCACCATCGATGAGAACACAGGAGACATCCACGCCACAAAGCGCCTCGATCGGGAGGCACAAGCCTACTATACCCTTCAAGCTCAGGCTGTGGACCGACTCACCAATTTACCCGTAGAGCCCAGGTCTGAATTTGTGGTCAAGGTCCAGGACATCAATGACAACGAGCCGAAGTTTCTGGATGGGCCGTACTTGGCAGGGGTACCAGAGATGTCACCCTTAGGTAAGCCTCCCCGTTTGTCTTAAAAAATAATCCCAAAAGAGTTCCTTTTTCTTTCTTAAATATTTTCTCCATCCTTTCCTGTCTCTCACGCTCTCACTCTCTCTTTGACTTGCCCTTGCTCCGACATCTGCATTTGATTTTCCACCTCAGTGAATTTGTCTTCATCTCTCAATCGTCAGGTCACGGGGACAATCAGGAAGTTTCAAATATTAATTTGAAACCAAAGTGTTTGCTTTGTAAGACTTGGTGCATTCTAATCACCAATTTCACCTGCGTGAACTGGAGTTCAGCCGAGCTCCTGGTTGTACTGCTTCCATCTGGACATCCTGTCGCCAGAGCTGCAGGTTTAGCCTTTGTTCTTCTCCCTACTCCCGTATTTTAATACATTAGATCATGGATTTTGATTCATTTTTCGAAAGCACGATGGTGTACAAAGATTGAATTCCCAAGACTAAATGTAGCACATTTAGAAACTCAAAAGACAGAGCCTAAAACTACAGAATGATAAAGTACAAGGAAATACAAGTTATTCACAAAAGTATTAAATGTGATCAGAACAAATGTTTTTTTCACTGATTTAAAAGTGAGTTTGGGACACGTTTACTTCAGTCGGTAGAGCGTGAGCCCCATATATCGAGACTACAGCCAACGCGGGTTCGATTCCACCTGTAGCCCTTTGCTGCATGTCTTCCCTCTCTCTCTCTCTCCTGCATTTCCTGTCTACACTTCAGCTGTCCGTTCGTACATTAAAGGCTAAAAATGCTAACACCGTGCAGCATCTTATTTGCTAATAAGTAATAAACATTCAAGCTGAGGCTGATGGGAATATCATTAAATGTGCAGGTATTGTGCCTGTTGATGGTACCGGGTTAATGGAAATACCATCAAAGTATCTTGTTGAGTTGTTGAGATATTTATATAAGAACCACAAATGTCAACCTCATGATGCTGTGAGATAAAATGAGCTTTTAAAGTATTTCACCCTTGACCAAAAGTCGTGAAAAGTGATGCACCAGCCGGACTGCCATTTATAAAGCCACTCCACTGATTAAAAACATATATTTCTGTATTTATTTTATCTGTCTGAAGTATGATCCTGGAGGGAGACATCATATCAGACTCTCTTTTTTTCTTTTTTTCTTTTTTTTTACAGGCTGCTTCTTGCTGCATGGTCAAGATTTCCTCTAAGGTTTGAATAGGTCATGCACCAGCTCAAAATGTTAGAAAATGCAAATGAGCCACAACAACATCTTGAGGCTTTTCACTGCAGCAGGTGTATGAGTGAGAGAAAGTGACCTCCATTTTGATAAGGCATATTGTGTGTGCTCTTTATATGGAAATTAACATGTCAGTCAAAATACCTCATCGGTTTACCAAAGCTGGATAGGCTATTGTTGTGTTTCTTCTTTCCAGGATATGTCTTTTTTTCATCATTTGTCCAGTTAAGTTACTAAATTTCTACTTTTTGGATATCAGGAAATCTGTGGCCCTGAAATGCTGTCAGTATGCTATTTCAAGGTGTTTTTAAGTCTGACTCAGTCACAAGTCTGGTGTTCCTTCATTTACATATTTATAACCACACATATGGCAGCACAGACCTCCAGGCTTAGAAATGTTGATGAGTGACACAAAACGAACTCAAGCAAACTTAAGGTCTGAGTCAGACTGGAAGGCCAAAGGCATGTTTTCAGGTTCATATTAACCAGTACTAACAGGAGCCAGTTCTAACTCTGCTGAAATTGTCTCTGAAAATAAGTGTCCAAACCAGGCCAAAATATCTTTTCAAACATGTCTCTATGCCACCTGCCAGTGGCGAGGATGCTAATAGCGGGAGGGAAGCTAGCCCAGCCCCGATCACTGACACAGCTGCACCCAGCGACAAGCACAGGAAGACAGGCTTTGACCCAGCTTGGCTGTCAGAGAGGAAATACTCCTCCTGGCTCTAAAAGACAGATACAGGTTTGAGAGTCGTCCCCTGCCCCCGTTTCCTCCGACCAGTCTGCCCGCCCCCCCTAACCAATAAACCTATGGGAAATACTGTTATTATACTATAAACGTATTCTGGTTGCAGTCTTGTCAAATCTGATGGCAGTTCTTTTTCTAGAGAAGCCAAAAAAATCTGTGCTTTTGCCATATTGTCTTTGTGGCAGACAATCATCGGGTCAGAAGACTGAAACAGCCTAGTAAACCCAAACAGCGAGATGAGAAATGCTGCAAAGCTTTCTAGCACTGCAGAGTTGATTATAACTACTTTAAATGTCAGGGTTTTTAAGGAAAATGAAAGCACATTGCTTTACCTGCACACCAGTGAACTTTGAGAAGTGAAAACCTCGATGTGAGCATCGGCATCACCTCAATCACGCGAGGCACCATACAGACAAAAAGAAATGAAAACAAAGGTGTTCATGGCTTTTCAGAGCCATCGGAGTGAGGATGAAAATGTCAGCAGGCGTATAGTAGCAGTGGGAGTCGTTCCAACAGAAGCAGTGCTTTGCTTGCTTACTACACAGGCACGCAGATCTCTAAAGGATTACACAGTCGGCTGTCAACGGGGGGTTCTGAGCTCAGGCTTAAGGAACCAGAGGATTAGAGTACAAGGGCTCGGAGCCTCGTGTCCAACCCGAGATAAGACGGCAACTCGGTACACCAACCTCAGAGGAGGATGCGTTCACACCACGAGCGCCGAGACTCGGGGTCACCCTCACCACTTTATTTACCCTGCCAGTTCCTGTGAAGGTCTCCACCACACTTTGAGAGAAGAACAGGAGAGTAATGCATTACCTCTCTTTGTGAATGTCTTCTCAAAGCATATTATCAATGCAGGAAAGAACAGGGGAGGGCCAAGCACCTCTTGTCCTCAATAATTCTGTTATAGATGTCTTTAAATCATTAATGGTCACAGCGCTGCACTGCTGATAAATGGGTTCAATTTAGAGGAAATCATGAATTTAATTAATTAAAGTAATTAGAGGCCATGCTCGTCCATACGCACGGAGACCTTATGGCCCAAGGATCTCTGAAGGCTTTTGTCTTAATCACGACAGGAGCGTCAAATAAAAGACGAGAGGGCTCCATGACGGTTGGATGTGTGACAGTCACGAGCCTCTCTCCCTCTGCACAGCGACGGGCCAAAGCAGCAGTCTGAGGGCTCATTACAAGCATAGAGAATGTAATGTCAACCCAAGGCCACGGCTGCTGAATTTACTACTCAGCAATCCTATACCCAGCTGTCATTGTTCCTGTCTAATTCATGAGAGTGGAGATCAAGGATGGGATAGTCGTTTAATTCTGGAAATGAAAAAGGTGTTCCGGTTTAGGGAAAGTCCATTCACATTATCTTCATTTTCATCAGCGCTGAAGGGTTGGTGTCATGTTTATTCCTCTGTGCAATGGGTGTATATATATATATAGACTCTGTGGCCACTTTATACATAGACTCTGTGGCCACTTTATACATGTCAGTGCTACGATGTGTCATAATTGCCTCTTAAAAGTAAACCTTTGGACAGAAAGAGCTGTATTAGACCTTACGGGCTGACCCAGTAATTGCACCACTAATGTTAAAAATGTTAAACTATGCATATAGAACAGTGGGTAGTCTGTAACTTTCTTCAAAGGTGTGGTATATAATTTTCTCAGTTGCAAATAAATGTGACTGGAGCTCTTAGCAATAATCCCTGTGTTTCTGAAATAGCAGGGAACAGGTGTGAATGTGCATGAATATAATCAATCTAATCAACGCTGGCAGCTTTGAATACTCATGAAGGCGTCACTGAATTACTGGGCTTGAACAGAAGATTTTTTTGACGTATGTTTGTCGCAATTAAATTCCCGAGTCACACCTTTGATTTCTCCTCTAAGTCACATGTGACTGCATACAGAAGACGGCCCTTCATTTGAAAGCAGATGCAGTTTTTATCAATAAGAAACGTTATAAGTCACATTCGGCGTCGTGTTCCTCTAAACAAACAGCTGACGGATTTGCATTGTAAGTGTGCATTCAGAAACGCATATTGCTCTTGACAGGTGGACGCAGTTTGTGTATGCAGGCGGGTGGAGAATACCTGTCTCCCACTCAGATTAAACATGCCACATTTATTTTCATTACTGGCAGATGACAGTTGTTCACCCAGGATGGGAAATTGATTAGGAAACCTGTTTTGTACAGGGCTGCTGGGAATAAAAGAAAAAAACAAATAAAAAAAAAAAAACACGTGAAGATCGGATTCATCACATCAATGAAGATGGACAATATTGAAAGGGACACAGACGAGGGAAATTGAGCAGCAGATGACAGCCATGCGGAGCAGAAAGAATCTATTCAGGGTGTTTTACCTTATGTTCTCACAATATTGTTAGAGCAGGATTTGTTGGAAGAACCTGAAAAATACCCTGAAATAGCCTCGCTCTGTCTGAGTCCATATTGAATGTTAATTTACAGCCTCATCTGCCGAGCGCTGCGAGAAGTGATTTTAACTACCAAACCTGTAATAGAGATTTAGACATCGCCTGAGTTCTAGTTCATATAGTTGACCTTGGTGTCTTAAACTACCTGTAATATAACCTGTCATGACTAAGAGGTGATGATATAATCTAGGTGTCCTTCTACAACGGGATGGTGATAACTTCTCCAGCTTCACCACGCTTTTTTTTTTCTCTATTATATATTGTTAATATTGTTCACATCCAGGGCCAGAGCCTGTTAATTCTGCTTTATGGCCAGGATGGAGGAATCTAATCTTCAATTTCCATGATCACTTAATTCTGTAAAAGCCTGTAAAATACATCTCATGTTAGAAACTGAGATTTTTATTGGAGCATTTTCCTCAAAGTAAAGTACTTGTATGGCAGCACTTTCTGATGCAGCACAGCTGGCAGTTAAACTGAAATATGCAAGAAAATGTAATCTTTTCATTTTTAAGGACATTTCATTATTGGAATAACTTTAAAAATATAGGAATAACATTCCTATTATTGATGATTTCACCACTGCTTGGTAGCTATGTAGTAGGCGTCCACATTAAGACCAACACTGACATAAAGTCTCTCAGCAAAAAAATAGAATCATGATGTTTTTTTCTTATAATTTATCAAATTAATGGCTTTTCCTCTCGAATGGATATCAATTCTTGGACAAAAATGACTTTTCCTGTAAACAATAAGGTAGCCTAGCGGGAGCAACAAGGCTCATTCATAACATAATGAACGATCTATTGAAATTGAATTGCAATGATTGCCGCTGATTATGTTTTCTCTGTGAAATCTTCAAATGCTTTTGTACATTACCTTCTGAACCGCGGCTGTCAGCTCAAGTCACATCAACCACAATATGTCGGTGCATTTGAAAAGAAAACGCAGGAGGAGTCGTGTCTTTGTTTGTGCCTCGGAGGAAGAGTGGGAGAGGACAATGCAGCGCTGCACGCAGGAACAACCGTTGTCAGCAGGGTTCACAGCTGAGTGTGGAAACAAATTTCCTTCTTGTAAACTGGGAGGAAGTTTTGGGATTTGGGGGCCGCTGTTGGGCACCAAAACTAAACCAGGCTTTATTTCAAGTTTTTTTTATCTGTAATAAGGTTGTTTTTTTTCTCCAGACTACATGAATTGATTATAATATCATGTCATTTTCAAATTACAGTCTAGATAATTTAACCTTTATTCTAGAGTGTAGTCAGATTACTTCACTTTCGGTCAAACCCACCATCAATATTTGTAATGGTTCATTTGCTATTAGCCTGTGTGTTGTGTTAGCTGCGTTAGCATTATGGTTGACTGATGTTCACTTTAAATTACATATTGCTAACTCCACTAGTCTTTACTGCTATATTACCTGCAAGCTTTGTACTGACATGAGAAATGGAGCATCGTCTCACTTTAAGCTTCCCCACAGTGTTTATTCAACCAGACATGTCAAAGTTTATAATACATTTCTAATAGGTTTTACTATTTGCATTCAATTTTTTTGTATTAAATGATTTTCCCAGTATTGCTGAACATATACATACAATCATATATGCTTTGTCTGTCATTTCGACTCGGGAGACTGACCTTGGCCACTGTTGCCATGGAGAAGAGGCCAGAAGAGGCACGAATCAAAGCAGCAGCAAATTCAAAATTCATTCTCACAGTTGAGAAAATAAAATGGAATTGTATAGGAGTTAGGTGATGCAGGAGTTTCCAGTGCAGAAGTTATTTTAAATAAATATTTGGTAGAGGGACGGACCAATGGGTGAAGAGACCAAAAGATATTAACTTCGCTGTTGGCCTATGAAATGATTAGGAGTTGCTGTGCAGATTTAATGTGTAGCACAGAGAGATGAAATGAGGATATACATTAGATATTACATTCTTCTAAGCATTAGCAGCAGTAAATTTACATGTAAATTAAGGTGAAAATCACCTTTGAAATCTACTTGATTTATTAAATGAGAGATTTTCATAATAAGGTGTCAAAGTGTTAATCCGGTGCCTGGATTAGTTTTTTGTCTTATATGAGCATCTTATATATCTTCATGTCACCTTGAAATGATGATTAGGGGATTCGGTCAAATCTTTGAAATTAACGTATAAATTAAAGAAGAAGACATACAGAGGAAGCCCTAAAATTAGACGTAGTTTGAATAAATTAATGCAGAAATTGAGAATTGGATGTATGTTTTCATGGGTTAATAAGGATTAATTTGTTGTAGGTCATTCTGCATGTATTCTAGGCTTAGTGCATCCTTTATGAAGAGATAACTGGCATTATTTTGGTTTGATTAAAGCAGAAGTGGAATTACTTCATTAAAAAAAGAAGATTGACCTTTGTTTGTATGATAACATTTAAATTTTGCAGAGCATCATAAACAAACAAACAAACTTCAGATGTATGTGTATTAAAATGTAGTTTTCATAGTTTTATTTCCCACCGCAGATCAAGAGTAGTTTGTGGATCCTAAATCAACTGGAAAGGTTGCCATCTGTGCTTATTAACAAAGATTTTAACTGGAAAATGAAATACAAACAGTAATTTAAAAAGTAAAAAATGATTGCCAAGTACAGTATTACTTTTTTTCTCTTTTTTAATCTAAGAAGTTAAAATGAGCCATAATTAGTGCAACACAACGGTACTGTGTCCTCCTGTGTCCTCCTGTGACATCGCTGGAGGACAAATACAAAGTCTTTGCATCTTCTAAAATCTATACAACTTTGCATTCTTGACATCAGTATGACACGAGATGCATAATAATTCATAGCTCCTTGTCTTTTTTTGGTGGTGGTACAACTTAACACAGCACAGACTGGGTAGCAGAGCCCATTTAGCTGTTAAATCAGCACAAACAGATTGAAGTTACTGGAAAATCTGCTCTTAAGGGATCTGCGGGAGGCAAAATGAAGCAATGGCAATAGAATGATGTCTAACGGCTAGGAGCTCCACTTTTATCCCGCCTAGCAGTGCTTCCTACAACGGAAAGTGTTATTTGTTCCACAACGTCTGAAGGCGAGAGCCAGCACACAACACATGTCAGATTTTTTTGGGTGCTGCTGGAGGGATCAATGAAGAACTGCCTTAAACTCAGGCATTTTGTATAAAAAGCACACATAATAGAAAACTTTAGTCAACACCAGTCCCAGCAAAGGAAGACAGTGTGATGACTAATGACTAATGAGATTATTTATCACTTCAGAAGCTGCATTTTTATCATTTCCTCCCATTTTCCCCCTTTCAAGTGTCGTTGGTCACGCGGTCTGTTGATAACGATGACTATTTCCACATTTGGCTCTGTGTGACATGGCTTCTGGATGTTGTCTTGGAAACTAATGAAGGGCTGTCTGCCCACAGGAACAATGGTAGTGCAAGTGGCAGCCACTGATGCAGATGACCCGACATATGGGAACAGTGCCAGGGTGGTTTACAGCATCATCCACGGACAGCCCTACTTCTCCGTGGAGCCCAAGACAGGTTGGTACAACATATGTTAGACCAAAGGGATTTAATCCACTGATATGGCTACAGTCTGTTATTTAAAGTCCATGAAACATATTTTCTCACTTTTACTGCGAATGGTGATGTCTTACATTAACACAATTATGTGCCAATGTTGGAACATTTTCTTTGTTTTACATGTGAGACGTCTGATTGTGTGTTTTTATGTATATGCTTACATATTTGGAGTATGGTGGGCACAGTGCACCAATCAGAAATGAGCAATTTCAGTGTAGAAATATTACACCATTATTAAACTAAATAAGCAAAGATAGACAGTATGTTATAATGAACAAAAAACACTATCACTAAGTAAAAAAATAATAAAATAAAGAACAATTTAAGGTTTATTTAAGTTTAATTGAACTTTTTTTTCATTAAAAAATTAAATAGATGAATATATATATACATTTCAAATCTTGGTGATAACATTTTTCTTTCTTTAAAACAGTTTAGTAGGTGCAATTAAAAAAAAAATCAATATGACCGCTCTGCCATAAATTCCACATTTACAAAGCTCATATTGTTCAGTGTTTGGTGACATCACCAGAAATGAGTCAATGCAACAATATTTTTATTATTAAAGTCATAGTTAAAACTGACTTATTGGATTCCATTGATTTGAAAGATGTTAATAATTTTATTGTAATGCAATGCACTCCAGTGCTAACCATGACAAACATGACACATGACATCAGTGCTAAAGCATCCAGTTTAACACCTATATGACAAGTGTCAAAAATCAGAACATTGTAAAAGTCATAATAATGATTATAATATTATGCATGATCGATGGCAAGCAGAAGTCCCTCAGAAACATGTCTCTTGATGAGAGTCCAGTTTTCTTCTTGTTTTACCTACATGATAAAATTATTAAAAAGTTTATCTGTTGCATGATATGATAAAGATTAGATAATAAAACCAACTGTAGCTCATGCAGAGAAGATGCATGGCAATATCTCAAGTTGGCTAACAAGAGCAACATACAGATTTGATTATTTCAAAAGCTGCACTATTTAAAATTTTTAACATTACTCATACTGCACAATGGCCCAAACTTCAGTGCCTCAATGCTGTTAATAAAAACACCAGTGACACTTTTATTTTATCACCAACAAATCAAAGCACTGAGTTTTTTAAAGAACGCATCTGGCAACATTGTTACACGATGCAATAAAACAGCAATCAAATCAGAAAACAGATAAACAAGCCTGAGAAAAGGGGCTAAAGTAAACTGCAGGATAAGATGTGTTGCAGTTTGTTGACTTGTTTTATCCCGAGAAGTCCAGCAGCAGTCCTCGCTGCATCTTATAGCCGGCTCATTAGCCACTGCCCTGCTGAGGCTACGCTACTTCAGGCCAAGTACTCTTGCAAGAAAACAGAAAAATATGGGCCATCTCCTAATATTAGGCTTCATCCCCTACTTCGCAAGCAGCATATACACACAAGCTTGGATTTTTACCAATGTATGGTTCTAATTCACGAACTGCTGAAAAGCCACAGTGCAGGGATCTAGCAAGAAGACAGCAAGAATTCAACGGTAGCCTGTAAGGTTCACTGTAAAAGTTCAACGAGCCTAACCACCTGAAGAAAATGGGGCATTCAAGATAAATTAGTGTACATACTAAGAGAGGAAATGACTCTTGGCGTTATGGATGTGATGTCTGCAGAGGAAAAGATGTGAGCATTGAAATTTCAGCACACTTAGCTGTGAAGCCTTCACGGTTTCATGGAATTGCTGTGTTGTTTTTCTCTTTCTAGAGACCATCCACTAATGACGGCTCCAGCTGACGCTTTCATTAAGAAGCATTTTCATGTTTGCATGTTTTGGGGTGAACATTTACATGTTTTACACACTCTAAATGAGTCAGCTCCTCGTGGATACTCTCTAGCCTCCAACAGTTCCACTGGGACTTCTCCCAGGCTGGAAATCTGTGATTTTCTTGGAAATTAAAACTTCTCGGGCTAATTGGTGTTAAAACGTTGAAGTCTCCTTCCTTAATATGAGATTGTTTTTTGGAAGTTGGGGAATTTTTACTTCACTGTTAATATTTTTGTCTGTTCCTTTCTGTTTGTGATACAACATATCCATAGGTATAAGTCAATATGGTTCTTTTTTAGCAGTAGTCATCATTTAACCTAAGAATTAAAAAACAAAAGTCCAAATTTAGCCTGCCCATATCAGTCCAAATATAAATTTGTAAAATACCTAAATTAATAGATATTTCTATATATTTATAATGGATGTTTTTGGCCAATTTATGAATTTAAATCCAATAATCACTTTTTTTTTTAACTCTGTATTGTCTCCGACGACTCCTGAGAGAAATCCTTTCCTTCATCAGCTGCTAAAGGTACACTGTGTTCACCAGCTCGTTGTTAACTTTGTCTGTCTGCTGTTTGGTGCTGATGAAACAAAGCTGCGGGCTGTACAATGAAAACAAGAAGCTGGAAGGCCATAAAATACTCTGCTGATATTTCTCTGTGAGCATTTCACTGCTTTTGCATAAATACTGATTGCAGCCACTTTAAAGACGTGAAACTAAATCTTTAAAGAGACATCAGGCTTCATCATCATCATCATCATCATCATCATTGTCAGATGTTCCTCGGAGTATCTGCTTTTACCTGTTCAGACCCAACTATATCTGCACAACTTAAATTTTAGTGCTTCGATGTGAAGAACTTCAGCTAAAGCTACAATTCATATATGTCTCTTTTATTCCTTTAATCAGTTTACACAATAAATGAATGAAACATGTGGCTGTCCTCCTGCTGCCATGTAAAGAGTCTGCACAGGTTAATATGTATAGTGCTTAGCCTTTAATTGTAGGGTTGATGGTTTGATTCCTTTTGCTGAAGCCCTACCTACAGTATGAGTGGATGGAAAAAGTGTCATTTTGGAAAAAAGTGCCTTTTAGGTGTAAGTACGGAAAAAAGTTGCTTCCTCATAGATTGCTTCTTTTTCTATAGGGTAACGGCTAGTTTATTAACCTGTCAAACAAGCAGCACACACACACACACAGACACACACACACACATAAATGTGCACCCAGACACAGCCCTTGGGCCCAGCCGGAGCCTCGGCTTCCTGCTGCCCATCACCACGACTGATAATACTCGCCTCTCTCTCTCCATCCTCGTAGAAGGTGATTGGATCTCTTGGTTATGAGATGCAATGTCGTTGTCAGACATGAACAGCGTGAATGGCAGTAAAGGGATGTATGACTCCATGAGGGACTCGATGCAGGGAAGCATGGAGGCGCATTCTCTGGTTTGACAGGGCTAACCTTAATAACAACCTGGTATGAAACGTCTGTGTCAAAGGGGAATCCCTGCTGGCTTTCACTGCAGCATCGTTACTCCCTACAAGTCTCTCTGGATTTAGAGAAGTTTATGATAGATTTCTTTTCAGTGTCTTTCCCCTTTTTCTTTGAAAAAGCATGAGACACTGCAGTAATTGAGAGAAATATTAGTACGTGTTCACTCGCTTACCTTCGTCTTCATCTTAATTTAGTTACCTTTCAGGAAAAACTACCTCGGGGAAATAAGAATTTATGCTACTGAGAAATGCTCGGCTGGTTTCCTTTAAAAAAAAAATTAAGCTCTTGTAGTGTCATTAGCTTTGAACACCGTAGCACCTGCTATATAGACTTCTCAACATTTGTATTCATTATTATTCTATTTGTGGTTTTTAATTTTTTTTAAGTACTAAATTTGTCACTGCTATGATAAAACTGTCCACAAGGGACTTCTGCGGTGATCCACTCTCAGATAATACATCCCAATTTCCTTTTTATTTGAAGATTAATTAAAACTCTGATCACGAAGAAGTAAAAAAAACGAACCGATGGCCTCATTGATTTTTGTGTCAAGCAGAAAATTCTAAACCAGAGACGGGCCTGATTTTTGTCCACTCGCCCCCCTGGCTGTTCAGTGATCTTCATCAAAGTTTGCACGAACACCGGAACCCATCGATGGGTCTCAAGTGAGACTCCATGACACCAATACCAATCAGAGCGAGAGCAGACATTTACTTAAGTGATGTTCAAACAGCATGTCTGCCCCATAAAGTCCCCATTACTCCCGGGTCATGTTTTTCTTAAGACCCATTCAGCTCACTGACTGGAGCTCATTCTTTCACCGCCTCAGCTGATGACGTGCTTTTCATTAAGCTAAGTGGAATTTTAAATGCCAAGGTTGATATTTCAAAAGCTTTAGTGGGTTATGATTGCTTACTGTAAGTGGTCTGCGTTCTCACATAGCAGATTGTGACACCAGCCAGAGTTCATTCGCGCTAACATACCACATTGTAGACTGTACAGACTGGGAAACATTCGGCACGGTGGACCAGATATAGGAGGCAGAGAGACCGTCAAACGACATTTGTTTGCATCTTGATGCCAACTTTTTTTTTTCTTCAGATTTTCAGCATTTAGTGAGTTTTATGGAAGCCAGGGGTGAAAATGTATGTATGTATTTCTCTCTAAATCATACACTCACTTCTGTTTTTTTTACTTCTTAATCTATTTCCACAGCTTACTTCACCACAAGCAGAGCTTTTAATGCCGCAGTTTTATTTGGTCTGGTGTTGGGAGGTTTACCGCAATGTCACTTATCCGAGGATTTTGCCACGGCCACCGTGTTTGGGGTAAATAAAGCGACTGGGAATAAACAACACTTGATGCATGAGTGACCTGAACCACCTCATTACCTGTAGCTTACACTGGCTAATGTTGGCTAACGTCAGCTAAATTTCGATAACTGACGTTAGTGAGTAGATTAAAATCTATAAAATTCTATACTTGGGCTACTGTTACACTACATGTTTGCTATATATCTTTTTAAATCTGTGTTTCACAGTGTCTGCTGTTAGCAAATGTTTTGTAGTTATACTTGAATGAAATCTGGGAAAGACATCTTCTGTGGTACAGTCAGACCCTATAATACCAGAGGTAAGGCGGTAGCAGAAAAACTCAACAAAGAGAGTTATTCATCCTAACAAAGGTACAGTCTCAGTACAAATGGTGTTGCGGGTGTTAAACATCGTGTCTAACCTCTGTATTGGCTGGGAAAGACACCCCATTATTTGTGTTAACTATTAGTTTTTATCATACTGTCAATACAGTGTATACAGAACACACTCTTGGGGGGTGAGACGCCACCTTTTAGACAGCAGCCCAGGATTGAGTGTTGTGGGATGAGGGCTGCGCTTCTGTCTTTGCAAGTTACTAATTAGTCCCATTTGAAGCACACGCCTGGGACATCGCAGAGGGTGACTTTGACAAAGTGCCTGGGCTGAAATACACTCTAAGCTCCACACCGCCATACTGCACTAGCGATTAAGTGGCAGAGGGCTAATAGTCAGGGGGGGAGAGGAGGATGCATGTGACCCGGTGTTAGGTGCGGTAGCATCTTGGCTCTCTTTCGTCTAACAAGTCTTTTTACTCTGGTTCTTAATCCCAAATTGAATCTACAAGGTGCCCTTGGGAGAAAGTACTTAATCCCGAATGGCTCAAATAACTTCCTAGCAATGCATAATGTTGGCAAAAAACCCACAAAAAAAACATAAGCCGCTGCGCCTAAAGGTGCTCAGTTAATACGGCGTTTTGTAATATATATTGATTGATAGCTTGTAGTTTAGTTTGAAGGTGACGCTGGAATGGTAATGCTGTTAAGGCCTGCGCTCTAATTGATGGCAAGCTCAAGGAGATTCGAACAGCTGCCTCTAGCCCCGTACACCTTGGCGATATAGCGAGTCTTCTAAAGACAATTACCACGCACATTAGCGCTGCTAAGCATGCGTGCATGCTCGCGAACCTCAATGGTCGGAATTACAAGAGCAGAATTTAGTTAGCAGAAAACACCAGGTGCCTGAATGAGAGGATTAATTACATTCTAAAGGGGGTATTTTAGACGTGGCACAGCTTGCCTCTCAATGCGACATGACTATGACATCTGAATTGGACAGGTACTTAGATGTGAGAAGGCTGGACCGACTAAGCTTTGTCTCTTTCTCTGCCTGAAAATCTAATTTAACTGAATGCACTCAATTAAAAGAGAAATCCAGGTCCCTGTGTAATCCATAGCTGCTCCGGCTCGTCGTGTGAAATACCGACGCGGAGGTTAGCAGGAGACGGATCATATTGTGATCATAATATTAGCATGGCCTTCTTAGAACCTTGTGTGCTTTTCTTCCCCCCCCACACACACACATCTTTGTTGCTCTGCACCAGATCCTCGCTGTGGTGACTGCACTAAATCGAGAACATTATAGCTGAAGGCTGGCTATAAATCTGGCTGCCTCCTGTAATATTGAGAGGGAGATGCCATTTTTCAATTCCAATCCCAAACAACTCGCACACCTGGATGTGTGCACGCACGAACACACTCCCTTTCAACATAACCGCACAAATGAATAGAACTTATGTTCTGTGAGGTGTTTGACGTAATCATATACTTCTATAACACTTGATATTGGAGCTTTTTCACACCCATGGATCCCTGGGTAGGTATAGTGACCCGTGATTAGAACACGATGCTTCAGTGTCACTCAGTAATAAACTACCCAGGCTGGAGGTTTTATTCCCTGTTTGTATGGCCTGTTTTTGTGTTATGGGATCTATTTCTTGTAAGTGGACAGCCTGAGGCTTCAGCAAATCACATTCTGCACCCTTCATGTTTAAGTGTTCATCACCTTCATCACCTCTCATAGCTGCATGCAAAGCCAGAGGCTTCCTCCAAAGTCTGCACTTTTATTTCCTACACCCAAGACAAATGTCAAGTATCTGGGCTTTAGCAGGGAGCACGGCCCACCCGTCTGCCGCCAGTGGTGTGGAGACAGCTAGATAAATGCACGGCTACAGCGCGTCTGGCTTGCACCGGAGGCGAAGAGTCGCAGCACAATGCGAGGCCGCGTGGCATGATAGCGACAGGAGGATTTTAATCATCTCCTCTCCCCAGGAATGACACCCGCGCTGCACGGGGTAACAGAGATAGAGAGCGAGGTGGGGGGGTGGGGGGGCTGGCACCAAGCAGACAAACAACAGCCTTGCAACATCGCCGTGTGGATTAGCAGCGTCGGTCGGTGAGAAGTATGTGTGCTTCTGGCCAGGCGGGAGGAGAAACATGTCGCTGTTTTTTTCTTTTCTCTCCGCCGTGCTGGAATCAGGATTCATGGCATCATTAACCACAGCCAATATCTCTCCGGGTCCAACACACCAAGCTGATATTAAATAAGTATATCAATTGTGTGTGAGGCCTATATCTGTGGTTTTGTGAGATCATTCATTTGTTTCACTGCCGCCTGCACATGTAGTCTAACATCTTTTTCTAGTTTATTTCACCTTTTAGGAAGCCATCCGCTCCATTATCCAGCTTCCTCCTCAGCTTTACTGCTGTTTAAAGATGCCTCTTTCAGGTGTGGACACGCACGCTTTGTCCCCGCGGTGACGGCCGTATGAAGTAGAGAACAGAAAGCTTCGGCTTTGTTTGTGTCAGGCTATAGTAGTAAGGGAGTAAGGCTTGAAGTAACCTTTGTGAAACAACTCAGTAAACAGGGTTCACAGGTGTCGCTGCAGCAGGCACCAGAGCAGTGGTTGTGCTCTTTAATTGGCTACGAGGTTACACTGTGGAGGAAGCAACAGAGGAGTGATGAATGGGTGGATGGAGCCCAGACGAAAAGAGCCAAACAGAACAGATGGGCAAATGTCTATATAGAGCTCAGACAGATGCCTGAATCTTCAACATTAAAGTATTATCTTTAAAACTTTTGACTTTGTTGTTGAGCCTGAACTGAAGGGGGAGGAAGGCATTTGTGTTTTCCTCCAGCGCTGTATGACAATGACTCACTGTTCTTTATTTGATGCAGAGCAGAAATGGCATGTTTTGTACAGCAGCAGCAAAAGATTATTGCTTTATTGACCGCCGTCATCCCACTGTAAGCCCACTGGCGGGGACTTTGGAGAAGAGAAGTGGGCAACTCACGATAATTTAGCTAACTGAGCCATTTAGTTGGGGTAGCCAATAACTGTTTTTAGCTGGAGGGACTGTAATGACATTAATAAAGGATGGCAGAGAGAGAGATAATCAAGCACTTAATGGAATTGTTTATTTTCAAGTGCAACCATGTTCAAAAGGCTTCTTCATTTTCTCTTGAAGTCTTCTGACCCACCTTCGTTGAGTTGTTTGCCCTTCGTCCCTTTGTCCCTTGATTGAGCCTTAATTACAAACTCTACGTGAGTGTGTAAGTGTGCGCACTTCTGCTTGTATATTTGTGAGAACCAGACTTGCAGTGTACGACTCACAGGGAATCCTTGCCCAGGACGAAGCAAAAATACATACACGGTCATCACCGAGTCAAAGCAGAACCCACACACCTATTATACACAGGGCTAGAGGGGGTGGGCCGTAAGCATGATAATAAGAGCAGTTTATCAGACATGTGTTGGAGATATACATCCATAAAGCCATTTACAAACACAATGGTAGTATGCATACCTGTGCCAACAGTCCTACACTTGTGTGAAATAAACAAGATCTGGATCTGCACCAATCAAACATACAATAAGTCATATTTATCTGGTTATATTTCTAACGCTGTAGGAGAACACTCATTATCTCAGTTACTATTAATGGTAGCTGCAATGTGGTCCTATTATTAATATCTGGATCTGCACGATACTGTAAACACTGTATGTAAAAATTCTTTGTTCGTACCTCTATCAGGATCTACATCAACATTTTATGGGTTCTTTCCTGGCTCATACTCCACTCTTCCACAGAGTTCTGTGATTCAGTAGTTTTGTATAAACAGGGAAATGAATAATAAAAAGATTCCTGGATTGCCTCGTCTATGCTCCACCCCTCCACAAAGTTTTGTGGGAATCTGTTCATTATTTTTTTTGTATAACACACCAACAAACAAACAAACCAACAGACATTCAGATGTGAAAACATAACATATGACATAAAAATTCATGCAGAAAAAGGAGCTTCTTGTAAATCACAATAATCTTTTTCTTTAGTATGAAATGTTGTAATTTTATTGTTGTCTGTACATCAACAGTCACAAACTAAACATTCCCTGGTGCAGATTAGTGAAAAATATAAAGGAAAAAATATACAATAAAAAAATATAAAACTACATTTAAACTAAAATAATGGGTATAGCCGACATCAATCTAAACCATGGACTCCATGGTCAAAGCAGACTTGTTATACTCTTTACAAAACGGTCCCTGGAGGAAAGAAATCTTGTGTCTCAATGAGACAATAGAATAAATAAAAATGAATGACAGCATTATGATCAATGCATGGATGGACATTCTCAACATGACATCTCATACAGAGATGTTTCCTTTCATTTGGACGTGTGCCATACGGACAAATAATTTTAAATTGCATAAAAGCTGTGTAGCTCTTACACATCAACAACATAGCCTGAAAATACCCTGAAAATAATTATAATGGACCTGTCCAAGCTAAAACATGCTGTGAATATGAACTACGGGTTCATAAGGTAGGAAAAACACACAGGGGTGAAATAATATAAGAAGAGAGCTGAAGATGTGTATTTATTCATGTTTCCTTTTTCTGGGGATGTACCAACAACATTAGCCTTCATTCTGAGACATGTATCCACGATCTGATGGATTTAAGTCGAATCTTCCCTCTCCTTTTAGCTCTGGTTCATCAACTTCTGAGGGAATTATTTGTCTCTTGTGCTGCTGATTGCACTGCTATGTTTACTAGCTAGCGGCTAACTTTGTTATAAATTTAGAAATCTACTTGTGCTCATTCTAATGAGCCGGTGAAGTCTTCATTGTTGGTAATTCCACGCCGAAAAACAACACGACCCTCGTCAAGGGCAGCTGATTGAAAATTCTTCAGTTCATGTAATCAGCGCATGAGTAGAGCTTTTTCTTTTTTTTTCTTTTTCTTTCTTCCTCATGAGAGTAGACCTCAATTATATGTTGAATTTCTGTATAATTTAAAGGATTATGAGAAATTCTTCAGGTGCCAGCTCTAAGAAAGAGACCCTCTTTGATCGGCTTCATCCTGCCGTGAACATGATAAAGCAGCTAAAAACGATTCATTTATTCAGGAACTGTGTGCTGTGGCTTTGTGGGACTGCTAATGAGTAATCTTCCATGTTCTGTAAGAATGTTTAATAAGTGTCATTTAATGAATGAAACACATTGTATGGTAAGTCATTAACTTTGAAAGCAACAGCGATTGCTTTTGAAGGATTAAGACATTTTTCTTTGCATTTCAATGTGTGGTGTTAATGTTCCTGGAATTGTCATCATAAGTCAAGAGATAAAGTTGAGATTGGAAGAATTCCATTAATGATAATATTTCTCTTAAAGTGTTTCACTATTCCCTGCATGTGTACCACAACTCAACACTAGCTGTTTCGTCGCATACTCATACATACATTTGTACTCAGGTGCCAACAGATACAGCTAAATGTCAGTCTTTTGATGCCAGCGTTGTCACATCTCTGATGCTTTTCTGATACAGATCAATCATGACAGGACGACAGACAGATAATGCCTCACCCTGCAGCTAAAATGTCCTCCTGCATGTTCTCTCTTTTTTCTGACAGCGTCTTAACATTAACCTCATCATGTGTCAGCCTACTAAACTGTTCAGAGCGACAGCAGATTTGAGGGCATAGAAGAGCCACAATTCATTGCTGGTGTGTACACAAGCAAACCAGCCAGTATGGGCATCCATCATTAACCTCAAGCCTCACAACTAACTCAAAGAGTTAAAGTTTTTGCAGGCTGGATTCTTATTTTAGATCATCCCCTCTGACATAAATAGATCCTTCTAGTACTTGAGCGTCATACCTGACGACTGGCAGGTGAATTAATTCTATGGCTTGAAGTGTAATTTTGCTGATGTGTTTCAGGGACATTGTGCATGGAACTGTTGAAGGGTTTTCAACACTTTCATGTGAAAGACCAACAGTTAGCAGTGAAGTGAAGGCATTTCACTCTTTGTTGGTGTCACAAAAAGCTCACAAAAGACTATCTGATCATAGCCATTATTGATATTGTCAGACAGGAATCAATCAGTAATCAATAATATCTAATGGGTAGAGTAAAGACGAAGACGAGGCATCTTGAACAGTATTGTTTCAACGTTTATTCCTGGACATGAACTGTCAAAGTACAGGGAGTAGCATGCAAGCACAGGGGTTTCAACAACTTTTGACGAATTCATCAGGGAAATAACCCTTGCTAACGTGCATATGTGTTACCATGACTACCAGCTGATTTTGCATAAATATAAACGAGGCTTATACAGATCAATTATGACATTGCTCCCTGAGCACCGTGCAAAATGAGCAGCAGATTTAGCGTCTAGATTTGGTAGTTTAGCTTTTGATATCACGCTAAAATCGCACATCTGCTTTCATAAAGTCCTGTGGTTGGTTGGTGTGTTTGTTTACCTTCACACCACAAATGGATCGCTCCAAGGGTTCGGCTGTGAGACCCCCCCTCCCCCTTTCTTTGCCTTCCCTGTCCGTTTGTTTTGTCCTGCGCTGATCTTAAGTGATCTTTGGGGGGGGGGAACGCTCTCAGTTTTGAAAGAACTACTCTAAACGATCCAGCTGTGAAAACTGTCAGCCTCAATAGTGGAGATGATAGCATCAATCCCAACATGACCAAATCAAATAAACATAAGCAGATACTCATAAAAAAAACATAATTGTAGGTTACCCACTTGTATACTGTATTTTAGTGGCAATTAACATCCTATTTAAATCTATTCCAATGAACACATTTGAAACATGTCAAGTGGTGTTGATGAAGGGGTGCTTGAGCTAATCTGTTTGTACAGCATGTCTAAAGCAGCATTTTCTCATCCTCTCTCTTCAGGAGTCATCAGAACAGCTCTTCCCAACATGGACCGGGAGACGAGGGACCAGTATGTTCTCGTCATCCAGGCCAAAGACATGGTCGGCCAGATGGGTGGCCTCTCCGGCACCACCTCCGTGACTGTGACGCTGACCGATGTCAACGACAACCCACCTCGGTTCACTCACAGTAAGACTTCTTTCCTGATTTTTTCCACAGGGTCAGCAGCGACTTAACAATCAAGCTGAATAGGTGCTTAAAGATATATTATCACTGGACTGTTAAAGTACGAATGAAAGAAATCATTTGAAAAGAAAAAAAACCTTTTTTTTTCTGTAACCTGTGAAAAGGCTGTTTAATTTTATTCGGCAGAACACAACTGAACAGAATGTGCTCGGAAATATCAGAAGGGAAACACACTCATTAAATCCTCATCATTAAACCTCATCCTGTCCATTATGTTAACCTCATTCCTAACATTCTCTATTAATTTCTGTAACATCCCTATATTTGTATTTTCCATGCACACTTGGACTTTTATGACCAGATTACAAAAACAGCCATCCTTGCAAGGTGTGCACCTTCCTGCTGTAGTCTTCATCAGAGCTGGGGGCTGCTTTTTCCTTGGATACCAGGATCAATCAGGCTCCGTTTTTTTGTTGTCAGCCTATTTCATGGGCTGCTAATGGGTTCCAGGCCAAGCTTTAGGATTCAAAGGCATGCAGTGCTTCTCATGATAATCCGAAGCGCCAGCAATCGGTTTACCGCTGATAGCCCAACCGCTGTCTGGCCGGTGCACTCAACATTGGACTGCCATGAAGCAGAGTCAATTTGCTGGCCCCTGGGGGGAAGAAAGGTTCAAGTTTGCACAACAAGTCATCAATGCAGTTTTAACCCAGTGCTGTCACACTGGGAAGAAAGAGACTTTGGAGGAGTTTGGGGTTTTGCTCCTGCTGTCGCGCTGCCAGGGTCATGGGTCAGAATCGATAGACCGATGAGGAGTATCGGAGCTGATAGAGTCGGGAGCGGGAGCTATAGTCCTTGGAGGAAACGAGGGGGAGGGAGCCAAGGTTAGCTGCATGAGAGGACAGGCTGCGGCGGGAGGCGTGTGGAGGAGGGTTGGTGCAGGGCAAAACGGAGGGAGGAAAGCAATTCTTTGGTCTTTTAAAGAGCTGCTATTCCATGGCAAATTAAAAAGCCATTATAAAGATTACATGGCGGCAAACAATGTCAGGCAGATTAGCATTTAGACAGTGGCTGAGGGAGACACTGCTAGGAACACAGAAAGGTCTGGTAATGAGCTCTGCCATGGTGATTGGAGAGATTATGATTATGAATATGATTCTGTTCTTTATTCGTATAAGAGCACTTTAAATCCGAAGGGTCACACAAAAGCTCAAGGAACACAATGGAGAGTTCTGGAGTAATAGAATCTTCAAGTGGACATTTCATCCCATAAAGGGCACCAAAGGGATATAATCCCGAGTTGTCGTCTAGTTTGGTGCAAGAGAACCTCTTACATGTAGACAGAATTTAGGCAGTTCTGTATTTTGCTAAATACATCCTCCTGGCTGTAAAACTTTAAGAAATGTGACAATAAATTAGCATTTTCTTTCTTGATTGCATATTTTCCTTTTTTATTTCCATCTCCACCGCCTATTCTGCAGGAGGAAGTGAAAGAAAAGTGATTTATTCCCTGTGTGTCACTGCTACTGCCTGTCTGCTATGCAACATGAATTTATTGAGGAGCCTCACAGTCAAATCAAAGCAGAGGAGATATAACAAAAGCTGAACTGCTTGAAGGTGAGTTGGTGGTGAAATAAGCACATCCATTATTAGCATCCTCTCTTCTTTTCTTCCTTCTCCAGAGAACTATCAGTACACGGTGCTGGAGTCGCTACCGGTGAAGTCTGTGGTGGCCAAAATCAAAGCTGCTGATGCTGATATAGGCTCCAACGCGGAGATGGACTACAGGATCATGGACAGTGACGGGCCCGGCATGTTCAACATAACAACAGATGAGGATACGCAAGACGGGATCATCATCCTTCTGAGGGTACTGTAAAAAATATTTCTTTAACACACCAGTCCATGACTACAAAACCGTTCCTCCTGAAATTCAGAGACAATGTCATATGTCTATTGATTGTAGACATATGACGATACCAGCCCTCTCTCCTGGAAATATTGCTTATAACTAGTTTGCAACTGCACAATACAAATTCTGCTTGCATTATCTTCAGAGAAAATTTTTATTTCAATAAGAAGAGACTAGTGGTTGAGCTAAATGAGAATGTTTATTACATCAAATGATATGTGATAATTAGTATGAAAGTCTTTGGTGTCAGAAAGTCTTCGGAGTAAGAACAACTTTGGTGTCAGAAAGTCTTTGGCGCTTAGACCCTTCAGGGAGATTGAGATCGAAGGGTGTCTGTCCTGAGCAGCAGCAGTATATATATATATTCCCTCTTGGAGTCCAGACACTGGTGGTGGTGGTGGCTGATGACCCTGGTGAACCTGATGAATGATGAAGTTGGTGAATCTTTGAAGACTGGGCGGTGGTGTGGAGGTGGGGGACGTGCAAAACAACAGCATGAAATAACTAGAATTCAGAACTCATATTTAAAAAGACAGCAGCAACACGATAGGCTGACAGTGAAGGTGTGTCGCCATGCTATATGATAGATGTGACTGGCTGATGAGAGCAGCTGATAACAATTGACTGCCCGGACTGTGATAGCATGAAAATAAGATTGAGCATGCATGAGAAGTGTGATTAACAAAACTGATTGAACTTACACTATAGAGCTTCATTTTACTGAATATAGCACTATGTTTATGTACCACACTGGAGGCACAAGGAGGTAGATGGGGATGATGGCAGGTGTAGAAAGTGTAGGACACCAGAGACTGTGGTTTGAGGCCTGTGGTTAGGTTTAGGCAGCAGAAAGCACTTGAAATACGCTGTCAGTCAATATTATACTGATATGTAAATTACCGACATGTTTGCTACTTTCCGCATATATTCATCAATAACACTTCCTCCTTATGTTATGTGAAAACATTGCTGTTGCAAGTTAGTCATATAATCATAATTCCTATAGCAGACAGGGGTGGACAATACACATACTACTTAACTATGTACAATACATTTTCTATACGCACATAAAAAAATACCAAAATATCATGAAGTTACATTTTTCCTTCCTCTTGAGTTCCAACTCTAACTGTTTGTTAAAAAAAATGACATTCATCTTCTTATTTCTGTGTCTAGAGGTTAACCTGTTAACGCTTTGTACAACAAAACGAGCCATAAATCTTGAAAAAGGAGTGAATCTTGAAGCTCAAGGTGAACCTTTTTACGGCTGAATTATTAAATTATTAAAGCATGTAGCCTTTTCATAAATAGTCCAAAACCAAGTATGAATTTGCCCCATTAAGAAGTATGGGCAGCCATGGCTGATGCAGCTTATTCCTCTGTGGCACAGAGCTCCCATTCATGTCCAAAAACTATTAAAAATCCATGAATGAGTCACGCAGTTGAACTGGGTGACATGTGTCTTCATTACTATGAACATGGACAGTGTCCCCCATCAGCTGTAAATATTTGTTAGGGTACCAATCTGTTTAATTTACAGTTGAAAATAGTCCCCAACAAATGCATTATTTATTCTCAGTTAAATAACTAAGAACTACAGCATCCAGCTGTTTGAGGAACTGTAAAAAAAAAAATATTTTTCTGACTTTTTAATTCTTACAGTCTGTAGTAGGAATGGATGAGCATGTGAGTGCACAGATATTCAGACTGTGTAGCTCCCTTCAGAGCGATGCTACACCGTACCCCTCGCAAACAAGAAGATCGATAATGGATCTTTGTTCCTAGTGCAATAACTTCCATTAACAGCCTGCATTAATCCACTCTCCCATGTCTGATACGTGTTGCACACTGTGTGGATGTTTTATTAATTGTCGTACAATTGCTGTGTTGGGATTTGCTCACTTGATTTAATGTGTTTTTGTGTTATCTTGTGAGACTAAAGGTGGACAAAACAGTTGTTCAATTCTATTCTATTGAGCAGCTTGTTTATTGCATCTCCTAGTGTCATTTTCTCCTCTTTTGAAAATGTCTCCCCCACCTTTGGAATAAGTGATTATCACTAATGACAAATCAGCATACACCTTTGATTGATCAGACATGCTGCGGTAAACCAAATAACAGCATTTCACAGATATACTTTAGGGATTGGGCATACAGAGACATTCACCATCGGAGCTAAGATGTTACAAATAATCTTATTTATATCCACCAATGTAAATAAATAAAACGGAGCCACTTATTCAGGAATGAATAAGTGGCTTATGCAGGAAATTCGTGGCTTCACCGTTTGATGCACTGGAGCTCACGGTTCATACTTCACATTGCAGGGCTTCAGAGGATTTTTGAAATGGTCTCCTCGGGCCATATGGATGTGACAGTTAATTGCTGCAGCTCCTTTGTAATACAGAGAGAGCCTCTGTTGGACATGAGTAATTCTTGTCAGACGGGCCAATTTGATCACTTGTTTGACACCAAACTCAGACAATTACAACATTGAAGAGTCGCTGACAATGAAGGAGTCAAATCAATGTTCTCCTGCAGTATATTTTAAGTTGCAATGGGGTGTTCCAGACAAAATGTCAAAATATTTCAAAAGCATTCATTTTAGAGTGCCTTAAACCATGATATGTGTCCTTAAAATCAATATTACTGCTTTCACAGCACTAAATAACCATAATGCATTGACAAATGACTCAAAGTCTATCTATGTTAAACTATAGTGAGCCTCTAGAATCAACATCTTTAATTGGGATCAATATCTCAGCATTGTATAAATGATTTAAGATTACTGACTGCAGAGCTGTCGCTAAAGCAGTGCAGTCTTTCCAACAAAGACCATTTTTGACACCTCAAACACCACATCTCTTATTTTGACAAGAAAAAAGTGAACAGCTCTCACGTATGTTGATGTATTCTTCCTGTCTGTCTCCTCCAGCCTCTAGACTTTGAAACAAAGAGCAGCTTTTCTCTAAAAATTGAAGCCACAAACCGAAATATTGACTCCAACTTCTTGAGTCTGGGCCCATTTAGCGACACAACATCCATCAAGGTGATGGTGGAAGATGTGAACGAGCCTCCCGTCTTTTCCACGCCGCTTAGCAAGATGGTTGTTTCGGAAGACGCCAAAGTGGGTACCTCGATCGGGAGGGTTTCTGCTCATGACCCGGACACCTCCAACAATCCCATCAGGTACAAACAATTAGCAGGTACAAATAACAAATCTTGAAGTCAATTCAATCAATTTCAATCATTTCTCATGTCTCTCTATTCCGTTCATAATTCACTTAAAAACTCCTCAGAGCAGCTTTCCAAACAATGGATCGCAATAAAGCCTCCTAATCAATTAAAGACCAATTTGTTCATAAACGGGTAATCAATTCAACTGCTCCACATTGTCTACAATCTGTAGACCCCTGAAAGTCCCCGTCTGACTTTCATAAGGCAATGCCAGATGGTGGTGGTGCTACGGAGTGCAGCATTTGCAAAACTGAAAATGCCATCTTGAATAAGAGAAGTGCATTTCTGCAGGAAGTTCAAGCTCAGCACTTGTGTCGTGGCATTTATGACTCAAAACAACAAGCCCTCACAATGCCAGTCTGTGCAGTGTCACTCTCGAGAGCCCCACCTATTATGCATTAATTGAATAAATAATGTATGGTATTCATGCTTGGTCTGTTAGGATTGTTAGTAATCTTAATCATAAAATCAAATTACTCCACCATTGTAGCTGTAAATTGCCTCTTTTTGCCCTTGTGACTGTTATCAGTGTCTGCAATATATTTCACTACATCTGTTGAAATTAAAATTATTGTGGAACTAATGCAGCCACAAGAGTCAAATTACATTGCAATAATACCCTTTGGATGTAGGCTAATTGAAGATGTAATTTTCTCTAGAAATATTAGTTGCTGTGTATTGAAAGGGTTTGATCTGTGTAGTGTGCTGGGGGACAAGTAGACAGTCTTCAATTTTATCAGGAGTTAACAAGGTTTTTTTTTCTTTGTGCTTTAAGTTTCTGCTGCATTTCTGAATGCAAAGTAATCTCTGGACTTGTGTTAATTACGTTCTTAGACTAAGTGCGAACACAATTCGTCGATGATTGAGTTCTCTCTGTATCTATTGGAAATCTCCTGTGATTGTTACACAGCTTGATGGAAGAAAACTACAATGGTCTTTTCTTTCCAGTAAAATATCAAATCAATACCACTATTTTTTTTTTTAAACGTATTGTTGGTTGTGTGTGTGGTATTTTTCTGCAGGTACTCCATCGACAGAAACACCGACTTGGAGCGCTTTTTTAATGTTGATGCTTTAAGTGGGGTCATCAGCACAGCTAAGCCTCTGGACCGAGAAGCCAACTCGATCCATAACCTCACCATCTTTGCCATTGAGAGCCGTAAGTTCATGTACAACATACACTGTCATGTCTGCCGTGTCAGTCACACTGCTTAAGCCCTTCCCTGAGGACCGGTTGTCCAAGGCCAAGCAGTATTTCCTCAGCTAGCTATAGGCATCCCTTAGTTTGTGGGGTACCTTTAAAAAGAGCATGGTTTAAGACTAGTATCTGCTCAGTGTCTCTACTCTTGTCCTGGACGCCATGGGCTAACGTTAGCAGCTTACAATGAGTTCCATTTATAACTTTAAAAGTGAACTTTCACTTTGTAAATATGAGCAAGTGTGCAAGCTAAGCAGCAAATTGAGCTTCTGTTTTTCTTCATCTCCATTTCCTCTATCAGTCATGAGTTGGTGAGGATGCTGACTTTTATGTCTTCATCCAATTTTAGCCTTTTCAATAGTTTATTGTGGATGTAGCCATCAAATACATATATTACACCCCTTTTTTGCAAGAATTCTCATTTTAAAACAAGTTGTTAACAAGAGGATAACAAAATAAAGTTCGTTAAGCAACAGTTTTCCTCCCATTATTGGAGCTGACATTAGTTTATTTGGCTTGCTAGCTACAGATGATAAACTCTGCTTGCAACATTTGTCATTTCAGCCTGTAAAATCTATGATTGCTGGCTAGAAAGGACAAGACTGATACCTCATTTGTTTTAGAAATTGCAGATTTTGAATGGTAAATCTACCCCTGGAGTTTATATGTAAGTATCAGTATGAGAAAATAAATGAATCCTATATTCTATCTGTCCTGTATAATCCTCTATAATGTCCTGCAGCCTTCTGTTCTGTGGACAGGGCAGTTGTTGTGGTTGTTGTAGGGCTGTCAGGGAATGTTAATTCACACCCAGGACAGTCGTTTTGACCCCCATGTGTCCCTGAACCATGGTGACGAGATGCTGACTCAGGGTGGACGATCTCACCCGTGGGTGATCTATGTTAATGCGATGTAAAGAAGTGCCATCTGCATTTTTGTTCAGCCCTCTGTGGCTCGACAAACCCGAGTGCCTTTTTTCCCCCGAGCATTTCTATCATTTCGCCACCATCATGTGAACACAATGGACAACAATCATCGGCACACAAAGCTGCCGAGCTTTCGAGACAGCTGTGTCACATCAGTGTAACTTAAAAAAGACAACCAGCCTGTCAGCCCGCCAGTTCCTCTGCTTTCACATCTTCAGACTGAACAATGTTTGAAAAAGAGTATTCATTTTTTTAAAAAGCTTTTCTCACTTTTTCCTTCAAAGATGTGTTCTTGTTTACATCTACCAGCACACAAACTCGGTACTCAGTTGATTCCCGAGTGTGAGCACTTGCCTGATATTGCAACAAAGAGAAGGCAGCATATAATAAAAGCCATATGAAATGTCACAACAGTCCTTCATGCATGAGATGCTGGCTTCTGACACATAGTGACACTTGGGTGCTGTTTCCTGCAGAAAACATCTCTGAGTTCACGGACTGGCAACGAAATCCAGTATGCCTTATGACAGTAGTCCTAGTAAATGGCTTCCTTGAACAGAAGAGTTCAGGGACTCTGGTTGAAGGATGCTGTGCATTTGAGCTCCAGTCATTCACATTTCATCCGTTCTGCCCAGACCACTCCCAATGACAAGAAGTCTGTGGCCCGAGGCTCCGTGCGTCCTTTTTATCACCGCCAAATCAGCCGTCCTGAATGTCAGCGCGTCATCGCTGACCGGCATGGCGGTGATGCCAGGCCAAATCATCATCTTGCACTCAGATGCAGTCATTTAGCCATCCGAGTGTGTCAGGCAGACACAGGCGTGAAGCCCCACTGTGTAAGATGGCTTGTCGGCGCACGTGCCCGTACCCGACTACAAGCCTGCACCAAGCATAATCGCTTTAGCTGTTCCACAGCAGTCAGGGTAAGGACGCCAGCTGTTGGAAGCACACTAGATATTTCATTGCAGCAGCACTTTTTTTTTTCTCTGTGGCCCCCTGTGATTAATTAAAACATATGATTAAAATCAATATTTCATAATTTGGCCGAGTGCATTAATACAAAGTTTAGGCAGAATTATGTTTTTAAAGAAAGTTCTCCCTTCTCTTCCCAGACGACCCAACCCAGATTGGAAAAGGAATCTCTCTCATCACGGTGCTGGACATAAATGATAATGCCCCAGTCTTTGCCATAGACTATGAAACCCTCCTCTGTGAAAACACCATTCCAGGACAGGTAAGACCCTGAACTTCTCTGCAGTTGGTTCACTTAAAGTTTGCCTCTTGAAAACAGCCTCCTGACATCCAAAGCCATTAAAACCCTTCCTTGCTCCTCAACATAGGTGCACTGTGCACACACAGCTCAAGGTCATTACAGGGAGACGCCATCATTAGCATGACACATCCTTAAACGCACGTATTGTAGGTGTTATTGTTCATTAGAGATGCTCCTCTCATTTCATACTGTCAAAGTAGACTAAATTAATGGCAGTGCTTGAGTCTGTCTGTGGTCTTAATTGACACTATTATCAAGGTGTAATGTGATACCTCGTGCTGGGATGGAGAGCTCAGATGTGGTATGAATGTCTGTTCTGAAGACCGGTGTAATTAGACAATCCCTACAGAGGGCAGTGGGGTAGAAAATGCATCACAATATCACGCATAAAGGGACCCTGGGAGATTTTCAGGCTTGGGGATTTGATCCAGGAGAAGGAGGAAAAAGAAGCTGTAGCCATGCTTCGCATTTTCCCTGCTTAGCATTTGGCCTCATTGTTGCTAAATGACTTCTGTGTCTGCGATTCATCTGCTGTTGGCATTTGGAAAATACAATCAGAGGCGCAGGGTAAAGGAGGCGTGTAGACCATGAATCGGAACAATTGATCAGAATGATGTATTGTATTAGAAATGGCTATTAGGCCCTTTTAAATATGTTATTTGCATTCAAATTCTGCAGTTGTTTGTCAGCATGGTCATGGTAGAGTGAGCTAAAATAGCAAATGATTTCCTTTTCAAGAAACGGACGTCTATATTTCATGTGTGCATTTGTTCCTTTTTGGTGTGCTTGACCCCAGTGTGGCTCTTTTTTCAGTATAGGGACTTAACATGT
The DNA here is from genome assembly GCA_037577475.1 of Chaunax sp. Z400. Classification (NCBI taxonomy): domain Eukaryota; kingdom Metazoa; phylum Chordata; class Actinopteri; order Lophiiformes; family Chaunacidae; genus Chaunax; species Chaunax sp. Z400. The sequence continues at coordinate 5,058,645 of CM075206.1, forward strand.
GAGGCTTTCTGGCATTGTGGGATTGAATTTTTGAGGTTTATTTGTCTCTTATTTGTCCAGTTCACACTTAAAATATTAACCAAACAAACAAAATGAAGTTCAGTTCATGCAATTCTTCCTTGGGGTGTTTTCTGATATTTTTAGATACAAATTTAATCAATTAGTTCAGCCTCAGGGTGCAGAGTATTTTCCGGAATAAACATTGCTTCAATTTTAGATGCCATCGTTACTGAAGAATGCATTCTTCCAGAACTGAATGTCTATTTTCTGTTAATGATGTTGCCACTTGAGATGATTGTTGTCGCTCAGTGACATCAAATTTAGAGCAATCCTACAAACTATCTATCACCCATCAATATTCAGTCTGACTTTCAAAGTCAACACATAATTTGTTCATTTCTTCCCACTAGTGCTTGATAAATAATGTCACAGACCCTATGACAATCCAATCCTGAAACAAAGTCATTCCCCAACAATCAAACAGGCCCCCAGGACATGGCAACAGCCTTGGCCCATGACAGCATCATCAGCAGGAAAAGGTACAGCAAATCTGTAATTACTCAGCTGAAGCAGACAGATTGCTTACTCAAAGCCAGTGATAGCTGAGCTGTGAGGTCCCCCTTAGGTGTAGGAGCTCTGCTCGGCAAGAAAGCTGCTGATGAGGGAGGCCTCCTCCACCCAGTGAGAAGATGTGCTGCATTCTAATTCTAATGTGGTGCAGCCATGAAGCGAGCTGCTGCACCTATGAGGTAGTTTTGACATGCTAATAGTCAAGAAACTCTCAGCATTTTAAAGACGTGTGTTTGTAGTTGTGCGTGGAAACATTTTTACCTCCTTTATATGTCTGACTGAGACATTGCGTCTCACTTTTGCAGAAAGACCTGCGTGCAGGAATTTGATTAGCTTGGTACTTATTCAGATAATTAGCAAATGAGGTTGTAACAAGAGGTGTGATGCTATTTGTTTAAAGCCCCGCAGTCAGAAATGTGCTTTTCTTCTTGCTCCTTTAATTGAATGTTTAATTTTCACTGTATATAATGACATTGTGTCAGACATTGTGTTCCAGCAGTATTTGTAACAACCTGTCCAGGGACTACGGATGAAAATTGGCTAATTAGCTAACTCTGGCATATTTACATTGATGTGCAAACTAAAATGTTGATTAATGTGCATTGTCCCTGCGGTAAATAAACAAATAAAAATAAAGTTACAGTGAACTCGTGTAATCGAAAATATTTGCATTTTCATATATTCTCATTTTTTTAATGGGGTGTCATTTGTATAATCAAATATATAAAACTTACAATACGTGTCATTTTAAGGATTTTAATGTGACTTTTTTGTTGCAAAAACTACATCAGACATATATTAGAGACTTTTTATGTATGCCTTTGCACTAAGCACTACAGGCAAATGAACATAATAAGTGCTTTTTTTCAATCCAATTTCTATTCTGTCCTATTCAGATAGAGCCTTCTGTTAACAAAGTTTAACAGTGTGATTGCATCTCCTGTGTTATTAATGGCGGCAGGTAAAACGTAAATTTCATTATAAAATTTACTCCCAAAAAACATACACAGAGCAAAGTGAAAGAGAGAGGTTGATATTTGAATGTAAAACTCTGTTTGAATTACAATTAGGTTCCAGCAGGAAGGTTGGGCAGACTTGTATCCTGTCAGACTCGTATCCTCCACCAACCCCCTGGTTCCTAATTAAATAGAATGCTCCTGTTGTGCTGTGTATGTCCGGCCATGGCGGGTGAACAATTGGCTGTGCTGACTGCTCTGCTTCCCTGTAAAGCTTTGTTAAAATTCTTAGGCCACCCACTGGCTGTCACGCCCATTGGGTTATTCACAGCAGGCACAAAGATGAAATAATAACATTTGCCAGTTGGGTCCAGGGTTGACTCTGTGGCTCTGTAGCGCAGATTAAAAGGGAGTGCAGCGATGGAACAACCTGCCATTTTTTAGGCCTAATTAAGGCCGTCTCGTGGCACTGGCTCTCTCCAGAGATGCCACTTGTTACGGATCATCGGTGCGTCTGTCTTCTGCCATAATATTAATTGAAATTATGATGGGGTGCAGGGGGGTAGAGGCTGCGGGGATGGTAGAGGGGGTGTGGGGTCACGTTGTACAATCACTTCAGTGTAACCATTACATACATGAGTGGACTTGACATTCTACTGCCCCCAATCTGCTCCCCTGCCCCTTCCTGCTCTCCTATAGCATCCAAGAGGAGGCTCGGCATCCTCCAGAGGTCTGTGAATGTTTAGTAGTCGAGGAAAGAGCTTTTAAAAATGGGAGGCATGACTCTACAGGGTGGTGCGGAGGGAGAGACACGAAGATACTGATAGTGGAAGGAGAGTTATTGTGGTTTGGCACATGGAGGCAGTTTAGGTGTCATCCCATAAACTTTCAATTTAGTGTGACTTTCACTTCCAAAGGATATCTCTGATGTCTATTGTGAATAAACATCCATTAAGCTGCTGAGAAATCATAGAAAAGAAGACGTTCCTTATAACTCTAGAACTTCCCGGAGAATCTACAGGGTTTTTTTTCAGTAAAAAGTAATCCAGACTCCAAACTGCAATTTGCCAAAATGTATAAAAATCTTTTGAAAGTTAGAGCCCAAGGAAATTGTATCCTACAGCTAGAGACTGGATAACGAAATTACAGCATAGACCCTTAAAGCAGTAGTTCCTAAAGTTTTCACCCAACGTAACGGGTTAGACCTTCACTGTCCCTGGAACTGGTTGAAGCATATAAACATTAAGTGTGCTCACTAATAGGCTCATACAAACATACATGTGATGGCCAAAATCTAAAAATTGACTCAATTGCAAGGATCACTTGAATCACAGAAGTCAAAAGTCCAAAAAAAGTCACGTTTGCTTGGTTGAATGTAATTAACAATGAAGTTAGCCAAAGAAAAAGAATAGGATCCTTAATTCTTCCAAAGAGTAACATTACTCGAAGCATCAAACAAAGGCATTAGGCAAAAAAGCCAAAAAGCAGCCGAGATAATACACAAGGAATCTCTGGAAAATCAGTTTTGTGCTGGAAAGCTAGTCTGCGAAGACAACTAAGACAATCTGGCAAACAGGAAGTTAACAACAAGGAGTATAAATACTAAAGGCCCATTTATGTGTTTACGTCCGTCCACAAACGGTCTATCCATAGGTACATACTTCCGTTTGTCCTCTATGTCGATATCGATACAACCGCAGTGGGGCAGTGAAGTTTCAAAATTTTCGACAACAACAAATATGACGACGGCCGTAGTAAGTAGTTATAACGTACCTAATAAATGCAAAGCTTTGCAAAATCGCTTCACTTCTTCTTCGTTGTTTTCGTACATATTTGCCCCTTTTTTTGTTTTTTTTTCATCCCCTGATCAAAACTACTTCCCCCACCACTTTGTGGCAAATGTTTGGATTTTCACATCAATCACACAAACATGAATAAATCCTCACACCTCCAGTCTTCACTTAAATTATCAGCTCATCATAGGTGTTGCGTCAAGACGGGGCTGAAAACAGACACGTTGACGTGCAACTAACGTGTAAACATTAGCGTGTGGGACTCATACTGCCTGTTCTATAAAAAGACTCATTTCATCTCAGAGCTCACCAGGAGATCACTTTATAGCCTCAGCAGTTCTGGCTCGTCAGGATTCTGACGAACGTGCTCTGGTCGGGGCGAAGGCTTCAGACCATCGATTTGAAATGAAGAAGAAGAAGAAGAAGCGAGACTTGCTGAATGGTGCGTTCGCTGGCATTAGAACGTGTGTATGTGTGATGAGAGCAGGGTGGGATGTGTGAGCGTATGATGTTGATCTGCTGGTGAACCACCGGGTGTCAAATGTGGGTGATGTTTGGGGTGCTGAGGGCAGAGCGGCACTGAGTGATTGGTGTGAAAACTACAGGACCACCATTTCCTCCGTCAACACCCCCCCCAACCCCACCCCCCACACCGATCACAGCTGTCTCGTCACCACCTATTTGATGCAATGCTTATTTATCCTGTGCGACTCTCAGGCTTGTTCTCATCCAGCTCACACTATGTTAGGACAAGATAATATAACTAGACTTTGTGGAGAACTAAAGAAGTAGATTTTAAAGTGCAATGTAGTGTTGACACTGCCGGTGTAGAAGAGGGGGAAGTGTAACAAGCTCATTATCTTTGAGTCGTTCAGTCTCTCGGTCTAGCCATGCTACATTGGCTGACAATGCTTTCCTCATTACGCCGGCCACATTTCTAACTGTGCCTCCGGTGAGAGCCAGAGTCGGTGCAGACACACTCAGAGGAGCACAGATGTCGTAGGTGCAGTGAGTTCTGGGCACTTTAATTCACAGACATTCTTCAGGTGTCTGGGATCGAATGGGATTGTTTGAGATGCACGCTTGCTGAAAACAGACGCATTTTATTTAGTTGTCAGGATTTTCAGTTGTGTAAGTGTTGAGTGAGATTGAGTTCAGCTCTATCATCCAGGTGGCAGGAAGTCTGAAGAGACAGGCGTCCAAATCACAAGACAAGCCTTCAGTCAGAAGATACAGACTCAGTATTTGGCTTGGGATTAAACACAAGCTTTCTGATTGTAGCTGAAGCTCATCTCTCCAGGGCTGCGAATCAGATGAAACATATCAGTGTATTACCATATGTTTCATTTAAAGTCTTGGAAAAATAAGTAAAGGAAATACCTGAAGTTAGAAAAATGTCTAATTTTCTGATTTAGGTCAGAAAGTATTTAAATAGGTAAGTTAAATATACAACATTCACTCCACTAGATGTCAAAGTCTTTAACCAGGCCGACATTTTGAAAATTCACATTCAGTAAAATGAAAAAAAGGGACAGATTACAGCATTTAAAGGAAGTATGACATCATTCTGTCTTCAGGACACAATTACTCCACTATAACTTTATAATCCAAAAGGTTTTTTTTGCTGCTGTATTAAAGTTCAAAATATCACATTTAACATTTAATAAATAAATAAAAAAAACAAGACTAAGATTTCCAAGCACTGTTTTTAATCGTAATTTATCATACTTTGAATGCTACATTATCACTTTAGTTAGTACCGCAGAAGAACTGAGATTTAATATCAAACTCCTAAAACTAACAAATAGAAAACACTAATAAAAGCAACATTCTTGATTTTTCTTGCCACAATTTGACGGCTAATGCGAAGCGTTGATAAGGTGTCACCTTTGCGGTTGACAATGCCGGTGCATTCTTGCTTTATCACTTCACTGAAAGAATTACGGTCACTTTTTATCTTTTAGTCAATGATAATTAAGGTGAAATGACTTAACACGGGACGCTGTCACCTTTGCTGGAGCTGAAGTCTGCAGAAACTCTTTTTTTGGGTGTTTTTCCACTCCCTGTATTTACAGGCTTAAGGCACCTTCATGTCAGTTGACTGTCTGTGTGTTTCTGTTTGTCATTTTTAGAGGTACTATTTGTTGCCGGGTGGTTTTAAAGCTTGTGTGTCAGGATGCACAGAGATCATGAGATAAACTGGATAGTAAAGGAGAAAAAACAAAACTCTAATACATCTGCGTCAGGATTATTATTAAGGCAGTTAATAAAAAAAAAAAAACATTTAAAAAAAAGGTTTTGACTGACACATCCTCCTCATCCTCTTCCTCTGAAGTGTCAGATAGCGACACCTCTGTCCTTCCATACCCTTCTTGATCCGACGTGCAGCCATGTGTAAACTGAAGAAACCTTTAATTGGGAGATTCATAGGCCTCCTCGGTCTTGCCCTCCGACGAGCGCCAGTCTGCTGCTACTCTTAATGTCTCTCAGCTAGAATTTATGCCTACATCCAAGCCTCTCTCCTCCTGTCTGCTCCACCAACCCATTAGAGAATTCCCCACCAAAAGGTTCTGTGGAACGCCTTGCATCAGAGCCGCACTAATGAAAGGCATTATACATTACAAAGTGTTTGATTTAAGCATGATTTACAGTCCTTTCCCTCAGCAGTGCAGGGATGGAAAGCTTCCTGGAGATAAGCTCTGAATCCATCTGCAATATTCAAAGGACATCAAAAGGTTCAAATTGTGTATAGGAGGTGTCGCTGTAAGAGCCACAAAGATAGATTTCTATCAGATGTGAAATTTCCATAACAGAGTGAGAGGCCTGTGAGTTATTATGATCCCTGGATCAATGACAGCTTTCATGATATGCCGCTGAGCGTGCACACACTTCATGTTTAGGTGCTCGGTTGTCGCGTCTACCTGTCACTGATGTGGTCTGACACAAACATCACTTCTGCCTGTATGTACAGAGATATCCCAAATGTTCTTGAACTTGAGAACATAACCTTTCTTTCATGTCTGCCTCTCAGACAAATTTCCCTTGTGCTGCGGCGTCAAAAAGTAAACACGGAAAAAGCAAGACTTTGTGATGAGTTTCTGCTGATGAAAGAAGATGAACTATTTTAATTTTGAGAAGAAACAGAGTAAAATATTCATACATTCTCACCCCGCCTGGCAGGTTTAATAATTGGCAGGACGTCATTTACCACCTACACCAACCTCTAATACCTGACAGCTTGTAACCAGCAGCATTTAATCACAGCTGACAACTGATATTCCACGTCTCAGCACTGATGGATCATTGGCTTTTATTTTCTTCTCCTTCCTTGCCCTTTTTATTTTCTTTTTTTTTTTCTTTTAGTTTGTTTTTGTCTTAGTGTAAGGTGCAGAGCTGTTTGGGGGGGGGGGGGGGGGGGGGGGGGCTGGGAAATGTGATAATTTAGTGTGAATTGCTTTTAAGAAACTCTTGGATCCCTTCCACGGGGGTGAGTTGTCACAGGGTTGACTTTCTAGATTGCCTACAAAGGATTCAGGAGGCTTCATCTAAATTTATAAGGACACTGCTGCAGTAACACCCACTTTGATGGCCACCGCGGTGGCTATCATTTGTCGTCCATATGGCACGTCTGTGTGTGATATGCTTCTCCTGTACAGCGTGTACTGAGTGAGATTCTTCTCTTTTTTTTTTTTTTTTAGAGCTGCAGCTAAGTGCTGAAGACGCTGAAATTAAAGCTATGTTGGTTTTTTTTTCCTCTGAAAACAGATAACTTGATTTTCAGATATCACATTTTTCTGAATAAAAAAAAAAAAATCATTGCAGCTCATGCTGGTGGGTGTAAATAAATTAGCTTATGTGGTAATTTGATTTCCTGCATATTTACAGTTGTCAGTACTGCTATATAATAAAGGGAGTACGATTCGGTCTAGTTGTGGGTGTGGAGGCGAAATAAAGTGGGCCAAAACAAATAGCATGCTCTTGTTTAACTCACGGACATGAATGCTTGTCTTACATGGCCCCAAGCAAGAGCAGTTCTTATCATGACTCATTTTCATACTTGTAATAATGAAGTGGGAATGCCTGACTGCATAACATATGCATTTAGTTTGAGTAGCATCAGCCTAACAACATTCAGCGGACTAACCTCATTATATGCTGGTTAATGCCATGTACATGCAAGTGTATTTTATATGTTAGGGTAAGAACACAGTGTGTATTATTCATTAACCCTTTAACATAGTTGTACTGAACTCTTATTGAACCATCTCTGGTGGAATTATGAGGCAGTTTTCACAACCAGACCTTTGAGTAGCTATTTTTTTTATGTTGAATTAAGTTAAGTTTTAGACTTATTGAACAAATGGAAGTAAATATATGCCCTTATAAAAGCTGATGACTTTATAATTAAAGAAAATATCCGTGACCGTTTGATAGAAATGTGCATTAATGGTGAACGCATTAAAAAGAGCTGAAAACTGTGTTGAAATAAAACATTTTTTTGATTCATCTGCTCATAAATCCGATGTTATTTGCTTTTATACATGTTTATGATATTATATCAATATGATGCTATTGATTTTTTTTGCACTTCCTCAAAGAAAGTTACAGGCACTAATGTGCTCCAGAGTAATAATGACAACATGGTAATAATAATAATTATAATAATAAAGCCAAATTTACACATAATAACAGTTGTGGAAATTTACTTAACTGTGACGAGACGTGATGCAACTCATGGCCAAATTTTATGTCCAAAATTAAGTCAGTAGAGGACACTTAAATGAGTATTTTATTTAAATAAGGCAGCCCGAAATGAACTGTTGCGTTGCTGGAAGAAGACACAGATAAGCAAAATTGATCTTGTTCTAAAAAAGCTGAATTGCATAATCTTATACAGTATATAACTCTGCCAAAGAGGGTATGTTAATACCCATGTGCGATTTTTAGCAAAAATTATTTGATGATTTTCCAGGAAATGGGTCAGAAAAGAAACCATTAAAGATAAAGCAGATCTAAGATTTTTTTTGTCTTCACTTTTTTAACATTTAACTTGTGTTTTTCAGTATATTTCCTAATTATAACCCAGCACAAAGAGTGGTTTAGGTCTTTATATAATTCTCCTGTTCATGATATCTTTGTCATACTCAGGCTGGTGGAGATTGAGCAACTCCTACACAAACACTTCACACTTATACACTTCAGTTTGTGTCCAAACAAAAGTATATAAAAAAGATACACGAGTAAACAGGCAGCTCTCTTTGACTGTTGTGCTGCTGGCCCATCATATAGATGAAAATATATGTAGTTCTACAATGACTGAACTTCAAATTGTATATTTACCTCTGCCAATGAGGGATTGTTTTCACCCATATCCATTTATTTATTTGTTGGCTGGTTGGTTGTTAGCAGGATTGCCCAAAAACTAGTCGACCTCACTGCCTTTTGTCCTCTGGAAAGGCACTCTAGAGGGCACTTCATCACGTTTTTGTCACTGGAAGGGCACCCTAGGGCGCACTTTACCATGTTTTATCTATCATAGAAGCCTCCAAGAGGGCCCTTTTGCAGCTTTTTTTTTCAAACATTGGCACAGCAGGAGGAGCAGTTGCCTCTGGGGAACATTGTGGCGACATGTGTCCATATTTTACACACTCTATGGTTTTTATATAGCTGAAGGTTCATTTTTATAAATGGAATGCTTCATTTCTGGGTTTTACATACAGTACTGTACAAGTATGACTGCTGTTCACAGAAATAGATGTGCAACTATAATATGTTTTCTTATTTCACACACACACACACACACATACACACACACTTTGTGTTATAGTTGTATAGGACTGAGAGAAAACACTTTCCAAAAGAAAGCACTTCATCCTTAAGAGGATTCCAAGCTCTTTGCCAAATAAGCACTTACTGTTCTTCATCAAGAGATAAATGACAAAAAAAAACCACAGCCAAACATCATGAAGCAAATCTTCTCAATAAATCACAATCAAGTTGATTTTCTCCTGTTCGCTCACACTTAGCCTTTTAAGAAAGATTTATGCCTCCATCTATAAATCTAAGACACAGTGAAAAGTGATTCACCTATAAAGGCTTGACAACAATGCGCTCCTGAAACTGATACTGTAGCTATTACTGCATGCACACATTACACAATTTACAGCTTGAGTTAACACCTAATCAGCCAGTGAGATCGGACTAAGACCATCAAGCTAACTAATCTTGAACGTCTGTGTCTGTCTCTTTCGGTGTTCCTGCTGTCCTCAGGTGATCCAGACCATCAGTGCGGTGGATAAGGACGAACCTCTGAGCGGCCACCGCTTTTATTTCTCCCTGGCTGCATCTGTCGCCGGCAACCTCAACTTCACCCTGCGAGATAACAAAGGTGTTGCTGTTGTTTTGTTGTGTTTATCTGTGTTAAAAAACATTTTAAAAATAAAAAAGTCCAGGTTATCTGCAGGTCTTGAAAAATCTTACAAATCATGGAATTCAGTTTCCTCCAAGCTGATATGGAAAAGTTTTACATTTGATTTAGAAAAGTTTTAGATATTTTCCAACGCCTGCTTTTGGCAGTCATGTTAGTTATAATGTATTTATGCATATGAATGCAGAAGAGGCTGTTTAATCTTTCTTTGTGGAGGTTCAATCAGCACCATCTAACCTGTAGCAAGTACCGCCACCATGCTAAGTAGAGTAGATGATTTTTTTATTTTTTTATTTTTTTGCCTGGATGGAAAAGGGAAGTCATGAATGTTTAATAAGCGTGAAATATTATTCATCCAATCTTGGTGAACAAATGCTTTTGATGCCAAAAACTTTATTAACACTTTTTTAATCAGTGTGTGTATCACCTTGGTTTGTTTTTGATGAATCTTTAATAATTTCCTGACAAGATTTGTTTTATCCCAGTTATGTTTTGCTGGTTTTTTTTGTATGAATAATATAAAAGGGTAGACTACATCACATTCCAGTGTGTAAAAGCCATAATGTAAGATTGGTCTTTAGAAGACACGGTTAGTTAGCCTTTAGAGAGCCATTCTAACATGTAGTTAACGTTGGATCTATTTTAATCAAACCATGATCCTTTCCCAAACGAAAACAAGTACATATTTGTGTTGCCTATAAGCCCAACCAATCTTTGACATGAAACTGAAAATAAGGAAAAACTGACATTAAGAAATCAACTAAGTCTTTAAATAAGAAGTCAACATAACAATAAGTTTCACACAAGTGCAAAACCCAGTTTCCTCAGTGAGAGTCCTACTGTATGTTCAAAACCAATCATTGGACTCGACCAGCTCTCTTTCTGACTTTTTATAGCCTTTCATCCTTCGGAAAGGGCTTTCTGTCGGAAAGCTATAATAAAGGTACATAACGTTCCATTAAAAGCATTAATTTAGAGTGTAAGTGTGGTGTTCAGAAGACATTGGTATAACTTCTATTTGCTATTTATGGCCTGTAGGCCATCGTGCTGCCACAGAGTGAACTGTGAGCAAGGCCTCAAAAAAAGAGCTGTGAGAAAGTGGTTTAAATCATTGAAACAATTTTGCTGTTGTTTTTGACAATTGACAACAAGTATGATTCCCATGGGGTGGGAACACCAAGGGTGTAGACAAGATCAATAAAACACCACAAAATGTAATAAAAATTCTCAACAAAGTCATGGAACCTCATGACAAACAGATGAAATCGACTACACTTTTTAGAGGGAAAACCTTTATATTGGTCAGATTGACTAGGACACAACAAAAGGGTTAAATATTCATGACTGGCCTTCAATATCCAGGGAAAAATGGAATCGAGGACAGTAGCTAAGAAACTCATTGTGTCATGTTTTCTAGCAGAAAGTCATCATTCTTCATTTGGTAATAAATCCATTTTCTCCCATTTCTCTGCCGAAAGGATCTTTCAACTCCCCGGAGTCTCTCCAGTCGACTGGAAAAGCTCTCGTCTGAAACTTTGATTAATATCTCTATAACTTATTTACTTACAGTCACAGTTTAAAAACTGTACTTCATGGTGTTGCTTGACTTTCCAATGAGCCATCGTTTGCAATCATAATCCTTCCAGGGGGTTTTCGATCATAGGAAAAAAAAAAAAATAGATAAAGCTGTGTTTTGTCTCCTTAATCATCTCTTTTTTCATCTCATTCTCTTTTTAATCAGTCATATTTACTCCGAATTAATGAGAATCACAAAATGGCCGAGTGGCAGAGTTACAAAAATACTTTCAGTCTTTGAATGTATGATCGCAAAAGGTATTAAACTGTGCTCTACAGTATGTGGTCTCAAAAAGCCTTCGATGTAACACAGTGAACTCTGCAGATACCCTGAAGCCAGGGACCAATTTAAATTTTAAATATCTACGTCCTTGTCAAAGCTATAAGTGTTGGGTCAACCCTGTCACACGCCGCTGCTATCAAAAACTCCTTTGAGAAAATTGCCAGCATCTTCAGGGTCCTTAAAAGGTGTTGCTCAGGTTAGGTTTAGTCTATTTGCTGCTCACTTCCATTTGAATTGAGCCTTGCAGCAATGCAATTGACACTTTTGCCATTGCTCACTCCAGCTCTCTATTTCTGCACTCCATCTACTCTGCACTCTGACACGGCAGTAGTACAGAGTCACTGGAGCCTTCTAGCATGGCCTTCCTTGTCAAATGAGACCATAATTCTGCCGAGGCATTGCACTCAATAACCCCTCTTTTGTAATTGTTCTGCAAAATTTAATGCAAAAACAAACTTTTTTGCAGCACCTTGAGATCTGAAAATAAGCAAAGCAGCGGACAATAAATGTGTAGCCTATAGCTATAAAGACTCCAGAGTACATCATAAGTTTCCTGCATGAATCCCTGTTGCTTTGAAAATGTGCAGAGCTGACAGACTCTCAGAGGTAATGTCCTGTGTTGACTGTTTTGTTAAACATGTAGGAGCACGGGTAAGGCTGCCATGTTATTCAGAGGCAGCAGCTTCCAGGTCGGGCCACAGTAATCCATGTGAGTGCAGACCTGTGAGTGTTACATGGGCTTTCAGGAAGCCTTGCAGCAGATTACAGCCAACTTGGCTGGAAGACGGCTTTACCTTGTTTTCAGTTTCATAAGTGAATGAATAATTTTGCAAATTAGTAACTAAATTTTGGATGATTCCATAAAAAAATCCTGATTTTGTTGTGATGTTTTTTCATAATTTAAATCTGGCCTTATAATTTTTTTTCAAGTTTTAAGTTAATTAATTAAAGATCAACCATTTGGGAAATATTCTATTTGCTTTCTTGCTAAGAGTTCGATGAAAAGATAGCCATAGCTAAAAGACAGTTAGCTTAATCACTGCACATAGCTAGTAAGAAATGTCAACAACTTGTCATGTTAACATATATTTTCACTTATGTTTCTGTTTGTGTGTTTTGTGTTGAATTGTTGCTTCAATGTTGGCCTTACAGCAATCGCATGCCAAAATATTAAGACACCAAAAAGCACAAATAATTTGACTGATGTGGCATTTACAAGAAAACCCATCTTTATTCCAACTCTTACCGTGTTCTTTGACTCTAAGAGAAAAACAAAGACAATTAAAGCTGCAAACTGCAATTAAAGCCGAGAACAACCTCAGTGACATGGAGCAACAACTGAGGATGGAGCTGACGGACGGTTCAGTGAGGCTGTCCGAAGGTAGACTTCTGGGGAGAGTCGTTGTTGAGATCGAGGTGGAGATGCTGTCGGTCTTCCTAAACAATGTTCAACGACAGACAGACGGCACCTTGTGGCCCCAGGAAAAGGACCTGATGGAGAAGGAGATCCCTGGTCTCAAAGCCCAGCTGGCTCAGACCAATCAGGAGAACTCCTCAGAGGACGTCAAGGATCTGAAAGCACAGCTGGAAACCCTCAGTGAGAGGCTGTGCAACGTTCAGACCAACCTTGGGCAGCAGACCTCGTACAGCTCGTCTCTCCTTCAGGAGACAGAAGCCTTGAAAAAGGGTCTACTGGAAAAGGAGAAGGAGTGGAAGGAGAAGGAGAGCACCATGACGTCCCTGATGAAGAAGATTGGTAGATATGTGGCTCAGCTTGAGGTGCAGAAGAAGGAGATGAACACCATTAAGGCTGCCCTGCAGCAGGCTGAGTGTCAGTCGGACACCAATCTTATCCAATGGCAGGAGGAGAAATCGTCCCTCCTTCGGGAGACAGAGGCTCTGAGGAAGACTCTATTGAAGAAGGAGCAGGAGTGGGAGGAGAAGGATAGCGCCTTGACAACTCAGCTTGACGACATGGAGAAATCCAGATCAGTGGCTCAGCTCGAGGAGCAGAAACAGCTCAACACCCTTACAGCTGCTCTGAAGGAGGCTGAGCAACAGGTAGAGACCAACCGGGTCCACTGGGAGGAGGACAGGTCGTCACACCTTGAGGAGACAGAGGCCCTTAAAAAGGATCTGCTCAAGAATCAGCAGGAGTGGGAGGAGAAGGAGAGGAGCTGGTAGAGCTCGAGGCCCAGATCAAGAAAAAGAAGAAAAAGAAGAAGTGGTACAGGAGATTTTTTTAGAGCCCAGATCTGCAGTCAGGATCATAGTCATTCGTTTTTGTATCTTCGTCCGGATGGACAGCCTAAACTCGTGAAAAACACCTGTTTGAGCGTCAAGATTTGGAGACATCAGAAAAGTCAGGCCAAACAAAGTGGTCTCACTTTTCAGGTGTAAACCCGAATCTGGTCTTCGTGAAGATACGAGAGCAGATACTAACCTGGTCCTGATCTGGGTCTGCAGGACTGAACAAACCTCCAGCACATGTTCTGTTTTTTAACTTCTTTACTTAAAATAAAAAAATATATATATATAAAAAAAGTCCTGTTTGTTGTTGGTTTGTTTTTTTAGTATCTAAAGTTACATTACAGTCATGTGTTTTATTAAATATGTTTGATGGAGACATCAGGGGACGAGGACTGATCAGTTCTCATCACTGAAAAACTCTGAACACGTGACAACTTTCTGTTTCATGGCGAAACATCAAAATTTGATGAAAGTTGACACATAGTTACGCCCACACCATTCAATGAAAACTTAGGATTTGAGCAACTTTTCATCCTCATGGGGTTAAGATAGTACTGACCAAATTTGAAGTTGATCGGGTAAAATCTCTAGGAGGAGTTTGTTGAAATACAAAGTGTGTGATTTTCCAAAAATAGCTACAAAAATCAATATGGCCGACTTCCTGTTTGTTTGGAGCCATTGCTCCAAGAGACTTTTTTGTCGGTCTCCATCAATTACATATGTGTACCGGGTTTGTACGTTAAACTGGAGGCAGGGGCTGCATTTTGCCACGCCCATTTCCAATCACCATATCACACGTAAATTTCACACCCGACTAATTTTGCTGCCAACTTTTATGAGTTTTTGAGTATGGGCAAGTCCTCAAAAAGGCAATTCATTTCGGAGAGAAAAAAAGAAATTCCTTGCAGAACAATAATAAACAAAAATCTTTATGGCTCAGAAAAGCAGGGCTTGTCTTTCAAAGGGAAACCTACATTTCAGTTGTGACTGCTAAAAATATTTCAAAATATTTCAAGATTCTAATATTATCTAATATTATCTAATATTATCTAATATTATATCTAATATTTTTAGATGCCATCCTCTTTCTTTCTCAAAAGATCTTTCTCATATAAGACTTTACCTCAGATCAAACTTGTTATTAGCCAACAGGTGGTCAAGATCAAGGAGTGACACCACAGTGTGTCATACAATGAATAGTGTTAATGACACCATCTGTATAGCAATCATTATTACAGAATGGATCCATTCTGCTATAGTAATATATGCAGGTGATTGAACACTTCAAAGCCAATAAACATTCAATGCAGCTTTGTCTGACCGATGTTTGCTTATAATCTATTTTTGCAGACAACACGGCGTCCATCCTGACGAAGCGAGGTGGTTTCAGGAGACGGGAGCAGCCTGTGTATCGGCTGCCCGTGTTGATTGTGGACAGTGGAAGCCCCGCCCTCAGCAGCACGAACACACTGTCGGTGCGTGTGTGCGACTGTGACTCTGACGGCGTGGCCTTGTCTTGTGGCGCCGTGGCTTACACCGCAACAGGCCTCAGCACCGGCGCCCTCCTCGCTATTTTAGGCTGCATCATCACGCTTCTGGGTAAGATCCGAAACATTACCTCCTTGGTCCGAAGTAACAGCTGTTCAGCCACTACGCAGGTCCGCACTGTGAAACACAGCTTACCTCCGTATTTACAGCCCATTCAGGTTCATCCTGGCTCTTATGTATTCTTCAGGCAGCTCAACGTGTCAGAGAAGCTTTGCTAAAAGATCTTGACGTCTTCCACATGTCAAACCTGGAGGGGGCGGGGGGGTTATCATCCCCTCACATTTCCTCTTTGGTAAATATGACCCGGGGTCAGCCGGGTCGGAATAACACTCTGGATGTTTACAACAGAAATCAGTAAAGTAGGTTGTGGGAGAGGTGTTTGAATGTTACCTGAGCCTTTAGCTTGACCCATCAGACGGCTAAATACAATATATGATCACTCAAGCCTGTTACCTTGACCTTATATGAGAGGTTTCATTCAGTCTGTCCATAGTTTGGAAAATGTAAGATGTATTTGTCCAAAAGAAGCACTGAGTCTGATGTTTATTCAGCTCATCCTGTCTGTGTTATAACATGATTTAACATGAATAGACACATAAATAAACTAAAATTACACTCTAAGTATGAGTATACCATGTTTCAGTCTCCAGCAGCCTTTTCAAAATGTGCTACTGGTGACTATTATTCAGTTTAAATTATTAGTCGGTTTGAGGACACTGAAAAATAAGGCGTAATGATTTGCATTTTCATTAAGAGAAAGCGGTACTTAAAGCCAGCCTATAATATTTCAGGTATTGCACCATCTTCCTGGCGACAGGAGCTCTCCTGATGGCTTCCCCGGGTATATTTCAGTGTATTTTACAAGCTGAATTATAATATTTCATGAAGGTCACAGGCATAATTAGTACTGTATGGAATGCTGCATTTCAAGGCCGGCCAATCCTCTGCTTCTATTTTCCAGTGTGATGAAGACAGATATTTGAATGTTTTAGTAAAGACGCTTGTAAATTACAGTTCTTTAACATAACCTATAAGACACTGCAGCACTGAGCCATCACCTCCAGCGCTGCATGATTACTCATAAAACCCACACACATAATGTCTTTCTTCATCAGGGCGGACTCGTCGTGAAATGCATGACTGGACTTCATTGGAAGCTGAGGAACAGCATATACAATAACTGAAATTAACTCTTTGATGGGGTCAAACTCTGCTTTTTTTTTTTTTTTTTTTGTCCAGCCCCCTTGAAGTTTGGCTTCTTTTTACTTCAAGAGAATACTTTTCTTTTTTTTTTGTGATAGATGATAACTTCAAAAGAGCAACAGGGGGAAATGCGTGGCCACACACCCCTGAGCCCGACATCACTAATGAAAGCTGCCTCTATTCTGCAACATGGCTGTAGGCCACAGGCTTAGGACTAATGGCCTCCAGTTTAATATACCTCCAAGTTGCTTTGTCTCTGTGTTTTGTGAGTGTGTGTGTGTGTGTGTGTGTGTGTGTGTGTGTGTGTGTGTGTTTGTGTGTTTGTGTGTGTGTGTGTGTGTGTGTGTGTGTGTGTGTCCATCAGCCTCTCACAACCCCCTCCTCCTTGCCTTCTATTAACAGCCCACGAGTGATCCGCTCTGCCCAATCCTTTATTCTGATCTTCCTTGATGGTCTTCCATCAAGTCGTCTTTCAATCTCCCGGGTTGCAATTGAGGCTGTGATTGCATGTGATTGTGTTGTTTCGGATGAGACACGGAGCGGCATGAGAGTCCCGCCGCGTCCCGCCGCTGTCATCCCAGGGCGTTGTCAGCTTTAAATTTCCTTCTTTCGTCTTTAGCCTCCTTCCTTGATCAATGTCTCTCTCCCTCTCGTCAGGTGAGAGAAACACGCGTCCCTGCCAGAGACGCGCTGATTCTAGTTATCTGGCATCCTGGCAGAATATTATAACTCCAATGTGTGGTGCGAGTGGAGAGCTCTCCAGAGTGCCACTCTTCTACTTAGGATTCATCAGTTGTGTCTGAGAACTTCAATCACAACAGTTGATATAAAGTGTGTCAGTTCCACCTGCCTGTCTCTAAACCAAAGCAGAGCTGCATGTGAATTAGCTTTGGGCTTATGCACTCATAAGCTAAGCGGTCATTAATCATATGTTGATATTTTTAGATCTAATTACTGAGCTTGTGCAGTAATATTCCTGAAAATGCCATGTTTTATTGTAAATGTAAAATCAAATCTTTTTTAAACTGATACAGTCACTTTTGGATGATCCATCCAAACTACTGACATGATCATTATCTTGTTAGAATCCAGCGCCTTTTTTTTTTTTTTCCAGTAGAGGTCAGGTATTGCTCAACCCTCCAGAGGGCCAATTAGGACATTACGTAGCTCTCTCATTCTCCAGACAGTTATTTCTGTCTCATCAGACTCATTCTATAAATCTTCACATCCACTTGTTTTTTCATTTTACTCTCTGCAGATCTCCCACGTTAGCTCGCTAGTCTGTGTCTCTATTTATTTCTCCATATTCAGACAGCAGACGATGATTCTTTAATCTTAAAACTCGTCCCTGCAAACTGTAACCTGTGAAATTTGTGTTGTTCAAAATCTGAAAACGATTTGGTATCATTACACCACCGGTTGATATGATTAAAAACAAATCTTAAGTTAAAATTAAGAGAAGATTCGTCCTTGGCAAAAGCTTAAAAAAAAAACGAAAATAAGGAGAAAAAATAAAGAATCAGAAATGTGAAGACAAAGAAGCATGGGAATATAATGTGACAGATGACAAAGCAACATAGCCACAACAAAGAAATGTGCAGCAAACATACAGCAGCACGGATAAAGATGGAGGTTTTGTGTAATTGTGATGAGTTGTGGTGCTGAATGATTTTTATCCTCCATGCAGGAGGAGAGTGAAATCTGTCATACTGATGAGGAGGCATGAGACCTCTTCATGCGTCTAGACACTTTCATTTTCTCTCTTTCATTCCTCTTTGTCTCTTTACAAAATTTATGTCAGGAGTGTAGTGATTTATTAAAACCTGAACATGTGTTTGGTTCCTGCCTCTCCAATGGGAGGATTGGCTGCTTTGCTCTGTTTTTACACCCATCAAAAAGAGGTTTTGATGCTTGTGTTCGTTGGTTTGTTTGTTTGTTTATTAGGCAGATGATATAAAACTAAATCGAATGTATAAATGTATGTACAGTATGTGCCCCAAGTGAATCAAATACTACAGTTTTACTGATAGGACAGGAGGTTTGATCTAATAATTCTAATAATAATACTAACAGGTAAGAGTTAAATACAAATTTACTCCAAAAATAATAAGATTGGAAGTTATGTCTACATGATTTTAGTTCGATACGATCCAGCAACTATTTTCTTATTGTTCAGGTTTTAGTGATAATGGTGTTGGTGGAGATATACAGTCTTTAATGCTAGAGTAAGAATGTATTTCTTTTATTCCTTCTATTTCTTTCGTCTGAGGATAAAATGCATAATTCATATTAATACTATTCACTGTATGCAAAAAATATTCTGTCTGGCTTTGTGTACAATTTGCCCATGAAATATATTCCCATGCTGTTTCTCTAAGTACAGCACATACTGAACAGCTGGTGGAATTAATAACATTTTTAATCAAAAGAGAAACTGTGGCAGCAGTTCAGATCTGTCCAGTTAAATCCAGCATATTGATTGAGAATACTTTTGTCCAAGCCTTAGATTTGTCTGTTATTTAGTTATTAAGTTTGGCAGGGGGAGTTTTGATTCACTTTCCCCGATGCGGCTGCTTGTTTTCTGACATCCTGTTCCATAAAAGTGAAATTTCCGATTGATGCCTCTCTTAAAAACTGCACTCCAGCACAGACACATAGTGTGTGGCTGACAAAACGAATGACAAAATCACACAAAACGTGGACAAAAGTACTCTAATGAGAGAGATGCATTCAATGATGCGCGCTGGTATGAAAAGCACAGCACAGAAAACTCACCTTTTAGTATCGATTGTGCAAGGTAGCTCATTTTAACAATTCAATTACAGCACAAGCATCTGTAACGCTAAATTGATCTCTGCTTTTCAGTCAGCGTGCATCATCAGTAAGTGTATTATGAAGAGATGCACTCCTACAGCATCATGGCAGGGTGTTTGCTCAACTGTCTGGGCTGGAAATCATTTCTTACAGGACCCATGGTACCAAACACAGAGTGACTATTTGTATTCTCGGCCATCCACCTTCACATCCGAGCGGGATGTGATTGGATGTTTGCCTGCTCCCAGTGTGTGACGCATTGTGGCTGCCTTCTAGGCATTAAACCCTAAAGAGCTTTGCTGGAAAGCACCAAGAATATTCTATTTCAATGTGCCACTTTGTAATTCACTTTGGAGAAGCCCTACGGAATCAAATAGAATTTAGAATCAATCGAGTCCCCACAATCAGAGGAAAGTGTCTTCCACAGAAATGTGTGCCGTTCTGTCTTAAAGCACTAAAAAAAAAAAAAAAAGTGTCATGGATATTAGTAGAGGTTATTAGACTGGAAGGGCCATTCCAAAACTGTGGCACTGCTACAGTTTTTGTGAAACCCTGCAGAGTACCAGCAGTCACCAAATAGCCAACAGAGAGCAACCCATTCATCTCCTGCAGCCTTTCCGTGTGACACTTTCCTCCCTTCCATCTCTTCCATTTGCTCCTTTATTAGAGGGTGTGAAGTGGTCTTTGAATTCGGTTCCTGGGCCTCTTCCTCCCCTGCCTGCAGGAGCTCCACGCCGAGAAGGAAATATGGGCCCACGGAGCGATATTTCACTGGCACCAGCCTGACATTGATTGATAGAGGATCATTAGACATTTGCCAGTTTGCTTGGGCGTAGAGTTATTTTCAGCAATAATGTATGGGAGAGGGAGCAGGGGTTGGAGGATGGCTCCTGGTAGGCTACACTTTCCAGTGTGGTGGAGGTTCGATAGCCTTTCTGTAAGTCTTGAAGCAAAATGTAGATGATTGAAATAAAAGAAGGGCACAATTTATTAGGCTGAATGTTGATTTTTGTAAACTCTGATGGGATAATTTGCACAGTCAGATATACCCTTACTGCCCCGCCAGATGGATTTAAACCCCCCTTTGCTGACATCACGTCTCAAATGTGTCCATTTAAATTGATTTCAAACTATTTCTTTTCCACCCCTGCCATCCAGAGAGTTGGTGGAGTTTATGTGATCGCCCACGTTTTTTTTTTGTTTTTTTTTGTTTGCCTGCAAGATATCTAAAAAAGTTGTCAATTGATTTTGATGAGATTTGTGTAGAGGTGGAACTTGCGAGGGCCTTTTTCTGATATTTTCATCATGAAGAATAATAAATGGACAAATTAATATAAAAAAAAACTACTGCTGCAATTGTAAATTTACATGTTTTATACATTTACACATTAAATACATAAAGTGAAATATAGCACAGCATCATTAATAAACCCAATTAATGTAGGGGGAATGTAACATTGATATGTATGAAAACCTTACCATCCGAATCCTACAGAATATCAACTAATATTTACCAAAGCCACATCATCCATATATATTTTATTGCGGTACTAACATTCAGTATTTCCATATTGTGTCCTTGAAGGGCCGCTTTGTCATGTATGAAGATGAAGGAAGAACATTAGTAGTGGTGGAAGTTTTCTGGAGATCACCTTGGAATTACAATCTTGGAAGTATTAGAGACAGAGAGAGATGTTATAGTTGGAGTCATTAAGGAGGTGGACAGACACTAAAATTTTACCTATATGTAATGCTCATAATGTGCAGCTATATCGTACTGAACTGGTAATAATAATAACTTAAACTGTAATAAAACGGGGCACGTTTAGCTCAGTCACAAGAGCATGAGCCCCATATAATGAAGCCTAGCAGCCGGCATGGACTCAATTTGGCTGTCTCTGTCATTAAAGGCTAAAAATGCCCCCCCCCCAAAAAAAAACTGTAATAAAACCACCAAGTAGCTCCTGAGTGCTGCCACTGATTGTGAAAAAAAACGCAGGCATTTGTAAAAAATGCGCTGCTAATCTAGCAAACAAATCCGTTTTCAGCCGTTTCGATATTCAAGTTAATATTAAATCTAGAATTCACAGTTGTAATAGAATCCTGAGATTTGTTGCCACCAATTAAGAGTGAAACAATTTGGTCCTCATCATCTGTAATTTATTCAGTCGTCTAAAGTCAGCCAAGTTCCATGGACCATAATGGAGAAGTGTTTTAAATAGATGTGCCCCACCCCAACCACTAAAATCATCAGTCCTCATTTCATTTAAAGTATTTTATGAGAAAGGTGGCAGTAGACACATTGAGACAATATTGATAAAATGTCCTTTTATCAATGTTGAAGACATAAAAGTGATTCAAGGCAGTTTTTCAACATATAAACTGTGATTGCTGTAAAAATGTTCAGATAAAGTAGAGCCAAGTAGAATCACTCGTCACTTAGGCAATTTTTTTTCATTATTTATCACATCTATTAAACTCTTTGCTTATTACTTTAACTATTACAGCTGTTTATTAAGGAGGCCAACTTTGAGCTAACACTTTGAACTGCTTATCCAATCCAATCCAATCCAATCCAAATGTCTCCCTCTCTCTGCAGTGATGGTTCTGCTCATTGTGACGATGCGTCGGAGGAGGAAGGAGCCTCTGATTCTCGAGGAGGAGAGGGACATCAGAGAGAATATTGTCCGTTACGACGATGAGGGAGGGGGAGAGGAGGACACGGAGGCCTTCGACATGGTCACCCTCCGCAACCTCAACGTCATCAGAGACCCCAACGTACGGCGAGACGTCACCCCGGATACCCCTACCTTCTTTCATTACCCATCAACCACTCGCCCATCCTATAAATCCCTGCCGGACAACGTTGTGTTTCGAGAGTTTATTTGGGAGCGACTTAAGGATGCCGATGTGGACCCCTCGGCTCCCCCGTATGATTCTCTGCAGACATATGCTTTTGAAGGCAGTGGCTCTGTGGCGGAGTCGCTAAGTTCACTGGAGTCACTAAGTACAGACTCAGATCAGAACTATGACTATCTCAGCAACTGGGGACCTCGCTTCAAAAAGCTCGCCGACCTTTATGGCAACAGTGACGGCACCAGTGTTTTCTCATAGCCCCCGAATGTCTCTTAACATTTGTGGGACCTAAAAAAAAAATAAAAAAAATAAGAGTAATTTATTGTCAGAGAAAATGATTTTGTATGCCTTAGTGCATTGGAGGAAAAGATTCAAAGACAATGCGAGAGAGATCAAGAGAACACTTTGACTTCAAGGGTTTTCGGTTTGTTTACCTCCTTACATGGATTTTTAAAAGTGTGCCATGGTGAGTTTTGACACAGACTTCAAACATGGCTCGACTGAGGAGGAAACCTCGTGTGCAAAAAGACATTCAAGGTTTCAGATTTGGGCTCCAGTCCCACCACTGACTGCAGAATGCATAGAATTTGGGGCATTTTAAGAGGAGGCATTGGTCCTTTCATTCCAGCGACGAGCCCAGCACTCTTGCTTCAATGCATTACTTTGCTATCTTTGTGCTAAAAAAAACAAACAACAAATAACTTTGTCATGAAATGTCCAAATCAAAATTTCTTCTTTTTTTCTTCTTTTTTTCTTTTCTTTTTTTCAGGGCCTTGGGAGCAGGGTGATAGCTGTTTTTCAAAAAAAAAACATTTACACGATGGGGCCACATTATTCATGAACTCTGTCATAAATATCAACACAATATGAAAAGTGCAACACATACCGAATAAACAAGTAGCCGACATGTTAAGGAAGTGATGTGAAGACATCTCCAAATCTAAAAAAAAGAGTGACACTCTCATCAGTTTGATGTCTCCACCGGGCAAAGCAGGAAAATGTATGATTTCTCTTCTCCTCCTAACAATACTTTCTGCAGATGTTGCAATGTAGTTGTTTGTCTGAGTCTGTTTTTCTTCCGCCTTTCTATTTTGAAGTCCAATGTATAATTTCGGAGCTATAAAATTTATTTGTTTAGCTTTTTGTACGAGGCTGGGGGCGGGTTGGGGGCGCCTGGGAATGTCTGCTAACGTGAAAAAGCTTTGGTGAGGTATCGGTCCTCGTTGTGTTAGATAGAAAGATTCAAGCCAACTATACTCTAGAAAAAGTCTCTGAAGCGACAGTATTTAACTGGGTGAAGTTGCAGTTTGTAAGTAAATGAGTTTTGCTTCTGTAGTTTTTGCAGAGTCCAGCATATAAAGTGTCCACAATTTGTTTATTGATGGTGAAAGGAAACACTGTATGATAATAATCATGCCACATTGTGCCGCTTTTGTTTTTCCAGCGTAAACAAATTATGTTACAATTGGGTGTCAAGATGTACAACTGATATATATTATTTATTTTGAAGAAGCAGAATTGTGCAAATGATGTTTTTATCCTTTTGCTGAAAATAAAATTGGCATTCAGTTCCTTAAAAGACCGAGGGGATTTCTTTCAGTCCATCTGAACGTAGACGAGTCTAAAAACAACATCCTTGCATCTCACAATAATAATCCGTGATTTAAAAAAAAAAAAGAAAAAAAAAAGGTTTCCTCGTTGACTCTGTGTGTTTAGGGATCTCAAGGAACCAGAGAAAAGGGTTTGGGAGGGAGGAGGGAAGATTTTTTTCATATCTCTTTTGATGATGCTTTTGTAGTTGAAAGGCCTGATGGGCACAAAGCACTGATCCTCTGCTGAAGCGTGTGTGATGACTGCGAGGCTCACAGTTGGCCATCTGAGGTTGTTTTGGGGTTTTTTTTGGAATCGAACCAGGCCTGTGTCTTGCAGGCAAAGTGAGCTCCATTATAGCTGAGTTCAATACCTACGTGACAAAGACACATTTCACAATCTATTAAAAAATGTTCTCAGTTTCATTTATATTTAACAGTTAAATGACATTTTCTGTAAATTTGACATACCTACAGGATACTAGATGTTGCTGCGTAAGCCTCTTTCATCTATAAGCAGCTAAATCTAACAATGTTGTCTTTAGAATATCTGAATAAACCTTAAATAAGGTGTAATTACATCTGTCCTGCTCATGTCAGTAAAATCCCCCAAATCCCAAAGACAACACCCACCTCTGTGTCTTTAATGGAAGCTACAACACTGACTATGACAACAGTCAGGAATACTATTTAATATTTATTTTTTAACATTTCCCCTACAGGAAGCTAAATGTTTCTTTTTTTTAAATTTTGACCTAAAAACTAACAAAAAATATGCGGCCCAGCTGCCAGAAAAAGGTTATAACTGTACAGTAGGCTACATTGCATTTAACCATGTTAATTTTGTTCATTCATCACAGCAAAAATGATTATTTGTCACACTCAGAATCTATAAATATGAGCTAAATTTCTCGTCAGGAGGCGTAGCAGTTGGCAGTGATGTGGCTCCTTTGGCTCGATGGCTGCCAAGCAAGAGGCTGCTGTGTGAGACCCCCGTTCAACAAACCAGCTCATTTTAGCGACTGTTGGGACATTTTGTATCTTCTATGTGGCACCAAGGAAAATCATTTGAAGGACACATTGGCAGAGTTTCCAGCCATGTTTGTGGTGAATAAAGGGGATATTTTCAACAAGATGTCTTCCTCTGTTTGTTTTTTTTACGTCACAGTCTCAGCGCAATTTTAGTTGGAAACAAAGATTTTACAGTTTAGGTTCATTTGACCCAACAAATTCTCAGCTAACCAGGGCCATGGATAGAATTTTACAAATATAGAAGTCTTCAATTCCACTACTGCCTCATCGAGACCCTTATTATTTTGACAGAAAACAAAATAAATCTGTGAAATTTAATGACTTTTTCATTTCAATTGTATATACAAAAGTGATACATAATTTATTGTAAGTGAACTGATGTACAAAATAAATGGTCACCGGGGTTATTGTGCTCTGCACTCTCCAATGCTCTGCACATTGCAAATTGGAAGAAAGGAAAAAAGATTTTAAAAAATCAATAGTTGGTGTTTGTGTCCTTTCTTTGTTTGTGTGCTCGTTGTGTCAGAAAATGTTGCTTTATATCTGATAATGAACTATTGAATTTAGTTTACAAAACATTAATCTGCAAAAGAGTGCATAACGAATTCAGAATGAAATGCCACTGTTTCATCCATTTTTTTCATTTTTAACTCTTAACAAAAACTGCAGTCGACTGTTGCAAGTCTAACTCTGTTTATGACCCAAAACAATCTACATGTATATTTGTGTTTAAAAGTAGCTGGCAAGCGTCTCTTAGCTGTCGGTGCATCTCCACAACCCTCAGAGGTTCATGAATACAACTGACAGTATAATTCACAGTGATGCAAGAGACTGCAATGAACTTGTTATGAATCTTTATTTGGTAAACATGTCGTCTCCTTACAGGTATTGACGTAAATTCCACAGCTTTGAACCTGGCAAAAACAAAACATCTGAGATTTTATTAAGTGTAAGTCAGGAGAAACCAAGTTCTCCGTGTGCTCATTATGATGTAACCACGGTAGCCTCTTGCATAGCAGAACCACAGACATCACTTGTAACGCTGGTCAAATAGAAGGGTTCTTGTGGAAATCAGTCAATGGAAAACGTCTGAAGTGCAACTGGAGGACTTTTAGAATCAGTTGAAATGAGAACATAGGATCATTTCTTCTCCAAGAGAATCAAAAGGAAACCTGACAAAAACACCAAACGAGGTTAAAAAAAACACATTCCTCATTCATTCATAAGCAACTAGAGAGCAGTCGGAGAGCAGAGACCTCCGACAGGGCAGCACAGTTTTGATCACTACTTCTCCATCTCTCTCCTCTCCATTTAATCACAATCTGGGCATAACTTTTAGAGTAATTTTGCTAACTAAACAACTAACCATATAACTAACCTACTAACTAACTAACAGGCAGACAGACACCTGCAAAAATCATAATCTCCTTTGCAGAGGTATTAAACACCATTTATTGCACTATAACACTAATGTAAGCCATCTTTATACCTGGCATTACAATAATAATAATAACAAACATTGTTTGTAATGTATAAGAATTCCCTAAACAGAGATGCTGAACTATTTGAATGCAAGAGATGCTTATAATTGGTCGTATAGTATAGTATAGTAGGCTATAGTGTAGCGTAGTGTAGTAGGCTATAGTATTGTATATATTGTAGTATAAACACACACTATAAACACAGATTTAAAACATTAAAGTAGAATATTGAACAAATAATAATAAAATTGAACAAATCAACAAAGTCAGAGCAAGTCAACAAAAATGGACAGGCATCTAAAACTGCGTTGAAAGACGTATTAAATCTTTATCTATTTCCTTCAACTCACCACAGGTTCTAGTGATATTATAAGATACAAAATGTTGAGTTCATGAGATTTTTTTTTCTTTTTTCTATCCGAGCAGACAGACCGCGGCTCGAACAAAGACATCTGATGTGATAACGGCGGCCAGATGTTGATTCGGATTGAGCAGCTGTCAATCAAAATCAGCAGAAAGTGCCTTAAATGCCTGTCGCCCGGGGGGGTACTTATGAGCAATCAGCGACCCTCTGCTATCAGGGGCTCAATCTGGTCCTGGGTTGATTGCTCTTGTTGCTCCTGGCGCCTTGGCTCTGAAGGCCCCGGGCAGCCACAGACACTTCACTCAATTCTTATCATAACCATGCATCATCAACAAATTGCCCTGACAAAGACGTGCCCATTTCCAAAGACTCTCTGTGAGATGAGGAACATGCTTCTTCCTCAGATTGCCCGCTGGAACATTGCTAATAGAATTTGACCTCTTGGCTGCCTGTTAAAGAAATCTTTCTCTGCAGCAGCCTCTGGCTTCGGAGGGCAGGACAGGTGTCTGAAATCATTTATCATACAGTATCTCCACTATTGATTTAATTCATCTGTATGGAACAGCAATATTAGTTATTTCTTTAATTATGAAACTTTAAGATTAACAGGATGTGTGATGTTTGCATTTGTGCCAGATCATAATGCACAAACTACCCAGCTGTAGTCAGAGGTATTTTCACATATAGGTGGTGAATCATGAGAAGACTTAATTATAGATATTGAGGTGAAAAAAATAATAATGCTTTAGTTTTATCTTTTTGCCAAGGTTTATGACATTTACCTCCAGAATACATTGCCCTGCTCTCCAGCACAGAGGCTGAGAAATGTGTTGAAATATAAGCTTAACTCTAAGCCTGGGGACTAAGTCCTTACATATTTATGCATGTGGGTGAATATTTATTTCTGCGATTACCCAGCATGAAGCAAAACTCCAAAGAAAGTCTGTGTCCTTTTTTTTTTCTTCTTCTTCTTCTTCTTTTTTTTTCTCTCTTACTGAAAAAATAAAAGTCGCTGGGTGCCTGTTGGTGGCAGAGAAACAGGCCCTTTGCTCAGGCAACAACTGGACGACCCCTCACTGGTCCTTTGAAAAAGAGGAAAGGGGGGAAAGAAAGATCAAAGGCCCATGCAGCACCATGTTTTATTCCCTGTCTCTCTCAGCAGGCTCACAGTTAGCCAAGCCTTCAGCTGGAGAAATGTCAGACTTGAAGTTTGTGTGCTCTATATGGTTCCACAGAAAACAGACTGGTCCCAGACCTGCGCAGTATCCGAAGCAGGTGGCTCTTGAGGGGTATGTGTGTCAGCAGGAGAGCAAGAGCTTGGGCTCCTGGGGGTTGCATGGAGTGGAAAAGTAGGTCAAAGTGGCAAGATTAGGATAATAGGGTATAAAAGAAGGGACATTTTTGGGTAATGACTACAAAATAACTAAAGATGGATGTCTCATTGATACATCTGTGGCCGAGAGCTGCCATGTAGCCAGTGGAGGAAAATTTGACAGGAGAAAATATGACCTGTGTTTATCCGGATGAGCAGCTCACTCAGCTTTCAAATGATGCCAGTTTGCTCTTCTCAGAAAGGTCAGAAACGACAAGATCAATCTCAGAACAATTCAACTCGTGTTCGAGGCAAAGTTTTGTATTTCATTCCCTCACATATCAAGTGGTGAGTTATACTATTTCTTGGTCCAAGGACTATAAATTTTAAATCAGACTTGAGCCTCAGAAATATTATTTAGTTAATCTTCTTTTCATGTTCAGGTTTTTTTTTTTTTTTACTTCGTCTCTAACTTTTTCCATTTTGATCTTCAGAATCACAGCCGGAAATAAACTTCATTACATCATCCGATTTCTTAGCCTTGGATGGTTGAAAGAAAATCTTTTGGAGGAAGGTCTCATGCAAATTACAGTAAGAGCGAGTGTTCAAGTCCACTCTGGAAAAAAAAAAAAAAAGCATCCCAGGGTTTCGTTCATTCTGGATCACATTTCAACTAATATTCACTAAAACACACCATCGCAGAGTCAAACTGAGAGAGTACAATGATTAATTAACGTAATTAGAAAATGATGCACTGGTGCCCTCTTTAGTGATGATTGGCAAAAACATGTCAGGGCAACATCAGCATTAATGAGCCATAATCGACGTAGGCCTAATTAGCAACACTTTGTACTTTTACATAGTTTTATCATCATTAGCCAAGCCTGGCTTGATAAAGCGCTGAATGTGTGGGCGGCATAAGTGTTTGTTTATCATGTAGACATGGAAAATAGTTACATGCTACAACGGCCTCTGTAGTGGGGAGTGTATTCGTAGGCCTACAGCTGCCATCAGGAGGGGCTTCCGGGCTAATTAGATCTCAAAAGACTCTGGAAAACTGTGGAAGGAGACATGCATATTTAAATAAAGAGCAAGACTCTTGGTGTTTCTAGGTTTTTTATTAGTTATATTTAGCTGCATTATGCATTCAAATCCATATAAGTAATACATCATCCATCAATGAGGCTATTACAACCCATCAGTGGTTTAACACTACTCTTGTACATTTCTGAATCACCATTTCTCTTCAGTTAGTCCAACTTCTGCCCTCTGATAGGCGCTACAGAGCAAAACAACATGTTTCTTCCTGCAGGCCATCACTCTGATACAGTATATACCATCCTACACTGTCACTTTAATTATATCCTGTACACTGTATATGTGCACATATTAGTCCTGCATATTTTTTTAACTTATTATCCAGTTTTCCATTGCTGTGCAAATACCTAGAGTGTAATGCAAAAACGTACATACTTGGCCAATAAAGCTGATTCTGGTTCTGATTTTGGTTCTGGTTCTGATTCTGGTTCTGATTCTTATTTACACTCAGAGTCCGATTCTGGTTCTGGTTCTGGTTCTTATTTGGACTCTGAGTCCAGTTCTGATTCTGGTTCTGATTCTGATTCTGGTTCTGGTTCTGGTTCTGATCCCGATTCTGGTTCTGGTTCTGGTTCTTATTTACACTCAGAGTCCGGTTCTGATTCTGGTTCTGATTCTGATCAGTCTGAATACCTTGACCCACTATTTGTGAGTCCAAGAGAGAAAAAAAAGTTTTCTCCCACTCTGGAACATTTCCCTTTCTGCTGATCTTTGTTTGTGTGACATAATTAATGAAAATTTTCATCCATCTTGTCGTCTGTCATCCACAGATTTACATATTTTTACATGAAACAGATGAGCACACAGTTGAGTCCCTGCTTAATAATTCACTGGCTGTTTTTCCCTTTCTTTTGTCATTTCAGGGTGTGAATATGCCAGGTTTATTTTCCTAATAAAAGCGAATGGTACAATGAGAGGGTGGAATTATCCTGGTTGTATTTAATTGAGTTTGACCAGGTCCCTGCTCAGTGTCGGTCTAATCTCCCTGCAGCACTGTAGTCTCCCTCCCTGGGAGACAGCGGAGGCCGATAAACTTTGAAGCCTGTGCTGAGAACCTGCTCGCTGCACCCTCTGCATTATTCATGATGCAGGGACTAGAGCATCTTCAAATGGCCTGTCATTTCCTTTTACCCTCCATCACAATGGCCATATGCTGCACACGCAAGAGGAGCAGTTGGGGAAAAGCAATCTCCTGCTAAGCCTAGAACAGGAACACATACATACTAACAGATACATTCACAGGTAAACCTACACAAAAGGAGCTGTACATGTGGAGAAGCTTGGAAATCCCAAAAAAAAGAAATCTGCTGTGGCATATATCTATCTTGTGCCATCCACAAGTAACCTCCTCCCACTGCCTCCACCCTACGCAGTTCCTGCATGCTGCCTAAGTGAACATGATAATATTCCCATATTCCTGCCAAACTGGAGTTAGTGACGGAAAAAGTTATGAAAGGACAAACAAGAGGAACAATCGAAAGTTTTCAGCAATATTTTCAAAGAACCATCCAAGTTTAGTGACATTTCTGGAAAGGTAAGAGCTGCTCCGGCATAATTGTTCCGTAGGAAATGAAACCTCCAACAGTGAAGTGCACTTCATTCTTTTTTCTTTTTTTCCCGAGCTAAACAATGTGCGGAGGCGTAGTCGATGTAGATGAGTCTAAGTCGCATGGTCTCCAGTTCCTCAGTTCCTCTCTCAGATCCGTGCCATTTTATCAGCCAACCCTGAATCCTTCCAGCCGACGTTCCACACCTGATTCGTGTTTGCAGAGTTTGTTTGCGTGACAAAACCACACAAGGCACACGTCCCTCGGAGGTAATTGGGATTGCCGTCATTTGGCCTCCCTAATGTCTGCCATTCAGCATTAACATATCATTAGCTCTTTCTGGGACCGTTCACTCAGAAAATGAGAGGTCTCCGTAGACCCCCGGCTCCATCAACACGGCAAAACCAGTTGACACTCTTTGTTGTTCTCAGGAGAAAGAAGCAGAATGAAAAGAAGCGTGGGATTTTCAGGTGGTTCTTGATTATATTAGGGTGCAGCTGACGGAATATAATTCTCTTTTCACGCAGAATATAATTGACATTGTTTTCTCTGACCTTCACCTTGGAATAAAAAAAGATGCTGACAGATTGTGGAGCGTGATAAAATTGCATATATGGTTCCCGAGGGCGGACATGGATTCTCCTAAAATAACAGCAGCCTTAAAGTGATCCGTTAGACGCTGTTGTAAAAACTATGTCCTTGTTGAATGGTGGAGATGAACTGTGCTGCCTTGATACCTAATGACAAAACATCTGGTATATTGTTCCTACGCCGTGATGGAATTGCTGTCGCTCCAACATTTAGTCTTAGTTAATACCTTGTTTTGACACCTCTAATGGCGTTAAATCGAACTTGTTTGTGTTGTTGTCTCACACACTAAATAGGTAGCTGCTGTAAAGTGAAGCTGTCCTACTCCACGGTAATTAGAGGTTAAAATACAAATGAGCAACGCTATAAAAATCTCTAATAGGAGCGGCGGTTCAGGTCACTGTGGTTTCGTTGATGCCTATTTCATCTTTTCTCTCCTCTCTTGTGTGCATATAATTATTTGTGGTGTGAGTAGACATTACTGAAAGTGGTGCTCATAGTAAATAAAAGAAGTCTATGATTCACCACCACAAAATGTTTTTTTTTATTTAGGTTTTTGTGTGTGTGTGTGTGTGTGTGTGTGTGTGTGTGTGTGTGTAGATAACAAAATTGAGAGATCTGATAGTGTGGCTGAGAGTTTTTCTGGCTTTTTTCTTAACACAGGAATTGCATTTTTGAAACAAATTGAGTAAACAGGACCTGGAATACAAAGGAAATAAATCCAAATAAATCCAAATAATACAGTCTAAACACTGTTTAATTGATATATTGCACATATTGAGAAATGTGTGAGACAAATAATTCCTTCTTGAATCTTAATTACCTGTAGGACTTCTCAATTGTTATTAATTTACTTTGAATTCAAGTCATTTAATTTACCAAGTTGCACTCTACCCAACCCCTAACCCTCACCCTGTATAACTATAACATAACTGTATAACTATAACTATAGTATTATGTGGGAGTAATCATGATGGAGCCTGGCTTTCCACGACCCCAAACACAACAGCAGGATAAATTATAAACATAAAGAATGGGCAATATGGGTAATAGTTCATCATGGTAAATGTCATTTTACATTTTATGTATAGTTTGACTTGTTACGTGACAAATATTTGGGGAAATCAATTTAAATACTGACACAAATTTGCCAAATTAAACACCTAAATACAATACTGCCCAAAAGAATTATTATTATATATATGTTATTATATCAAAATTTCAAAACCACATAGCAAACACAACTCAGACTTTTTGAGCCACTCATGGCTGCGTTTAGCAATCAAATAAAGTAGACATCCTGACGGTTGCCACATAGCAGGCAGCTGATGAAGCTGGCCAGGGGGACGTGTTTTGGGGCTCCGGAGGGACGTAGGAACACATGCAAGACAGTGAGTAAAAATGTTCCATGGACCACCATTACAAAGTTACTGTTCAGTGGTAAATGCTGTCTAATTCCTGCTGGTATGTGTTTCAAATTCAGCAGACAGAAGGCTGCTGATCCAATTCCCTGCATCCTGCAGGACACAGATCTGCATTTCCTCTGCACTTTGATGAAACAGCAGCCAAGCTGTCCGCCTCCATTAACAGCCCCTCTGATTTTTACTCCACGCTCTGACAACTCTGTGTGTGTGTGTGTGTGTGTGTGTGTGTGTGCCTCTTGCTGGCATGTGTGTCTGTGGGTGCATGTAATAAATATGTTTGAGTGCCTGTGCCTGTGATGTATGTCTTGGGATGTGTATGTTTATATTGCGTTACAGCGAGGAGCTTGAGGTGTCACGACTCGGAAAGTCTGTCTTTATTTTTAGAAAAATGTGGACAGCGTGAAATCTGCTGGGAGACACAAAAAAAAAATGTGTATATGTATTGGACTTTACATCACAGCCTGCAATGAACAGCATGATTCTTCCCAGGTTACAGTGTATGTATAGATCAAGTATAAGGGAATAAGATGTGAAATAGGTAATAAGAGGGTAACAATCTGGTAATTTAAGAATAATTTATACTGGATGATGTTTTTTTGTTTTTTGCTTGCTTGCATTTTGAGGATTATAATCACAACATGTCTCATTCTTGCATTTGACAGGCAAGGCTTCTTTCCAGAGGTCTCAACGGGTTAAATGACCCCATTACTATAATTTGCTCTTATATATATATATTCATTTTTGCAAGTGACCATTTACTCGCTTTCAACTCATTTTTCACAGTAATGAGTCATTTTTCATGTTCTTAGATACACAATACATATAAATGAGCAAAATTATCGTTTCACTTTCCAGTAGAGAGAGTAATTACTTCTTTTTTTTTTCATTTAGCAGAAAATCTCGGCAACAAAGTCACAGTGAGACGGCAGCATTTCAACCTGGGTCCCCACTGTCGTTAAAGGTTGAGATTTACAATACTGTGGCAGCAGGAGACTGGATGTACTGAAGCAAAACCTGGCAGCATTTTTAATATGCAGCCATCTCTTGTTGTGTTGGTCGACCATCGATCCAATGATGTCATCTATAGGGGCGCTGTCTTCCATCATGGGACCGAATGTGGCTGGCAAGTCCAATCCTGGAGGAACATGGTCCACAGGCACTGGAATTACTCTGTGAGAGGTGCAGGTCCAGAGTCCTTCCTGTATTCCCTGGCGTTGCTGATTCTCTCGTGTCGGTTGTTCTCGCAGGAGGTGAAAGCTAGAAGACGATGCACAAGAGCCTGAGCGTGAAGGAGATTGAGGAGAAGCTGTAGCGCCGGAGCAACCCCACTCTCTCGTGGCAGGAAGGTACGTTATAGCTGGGAACTTATGTGTCTGCAGTGGATGGCCAGGTCTTCTTAGGCCTTCCGGCATCCCCTACATAGTCCACAATGCGCTGCTGAACCACCTTCCTGACCATTGAATCTTCCTGCTGATTTCATCCACCCAGTGGATGCTCAAATTTCCAAAGGTCTCCACAACGTGCCCTCATACTCAAGTTTTCTAGAAAAAAAAAAACCCTGTCTTGTTATAAGGTAGAGGCAGTGACAGCAATGTATATCAGCCACAGTGCTTTGTGTCACAGTAATATTTTCTAGGTCACATCCTGTTAACACTGTATCAGTATGAACAACGCTGGTGGCTCGGACTCAGGGGCCTTCTAAATGCCACGTAGGCTTGTCACAGCTATACGTTAACACACGGCTTTAAGGGCAGCACGCACAAAATGCTTAAGCACATATATATTTTTGTTCCATTTCCACAATGACGTGTACACGCACAATGGTTAACTGAAATAAATTGGCCAGAAGTTTGCCATCGGGTTAAGACACGCTTGTAATGCGGCTAAAATCGCATGCCCTTTCAGGCACGGGAACAAACCTCCTCAATGTCACTATGCTCTCTCCCACATGTTGAGTGCGGTGTTGAGTGTTTGCCATGCAGTACAAGATCTCCAGGCCTGTTTAGTATTCATCCACTTGAGTTTCCTAAAGGTTACCAAACCTAATTAGACATTTATGCAGGATGTTCAAAGGTCCCTCCGTTATTAATGATGTGCTACTTCTGAGGACTGCATCGATGGCTTTTTTTCCAACTCCAAGAACACACTCCTCACAATATACGCATACACAATGGAGACATCCAAATTGCTAGAAGAGACTGATGCCTGGCTGGTAGTGATTACTAAAAGTGCTTGTTTAGAATACTACACTCACACTGTATACATCACATTATACTGTGGTTTTACAGGTCAAAGAAAGGCTGTCCTACATGGGCCACCTGTGACATAAAATGTGACAAAACTTATTCTGGTGAAGCCTCTTTCAAAATAAAAGCATTGACTCCCTGCATTAGTTCTATAAAGAGAAATTTCTCTATGAAAGTTCTATGAAGAGAAATAGTTAACACTTCAATATCTGTTAACTATTTTATCAAGTAATTTATTAATATTAATCCAAAAGCTCAGGATATTTAATTTGCTATCACCAGTAGGGTATTGGGTTAGGGTTAGGGTTAGGGTTAGGGTAAGTTGGTTCATTGTCCTTTTAAAAGTGCTGAGAGACCAGCTCCATCTTTACCTGATGCACTGATTTCGAAATTAGACAAAAATGAAAAACCATTGCTCCAAACCCAACGGATAACTCCAGCCTCTCTTTGCTCTTTAACAAGATTAGCTAAGTCTGATTGGCAAATTATTTTTGCAATTATGCACTCATGTTTACATCCAGTCTCAGCAGGGCCCAAGGTAGATGTAGTTGACAAGACACCCTAAATAAAATTCCATTCCCATTCATTATTTACATTCGAACTTTAATCAATTATGAATGACATCTAATTAGTGGTGAGCAGGGGCCATCGCTCTCTGCAGTGTCAAAGTCTACTGAAAGTACTGTATGTCATGAACTGTAGACACTGACTAAAAACCTCTCACCACTTTACAGATTTTGGTGTCTTCTTTCTGAGGAGACTTCACTAATCATCCATGAAAGTGCACACATCGGGTGCGCGTGCACACATTCATGTGTGCGTACGCGTCGGATCGTGGGGTGCATGTTTGATAATAATAAGGCAAGTGAAAATGAAGAGGAGCTAAACTGTGTAAGTCATTTCTCATTTTCTTGCTTCAGTGCCTGTCAGAAGAAAAGCCCTGCATTTTGAGCGATGGCTCAGACAACAAAAAGTGAACAACAAAACCTTGTGGCTCAGAGGAGAGGAAAGAAAGAAAGAAAGAAAGACAGACAGAAAGAAAGAAAGAAAGAAAGAAAGAAAGACAGACAGACAGACAGACAGAAAGAAAGACAGACAGACAGACAGACAGACAGACAGAAAGAAAGAAAGAAAGAAAGAAAGAAAGAAAGACAGACAGACAGACAGACAGACAGACAGACAGACAGACAGACAGACAGACAGACAGAAAGAAAGAAAGAAAGAAAGACAGAAAGACAGACAGAAAGACAGAAAGACAGAAAGAAAGAAAGAAAAGAAAGAAACTTATCAAACATCAATGAGAAAAATAGCTTCTTTTTTTTTAAAAGACCAATAAATAAAAATCCCATTAATAATCCCATTGAACATGCCCTGAAAGTGAAACATAATAGCGAAAAAAAATTACCCATACAGTTGGTACTCATGCAGTTTTGGAGGGACCTTTCAAAGGGCTGATTTAATGTCAGAGCATCAATCCTTTAGCAGCACAGGGCCTTGACAGCAACTGAAAGTAATCTCTTCTTTATTAATGGGACTTTTCACTTTGGACCCGAGGCCTTTGGTATTCCATATTGGTAGCTTCATACTACAGACCTGAGGAAAGAACAATATGAAATCAGATCAAGTGGATGTGTTATGTATGATAAGTGGAAAGTATTTCTTTCTAAACTCAGCAGTGCCCTTTCAGGAGACTATGGATGAGATTAGATGTAAGGAGCCAAACTCAATCGTAAAGTGCTCTGTGTGTTTTGATCCAAAGAGAGACTCTCATGTCAAACATGATATTTAGTTACTTCGGTTAAAAATCAGTAGATAATTAATTACCTCTGCCAAGAGGGTGATGTGATTGGTTGGGTTTGTTGGTCTGTTTGTCTGTTTGTCAGCAGGATTACGCAAAAACTAATGGACGGATTTGCATGAAATTTTCACCAAAGATGGACCCTAGCATATCCTAGAGGTGATTAAATTTTGGTGATGATCCGGTGACTGGTACTGGTACTGCTACTTGCTCTGACCCTGGCTCTGGATGAAGGGAAGACTGGAGCAAGTAAGGGGAGAGGACAGACCTGCAGGTCTATGTGGGTCCCTCCCCTCCTTCACTGTGATTGGACGGCTGTTGGGCCTGTTGGCGGAGGTTTGCGTTCTCTCTTCCATTTGTCTTCTGTCAGTTCGACTTATTCACTAATCTCACCCAAGAATTTTCTGTTATTGTTATTTATGAGATAACAGTTAGTGTAGTGTCTTCAAAAGGTGAAACAAAACCCAATGATTTAAGCCCTTATTTGTCTTTTTAATATGGATATTGCATCATTTTAAACAAGCGGAATTGAAAAAATGAGCGTTTCAGTGCTTTTGGCAGCCTAATGTAAGATTCCATCACCTTACAGTAAGAAACTGATTGAGTTGAAAAGTGCTCAAGACATTTAATTAGCGGTTAGCTATGGCGAGCTCCAATGTGTGTCTTTAATGAATTCAGGCATCATGTTATCATCAATACAACCTTGGAAGCTGCGCAAGGTTAGTTAGTTGAATCTAAAATGTGCATGCCAACAAATAAAAGACAAACAGGAAATTACAGAGCTGCACTTGCTACCAAGTGCACTTCGTCAGTGATAATGATGGTGCTGATGGGGAGTGAAGCTGAGTCTTCATTTGAATGATGACCTCAATGCCATTCATATTGCCACTCTGTCGCCTCTTGTGCAGCTCTCTGCTCCATTTTTTCACAGAGCCAGGCTGAATAGCAGTCGGACTCATCGAAGGAAATGGCAGGGCAACAAACTAACCACACAAACACACACACACATGGTCTTTAATGCATTCCTCTACATTCAGGAAGAACTCACTAATCGAGGTTTTTTTTTAAATATATAAATGGCTGCAACCTTAATTCACATCATCGTCAGTATTAAATAAAGCTGAAAATGCCCAACCTTCACTGTATGCCATTCCATAAAGTGAATTTAATGTACAACTATGACACACGGAAACAAGCATTCACACCTAAAGACAATTTAGAGTCACCAGAACACCAGTACTGTATGTTTTTGGACTGTTGGAGGAAGCCGGAGCACCCAAAGGGAACCAACACAGACACATGGAGAACATGCAAACTCCCCGTGTCTGCGTGGGTTCTCCTCCAGGTTCTCCGGCTTCCTCCCACCACCAAAAACAAGCAGTAGAGGTGAACTGGTGATTCTTAATTGATCGTAGGCGTGAATGTGAGTGTGACTGGTTGTTTCTCTTTCTATGCGGCCCTGTGATGAACTGGCGACTTGTCCAGGGTGAACCCCACCTCCCACCCGAGGTCAGCTGGGATAGGCTCCAGCCCCCCTGCAGCCCTACACAGGATATGCAGTTACAGAAAATGAAATGAATGAAGTTAAGTTAGACAAAATGATTTAATGGAATGATCCGGAATCATATCACCAATCATTAAAGTCCTCCAGAAACCTAAACGCACTCAAAACAGAGTTTCAACTCATTTTTTAGTGGATTAGATTTGTAGAAATGGAAAGTGACTCAAATGTTTTTAGGAGGATTACCTTATTTGAACTGACTTCTCTTAATAAGACATGCTGTAATGTTTTACAGTGTGACTACTCTTCACTGCTCCTATTAATATTACCAGAGATTGCAAAGCTAATCCACATGGGATTTGAACCCGCTGCCTCATCAGATATGACAGCCGTTCATTTTGGCTCTAATAATGCTCAGCCAGCATGTTAATTCACTGCACACACAGAATCTTAGAGAATAAAATCCCACCATTATCATGCAGAGCTCGACAGAAACGCTTCTGTCTGGCTCACTTCTGAAGTATCACAGCGCTACTTCACGACCACCAGTGGGTACCCAGTTGCTATGCTACAACTGAGCAATTGATTTTAGGTGGCGCTGTGTCGCACCACATGTTTCTGGAGAAGCTGGTACTAAATCGCTTGCAGGTGTCCTTATTCTGGGTAAGGGTTTCTCATGTGCCACAGCAGCTCCCTCTCAGCGATCTATTGACAGACAGCCCTTGATCCAAGCTTTTGTCAGAGAGGGCACGGACCCATCTGACCTGCATCTGCTTACCCAAACTACCAGGTGTGCAGAACAAAAAGAGTTTTAAAAAAAGACAAAAAACAGCCCTTCAGCCCAAAACAAAATTCAGCTTGAGCATGAATTTTCTTGATAACGACCCAGTTGCCTCAGGCTTTATGTCAAACTATCAACTGTCTTGTAAACGGGGCAGAACATTACCCCCCAAAACAGCCACCAATTAGCCTTGGATGTGCAACAAATCATGCAAATATTACTTATTAATTTAATTTTAAAGTCTGACATTCCCCAAGTGTTATCACAATGAGGGAAAGCTCATTAATGGACCAGAACAGCGAAAGTTCACGATGAATAACTTGCAGGATGTATGTTAAAATATTAAAGTTTGCATCATCTTTTAACACATTTGCTGTTGGATCTGACTCCAGCACACATTTTTGGAGTGATAAGTGTGTTATTGTGTCTGGACTCAAACATGGAATTCACTTTAGTTAAATATTATAATGTAGTGGGTGCTGTTTAATATTGATTATTGTGATCTTTTTTTCTAACTATCTCCATTCAGATATTAAGCCTCTGCCCTGCTCAGTTTAACCTGACACCAATGGGATCACTGGTTAGTCAATTTAATATTTGAATACATTATTTAATATATATTAATTATTAATTAAGAATAATGTTTGAATAAGCATGTACTGAATCCACAGATCCATCCAACTCAACTTTCTCATTCATCACAATGGATTTTCAAAAGACTATGACTTCTGTCATTCTGTTGTACCTTTGTTATTTATTTATTTTATTATACACAGATCACACATATTTATTGATGCTATGTTCTTTTTTTGTGCAAAGATTCTTATTTTTCATTATCCAATGTGGTTACTGGTGAACTGTAGTCAGTTATATGTCAGTGTGGATCTGATGTGGAAGGAAATTCAGAATGGGTATTTTTTATTTTTTAGGGTATTTTCAAAACCTAGAGTACATTTGCTCTTGTCTGAATCTGTGGATGAGTTGGTACACCAGTAATGTGCTTTGCCCTTGGCTAGGTTTCTTTTCCACACAAAACAAAAGCACAAAATGCAAACCACATCGTGTTATTAAAAGCCCGGCAAGAATTTTTACTCCACTCATTGTGTCTGAGGCGAGAGACAAGGGCCTGTTGGCACGTTAAAGTTCTACGACAGACATTTCCTGTCTAAACTTTATATTTATTTTTAATTACTGTGGCGGAATATGTAAAACTCTCCGATATCTCAGAAAAACACAGAATTGAAAAGTCAAAATAACTGAAACTAAATTTTTTTATATATATCAGAGCTTGTTTTCTTCTTTCCAATCACTTTTATCTTCATATTTATGGGATGGGATTAGTCTGTACTTCCAATCACGTAGAATTTTAAATGCAGGACTCTTACATAGAAGAAATATTGGTGATATTTGTACTTAAATTGGTTGGTTCAGATTTAGGTCGATTTTTCCCAAAAATCCTAAAACAAATGATCTGCTCCAGGAGTCTTTAACAACAGGGACTAAACCACTTGCTCTAAAGGTTCTACATCACTATTTTTCTGCACCCAAGTATAACTTCTGGGTTCAGATCTGCCGAAAAAGACTCACATCAAGGGGGAAACCTCGTAGAATCTGATTCAAATTGACAAAACAACACAGAAAGACTCTCTTCAACATCAACATATACAAAATACTGAAGGTTTCAGTCCAAGGCAGTTCTTCAGGTGTGGTTCACCATCAACATGTCACTGAAATACAGAACACCTCTGCTCACATTGGGTATCCTTAATTAAAACTGCTGACAATCAGGATCTGTGTGACATCTCAAACACACTGTGACGCTCGGAATCACTAACAGCATCTTACACAAACATCTTAATCTTCATTCCCTATAATTACGTTCACATCACCAAATTACATGATGATGATTTGATTTCTCTTCAGCCAAACCTTAAGGCGAACACATTACTAATGATTTTTTTTTTTTTTTTTTTTTAATGGGACACAAAACTCCTATCAGGCATCTTTTCAATCAGCTCGCTGCCTGCAAAATGAGAGGCCCTCTCAAAGACCCTCTAGTGATCAATGCGGGGCTTAGTGATGAGTCCGGTGTTTGAAAAGAGGACCTGAATTTATAACCTGCGCCGGAGAGCAGAGGACAGAGACAGTTGACAAAGTGAAATCCTTCACATCGCTCTAATGGTTATAATTACACAAAGAAAAGAGCTGTTAGGTTAAATTATCCGTGATATTCACCATGGGTAATGACAGAATTTCAGAAGGTTAAATGACACCAAGAGCTGAATGACTTTTGACATTAAGGTTCTTTTGAAGCAGGAATTAGACCAGAGCTTTTATGGGCAAATCCAATATGGTACATGCTGGACCACAAAGATTGGTGTGGAAAAAAGGACCTTTGTGAACAACTGTGTCTTTAGAAGCCATTGTGAGACAATGATTTGGCCTCAAAAGCGCAGCTCAGATAGATTATTTCCAACAGCGGAAGCTATTTCAAGCTCAGTTTGAGTTACAGTGATGTCTGGAAATTCACCTGCTGAGTGGTGCACCAACTCACACAAGTCACCACGACAGAAAAGGAAAATAGATTTAAGCAATTACTAGTTTCCCTTGTATTGTCTCTCACTTTGAGGCATTTTAGCTTCTTTCCAAACAGGATTGTGTCTGAATTTCTTCAGATTTTATAAATCACCGTGAACTATCTACTCTCCGGTCCAAACGCTGACCTTCACAGACAGCAAACAGCCCAATTAGTGGATGAGAAGGTGAAGAGTGCTGGACCTCGTCCCAATGCAATTACCTCAAGTCACCCCTTGAGCAGCCTCCCACACAACTAATCACGCACTGTAATGTTTGCTAATAACATTCAAAATGACCATGTAGAAAGAAGGACCAGACATGTTATATTATGCACTTTATTCACAGCACATATGCTGTCGTGTTTCTCAAGAGTTTAACGTCTTTTAAATATTTCAAATCAAGCCTTGGCTAACTTTTTCTCCTCCTTCAACCTCGCTTTGACTTGAGTTTTGCTGTCAGTCAGCCATGTGCTCTCTCTGATGTTGATTGGCTGAAGTGAGAGGTGTGGTATGACGGGCGGGGCCTCAAAAAAGAAAGCAAAGTCTTATCATACAGCATGTTACAGAAGAGGATCCGGGATTAGATCTAAAAAAAAATTTTTTTTTTGTTTTCAAAGTCAGGAAAAAAAAGTCAGAATTCTGACTTCATTCTCAGAATTCTGACTTGAAAGATAGAACTCTAAAAACTTTTTTCATGTGACCCTAATTCTCCTCTGTAGCATATAATACAAGTCTAAAAGCTGATATTTAACACTCATCTGTGTTTGAACTATGAGAATAAGACTAATCAGAAATAAAATATTTGGGAA
The DNA here is from genome assembly GCA_037577475.1 of Chaunax sp. Z400. Classification (NCBI taxonomy): domain Eukaryota; kingdom Metazoa; phylum Chordata; class Actinopteri; order Lophiiformes; family Chaunacidae; genus Chaunax; species Chaunax sp. Z400. The sequence goes on from CM075206.1 coordinate 5,101,066, forward strand.
AATATGCTGCCATACACATAAGTGAGGGAAATGTACATTAATTTATATAAGTCATGATATAAAATACAAATACATGTACAGTTAACTCTTATAAACTTAAAATAAAACAAATATAAAACAGTAATATAACAAGCTAAATAATATTACAATTAGTATCAAAAATTTAAAATTCACTGGTCAGTAATACTCAAGGCATTATATTATATCAAGGAGTTTGATATTGTCACAATGTAATAACTTTAACAATTAAAGCATTAATCACAAGATGTTTTCAGACAAAGCAGTTCTGGGGACCTTTATTCTATCGTCTGTGCAACAACAATTTGTCAGACTTTGTCCTTGGTTTGTTTCATTTTCTAAGTCTACCATTACAAGCTGGTGTTCACACGGTTAACATTTCATACAGTTTTTTTTTTGTTTTTTTTAGTTTGACATTGATACATTTTTGTTATCGAAACCTTTGACACTTCCTGCGGTTGTATCGATGTCTTAGATCTAAGAAAAGGTTCCCTCTGTCCATAAATAACGCTACATTTCTTTGGTGGTTAGCGTCAGTGTAATAGCTTAGCTCACTACATTTTCGAAGGAGCTTGCCCAACACTGGTGAACTATCAAAGGGATGGCTTGGAGTGACGAACCAACAGAAAACTGGCACCAACTTTACGTTTCCCTTTGGCTACAAGACCGATATACAGTCGCCCCTTTAAAACGAATTGTTTTGGTTTTCCAGCAAAGACTGCTCTAAGCGGCTGGCACATATTTTCTACAACAACAACAACAAAAATAGCTCTAACTAAACAGCACTCAGAGAGCACAGACCTCCACCGAGAACGCTCAGTTTCATTTATATCATTGCACTGAAAAGCAATAGTCCCATGCTAGTTTGACCCTCATAATCTGATTCAGTGACCAGGAAAACCTGCACCTTGAATTTGGAATCATTTGGTATCATTATTAGCTTGATACTGTAGGTATTCAAGAGAAACAATATTTCATTAATGGTGGTTTTCTACAAAAACTAGCTCTGTAACCTTTGAAGATACATGCAATGTTACAACTAACTGAATCAGCATAGTTTTAGCTACAGGTTGATCTTAATTCAAATCATCTTTGTCCAAGCGTTGTAGGCGGTATACATGAAGTTAGAAGCAAAAATCTATTAATTGCCCCGATCCCGCAGTGGTAAAGAACCCTTTTAAAAGAATCAGGATCCAGATGATGATCCAGATCATCACATTATATTTAATGGAATAGTTTGATATTTTGTGAAATACACTTATTGCTGAGAACTGGATTACTCTCATCTCTTTATGATAGATATGAAGTTATATCCAGTTAAGGAGACGGTTAGAAAGAATAAAATTGCCCCCCCCAGCAAATTTTGCCAGACTTCAAAGAAAGAGTCGGGTTAGCTGTTTCCCATTGTTTGTGATCTGTGTGCACAGCTTAGCTAAGCTAATAGGTTTCTACCTGTAGCTTCATATCTACCATAAAGAAATGAGAATGGTAACAAGCGAGCCCATGAATAGGCATATTTTCAAAAATGTTAAAATCTATAGGTTGCAGTGCAACTACTTACGCAAATTTTGTTTTATGTCTTCATAGCACTGATGACTTTTCTTTGAAAATGCACTGAGCTGGTCCATCATGCAATTATTTAAGAAGAAGTAGGAGCTCTTCAGAAGGTGATGTCTTCCCCTCCATGCCAAGGGGTAAGTCTCACACAGTGGGGTCTGGGATTACGAACATATTGCTCAGGTTCAGACTCAAATGTCGGTGACTCCAGTGAGCTCAGGGACCCTGCTGAAGACCCTGACCCTTCATATGCGTAGGTTCTAAGCCAGTCAAATGGAGGAACATAAGGATCCTGATCAGCCTCTGTCAGCCTGTCCAGGATAAATTGCCTGAAGACCTCATCCTCTGGCCCGATGAGATGGGACTCTCGGAGCGACATCCGTATGCTCGCTCTGACATCCTCCCTCCGGAGCCTCCTCTCCTTCCTCCTGGGGTGGGGACGTAGAGGCACAACGGCCTTGCAGAAGTCCAGGTTGGCCCCTAAACCCCCTGCCTCTCCGTAATAAAGCACCTTCTGTGACACCGTCTCAGGTAGCTCCAGTTCCTTCGCCTCCACATTCAATCCTTCCTGCTGCTTCCGCCGGTGTCTCCTCAGCATCACCATTAGAATTGACAGCACTGCCGACACAACACAGCAAGAGATCGCTATAGTTAAACACCAGGGCATGAGCTCGGTGACACAAAAGCATATAGGGTGCCTTATGGAGCATACACAAGGAACGTGCATATGCACCAAAAGTATAGCAGCCATGTTTGGATGTAAAAATCCAAATGATGGCAAATTAGGCTATTATTAAGTCTTAATTAATATTTTCTTTTTATTTCATCTCAGTCATAAATAACTTTCTGATCTGCTCCATGTGGCACAGAATGCTAAAACAGTGATTTGTTTTTCCGCTGTGTTTTCACTGGGTATTGCTCATCTGACAGAATGTTAGCATAGCAGGTATTGTCATTAATCTTTCATGTGATGGGCACAGGAGGACACAAAGCAGCCGAGGTCATAATAAAGCTCTTCACTATGCAAACCCATCAATGTCCCAGGATGGCATTGCTATTGATGTATTGCAACCAATATGCTCATTACCCGGAATCATTGCTCTGCAAGCTTTCAGCATTTAAAAAAAAGTGTGTTAAAGGCACGCTGGTGAGTTTTAAAAAGGGGATTCAAATGAAAGTGCAAATTTGTTAATGAAAAATCCTGCTGTTTAACAGACGTTTATGTACTTGCCAGGACGATGTGAGGTAGAACTGGTCTAGCTCAACAGATCTGCTGAAAAAGAATGATGTTTTATAGTACAGTAAGATTATTGTTCCTTTAAACTCTGCATTTTGTGAGGAATATTCTGACTTTTTCGGCCACCTTATGCTTAACGACCATGAGTAATTACAGATGTCTAGCATTATTCAAGATCCACAATGTTTCCTATCCTCTGAAAATCTCACATCACAAGCTAAGCCCTTTGAGTGGACACCTTGCAAACAGCAGCTCTCTAGTACACTTGACTCTCCCTGTGTAAATAAAGCAAACCACATTCGTAACATGCCTCTCAGAAAGAATGGCTTTGTCTGGCCAGATGTCAGACTTGTCAATGTCACTGAGGTCTGGAGAAACATTGCCAAAAAAAACTGGCATAACAAGATCCTTGGAAATCTCGTGGCAGCCTTTTTATTGCCTGTTTGAAAGATGTGTGAAGATGCCAAGCTTCCGAATCATGGAAGCACTCGTGGATAATTTTTAACCGATCTTTTCACTGAAGTCTGATATAAATCAACACTTCTCTGTGTTTGAATTTTAATTTATCTTGACCCAAAGAGTTCTTAAGTGTCTGGAAGATTTTTTTTGAAGAAAGATCTTTATCCTTACAGATAAAAATCTATTTTAATATTCTTCATTTTGACAAATGTCAGGATTATGGAGCCCCGAAACTGACAAAATGAATGAAAAGGTTGTCAGGCAACTCAGAAATATAACTAAATATCCATCCATCCATCCATTCTCTATAATCACTTGTAGGGTCACCTACAGGTTAGCAGTTCATCACAGGGCTGACGCATAGAGAGACCAACAACCATTCACACTAATGGGCAATTTAGGGTCATCAGTTCATGTACACGGCATCATTTTGGACTATGGAAGGAAGCCATAGTAGCTGTAGGAAACCCCTGCAGACAAATTCAAACTCCATCAAAAAGTCCTGAGGTCTGGATTCACACCCAGAGCCTTCTATAAATACAAGAGTAAAGTAAATTAAGTTTACTTTTTTTAATGGTTGGACTTTGAAGGAAAACTTTAATTCTTTATATTTTATTTAACACCCTGTTTTTACTTATTTAACTAAGATTATTATTTTTGATGTATTCTATAAATTTCCAACTTGTCTGATCAAATTGTACTACATCTTATTAGTTTTGTGGCTCCATGTTTAAACATCTTTCATTTAAAAGAAAAAGTCATCCAGCCTTATTTTTTTTATTTTCTCAGTTTGAAGACACATCCTTGGATAATTTTGATGCCAGATGCTTAACAGACTGAACTCCAAAAAAGATATTCCTTCATACATCTTTAATATATTTTTGATTGATTTTTGAGACAGGATGTAAACACAAGCTCTGACTATACTTGCTTATGCATGCTTGCTCACCTGTGAGTGTGACCAAGCAGACTGAAAACCCTAAGAGGGTTTGCAAGCTGACCCCCATGGACAGGGCGAGGGCCTCCACACCCCCTGTGGGACAATGGCCTGCAGGGTGGCAGCTGCACACACTGACGGTCAAAGTGCTGGTGCAGGAGAGAGCTGGAGAGCCGCTATCCGTCACCACAACAGGGAGGAGATACTGGGTTCGGTCCTTACGGGTAAAGGTACTCCTGCGTGCTATGATGCTGGCTGTATTGTCTAAAAGACAAATCAATAGAGACGCTTTTCAGTATTCTTCAAGATTAAACCTGAGTCCTGCCTGTAAGGTGAGTGGTGATATTTTGGGAGAATTCAAAGGTGAATAAAAAGTGAACTGTCACATGTAATGTGACTTAAAAAAACAGTCGAAACTCTCTGCAAGGCCCAAACACCTCGTAAAATGACATCTTCAGTGTGTACAAAAGTAAATTTGGGTTCACAAGGAAGACTTAATCAAAGCACTGGAACAAAAACTTTTTTGGGGAGTTAAATATACCTCTTTGGATTTAGAAATGTGTTTTATTAAAGGTGTTCCTTCTAAATTCATTATTCATTTCCTCTTGCTGACTGGTCTGCTTGGGCTTGTGTGGCTAACCACTCATACACTGCATCTGCATACATTATATATTTCAAACATCCTTGCATTGAACAACACTTTTTTTTCTATTTTTGCTGCCCATTTTCAATATAAACTTGAAAATAGTTTCTACAAAAGAGACACTTTCAATGCACGTTCTTGAGAGGCTGACAGACACAAATATGACAACTTACAAACGTGGAATAAGACAGCTTGGGATGCAAAGTGTGTATTTTAATTTATATTCTTATCATCATAAAGACTATCCCTTCATTCTTCCTTTGTCACACGGTTATGCAGCTGCTCCCACAGGTTGGAATGTAGCCACACTATTATTCCAGCCACAAAATGGAAAATTATAATTGCAACTGTTTTCATGTATTCGTTTTTTTTCCCCCATAGTTTAAAGATAGTAATTTGAAGGATGAAAGTTCTTGGTGCAAAGGATATAACAATGCAAGTTTAGTGGTTGCTGTAGGTCTCACTGCAACAATGTTGAGTCATTCAGCAACTTGTCCGCTTAAAGGTAAAATCTATCAAAAAGTTAAAATTTCAGTTCTGCTGTATTTCATTGAACTTGGATCAAAACAGTGAGTCTGTGACTCTCATGGTTGCTGCCATAGCTTCCAGTCAGTTGTTCTTACCATCCAGAGTCTATGGAGCATCTCCAACCTTTGTCATCACCAGTGGGCTGGTGCAGTGTGACTTTATAGAAATAGTTTGACATTTTGGGAAATATGTTTATTTGCTTTCTTGCCTGGAGCTGCAGGAGAAGATCAATATCAATCTTTGCTTCTAACGCTTTGCGAGAAATCAAATAAGTGTGTTCCCCAGAATGCTGCAACTGTTCCTTTAAAGCTGCGGTTAAAGCTAAGGTTGAAGAAACAGGAAGTCTCCAAAGGCGTCCCTCCAAAGCCAAAGAGGAGTGCAGCACATCGTTGCTCATTCGGCTGAACAAAATGAATGGATTGGCTTATTGCAGACCTGTGAAAGCCACAGACACCAGATTTTTTTAAAAGGCAGTGCCGTCCATCTCTTTTTATCGAGCTCTCCGGGGCATTTGATACTGTCGACCACAATATTTCAATCAAGAACCCGGGCTATTCAGCTGGAAGGAGCTACCTCAGAGGTTTTACAGGTCCCAAAAGGGGTTCCACAAGGTTAGATTTTAGGACCACTATAATTTACTTTATATATAAATTGTCTTGGTCAAAATATTCTAAACGCAGTGTTCCATTTTTATGCTGATGATACTGTCATTTATTGCTTCCCACCTGCTCCTTCAGAGGCCCTTGAGCTCAAGAACAGCTTAGTCAACTGCAGCTTATTCTACATTCTGACAAAACAAATCTTACGTTTTTCATTACCTCAAGAGCTGTAAGATCAACACTGTCCTAGAGAACTGTTACCAGGAATGGTCACCAAATTGAGTCGGCATCCACTTTTAAATACCTTGGGTTTTTGATCAATGACCATCTTTTAAGGAGCACATTCAATTTGTTGCTAAAAGGCTGAAGCATTTATTAGGAATTTAAGATAGAAATAAGTCTTGTTTTTCATTTAATGTGAAAATAATTGGTGGAGTCTACCTTTTTACCTGCCCTTGATGATGGTGATGTGTTGCACATGAATGCCTCTGCTCTTTGCCTTCATATGCTGGATATTGTGTATCATGTGGCTCTGAGATTCATTACAAACTGGATATCTTACTCATCACTGTGTATTATACTCACATGTGAAATGGTCTGCCTTAGTCACTTGTATATTTTTATCTATAAGGCCATTATCTGCAACATACCTTCTTATTTATCTGCTCTTTTTCTCCAGAAATCTGGAAATCATAGTCTCAGTTCTCAGGACTTTTTACATGTTAATGTTTCCAAAGTTAAAGTTTAAAGTTTGGTGACCCTAAAGGTGTTCAAGACTTTGTGGAAATCCGTCGAATCTAGGCTGTCGTTGTGCAGATGTTTTGTGTGATTTTGTCATTGTTTGTGTTGCTGCTTGTCTTCACCGGGTCTCCCTTGTAGATAGAGATCTTTGATCTCAATGGGACATACCTGGTTAAATAAAGGCTAAAAAAAAAATTTCTCGTCAGACAATATCACTTATTGATTGCTGTCGGGATGTCAAGAGAAATGCAAAAAACATCACGAAGTGCTTGAAAAACACGTTAACAGCCCTAAGCAGAAAAAAAGAAAGAAAGTAAAAGTAAAAGAAGCAGTGGTGTTTCAGCTGCTTAATGTACAGGACAAAGCTGCTGCACACAATCATGGAAAAAGAAACCAGTAAATATAATACTACATAGGTATATTAAATCAGTTACTTGAACATAACCTTGATTATCTCTGATTGTGAAGTTTGGATTGATGTGCTTCTCAGGGACCATAGAGAAGTAGAAGTGATGTCCTTCTACGGGCTCGTCTGGATCAACAGCGCTGAGCAGCTGAACAAGCTGAGAGAGACAATGACACATCACAAAGGAAATATGAGCAACACAAGAGACACATACAATAAGTTTAGCCGCACATTCATCCAAAATCCTTCATACTTCCTTTCTCAGAAATATGAATCTCATTCAGCAGATGACAATGTCATTTATGTTATAGTGCTGTACAATAGGTAAATGTTATATTGCCCTTCAATGTTAAAAAGATCTACAGAGTGGTAGACTTGTTTAAAAAACATAGCTACCACCTTCCTGCAGGGTTGTGTGGGCATGTTTATTTGTGCTTTTAGAACGTCACTGCCACAATATAATCATTTTACTGTTCATGTTCGTGGAATTTCTCATGGCCCAACAGATATTAAATCATGAACATCAGTGCATCATAATATACATACTTCTCCCGCCTGTGTCCCCTCACAGATATATGGCTGGTAATCTCTTGCAAGCCTTGGCACATTGTCGTTTATGTCCAGCACTTTGATGAACACCACCACAGAGGAGGATAAATGGTTCTGCGCTGCAGTAGTGAAGATAGACATTTTCTGGAGTCCACTCTGTGCATGTATCATAAATGCTTTGGAAAACATCTGTCAAAATAATGCTTAGGACTGAAAAATCTTTCTTTTCTCCAAACCAAGACAGACCAAACATCGAAAAACAGTAAAAAAAAAAAAATTTAAAAATATTAATTATTATATTGACAACACCTGGCATACTAAATTCATTTTTACATTGCTGTAAAAAATATTCATGATAATAAATAAATGGATAAATTAGATCGCTCTGAATTCATGCTTACTTGCTTCATTTGCTTCCACAGTCAGATTGTGCCAGTCTGAAGTCTCTCTGTCCAAAGCTTTAGCTACAGTTACGGTTCCGTTGCTCGGGTCGATTTTGAAAGCTTTTGTGACATCGCTCCTTTCGTCGATTGAATATCTGGAAGAACAGTCAGACACGCACACTGAGTGGGTTGTTTTTCCTGGCAAAGAAAACATTGTGAAGCCACACATTTATTAATCAGACTTCTCAATATTTTCATCTGTTGACAGATATCAAACAGAGTCAACACACATGCTTGTGTGACAACGCTGCGGAGACAAAGCATCTCACAGAGATCCCATAGACACAGTTGCGTGGATTTTTTTCAGTCATTTTAGTTGAATGTTATGTTGAACATGACTACGGACTTCCTCTGTTTTGTCATGAGTCAGACAGGGAATAGTGTAAAGGTGGAGGAAAAGAGAAACTTTGCTTTTAGGAATGCAGGTGGTGCATCAGGTCTGACATAATACACATAATACACACATCCCTGTGTCTTTTATTTCTGACAGCAGCTCTCAAGTTAGTGCTTCTATTTTTAAATGCAAAAATAACCTGAAAATAACACAAGCAAAAAGAATTGCTTATGACAGAAATATGTGCTTGTTATTGCACAGGTCTTTCACGCCACCATACATTTAACCCTCATTAATACACATGATTAGAACACCATGGTGGATTAGAGTCACTGGGATTGAAAATATGCCAAGTAATGAATCATTCGTGTGAGCCGCTCTACTGATAACAACACGGAAAATAAGCCAATTTGACCAAAGCAAACTTCATCATATTTGGAGGAACGGTGGAAACTCCAGAAAATGTCGGCCTTAATTCATTCATCAATGAGACACTGTCACCAAAGGGACAGTAATAGACGCTCGGCTGAGGATGATATGCAGCACCTGCCACTCTTAAGCTCTGTAGAGATGGACTACATGCACCAGTTCTGCTGCTGTCTCCTCTGCAACGTGTGCCAATTGCAAATGACTGCAGATCTCAATTCCATATGCCACCTCGTATGGTGCTTTATTACATTCCCACGTCCTAGCCACGTTGCTTTGTGATAATACCACGACAAGAGATAGAGAAGCCTGTGAGGTATTAAAAAAATAAATACATTTTTAAAAAAATTGTCATGATTTATTCAGCAGGGCTCATTTCCTACTAAAGTAATATGAGATAAATATGACCATGTACAGGGTATCCAGAGATCAGGGGTAAAAATGGAGGCACCGATCCAGTAACTTTATTTGAAATGGAATGATTTTTCACCCTGTGGAGGAATCTGTCTACGGCAGGCTGTTAGGGACATCACGCCCCCACCAGCTTGGGTGTCTACCTTGTCATTATCATAGAGGCAGTAGGGTGGCAGATGCCATTCCTCCTGGTTTAGATGGTCCCCATTACCTGATTGGCATATTGACTGTGTCGCTGTCTTTGGCGCTGACGCTGCCAACCACAGTTCCCACTGCTGCGTTTTCTGGAACTTTCCACTTGTAGACCGGCGAGAGGAAGACAGGCGGCTCGTCTACATCCTCCACGACAATCTTGAGCGTCGTCCTGTCGCTGAACTCGTCCAAAGGCAGAAAATCGGTGTCCACGTGATCACTGACTACCTCGGCGTCCATTGCAAAACGTCTTTTAGTTTCAAAGTCCAAAGGCTGTGAAGAAAAGAAACACTTTTTTTCCCCCCCATTTCTTATTCATACAAGCAGAAAACTTATTGTTCATCATCATGAAAGCTTTTCAAACATGTTCACCCAACTTGTGTTTAAGTCAGAATATTGTTCCTGTGAGGGAAGAAAGACTCAGGCAGGATTTAAAAATTGTTTAGTAAATGTCAATAAGCTACCAGCTGTGAGCACGCTCTTAAATAATGCTGTGTTTTCGATTAACACTATGATGCTAGTAATAAGAAAACAGCATGCAAACCATTACTGCATTCCCAAAATGATTCAGAGTCCATAATGAGTGAATAATGTTTTTTTTATTTTATTATCACAGCATCTAACTTGAAATCTCCTGTGCGACAACGGAGAAGCAAACTGTATGTGTATGTGTGGAGGAGAATGGTGTAGGAAGCAAAAAGATAGCTAGAGTCATCTCATATGAGTCATTTGAGTTTTTTTTAAAACTGAATTATCCTAAATTATTCAGTCGTCGAGCTCAGGCTTTACCAATCTAACACACATGGTCGAATGAGTCCATTTTTTATATTCTCTGGATTTTGTGACTATTTGAATAAACAAAATCTTTTCTGTTTGGGTCTTGTTGATAATTTTCCTTCTGAAAGGGAGCAACTCAGTGGCCCATTATCTTCCTCTGTCTTCCAGTGCATCAAGCCAGCAGCCTTTCAAGGACCTCAACTTTAAACGGCAGTGAAAAAAACATGTTATTTGAATTTTGGGATGACTTTATCTTTTTCAGATTTGACAAAAAAAATATGGTTGTTGTGCTGATTGGTGGATTCTCTTATTTTCCGATAGAGGCAGGTTAGCAGTCTCCCCTTGTTTCTAGCCTTAGCCCTAAGCTAAGTGGATGCTACCTGTAGCTTTATATTTAGTGGAAAGACATGAGATCAATGTTCTCATCTAACTATCAGTGTGTTTCCCAAAATATCCAACTATTGCTTCGACCTTATTTAACACCAATAATACAGTATTTCAGCACTTAGATAAGAAGCTAATGTCTGGGCTAATTTAGCCCTAAAGTCAGTTTCCCAGTTTCTAATGGATCAATAGGATTAAAAACTGGCAAATTTCAGTGATGATCATCACAAGCAAGCTTTTTACATTCTCTACTCTTGTGCTGTAGCCTAGCATAAAGCAGTTCAATGTGCATATGGGTAGTTGATGTTGCTGCTTGCACCAGGTGTGTGACTGGGATTACTGGGTCCCAGTGCCAGGCTGTTACACTGTTGCGTCTGGTAGGCTCATTAATTTTTAAAATAATTTTTTTTTCATTGTTTGTTTGCTTGCTTGTGTATCCGTGTGGTTTGACATTAACACTGCTGCGGTCTGCCAGCTGTTTGTTAGAATGGTTCCATGATTATAAATAAATACCAGGATATGCTGGCCTGACCTTTATTAGATGGAATATTTTTACCTCATGTTATGCATCATTTTAAATAAGTTTAACCACTGGTGATTGGTAATTTAATACCTATAGATTTTGTGTCTGTACCCACCCACACTGTGGTTTCTACTATACTACTGCCGTGGAAACATCAGATAAAAAAACAAACAAACCTGCATTTAAAAATAGCAAAACCCATATATTAACCATAAGTAATGTATATGTATTCACCTTGGCAAGCAGAATCACTCCCTCCTGTGTCACTGGGTCTGTTTTGATAATAAAATAGGAGCTTTCCTCCAGATCATCCTCCAGACTGTAGGTCATTTTGGCATTTATGCCAGTGTCTCCATCCTCTGCCACAATCCTGCCCACAGTGGTGCCCACGGTTGCATTTTCCAGGACTGCAAAGGCATACCGGTCTGAAGAATAAAAGGATGCTTTGAGAATAATTCATCTTGACAGAATTAGCCTAAGACGTTGAACGTTGGGTGAGGATATCAAAAGGAATACAAAATCAGGATGATGCCAATTTGGTTCCTCTGCAGAACATTTTCTGATAACTCAAGAAAAAAAAACATATTAAATTTTTTTTTTAAAGAAAAGTTTCTTCCCTAAAACATCGCAGACATAAGTTGACAGTAAGTTGATAACAGCTACTGTAGTCATGAGAGTCTGCTTGTGTGCAAAGTGATAAGAACATTGTGGTGGAGGGTCAATTTGTGCGAGTCAGAGATAGATGGTGGCAACTCCACATAATCTCATCCTAACTCTAATAAGAAGATGAGAACATGTGATTGTGTCTTTGAGGGACTCTATTTGGAAGGCTGCCACAAGGGCAAGGACCTCAACAGCAACCAGCTGCTCCTGGGGAGAAAAAAAATAAATAAAAAATTCCCTGCAGATAATAATTTGCAATTATGTCACAAAACAGAGGAGAGGGCACAGTTCAAAGTGAAGAGTGGCTCCCATACAATATTTATAAAGCCTTTTGACTTTAACATAGAATCAATGTGATATAGCACCATGCAATGAATGTGAATGTGACATCAACAGTTAAAAGTATCATCCGTGTGCTCTCATTTCTACAGGATTGATTTCTTCCCTGGGCATTTATTTAGTGAGGTTTATCGCTGAGAAGGCTCCGTTTGCTTCCAAAGGTCACGACAAATGTCCTTTCATGTGTGAATGATTAAATCTATCCAGTGGGCGACACATGTGTGCGTGTGCACGCTGATGAACAAAGCATCCTCACCTCTATCCCATTCTTTGACTTGTCCTCCTTTAATTTTGGCTGCTGTCTAAATAATAACAAGACATTTACGGCCCAATGCAGCGATATAGCGGCACAAACCTCCCACATGAACCTGAGATGTGCGATCAAATAAATACTTCTTAGCCTACGTGTTGATATCAAACATCTCCTCGCAGTCTGCTGTGATTTGTTTTCCTGCTTTTCCTGATTCTTTTGGGTTTTTTTGTTTGTTTGTTTGTTGGATTGGTGTTTTCATTGCTTTGACTCCTCATGTATGAGACTCACGGTGCTGAAATGTGGGTCCGTTGTCATTGACATCAGTCAGGTTGACAGTGACTGTGGTGGAGGCAGAATAACCGCCACTAAGGCCCAGCATATCCTTCACCTGCACCACCACCAGGTACTGATCCCTGGCCTCACGGTCCATGTTTGGCCAAGATGTTACGATAATCCCTGCAAGTAGACAAAGAGGAAATATACAAAAAAGCATCATTTACTGTATATATGTGGGTGGTTTTCTTTTTTTTACCAAATTTAACTAAACAAACTTTGCCTTAAGTAATCTTGGAGAGTTCTGGGTCCTACCTGTATGTGCCACACCACAAAAAACTTAAAGTCTGCAAATGAACTAATATTTTCATCATTCATGATATTTGCAAAATGTTTTTTTTAAAAGGTCTCACAATGTTGAAGAAACTTAAAAAGTGATCAAGAATCTGTATCCAAACCTGGATCTGCCTCAGAAGTTAATCAACTCTTCCTACCCCCATACAGGATTTCAGCAAAACACATAAACAAACAAACAAACATGGTGATCGTGCCTCTGTAAACAGATGAACAAGTTCAATGTAGACAATGAGATCCTCCTGGCAGATATATGCTATTTCTTCCTTGTCATTTCAACCACTGAGTCATCCAGTCTGGTTTTAGATAATATAAGATTTTCAGCAGCCATTCGCTATATCTGGTCAGCACTACTGATGTATTGTAAACCAGCCATTCTGTAGAGCTGTGTTAGTCAGCTGCAAGAAAAGAGCATTTTATAAGAAGAACCTATGAAGAGGTAATTGTAGATCTCCTCAAGTGCAATGTGCAAAAGCCAGAGGACATATAATCATGTTTCTTTGTGTTGTTTTTGTATGAAAATCTGCGTCACACTCGTGGTTCACTTGTGGCAGAAATTAGTAAAGAACAGAAGGTGGCCTTGTCTCAATGGTTTCAATACAAAAGCAGAAACTTTATAACTTTATTCACCGATTTTGGTGAAAGTAAATAAAATAAAAAATATTTTCTGCCTCAACTCTCATGGATTTTCTGCCAGCATTAGTAAAAGCAGATCAGCTAGGGACTATTTTCATGCATTAATACAAAGAGTGCAACATATTTTACATTATCACAACAGTGAAACCTGAATTGTCTCAAAATAAAAGGTGCACATGTTATTGACATGTGCATAACATAATGAGGGAACATGTCCCTGCAGAGGAAAAGTGTGCAGGTTTGGGATAATAATGGAGAGGCGCATATTTAAATAAGATTTATCAAACTTCGGCTACACAGAGAATACTTGCATGCAGGATTAATTCATTGCTGTTTTTGTTTTCATGGAATTTTAGGACAATGAGAAAAATACTAGAACACCTCCAGATTGATCCTTGTAGATTGGAGTCAACTGCTGCCCACTACCCAGTAAAAAAAAAAAAGTAACAATTGGCTCCTTTAAAAAGTCAGATTTGCCCTTTAACTTATTGCATTCATTTTAATTTTTTTTTAAGTCAATAATTCTCCCCCCCAACTCTACACAGTTCAGGCTAACAATGTGTGTGGGAAGTGTTGCTGCTGACCTCTCCATTACACAAGTAAATAGTGTGAATGTGCATGCATTGGCATCAGCTGAACCACCAAACACACATTTTCCCAATGGTCTAACAGAGTAGCTAAATTTGTCAATAGTTGTTTTAGGAGACAAAGTTACCAGGGGAGTACAATCCTGAAGTGAGAAATAGTGTCTGACTTTTGACAAGTGACTTGGACCAGAGGGACGAGGCCCGAAGACAAAACTCTCTCCTGTCTCAGTGTCTTGAAATTCAAAACATGTCTGCCCTTCTGACTTTTTAAAGGCCTCGTTTTGGGAAAGTTAAACATTATTTCTGCACAGCCAAATCTCTAGCGCACCTCCCGAGTCGCCCAAACTGTGATTACGGACAGATTTGCAGACTAAAAGCCTCCAGTCCGTATGTACCTGTCTTTGGTTCCACAGAGAAGTAGGGCTCCCCCTGCAGGATGGTGTAGATCAGCTTGGCATTGTTTCCAAACATAGGATCATCAGCATCTGTGGCTGTCACCTGGGCCACTGTGGTCCCTGTGGGAGGAAGCAGATCACTCAGTCAGAGTTAGCTCAGGCAGCAGTTCCAGTCGACGGGGAAATAAAGTGATTATGCCACAGTCCCGCGGGGTCTGTCTGTTGGGCTCGGGGGGGGTAGTGGAAATAGAAGAGAGGGGGGAGTGAGGCAGGGTTAGAAGAGGGATGTTGACGAGGAGGAGAGGGTTGGAGGGGGGTTGGGGGAGAGGAGAAGCGTTGGCCTTCTACGACTCATAAAGGCTGTGCAGGTGTGTGTGACAGCCTCCCCAGCCCGATAGCAACATCTCTCTTCCTATCTCCTCCCCCCTTTGTTTTCTCTCCTTCACACTCTGATTCAGTTTCACCTCTCTATCTTTCACACTTACTACCCTTTTTCTCTGCTAACCATATCCTTCTCCTCACCTTGCTTTCTACAGTATCTTTCTCTCTCCAGCCGCTCGTCTCTTTTTTTCCCTCCCCCAGCGAGCACTCTGTTTTCCTCTCACAGACCAGGGATTTACCGCAGCATGTCTTATTTTCAGTCACTCCAGCCTTTCCCTCTCACTTTCCCTGTTCGAGTGAAATGCATTATGATTTATTGCGAGGGAGATGTTATGCTGCAAAAGCATATTACATAGAAATTGAAATGGTAATGTTTCTGGTATTAAAGGGCAGCGGTTATAATAACATTAATTTAAGAATTTTAAAGCATCCAAGCTATGATTCACGATCCAATACTTCTGACTTCCTGAATGGGGACAGATGACAGACAATTCATATAACCTTTCCTCCATTGTCTTCAGTCAAGATTTAAGTTAAGAAAATTCATTTTAAAAGTATATCCATAGAAACAATAAAGCCAATAAAATGCTTTTATCTGTTCGGTAGAACATGCTTAACTTTTATTGTTTGTATGAATAATATATTGAATACACAATGCTTTGAAAGCTACCAATAATGAAAAATATTAAGTACATGTTGAATAATGCCATTGTTTAGTCCATTCCAAATATTACCACACCATTCCAAAATGTTTTAAGGGGTCTATTTATTTCTAAAATAAGTTTTAAAGGGTGTTTGTTTTCTCAGATTCAGAACATTAAGGGATTATTTGGCATGTGAGGACAATTCACTGACTAGAAGAATATGTTGTACATTTATTTTTTGAGCCAAGTGCATGGGAGCGAGATGAGTCAATCAAAACTCGTAAAAAGAATTCCCACACGCTGTCTACACTGTACAATTACATTTATGTGCAACGTGTTGGTACTAGTGTTGGTATTTTGTGCTGCTAAGGCCAAGAACAAAATGTCACAATTAAATGTAATTCTGCAAGCTAGACAGTGTGTGGGAATTCTTTTTACAAGAAAAAATATCACATTTGTGCCAAAGGTGTGACAGAAGATCAATACTCCTGTCACATTCCTACAGTCAGTATGTAGCTGGAGCTCAAAGCCAGTTAGCTTAGCAAACAACGTCCAAAGACGTGGACGAAGCTACACTGGCTCGAAATCAGTGAACAGCTTCAATAAAACTCACTTATCAACATATAATACCTTATTTGTTTAACCTTTATAAAGCTGAAGTGTAAAAATGACAGTTCCCCGTTTGATAGCCAGGTTGGGAGCAGTAACTCCCCCGGAGTCTCCACTGGATCCTGGTGGTGGTGACTCCTGGAGGTTACTGCCGACCAGATGTTACATGTTAATCAATGAGCTATAGGGCTGCTGGTTTCAGCCACTTATTTACCATAAAGAGATGAGAATTGTATCAATCTTAAAATCCAAAGAATGCTAAACTATCCCTTTAACATGCTGCTGTTTTAGCAGGTATAAAGGTCACATATCTTAGTTTAGTTTAATAATGCGCTAACATTTGCTAATAGGCACAAACAGAAAGAAGTCAGGTTGATGGGAATAAGATGAGTTTTTGCATTGGACAAATTGTTTGACATGGCGAGTTCAACCTGTGGGGAATAATTATATCTGCAGATAATTTAATTGCAACTCCTAACAACTGTCAAGATATTTCAGTCTGAGCTAAAGTTGCTGACCAACTATATGTGCATGTGCATGTTCACTCTTTCATTGTTATATCTCTCATAATTACTGCATGGCTAGTATAAATGCTTAAAGTATGTGACATAATTAAAAAAGGATTGGGTTGTTGACGAACCAAACCTTTTTTAAACATACCGGTTGGAGACATCTCAGGGATGCTGGAGACATATGGTTCGTTCTGGAACTCTGGGACATTATCATTGATGTCCTGCACCTTGATAATGAACTCTGATTGGGGTTCCTCTGGCTCATTGGACATCCTGTTGATAGCCTGGGCTTGAAGGACATAGAAGGCCTTTTCCTCTCGGTCGAGCTTCTTCAGCGTCCGGATGTCACCAGTATACTCATCTATCTCAAACACATCACCAGCGCCTTTTCCCGATAATATGTACTTGATGGAGAAGTCGCCTCGGTCAGAGTCAGATTTAAGCTGCAAAATGAGGAGGGATATGAAGGCTTGATTTTTGTAAACAAGTCTCTCCAAGGTAAGCAGAAAACATGCATTTTTAAAAGTAAGTACCGTATCGAGGACATGGAGGACATTCAATCTGAAGTGGTACCTGGCCAATGACACGAGGAGTGGGATCTTCCTCGGGGACAAACAGTTGTTTCCAGATCCAGCCTCTCCTCAGGCGACGGTGCAGATTAGAGGACCTTTGGGGCAATTGTTGGGCTTCCAGACCCTGAGTACCTTTCATATCGCTCAACACTCCACCAGGAATCATAGAAAAGACCATTATCATTGCCAAAACACTCTGAATGCACATTTTTACCGTCCATATGTGCATTTCCTCATCACTTCTCATGGTCAGTGGACAGAAGATAGATGTGTCACCGGTCCAGTGCTTCAAATTTTTCAATCAACAGTGCAGTAATTCATGATCCCAGCAGTGCTCCATCTTGTTATGATGTGGTTTGTATGCACGCTCATGTCTCTGAAATAAAAGTTAACAATTTAATTAATGGCTGCTGCTGTGAGAAATTTCAAGCAGTGCACAGATATGGTAAAATGTAATTTGTGGCAGTGCAGCATGGAATCCAAGACGTTTAAGTAGCTTTAAAGAGAAAAAAATATTGAGATTTTTTAAATTATGAAGCTACATTTAAACTGCATGTGAAAATAGATTTCAACGGTATGAAAGACAAATCTACCCATCAAAAATGTCCTTTTTGGGCCCATGCAGGGCCGTTCCTAAACAGGAAACTGGCCCCACAGTGTCATGAAATAGAGGCCCCTCCACACTTTGGGGCCCAGGTGAGGTTTGCTGAGCCACCACTGTGATCTTATTCTGTGGTGATTATTTTGAAAAGAAACACCACTAACTACTGCCTTGGCATACAGACTACAGTGTTTTCAGTCGTGTTTGCGGATCCCTGTGTACAGGGATCGTTTCAGAAACGATGTCGTGTGAACAACGAAGGTTTTAAAAAGGCAAAGAAAAAACGTCTTCATTTTCAGCTAAAACGTTGCCATGTAAACGGGGCCTTAAACAAAGTCAAGTTGGATTCTACAGATTATTGTAGGCCGACAACACCCCCTTCTACATGACTAATAATTTTAAACAAGATCCATCAGGTCCGTATGATAGCTGGTGTGGATGAAGTGGTCTTGAGTTCACCTGACAGGGCTGTGTACATACAGTAAGTGACTTATGAGAAGTCTGATTTCAAAAAAAGTGTAAGAAACCACTGTTCTATTTGGTCTATACATACATAGGTTAATGTTGACATGATTTTTTTTGAAGAGGTCAAATTCATAAAAAAGAGAGAGATAGAGACATGTTCAAACTCCTTCTTGTTTTGTTTTTTGTTCTGCATCCTGTAGTCCTGCAAGAGTGACGAAAAACAGGCCTCTGTTTTGAATTCAAACAATGCCCTCTATTGTGCTTCGGGGTGGGGGTGGGGGGGGGTAACAAGCCCTGAGAATCATTCCTTAAGCATGACACTACACTCTGCAGCTGACTAATGAAGACTTCTAATTAGATCAATGTCTCCAAAGACATGGAAAACAGAGAGGCGCATGCCTCTGACGACGTATGAGTCAAATCAATGCACCAATTATACTGTGCACCAAGATCAAGGTGAGAAGTGTAAGGACAATGAAAAGTTAGACAAGACAACAAATTAGTTGGTAAATAAAATATCCTGGAATACCCCGCCAAAGTTAACAGACTCTAACTTCAACAATTACATTTCCTACTAGCAACAGCAACATTCCACGGTCAATTCGACATATCGCTGTCAAAACGACCAAAATACCACATCAGAACTGTGTCATCCTATGTTTCAAAGGGTGTTCAGGCTGCTTTGACTTGGCAGCCTCCTGTTTTCTTTTAGTAAATGTTCAGTTTAGTACATGATTAATTGCTCCTGTGAAATTAGAGTAAATCTTTCCCTGTGAAACAGTCTTTTGTTTTCCTTATTTTTACTTTTGTCTTATAGAGGTTGGTTCTGAAAAGCAATGCAAATTATTTTTCTAGACAAGAAACCCTGAAATGAACTTTATTGCTCTCCAGTCAGGCAGCAAACCATTTATCATTGGATAAGTGTTAGCGCTAGAAGTCGCCATAGCCATAATTCTAAACAGTTTTAATTGGGGGTTTTTGACACTGTAGCAATGAAAACTTGCTAAATGTGGATGGTTTAATCCAAGAAAAACAAGTGCATGCATTCATGGGTGGTCCTGGTGGAATTTTAAAATACGGAATATACTGCAGGAGGTTGCTTCAGCAGCTTGAGAAGTAGAAGTAGAAGTAGAGCTCATAATGCTCATGTTTCATCTTGCAAAAGTAAATTAGCCATCATAATCCTTTTGTAATGTACTGTTAAAATCAAGTACTGATGTGGGCTTTCACTTCTGAAATTTCAATGCAGAACATGAATGCGTTTCTGCTTCTGTATGTCTTTACAGGCCATTTTCACATCTCCCAGCGTTGCGGAGTGACATTCCAATTAGTGGCCAGTGAATCGTGAGCCAGTCCTGATGCACAAACTGAATATCTTGAGCCAAAACTAGACAACCAAACCTCAGTGATTTTACTCTGAGCACCTGCTCAGCTGCCATCATGGCAAGGAGTCTGCTTAAAATCGTCTTGGGGGTGTTAGCCTTTACTGATGTGGTGGGAATAGTGCACAGGTCAACAGATGTTTGGGTGCCAATTTAACAAGATGGGCCTTCTCGAAAATAAGTGAGGAAACTGTGGAAAAATAATGGGAATGTCAAAACACACCCAGCCCCTTGTCTGTAAATGGAAAAAGCATTAGACAGTGGGTAAAACACATGTCTGTGTGTGACAGCTATCTTGATGGGGCTTGATTAAAATGATGGCAAAAAGTCTGATTTTAAAAGTATCAAATGTATTGATAGAAATGCTGCAAAAAAGCTTTTTATTATACAAATTTGCTGCCATTTATAGTCATAGGTTGTCAGAAACATATAAGAAAAAGAGCTAACCATTGAACTCTATGCTCAATTCTTCCTTTTCAAAAGAAATTCTCATTTTACATGACATGCATAATATGCAGAGTGCCCTGAGGTTGACAACCATTCATTACCTCTAATAGGCCTTCCTCCCATTTCCTGCAGACTTCCTGTAGCCTGTATGTACTGTACAACGCCACATGACAGAATGACAACGAGCTGCAGTCTCACAATGTTTAGCACTATATGCGCTGAGACCGTCACATTATTTTCCTATATGGTGATGTGTTCTGGCTAATAAAATGTCTCTCTGTTGTGGAAATGGATGGGGTTAAATGTGTCTAATGTGCCAACGCAAATGTTGCAACGCAGCAATGAAGAAAAAGGAGCCTCCGCTTGACATTGTGGATGACACAATCAGTATCAAAAAGCACAGCCGATGCTAACTGCTACGTGATGCTGACTTCATGTGAGCATTAATTAAGTTGTTGTTCATGCATCAGTCGTCAGACATGGTCTTATTGTGTATGAAAATGCTTAAAACTTAAAATGTGACAATGGATTTAATGTAAAGCCAAAACTCTCATTTAACCCCAGCTACTTGCAGTGTTGAAGACAAATCCATCTGTTAAGCCTTCCATGTGTAAGATCACCCTTCCAAGACAAAATGTCCTTAATTGGTCATTTGGGAGTTTATCATGGGACTTGTTGTTTACCGTTCAGCTCTGTAAAACAAATACAATGACATGTAATTTATGTTTCCTAAATCAGGACCTCAAATGAGTCCAGGGACTGGGCCAGAACCGGGGGGGGGGGGGTGTCAAAGCAGCATGTAAATGCAGATAAGTCATTTATTTTATGTTAAGTGGAAATCATTAATGTTTAGCACATGGCAATTTCCAATGACAATTTTCAGCAATAGGACTGCTTCATCCTCTTATTTGTTGTCTTTATACTTGTTTTAAAATAATTATCTGATGCTCAAAAAAAAAAAAAAAAGATTAGTGGGTTTAAACTTGAGTCAGTTATCTGCAGACTTAATGACGCTGATAAAAATAAGTTTATGACGAAGATTCAATTAAGAAATATCAAATATGGAACACATTCTAAGAGAATCTAAAGACAGTGTCAAACTTGTTTATCCACTACGGTACCATGTTCGTTACCCCAGTCGGATATCAATGCGCCTGTGTTCAGTTTCCAATCATTTCATTGTTTTGTCAAGGTTTTCTTCTGATATACTGAGGCTGTTCTGTAGGGACTGATGGGTACTTGTGCTTCACTGTTTACTACCCTTGAATACATGGACTAAAATAATGAGTTCAAGTAGAGCAGAAATTATCCATCTGGTTAAAGGTCATGGAAATTGTATATGCAATATTCAAGGGCATAAATGGGGTTGTATGAGATATTTATCTTATACCTATACAGAACTTCTAGTAAACAGCAGTTGGCCATCTCCTGTATGACGTCCACCGAGGCCTATAGCACTTTTTATATTACATTCAACAAACGCAACCACTACACATAAAAATATGTGAAATATAGTAATGCCTAGCTGAAGCTTCACCATATCCGCTGTGCATTTATTATGAATAGGAAATATTTCACATACCTAGCTATGCCTTGACTATGAAAGCCAGCTTGTAATAAATTACATTTATGAAGAAACTGTATGTTCACAAGGAAGGCCACATTTAAATCCATATAATTAGTTGCATAATGTGTTTATTTATATCACTATAGCCCCACCAGAAGAAAAGATGTTACAATTATGGTAAGGTAGGCTAAAAAATTGAAGTTTGAACATCTTCCTGTGCAGGCTACCCCAGATAATGTTAATATGGAGTCACCATTTGCTGCAATAGGTGAGGTTTTGTCATTATTGATCTTTATTACCATCTACTGGATTTTAAAGGTGTATGTGATTTATTTTGGAGGAGGTGCAGTAACTAACCAATCAAAGAACAAAATTGTGGTTTCTGTTAAAGTAATCTAGTCCAGCATCTAAACAGCAATATAACACTTCACTTCCTCATCAGACTATGGACCACCCGTAAAATGACATTGATTATTTTAAGCTGCATTACGTTCCTTAGCTTCCTACACTGGTCCTCCTGCTGCTTCTCCAAACTGGGGGGCATCTCAACAGCTAATGACAACAGATAAATACCTCATACGACCCCACTTTAAAAAATGTGTACTGTCCCTTTAATAATGCTGCAATCCAATACAATTTAACACTTAATTTCCAAAGTTGGTACATGTATGCACACAAAGTTCGTCTTCGCTCACTTTGTTATACAGAAAATAAAACATAATTATCAGTTGTTGTTTTGTTTTTGTTTTTTTAAAGGTCAGAGGTCATCTATAAAAGTCACAATAAATGTATACATATTTTTCACTACTGTGAAAAGTACAAAGAGGACTCATGTAGAATTTTTTGTAGTCAGTATTCACAATACATTTCAGCCTTTCTGCTACTGCTCCTTTTATTTAAAAAAAAAAGAAAAAAAGAAACTCATACTCTTTATATTCTTCTGTACATCCTCTCCTGGCTACTATATAAAATTGCACCTAATTATCCTCTAACAAAAGACGTTCTCTTATGGGATGTATACACACCCACCTGTTTGTGTGATGCTGCTGTTCCCCAAGCCACTTGTCACCAACCACCGTCAGGAGAGATCATTACAGTGTGTAAAGAAACACAATCTGCTTGACTAAATACCGTGGTGCTGGAAAGCAATTCACTCGCCACAATAGCAGAAGAAAATGCGTGTGGTTCTCACAATGCGTAATCCCCTCCACTGACGACCTCCCCTTTTCTTCTTCTTCTTCTTCTTCTCCTCTCCCCTTCTCTGCCTCTCTCAAACTTCCTGGAGAAGAACAAACACAGGCTGTATTGTCTAGGATCCACATCTGAACGCTGAAGAACACTCAGGGCCTTCATCGCCATGCAAATAGTCCCAGCCGAGGCTTACAAATGGATTTCTATCTTTTCCCCCTCTGGGTTTCTCTCCTCGTTTTTGTGAACAATCCAGTGTTTATTGGAGCTGAGCTGGAGCACGGATGGGATGGTAATTCATCCACTGTACGGCCACTATTTCTGCAACAGGCTGTTTTTTGACATTCAAGCCGAGGGAGCACGTTCCTAAATGTCTCGTCCTGATACGGTCACGACACACCAGTATGTAAAATCAGAGATGCTATTTGTCCTCCGCATTCTCCATGTTATTTACACATACTTATAATCAGTGCTATCAGTCTATATGACCTTTATACGATTTTATTTACAACAGAATAACAAAACTCTTGGATTTAAGAGAGTAAAATTACATGTAAAGACACAAGTTAACCGACTAATTTATGAAAAATCAAAAATCTGATCATAACTCAAACTTTTTTTCCTGCTGTCTTTGCATTTGTGACATAAACCAAAACCTCTGGCAGCATATGAAAACAATCATTTAATAAATATGCTCATTGACAAATATTAAATGTTAGATTTATGGGAGATTTTACAGCAGGATCAATTTTACATTTTGAATTTAGTTGGATTTACTGCAGCTGCAATTCCATCAGCTGACTCCAGGGCTGCTTCTGAATCAGTTTCTCTCTTATTTACTCCTTCATTTTAAAATTGAATCCTGAATCAGTCACGCCCGCTTGACTTTATGTTCACTGGAGTTAACTGCATGTAATAATAGATTCACTTTATGTCGGGGTGTTGACAAGCCTTGGAGTTGCATTCAGGCCAATTTAAACTACAGCACAGAGAAGTATAAAACTGGGTTGTTAAGCATTGCTGCTGGTAAGAGGACTCGAGGCTCACTTAAAGACACTGGAGTAAGAAAACACATTTCAAGGTCTAATTTCTCTGTGGAAAACCCATGAGGTCATTATTCCTCTCCCTTTTCCTGCCGGTCGATGTCTGTGAACAGTGCTCTGTGTGTCACCACATGCAGCGGTGCTCATAAACACTGATTTTCATTTATTTTTTATAAAGGCCAGCTAGTGACATGAAACTATAATACTGGTGACAAATGTATAAAACATCTAACAGCAGGGGAAATAAGATTATTAATGGCCTCATCTAATTTCATATCTCTATCTCTGTGTTCATTGTTTAGGACGTGTCATTTGGAAAAAAAAAACATATTTATTTTACCACTCATTATTTTCGAAAGAGAGTGATTATGCACTCGTAAATTTTCCTTATCCTTTTCTTCCAGATCTAACAACACAAGTGTGGGAAATGTGGGTGGCATATCTAAAACTCCATATCACATGATATTTGCAACAACAACAACAAAAAAACATGCCCTCCAATAAATTTTTTAAGATTTAAATAAAATCCTTAAATATAACCACCTATTTTTCTTGGATCCTGCTGATATTAATGGAGCTCAAGACACTCTAACTTCCCTTTAAGTACGACGTTAAACTTTACCAATTAGTGCTTGTATTCAAACTTAGAAGAGCTGCTCATGTAGCTGCAGTTACAGTGGAAGGAGGGTGAGAGCGAATCTCCTCACCACGAGCTTAAACAGTCCTTAGCAATTCCATTAGGAATTTAGGATTTGACCTGTTAGACGGAGAGCTGGACCGGAAGTCTTGTACATGGCTTACCGGCTAAGACTATAGCTACTTCCTGGTCTTTCATATGAGAAATTATTATTTAAAGCAGCAATAATGCCACAAATCTATTCTCTGTTGATATGAGAATAAAACATTTAAGAGGAGAACAGAACAAACCCAGAATTTACACCCTAAATTATGACAGGGAGGCCTGTTTAAGCAAATTATAAGTTATGTTGTAGTAAAATACAAAGGGGCTTAAAAATACAAATAATAATAATTGTTTACCCTCCACTACGGACAATCTGATAATTCTGGTCTACCAGTAGTTAAAAGTTTGTAATTTTTAAGTCATTTTTGATTCGACAACCAAATAACCTTTAGAATGAAATTCTCACAGAGCCGTCATTACATGCGTTAACCTCAGAGGGCTAATTACGAACCCGAACAATGCCAACAGATTTGATAATTAGAGGGCTCAGAGAGGGGCGGGTTAGTTTGCTAACCGCCCCAGCCTTCGCTCACAGCTCTGTGACAGGTTTGAATTTGTTATTTCCAAAGTTGAGATTAGTTCTCCCTGTGAACTTCACCGCTCCTGTTCTGATTCCATATCAAAAAGAGAAATGCCAGGACCTGCACTGTGACATTTAAATCCCCCATTGTAGACCTTGTCTAATTGAACCTTCCTCATTATAATGATGGAGTGTGGACCGACGACTGCAAAAGAACATCAGAGATTAAAGCTGCGGTTTGGTGCCTGCAAGAATTATTTACATTCTCACAGTCCTCCTGTCTCTGAACGCAGCAGGGAGTCTGACTATCTCAGTCTTTGGTGACATTTTCAGACCTGTCAAATAATGGGCTCAGAGTAATGGTCAGCATATTTGCAACAAGATAAAGGTGAGTCTGGTCGAATCAGTATTCAACGGGATATCATGTTGTATAAATAATGTAAGCTGTAATGGTGACATACCGCTGGGTTGATTCCTGTATTATTCACTATCAGGGGAGACATCATTCTCTTGACAGGAGACACAAAGAGAGGATAATGTGGCTCTGACAATAAACTGATTATTCTACACAGCTCTCACGTTGTTGTTTGTCACGTTTTCCCTGAACAACAAGTGATTTCTTAATCAAACAATACACCAATGTCAATATGAAGTTCAAAAGTTCAGGGTCTCCGGAGATAAAGTGCAGAGCTGCTCAGGCGACGCCACGTTAGAGGCAGATGTGCCCTTCACTGCTTACATTCATATTGTTGCATCGTCTGGCTGTAATTGAAAGTAGAATAAAGCGTCATTGGCATTCTGCTCAGTCCACTGTGGTGAATTTGATGAGAATGTCACATTAAAAATGCATGTTCCTCATACGTTCTTTGGCCTTTGTCTTTAGCCATGGGAAACAGCAGACACTTATGACAAATAAGGACGGGGCTGACGCCGCCTGAGGTGGATCTCTATTCGACAGGAAACATCAGCGACTTCTCCCAGTGTCTGCTCCCTCCTCCATATGAGACCGAGCATTCGTCAACTGTCATGGCTGATGGAGGGGGAAAGGAATTGGGTCACAATAGAAAAGTAGCACCGACTTTTAAACATTATTCTAAGAGGAGATATGGAAACGAACATTCTTCATGTGATAAATGATGATGTGTGATGCACTTACACAAATACTGGTTCCCTTTCTCAGGAAGTTTTCAACCAAAGCATCGTGCATCACTATTTATCTGTATTTTTGTAGTAATCTTTGAACCACCAGCTCAGACAGCGACTGATCAGCTGCTCTCCAATCACTTGTTAGATGGATCCTTCCAGGAATCAGCCACACACGAGCACTGGGTCTGCTCTCCTGGGCAACTGGGGAGATCTCCTAGTTTTGTCCACCTAAATGTTTGGAGCGGTTCCATCAGATTTAAACCTGTAAGTCGTAAATAGGTGCACTTGATCAAGTGCTGCATTTAAAAAGTTTTGAGGAACTTAATTTGAGTTTAGCTTCTGCAACAATACAGTATGCATAACATGGAGTCAAATGTAGCAGCTTGTTTCTCTGCAGAATTCATGTTTTGTATGCAAAATATATACAGCTGGAGGCATTTTTCTTAATCCTCCAGCCTGTATATTAGGTTTATAGGCAAAATATACTATTTATCAGCAATTTACAATAAGCACATCACACAAGAACAGTTTAAATAGATCAATGCAACAGTTGGTTTCTTTCACATTCAACACAAAATGCAACTTTTAATCACAACTGCAGACTTAAAATTATTCAACCTCCTCAATAGAATGCCTTATAAGAGCACACATTTGCAAATTAGATGTTACTAAAACACTGTACCAACCCTCATAGACTTAATTTAGCAGTAGAGTCTCAAAGTTTTTTTTTCTTTTAAGGCCCCAAACAGTACAAGAAATGTCAGCAGTGGGAACCTGCAGCGTGTAGAGGATAAGATGGATTCCATCAAAGTATGAGGAGATCTTAGAGGAAAACGTCTCGTCATCTGTGAGGAAGATGAAGCTTGGGCGTCATTGGATGTTCCAAAAGGACAATGATCCGAGGAAGACCTCAAAGTCCACCAAGGCTTGGTTACAGAAGAAGTCCTGGATCATTCCAGAGTGGCCGTCACAGTCGACTGACTTGAATCCCATAGAAAATCTCTGGTGGAATTTGCAGCACATAAACCAAGGAATATTCCAGAACTGGAGGCCTTTGCAAAGAATGGGCTAAGATTCCTCAGGCACGCTGCCAGAACCTGATGTCTGGATATGCATCATGTTTGCAGCAGGTCATAGCAGCTAAAGGGTCTCTAACACAGCACTAGAGACTCTTGTCATGAAGGGTTGAATCATTTTGAGACTGCAGTAGTCAGTAAAGGGAGCATTTTGTGTTATATGTGGGGGAAAAACACTTGTAATATCTGCTATATTGAGCTATTTAAACTGTTCTTGTTTGATTTATTTATTGCAAACATCTGATAAATAGTGTATTTTGCCAATAAACCTAATATACATCGGTGGTTGAATATTTGCTTCCATTCGTATGGATCACCTCATATATAAAGACTTGGCATTGATAAAGCTATCCAGCACTTTTTTAAAGTGTTAAAATTAGCACTTCAATGGCCAACAATGACATTAAAATAGCACATTGGCCTTGAAAAAATACCTGTCTCTTACTGGCTGACTGTTGTTTGTGACCACTGTAACCTCAAACACCAGTTTAAGTGCCTCTCTAATTGAATTTCAAGCCCCTCTATGGGTGAATGGAGAGAAAACTCTCCTGAGTGAATCATCTGTGGAAAAGATGAACATACGTCAGAAACCACTCATGGCTGGGAAGGCACAATGCACTGCAAGTCAAGAAAACACATACAAATACGACAAAAACAAACAAGCAAATTAAACAAAGCATCTGACAACAGTGTGAAGCATTTAGTGAAGGCTCTGCAAAAACACACAACACATCCAATTACAGCCAAACATGTATAATATATCTGCCACTTAAATGATTTTTTTAGGCTTTTAAATCATTCTACTACCCAGTTGCGAAGTAGAATACACACATTTAAAGACTTTATCTATGTATCTATATGTTAGCATCAAAATGCTACTTTCCCAAGCCCTTCTTAAAGCTATTTAGACCATGTGACCTGACGAAGGTTTCTGATGATGACGTTCGCCTTCGTGACTTTGTGAGCTGCAGGTCTGTGTCTGTTTGAACATGGTCAGACACGCTGACTCAGGACCAGCCTTACACAGCAGCCAGGATGAAGAGCACACCGTGTCTAAAGCCGGCAGTGCGGATGAAGAGCAACACTGAATATTGTTCTCACAAACAGAAACCGACATATCCTGATCTGAAGATTTAATAATGCAATCATCTTTCATTCCAAAGCTGAAGACTTTATTCAGTCTCCGTGTTCAGACTGGGTTTAGGGACCAGATCAGAGATGTAACCTACATCACTGGTTTCCTCTGAGGCTGAAAGAGAGTTTACATTTTATAAATGCAGAAAATGAACCTCAATTCGTCGACAAATACGACACAAAGTACTCGATTTCGTTCCAGCTATGATGTGTGTTTCTCACCCGCGATGTCAGGCGAGCACCGTGGGTATCGTTGTGCTAATTTTCAAAAGAGACATCTGAATTTCAGCATTGACTAACTTTCCTAACATCACTGAAAGGTGAAAATTCCAAATGGGAATTCAGAGCGGAGAAAGCAACTGGCTGCTCCTTGCATTCCGCAACAGTTCATGCATTTAAAGCTGCTCTTTAAACCGTAAATTACGGGTTAAAGATGCCAGGAGAGCAGCAGTAGAGACGATGAGCCGAGTACAAGAGCGAAAGGATCTAAAAGAGGGCGAAGGTTGGTTTGTTGTTTTGGAAGTTTGCCATCCAGCTTTTTGCTCTAATACAAATACTTGAGTTCAATAGCAAGAAAAGAGATGACTGTTGGATGTTTTTCATGCAGCTCAAAGAAAAAAAACAGACTTTTGAGTGTTAATCATCCTCATTTCTAAGTTAAAACATGACGAATGTGGCTTAAAACTTTCATGCATTGCATATGGAAACATTACTGTGTCACACCATCATTTATTATAATGTTTGTTTTCTTGAGGTACAGCCACCTCCACTTATATCACTGTTTTTCTTATTATTTGCAAGTCAACACAGCTTCATCTTCTGAGAATGAGAAGTGACAGCATTCCCTCAAAGGATTAACTGAAGGAACGACCAGACTCGTCTCTGTTCTCGGGGGAAATATAGTTTTGAGTCGGACGTGCGGTATCCATCACGCTGATGAAATGCATAATTAATTCTCATCTTTCCTGTAATCCTTCTATAGACTTGACCGCATGGATGAGAATTACAAACCTTGCAGCCCGTGTCAGCCAGCTGGGCAATATCTATTGTAGTTTTCTCACACAGCGGCAAAGACGTGTCGATGATAAATCAGCAAGGTTACA
Organism: Chaunax sp. Z400; assembly: GCA_037577475.1. Lineage (NCBI taxonomy): Eukaryota > Metazoa > Chordata > Actinopteri > Lophiiformes > Chaunacidae > Chaunax > Chaunax sp. Z400. The sequence continues at coordinate 5,130,865 of CM075206.1, forward strand.
AAGTATTTACACAAATAAGTTGAAAACAATCAATCCGGCGCACCGCACTGTCGTACCCTTAGGGATGTGGTTCCCCTGGAAGAATGCACAATCCCCACGGCCTGGGTTCATTTGAGACGCAGATTGTGTCTGATTGATCAATGAGAACCGCTGCTGAGCCATCAATCTAACAGGCCTGGAATAGGAAAAAGGGGAGCATTAACATGTATAAGCTGCCGTGTCCCGACTATGTCCTCTACCTTGAGTTGGTGGGAAAGCAGCCACGTCTGGGGACACGAACAAAAGTGGTAAGACTAGGACCTGCGACAGGAATGCCTTATAAGACGATAACAGGGACGATATCAACGTCTCGGCCCCTTTGTGATCTCATCGCTGTCACATCAGAGGCTCCTTATCTCTGTACCTTACCAAAAAAAAATCAATCCATCATAAAACTGCTGCTGCTACTCCTGCACAGCTTAGACAGTTATAATCTCAGATTTGTATGGAACTTGAATATCACCTTGGAATGCCCTGCAGGTAATCATTACTGTAAACTGCTAATGAAAGCATAAAATTGCTGGAACCTTTTTTGGCCACCTGCACGCTGTAGTATTTCAGACGAACGGGTGATTAATGAGTGATTTGTGCTCGTATTGCTGTTGGACAGATGTTCCATATTGCAGCAATCATTGGGCAGAGCCGTTAAAAACTGTTCGCCAAGGTCTTTTTATGAGAATGCATCGCTTCTAAGATTCATTAGCGGTTAAATGGCTAAAATGTTGTGCTAGAGGATTTGACGGTTAGTCATTTTTTAGACAAACACGGATCACAGCATGGCAGAGCCTGAAAAAAGAGCCAATTCTACACAACATGCAATTTGGGTCCTTATGGTCATTTTATACGTGAATTATCCTCTTTATTTATTTCTTTTTATTTCGATCCTTTATGGACAGTAATAATACAACAAAAATTAAAATCGCTTTGAATTCTATCTTTATGTAATTTTTTTTCTTCATTTAATTAAAGATAATTATAAGGACAAACTAAAAAAAAAAAAAAAAGGTACAAAGAGAAGGACCACAATGGAAATACATGTTTGTTATACTTTATGTTATCCTCTTTAAGTATTAATATCCGTATGTATTCTACATACATGCATTTTTACCCAATGAATCCAAATCCAAGGACTGTTTATTTCAGCTACAAACAGCTCTGCTGAGGATATTGGAAGGTAAAGTGTTTGCCAAAGGCGTCTTAACACACGTTGGCAAGTGGGAGGAACACCACGTCTTGCTGACTGGGAGGTTGGAGGTTCAGTAGGTGACATTCCGGTTGCTTCTCCAAACACCCTGCCATTTTACACAGCATGGAAAGACAGATTTACATACACACTACATACATGTACTGTATATTATTAGCATAAATATTGTATAGATAGGCTGGTGCAAGAACAAGTTTATCACACTACATAATACTGTGTGCTGTACAATATTAGGCAGTCAGGAGGACACATCATGCTGTTATTTTTTGCATCTTATTCAGACAGCAGATGCTAGCAAGCCAGGCTACCTAGTTTCCATTCAAAAGTTGAAGCTATTAGCCTCTTATCTCTTCATTAGTGCGCATCGATGCTCAATTCATACACTTTAGCATCATGATATATTCACCCCGTATGTTTCCATTGCACTCGGTTTCATTTTGCTTGTCAAATGCACCAAACAAACACAACATTTTGACTTTTTTTGTCCTGAATTTTTTTGTGTTTCCACTCAGGTTTTTAAATGTGCATTTTTAATTTGTGCATGAGAGGAAGAAGAAGAAGAAGAAGAAGGAAAAAAAAGGCACAAACTGATTCCGGCGTCTTGCTTTGCATATTCCAACACCAGCTTATAGTCAATGGAAACTCCTGCACACTTGGTGCTGTGTTAATCTCCCATTATACAAGGAAGGGATCAAGCTAGGAGTCTCTGTCTTTTCCTTTACAGTGTCCAGTTGTGGAGTCACAACAACTATAAATAGATGTGTAGCCTCAGCTCTCTCTACACAGCTGCATGTCTTGCAGGACAACATGGAGTAATACAAAGTGCGTGTAGTTTCCCATCCACATGTACTGCAGTGCATATTAAAGAAAAGTGGCAGATGAAAAGGCAAATAAATGCACATTTTTATCCACTACTGTTATGCCAATAATTGGAGTTTATTCGTCAGTTAAAAAAATCTAAATTTTCCACCTGGAAACACACCCACAGAATGGGCTAATGTAGGGATTGCTCAAATTACAGGGGCTCTAGCTATTCGGTGAACTACATTGAACCTCATCCCGACTGTGTGGCCTTTAGAGCCAAAGTGACACTCCAACCATAATTACTACCTGTCCACATTTTGCACCAACTAAATTATGTGTTCAGGCATTGCTAAACGGAATCAAAACTTCATGACACACCGAGCACCAACGTAGGTGGTGCAATCAAGTCAAAGGAAAAGGAAATAAAAACTTACATTTCATTTATTTGTTAATTACAATTTTGATCAAAGTGTCCTGAAAAGATTGGGCCAAAAAAATGTACAAAACAATATTTGACTTCAATATTTTCTTTATTTTTATTAAAGACAAACGAGGCCAAACTCCTAAAAAAAAAGAAAAAAAGAAGGGGCTTGTTATTACAGCCACAAGCAGTTCGTCTGAGGATATTGGAAGTTGTGTGCTTGCCAAAGGCTTCTTGACACAAGCTGATGAGTGGAGAGAACAGCGTGTCTTGTTAACTTTTGCCACCCTGATTTTTGCACCTAATCTTGGAGGCTGAGCAGATGACATTCCAGTTGCTTCTTCAGCCATCCTGTTATTTTTATCAGCACGGAAAGACAGAATTTCATACACACTGTTTAAGCACAAAAAAAAGGATAGATATGTTGATGCAACAAGAACTTTATCACTCTGGCTGGTCTAAGTAATATAGGCGTTTCCAAATGACTGCATATTCTGAAATTATTTCTGTGAGCCTTAAAATATCTGCAGGGTGAACAAATGTCAGCTACAGTATAAGCTTAACTATTGACATTCAGATTGCAGCAAAATCATTCCTGGTGGTAGCCAGTCACAGTAATACTCAGCCTGCTTGCATTAGTCATTCAGTCCTGAAGTCATGAATTGGCAGAGTAGCTAATCTCTGTCCTCAAGGCACTTCAGCAGTAATGCACCTGTTAAAAAAAAACCATCCATGTCATTCTGAATTGTGAAAAGATTAGGTAATATTTCATAATAGTTTGGGGGATTATATTTGGATTTGTGTGTTTCTCTCTCGCTGGAAGGTGGCTCTGTCACTCATTTGGTTACATCCTTCTTTTTTTTTAGAAAAATGATGAAGCCCCCAAAACGGATGCTCATCTGTCCTGTGTGAATCTAATAGAAGCAAATCTGTGCTGACAGTCATGTAAAGCTGTCCAGGTTTTAATTTAAAAATGGCTGAAGACAGACATCCAGAAACACTTGAAGTGGGTCTTTAAAAGGTCATCATGTGGCCTAGTGTGACAAGGCTGCGTTTAGCTGCCTAATTTAGCCTTTTTATTCTATTTTAGTCATGTTCCTGTAGTTTTGGGTCATTTCTTCTCAGTTCAAACCAAAAGAACAAATGAATAGCTGAGCCGATGTGAGCCTTGAATGCATAAAAATGACAAAAACAATCCAACATATGCTGACAGGTTGATGCAGGCTGTGCAGCTACTTTCCCCACACATATGCTCACTGCCATGATCACATCATATCAAAAAGAAAAGTGAAATTACAAATTTGTAACTTTTGTACCTCTAAAAAATGACAATTTAAGCTGCTAAAATAAACTTAAACCACTGTGTGAGCATTAAAGGTTTTAGCCCAATTAGAACAATTGAAGAATTAGCAAAACCTCCATCAAACCGTTAATTATAATTATCTTTAAAGTGAATTGAACAATATGAATTGTCTTTAAAAGCAATGATTGCATGTATTCCCTCTGAGATGTAGCTCTGGTTGAATAGATTTCTTGATGCTCTACACTTGGTGGCTGGTTAACTGAATTTGAATAATCTCTTTTTCTTGGAAGTCAACTCTGTGCCCTTGGAACACAGTGAGGTACAAAATCGTTATTTTTTTTCACTGTAAGGGGCAGAATTTTCTTCTTCTTTTAACCTCATAATAAATCGTCAATAATGAGAAACCCTGTAAACCCATCATGAGCACAAGCTGATGTTAGCAGCTAAGATGGTTAGAAAAAAAAAAAGACCTTGACACAAGGTGATAAGTGAAGGGAAGAACCGGCCTTGTTAATGGTTTTCACTTCACAATCCTGTTATAATTATATATAAATGTGAAATGGGGTCCAGGTAACATCTATCAAGAGCAACAGGAACTTTCCAACATGTTAGCCATGTCTGTGAAAACCAATTAAATATTAAAGTGCTAACATGGCAACACAGATTTGTCTTTATTCACTGATTGGACGTAACATGTTTTTATCCCGTCCTTAATTTTAGGGCATCCGGAAACAATCATAAAACCTGATTTAGATGAAAAACATCATTCACAATATGTGGGACTTATGAGTAAGATGGACGGATTGAACGTTCTGGTTCAGACCTATCAGCTCTATTATTGCCACAGCTGATTTGGGTGCAATAGCTCAAACAAATGTTCAGGTCAGACTCATCTTTCAGTGGATTGCAGTTAATTGCTAAGAAGCTCAAGTATTTGTCTTTGCACGGCACGAAGATCTATATTCTTTACAATCTTTGTCAGTCTGACTCTGGGCAGTTATCGGGCTTTGCATCTTGGGCCAGTAGGTTGGCATATTTAAGTTTTGCTGAAATGTCCTGAGAATATTTTGACTAGATTGCAATGAAATTGTGCATCTTCGTGCAAAAAAAAAAGATGCATGTTTCCCAGATGGTACAGAGAATTTTATTTACTTTGATAAATACTTGACTTTTAAATCTGGCATCAACAATTTGATTTGTGTAACATTTCGGTTTACACAAGATAGCGAAACAGAAAATATCAGCTGTAATTTTTTTTTGGTCCAAAAATGTCAACATGCTAATATGCTCAAATCAGGTGGTAAACATGGTAAACCTAATACCTGGCTCCACATCGGCTTGCTAACAGTGTCATTATGTAAATGTTAGTATTTGACTGTAAGCAACACGGTGGTCTAGTGCAGCCTTACCGTGAGTTTTTCCTTATACACAGGCATAAAGTAGTTTATTTGACAGTGTAAATACCAGTTTGTTTGCATAGTTTGTGGGAAATAAGTACAAACAGCCCCCAGTTTCTCTGTAGAACTCAATAAAAAGGCACAAAGGGATGTAATGCCTCCAGGGTGATATGTGGATCAGTGCTTGCCTCACAGCAAGAAGGTCCTCTATTCAAATCTGAGTTGTTTGCGTGTTATTCCTTGACAAACTGGAAACCTGTCCATGGTGCAACGTGTCTCGTGCAAAATCGGGATAGACGCTGCTTCACATACAGCACAGATGAATGGACTAAAAGGACTAAATGTTAATGCCATACTCATAATTACAGCAATTATATTGAATAGCTTCCCTCATATTATTGCAATTATCACCAGACACGTTTTTACCTCACCACATTCTACAATATAACATTGCTTCTCCATTCAGAGGGCGCTGTGCAACTTTTTTTCAGGCTGAATTTTTCCTCAGCCATGACAATGCTGCCAGGCCTATGACTGAATGTCAGTCTGGACAATTGAGACGATAAACCCAATTGAAACTTTCAATCTCCCACCCGCTGATAAGAACAGAGACCGTCTGCGAGGGGGGCAGGAGGAGGGGACTTGACTCTATCCTTGGCGGCCCAGTGTCAGTAACAGCATGATCTCCATTAGGCTGGTGAGGAAAAACAACATTTAGGAGCGCGGCTCCTGCAGCTCAGTTCGATACGTTTTCCACTGCAGTGTGGCTTCAGTTTTTAAAGGGAGGAAACACTTTCATATTTACCGTGTTTTGTTAAGACTGCTTGATGTAATGTATGAACATATGGGGTTAGATTGAGATAAAGTCACACCACATCCCACAGACGCAGTCATAGTGCAAGTAAAATTCTATATAAATCTCCTTCAGTGATAAAACTGAGTTATAATATTCTTTATGAATTATTTAAAAGACACAAGTCAGGCCTTTCGGAATAAAACAACCATCTCAGCCCATCATATTCTACATATGTGTCTCATTTCTGTTTTTAGTACTCAGTAGGCTGAACGCACTTATACACTCAAACTGCCCAGGTTTAGAATGGAAGCATGCGATTTGGAACACAGCATCAGGTTGGACACATAGATAAACGGTGTGGATGGGGTGAAGGGGTGCGATTAAGATAATTGATTGGGGATAGGTTTAAAGAGGCAGGACAGTGGGGAATAGGATGGCCAGGTCAGAAAAAAATGCCAGCCATGAATGAACCTCAAGAGGAGAACCAATCGGGTCGCATCTCACTCCAAAGCCATGAGCAATACTACGCTCCTATAACAGCCTGCACTCAGGTAGGAGGGCTTTCCACAGGAGTTTGGATCCTTGATACAGGAATTGATTAACATTCAGTTACACAAGCATTAATGAGGAAATGTGAAAAGTGATAACCATTTCCTAGGTTTGTACACAGGAGGCATTGTCACAGTGAAACAAGGCCCTTCCCCAATCTCATGTCATGGTGCTGCAGCATTGAGATTTCCCTTAATTGGAACAAATGTGCCAAGGCTGAATTATATATAAAAAAAAAAACTAAAAAAAAAATAGCCAGTAAATGTAACTTGTTATTTTCCCAGCCCCAAAAAAGTGTCCAACAGATGCATCATTATTTGGGCTGTTGGGAGCTGCAGGAAATGTTGTTTACCAGAGATGTTTAGGAGTCAGTTAAGGTCCGATGTGATGTGCGAATCCTCTAACATCATAACACATGAAAAGATCCTGGTGGTTGGGAGTACATATGCACCCTGATGTCACTGTGACCATCGGCGTATTGATCCAAAGACCCTTATCAAGCAGTGCATCTGAAGCTAACACGGTGGTGGGGATTGACTTGACAAATCTCTATCCCTTCTAAGTTCCCTTTTGATCTGAGCATGTCCTCTTTGGTCTGTGTTTCATAATCAGCTGAGTTGAACTTGCCCACATCTCAGTTTCTCTCTTCATGTTGAGATTGTAGCAGTGCCAGTCTCTTTGGAGTTGCTGAGAGGCACCGCAAATTAATTTTACCTAATTCTGTCAGTCTGTGAGGCATCCGGTTGGAGAAAAAAAAAAAAAGTGCATCTTTAGCAAAGTTTCAAACCATTTAAAAAATTCAAGTCGACTCATCAGCATATTCATATGTCACACAGCCTGTTGGCTTTTACATTTGTGTAATATTTTATTGATGCACCTTATGTAACTATTGCATCATAGATTACAAAGAATATAAAAGTGTGGAGACATCAGTATCATCAGAATGAATTGAATAATTGCAATAGTTGCTCCGTCTCTGGTTATTTCATTATGACAGGAGACAGAAGCATACATCATGTCTCACTTCCTCGCAGCTATCCTAAGATGACACGGAGCGATAACAAACACAGGCAGCACAGGGCTATCATCCCTCAAGAGGAAGACTAATCTGAGGCAATAACCTCTGTTGATGTTCTAAGTGCTTGTCCAGCGACGTCAATCATCAAATGGATAAAAAAAATTTAACCTACAAACCAGTGGCGGATCTAGAATTTTTCTAAATCAGGGGCCATAGAGGGGCCACATTTTTTTACAGAGAGGCCAACTGTATGTCCAACATTCATGCACATTTCCTTATTCAGTAAGATGTATGCACAGAATATTTCACCAGTCATTCATTGTTTACTAAAAGCTATGGAGCCAACAGCAAAGACAAACATAATTGAATATATTATGCAAATTGGGCCATTTTCAAGCACATTTTGTACATCAAAAAAGTTGAGCGATTATTGAACTTTAAACTAGGATGCATAAATAAATATAAAACATAAGACATTTTTTTCCAATTATGTAATACATAAAAAATATAAAAAATTCATTTTTACATTAAAGAAAATACTTATATACTATATTACAGCATTCACAACAGTTTAGAGGAGAAAAACTTGACACAGTCAAGTATTCAGGTTGTAAACAAACTTCAGGGGCCAATCAGATTTCAGCTTGGGCCTGTGCCCCTCTGGCCCCACCCCTGGATTCGCCCCTGCTACAAACCGTTTTCTCTATCTTAGGGTTAGGGTCTCTTTTTTTTTTTAAAGACAATTAAATGAACTGATTTTTAGTATTGTCAGTGTAAATGTAAATTAAAGCAAATTAAATCCCTTTGCCGATGGATTAGCATCCTGTTTAGGCCCAGCAGGTCTGTCTGACATGTTAATTCAGTGTGCATGGGGAAGGAAACGTCTGTCTCCGTATCCGTCTTTAACGTAGAGCATAAACGGGCCTTAAGCTGTCAGCTAGAAATAGTCTTTGTTTATTTCTGTGTTTCAAAAATAACTAAGAATCTGCCAAAGTCTTCAACAGAAACTGCTCGTATTTATAGAAAGCCTGACAGGTAAAGCAACAATAAACAGCGGTTTGTTGACAAAATTAAATAATGGTGTTAGCAGAGTGGAAATGCATCTACAACCTTCAAAAATGGCATATTGATTACATTAGAGCCTAAGCAAGACTGTTTTTTCAACAGGTTCAAAACCATCCAAGTAAGAAATGCAGCAATCTGTTGACCCTGTCATGAAATAAGCCTGTTTACATACTGAACCGTTCCTGCCAACCCTCTTTGGCTGAGTCATAGCGTCTCTTTTCATACATGAGAAAGGAAGTATTGTATTTGAGGGAGATATTCTACATTTTACTTCACTGCAATGATGGTACATCTTTATTTTCTACAGTAAACAGCCCTTGTGATTGTTCGTCTTTATATTATTATTATTATTGATTCCTGAATGCCTGGATTTTACTGTTGTAGTTGGCTGGTTGAGCTTATTTTTAAGTACATTTTCCTGATTACTTACATTTTTTTTTGTGTCTACATTGTTTTTCTACAATGTGGTATTTGGTCATTTACTAATTATTCAAATAAATGAGCAGTGTCAATGCTCCAGGGAAGAGTTGCTCCTATGAATCCGTGAGAGCGAGTCAAGGTCAGTGATCTCACAGTGTTGTAGATGAGCAGAGAATGCTTCAGCACAAACATCTCAACTGTGTCCAGTATCCAGGGTTTAGAGAGTGGAAGCTTTACTTTGGTGTTTTTCCATGATTTAAAATGTGATGCTTCAACCAACATAGTCACAGCCAGAAGAATCCAATTTCTATGTAACGTCAAGACAAACCACATAATTGTAAAGATGATTTTCGTAATTTAATTTGACATTTGAATGAATCTATAACCATCATCATTATTAGACTCGGCTCAGTCTAGTCCATCTACGCTATGCTTTGTCCAGCAGGTCGTACAAACTAAATGAAAAAGCAGGTGTTGTTTTTCAACTGCACCTCTTTCAGTAAGACTATATTGTTTGTCAGTGTCTTCATAAACATATGATTGTCTTCTGATCTCTCACAATAATAGACGAGGTTTGTTTAGGTTTTTTTTTTTTTTTTTTGGGTGCCAAACAACTTTAAGTGACAGTAAAGCAAAACCTCACCATGAAAATCCTCCGATACAGACAAACTGAATGTGATATGGTGCATAAAATGTAGTGTGGGTTAATATCACTGCTACATTATCCGCTGATGGGTAGGTTGATCTACAGCGATGCATCATGTTCTTAAAGATAATCAAACGTTTGCAGCGTCTCAGTCCTGGAGAACCATGTTCCGCTTTTAACAATTCATTTTACAGCTATTCCAAGAGGGTTTTTAATAATTTTGATCAGATCATTTTCTCCACCCATAATGCTTTAGTTTCCCAGAAATAAATCAAATTAAAAAATCACCATATTTGTAGACGGTTTGAACTCGACAAACGAACCCCCCCCCCCCCCCCCCCCCCCCCCCCCCCCCCTTTGCAGGGTCATCACAGTTCTGTCTCTGCATCTCTGCTGCTCTTATTGGCACCACCGACAACTGAACTGAAATTATAGCCAGTTTTTAAAACAGTCAAAATTTGAAACCATCCTCTTGATTAAATTACAAAAGCTCCGATTATGTTTGAATAAAAGCAACTCTGCATTAGTGCCAAATGTTGTTTTTTGTTTTTTTTAGAAGACCAGTGACATAGATGGATGAGTAGCATAAATATGATGATGGAGCTAGCAGTGTGAGGCAAATGATAATATCTTCCATGTATTTATTCAGTGTTTGACAACATTTAGACAACATTCTTAATATTCTAACACTTTCAGAAGACATGGTTCACGCGTTTAGCTTGAGATATTACAAATGAGTAAGGGCCTGTGTCCGTGTAAGATTCTTTTCTGAGAGCCAGCATCATTTTTCAATTGTGCTCAAAGCGGAGAGAGCCCATGTGGAGGAGCGAGGCCGCCTGAGAGCGTTCTGCCCTTTTTTGTGCGCTTCTGGTGGAAAACATCTGAACTTTTCAAAGAGATGCTGGGGGCATCACTGTCGATGGGTTTTTTTTCAGGCAGCCAATCATTAGATGTTGCTGGACCCATCAACCGGCACCTTGGTTACCGAGAAAACGGAGAAGAAACTTCCTCTGGCCGTGCCTGTCTATCCTGAGCTTTATTAGACATAAAATAGAGACTTTTGTGGGAGCAGATCGGCTAGATGCTAAATGCTGCTGGTGAGCGTTGCTGTTTTATCACCCGACCAGTTGTAAGTATGTTGCTCTGTGCAGTCAACCCTTTGCATTGAATTAGCAACAACACAAACCACTTAGTACTTTCTCTCTCACCACACAAGCTCCTTCACTGCAGTGCTCCTGCCAGCAGTCTGCTGCCAGGAAATGCAATGTGAACACGGGCCCTAAAGAGAGTTAGCTGGCACGCCGCTTTTTTTGCTTACATTGTTCTCTGTATTGGTTTGATGTCACTTCTTAAAACGCATCCAATTCACCTTCAAATGAACTCCTTTAATCCTGGGGAGTTGGGGGACACATTTTGAAGTTTATTACCTCCCCCAAAAGGTACTTGGAAATTTGGAATCATGCGAAATTGTGTGGAGACATTAAAATCAAGAGTTAACAAGTATAAAGGAAGAGCACATAAACAAAACATTAAAGATTAGATTAGAATTAGAGGGCAAAATATGCTCATTATTATTATGTGTATGTATGTATTTATGTATGCATGTATCCTTTGCTTAATGAGTACTTTTACTCTGGTACTTTAAGTATATTTTCATCGTAATACTTCTGCACTTTACAGTAACATGTTGTATGTACAGGTTTTTTAATTCTTCTTCCACAGCTGTGTATTTGCAAAGCCACTAACTTCATAACATCCACCTAATCAATTCTCAGTAACAGACTGATCAAAGCGCTGGTATTAGGCTCAGGCTAGACAGATGAAATCCTTTGAATTGCTTGCATTTCCACAGAGAAAGTAAACCAACATAATTTATTATTAAGTTTTTCCAAAGGGAAAAAAAAGAATTATATCATTCAATATCAAATTGTGGGCAAAAGGAGGAAAACACCAGTCCAAGATGTCAAAAGACCAGAGTTGACATTTCCAGCGTTGTTTGGAGAATCTTCTCCATGAGCTAATCTTTGGGTTGTGCTAAGTATACAGAGGAATTCAAAGCTTCACGCAATCTTTATGTTTAGCATTAGCATACAGCATGATGCCGGCATATTGCCCCAACTGTGTCAGTGCATTTGTAGATTATTGAACATTTGCATAAAAATAAGTGTGGCTGCAAGTGCAAAGCCTTCCTATTCTCACCTCACATGAGGGATCATCTCAGAGCCACGACAAATCCTAAGCTTTGTTCATTGACCCTGTGGGGTCAATTATGTTTTGTTGTGAGAAGACACAGAGAGCGCCTCGGGTTCACAGGACCGTATGGTGGCATGTTGATCGATGACGGGGATGCTTATCAGCCACAGTGTGTTACAGACCCCTAATTGCAATTGATCCCTTTTTGCTGTACCATTAATTGTAAATCCAGGCTCAATCACAAACCCCACACTCCACATGATGTACTCTAAAACTAAAACTTCATTCGTCAGTGACTCTAGAGCACCAGAACTAAGACGCAGTCTTTGGGCTTCTCTGCTGAGACTGCTGCCCCCGCGACCCGGGCCCAGATAGGCGGAAGAAAATGGATGGATGGATGGATGGATGGTAACTCAAGTGCTTATTGTTAAGGTAACTTCATTAAATTAATAAAGTTAAATTAACTTAATTACCCCTGCTGGCACATGTTGCTGCTTGGGCCCGGATTTCAGGTGGCATCTGCAGATTCCATTGAATTGCCAACTCCACAACTTGCCCACACATCAGGCTTTTCAAGTTCTCTCCGGTATAAAATAAATCCAGTCATACTTTTCTGTACATGTCTAGATACACTGCAACCATAAACTGTTAATAATATGAAATATGACTTTCTTTAATGGCTCCAATTTGTCAAAATGTGATCAAGTATAGAATAAAACAAAGAAAAACAAAGATTTAGCCAACAAAGAATCAAATATATGTCCTAAAAGGTGGATGAAAAATGTCTAACAGTATGTTAGCAATGACTTTGTGAGCATACTGTTAGTGTGTTGATGATAATAAAATGTTCATTTAATTGTAAGATCAGTTGCTGACGAACATTATACCTGCTTAAATGTTTGGATCGTCATGGTGGCCACGGTAACAAGCTGGAGTTAACATTTGGCTCAAAGTACCGCTGTGCCTCAGAGCCACCAATATGACTTTTGTCTTGTTTTTTTTGTGACTAGAAAAGACTATTTTAAGCCTTTAGGTATATGACAATTTTATTAGTTTTTCATTTTAATATGCACAGTAAGTCAAATGAGAGGAATGGCACATCATTTGAATACATGATTAATAATCTGACAAACTTTCTTGCTTTCAAAGAGAAATTATACGCAACATTATGCAAACATCCTTCACGAACCTGTCTGTTCTTTTTTTTCCCTGAGCTCCATGGCTGTATTATAAACACTTTCACCGAATGAAACATTTCCCCTGAGCTTTTATTTTGAATATACATACAGTAATACCAGACAGGGTGACAGGCGGTGTGTGCAGCTATAGGGCTAACAACTATGAAACTGCTTCTCCCCTCTGGCAACAGAGTGTACATAACTAAACAGCAGACTCTCAGCAGCCAGGAGAGAGGCCTGCCCAAAGGATAAACTCCTCCAGGAAGCCTTGAAAGAAATTGGTTATTAAATAAGGTAGACTGGAGATAAAGATGTCAGCAGTAATAATGCTTTTCATTTTGACTCTGATCTTATTTGTTCAGAGAGGAGGGTGAGCCGTGCAGACTCACCGAGTTGACATAAGGGGTTCTCCCACTGCAGAGAGACTGATCTGTCAGCAGATACATGACTGTGCCGTCTTTGTCGTCCTGCCCTGGTGAGGACGAACTAATATAGCAGAACTGCAGAGGTGGCGATTTCTCACCAACACACTTAATACATAGTGTGCATACACACACACACACAGAAGGGCCTGAACACCTATAGAGTAACAGTCACTGCTGATATATACAGGTTGTGATGGTAACAGTGAGTCTAGCTTAGCTGCTCTGCTGTCTTACATGCTGGGACATACTGTACAATAGAAGAAAAAAAAAACCTCATTCTGTGCTCACTGTATTATTCTCTGCTATAGTGTCAAGTATATTTCTGGTATCACATAGTGAGCTGCACAGAGGGTGTGGAAAAATGCACAAAGACACAAATCCAATGCAACTTCTACAGTATTTTTACCTCTGCCAAGGAGGTTATGTGATCAGTTTGGTTTGTTTGTTTGTTTGTTAGCAGGATTGTGGGATATGCCTAACCAAATGCCCAAATCACCTCAGCTGACTCCTCTCAATGTGGAGGAGCAGCCCTCTGAGTGACTGAGCTCCTCACCCTATCTCTAAGGGTGAGCCCTGACACCCTGCAGAGGAAGCTCATTTCAGCTGCTTGGATCCGCGATCTTGTTCTTTTAGTCATTACCCAGGGCTCATGACCATAAAGGCGAGGGTAGAGACATAGATTGAAATCAGGAGCTTCGCCTTGTAGCTTAGCTCCCTTTTCACCGGCCGCTTCACACTCAGCAGCAAACTGTCCCAATGACCGTCGGAGATCACGGCCTGATGGAGCAAACAGGACCACATCATCTGCAAAAAGCAGTCCACCGAACCGGACACCCTCCGCCCCCCTGGCTGTGCCTAGAAAGTCTGTCCATAAAGATCTTGAACAGAATCGGTGATCAAATATGAAGCCTGTAAATCCCATTGACGTCTTATATGAAACATCTTCTGACAATTTTATTTTCGCACATTAGACAAATTTATTTTATCATGCTGTGATTATTTTCATATTCTTTAAACAGTATATGGCACATTTTATCCTCATCCTTTAAACACGGTGCATGTTATCATTTTAGAATACACAGATTGAAATTATAAATTTAATTTTGATATTTATGACTGTTTCTCATTATGCAGCACAATACAAAGGCTTTGAATGTAAAAACCTACTTGTCAATTAACCCTTTTCTGACTGATACTGATTCCTCCTTTCTATGTACACAAATGATTTGAGTTAACTACATTTACGTATTGGAGATCACGTCCAGTTTGTGTCCTAGTCGTAATGATTCATTATGAAGATGCTGCAACACTAAATTACTATAATCAAGTGTGCAAATAAAATGTCACTTATTCACTTAATGTCATGTAAAAGTTGGACCGGTGAAGATGGCGGACGCTGAAAGTAGGCCAGGTATTATCTCTGCAGCTCTGCTCAAATGACAACAAACCACCTACAGGGTGCGCTCGTTAATTGTCAGTCAATGACATGCAGGCTGGCTGAGGATCAATATTAAATGGACTCTCTTGCTGGCAGGCTCTCAACCCTCCCACTCTGAAATTTGAGCAAAGATCATACTACAAAAAGCCACATGGCTGAAAAAAAAAAACTACAAGGGTAAACATAATTTACTGTAGGCTGAGCCAACTCTGTTAAATATTTATAGCTTGTGTATCTTAGGCGCAGCAAAAAAACAACTATATATATATAAATATATATTTCTATAACACAAACATGAAACAGGAAAACTGGGCCTAGATTAGGTTTTAATCCCTCTCTTCAATGGGAGGCTTTGTTGTGACTTTATAGCCTGTTCTTATCCTC
This sequence comes from Chaunax sp. Z400, assembly GCA_037577475.1. Classification (NCBI taxonomy): domain Eukaryota; kingdom Metazoa; phylum Chordata; class Actinopteri; order Lophiiformes; family Chaunacidae; genus Chaunax; species Chaunax sp. Z400. The sequence goes on from CM075206.1 coordinate 5,146,145, forward strand.
CCTACATTTGACATCGAGTATTAGGATTAAAGCAGCTACAGATCTCTTCCTCATTACGTCTGTGATGTATTACAGGCATGGGTCAATATGCTTAAATATATAATGTCCTTACGGAGGAGGTTTCCCTGACTGCTTTCCCTGACTGGTTTCTGTCTGAATGTGACACCGAAAGTGTCCGGGATCAAAGATGACTCAAGGGCAAACTGAACCCAGGGCTGTCGCTAACATTGAGAGCACTGCTCAGTATTATTATGATAATTTTTAGGACAGTGGAGGCTTTATACATGGTGGTTATTTCCAAGGCTGATGCCAGACTATTTACACCCAATATCTTGAAATTTAACTACTGTCAGCCTGACAAAATATACAGTAATTGAATATAAGGGCTGTTTCCTGGAGATATACCATCTGGACATATTTTATTAGATCTGTGTTGGATAAAACCGAGCCAATCAATGCTTTTTTTTTTTTTTTTTATGTAATAGACTGTGTTTAGTCTAGCCTGCTATTGCAGCAGTCCTCTCCTTTTACACAGCTGGACAATACAGTTCAGCATTTCAATGCATACGAGTCAGAAATTAGTGTGGGTCCTAACCCTAACCCTAGCCCTAACCCTAACCCTAGCCCAAACCCTAACCCTAGCCCAGACCCTAACCCTCCCCTAGCCCAAACCCTAGCCCAAACCCTAACCCAAACCCTAACCCTAACCCTAGCCCAAACCCTAACCCAAACCCTAACCCTAACCCTAGCCCAAACCCTAACCCTAACCCAAACCCTAACCCTAACCCTAACCCTAGCCCAAACCCTAACCCTA